>CM042423.1:7722513-8372513 GCA_023634145.1 Thymallus thymallus
TTTGTTTTGTTCCACAAAATTATAATTATATGACTAATAATGGGGGCCTTGAGGAAAAAATGGGCAGGTATGTTAGAAATGCCAGAGCAGATTTCTAGTCCCAATCCGCTCCTGCCTGCATGTTTGTCTACGTGCCTGTCTGTCTGTGTGTACTGTGTTTGTCTGTCTGTCTGTGTGTACCTGTCTGTCTGTGTGTACCTGTATACCAATATTTACACACCAGGGTCTGAAGGTGCGTATCAGGTGTCACAGAAGGATCGCCAGGTGTGTGTGAGACAGAAAGAGAGAGGTGTGTGTGTGTGTGTGTTTGTTAAAGAGGTGGGGTGTAGTAGTCGTATACTTACCAGGTAGTACCGCCACGTCAGAGACGTTCGTTAGTAGATGCTGCTGATGTCATAATCCACATCTGCTCTGCTGTAGTTTTGCAGTGTGACTGACTCTGTTTGCCAACACGTTTCTCTATGTGTCAGAAAGAGAATACGAGAGATATGGTCTTCATGCACAAGGCTCCTGCCCAGTGCCTCACCTCAGCCAGGGGACCAAGGTCCGCTGCAGGCAACGTCCAGGGGCCCCAGGTGGTACGTCTGAGCAGCCAGCCATCCTCCCTGCCCTGGGACGTCCTACAGAGGAGCTTGTTCCCAGCCGACTTCCCATCACAGATTGCCTAGGCCAGTCACTTCCAGCCGAACAACTTGCTGGACCTGCCACGCCTCGGCTGCTCCACAGGACCCAACACCGCTCCCTGGACAAAGGTGACCATGCACCTGGCCGAGGAGCTGAAGCCTGGCCACTACTGACTGACTTCTGACTGACTGGATGGAGAAGGAAGGGGTAGAAGTTGCCCCTAACCACTGATCTGGAGTCAGATTAGGATGGGGGGAGTAGGGTAATCTGATCCTAGATCTGTCATTAAAACTAACCTTTACTTTGAGGGGTGGAGAGATCCACTTCCTGCCAGTCTTACACTACTGTAATGGAGAGAAACTTATGTCACAAAACACACAGGAAATTGGACTTGGACAGTGGTCTTCACAATAACAGATTTTTCAATTAACATATCAGGAGTATTATTGAAGGGTGTGATATTTGAGACACATTGCTGTTGGCGATTACTGATGGCATTAATACTGTAGACCAGGGTTTCCCAGACTCCGTCCTCAGGACCCCCCACGGGGCACACATTTTGGTTTTTGCCCTAGCACTACACAGCTGATTCAAATAAACAAAGCTTGTTGATGAATTGGTTATTTGAATCAGCTGGGTAGTGTTAGGATAAAAACCAAAATGTGTGCCCCGTGGGGGGTCCCGGGGACCTAGTCTGTGAAACGCTGCTGTAGATTCTTTGTTCAATAGAATTGCCATAAAGATGATGTAAGGCAGTAGATGGATTTCCAGAGCTAACAAAAGGTACAAATAGGTTGTTTATGAATATGTATGTTGTTGAATACAGGAGACATAAGGACCGCCCTCTAACATTTCACTCTGGGCTCCCTAAAGACAATGTTCCAGTATCTCTCTACACCACAGTTATCCCTATGAATCGCTGTCGTGTCATTGTTATGTCATTGTAAGGTACTGTGATAACTTGTTCCCCCCAATCCACCACGTCACACAGGCTGTGCATGAGTTACAGCTCCAAGTTCACCAGTCACTTTTCGGAACTCCTCAGTCTCCTGTGTGAGGGTAAGGGAGGGGTGCAGGGGTAAAGGGAGGGGTGACACCTGGGTCACCTGTCACAAACGGAGGCCTGGTCTCTTGATGATACTCCCTCCGGGTCTAGACTGGGTCTCCAGGTGAGAGCTTGTCAAAAGAGGTAGGGGGTGGAGGGGGAGCTGTGGTTGTCCTCATCCTTTGGTGTCAAAACACACACAATGTTCCCGAGAAGCACTTCACACCTCAGCGATGGCATATTCTGACCTCTGCTTGACCTTTCACCCCCCTGAAACTGCTGCTATCCCAAGAAGCACATGCACAGACAGTAAGCACACAATGTTCAGTGCCTTGCGATAGCAAGGGTCATGTTCAGTTCAGTAGTCCAATAAGATTGTTCCTTTTTCGTTTTTCTATTTCAATTCAACACGTTTACCCAATGAACACAACCCAATAATGCCATTCATCTGCAAAGTGATGAGCATTCGATCCAGCCAATCACAGTCTCAAACCATGTACAGAGCTTTCAGGGAGTATTCATTCACCTTGACTTATTCCATATTTTGTTACAGCCTGAATTCAAAATGGATTTAATAAAATTATCTCACCCATCTACACGCAATATCCCATAATGACAGTGTTTTTAGATTTCTGCAAATTTCAGACCCCTGAGTCAATACACGTTCGAATCACCTTCGGCAGCGAAACAGCTGTCTTTCTGGGTAAGTCTCTAAATCAAATCAAATGTACTTATAAAGCCCTTTTTACATCAGCCGATGTCACAAAGTGCTATACAGAAACTCAGCCTAAAACCCCAAACAGCAAGCAATGCAGATGTAGAAGCACGGTGGCTAGGAAAAACTCCCTAGAAAGGCAAAAACCTAGGAAGAAACCTTGAGAGGAACCAGGCTCTGAGGGGTGGCCAGTCCTCTTCTGGCTGTGCCGGGTGGAGATTATAACAATTCATGGCCATTAAGGCCAGTTCTTTCTCCAAGAGCTTTGCACACCTGGATTGTACAATACTTGCACATTATTATTTTTTAAATTCTTCAAGCTGTCAAATTGGTTAATGATCATTGCTAGACAGACATTTTCAGGTCTTGCCTTAGATTTGAGCTGATTTAAGTCAAAACTGTAACTAGGCCACTCAGGAACATTCAATGTCATCTTGTTAAGGTACTCCAGTGTATATTTGGCCTTTTGTTTTAGGTTATTGTCCTGCTGAAAGGTGAATTTGTCTCCCAGTGAAAGCAGACTAAACCAGGTTTTCCTCTAGGAGTTTACCTGTGCTTATCGTTAGTCTTTGCCAAGGACAAGCATAACCATAACATGATGCAGCCACCACCATGCTTGAAAATATGAAGAGTGGTACTCAGTGATGTGTTGTATTGGATTTGCCCCAAACATAACACTTTGTATTCAAAACATAAAGTTTCTTTCTTTGCCACATTATTTGCAGTTTTACTTACATTATTGCAAACAGGATGCACGTTTTGGAATATTTGTATTCTGTACAAGCTACCTTCTTTTCACTCTGTCATTTAGGTTAGTATTGAGGAGTAACTACAATGTTGTTGATCCATCCTGAGTTTTCTCCTATCACAGCCATTAAACTTCTTCTATAATTTAATGGTTTTAAAGACACCATTGGCCTCATTGTGAAATCCCTGAGAAGTTTCCTTCCTTTCCGGTAACTGAGTTAGCAAGGACGCATGTATCCTTGTAGTGACTGGGTGTAAACTTCACTGCTCAACTGAGGGACAAAACAGATAATTGTATCTAGGGCGGCAGATAGCTTAGCGGTTAGAGCATTGGACCAAAAGGTCGCAGGTTTGAATACCCAAGCCAACAAGGTGGAAAAAAAACAAAAAAATGTGTCCCTGAGCAAGGCACTTGCTCCAGGGGCTGACCCTGTAGGTAGGCTGTAAATAAGAATTTGTTCTTAACTGACTTGCCTAGTTAAATAAAGGTTACACACATATGTTAATTACTATTATTGCACACTGAGTGAGTCCTGAACTTATTTAGGCTTGTCATACAAAGGGGTTGAATACTTATTGACCCAAGACAATTCAGCTTTTCATTTTTTATTAATTTGTAAAATGTCTCAAAACATAAATCCACTTTGACATTACGGGATATTGTATGTAGACAAAATGTTGTGTTGCCTCACAGCTGTGTTGCCTCACAGCTAATCAGATTGAGTCTTACTCCATGTATCCTCCATACAACCAATCAGTGAAGAGCCTCACACCATGTAACTACCTCTTTAATAGAATCACTTTAGCAGTTCCTCTCTCCAAACACTCCCAGATTTAGCCATAACAGGCGTACATAAATCATTGCACAAGTATTTGTGGGAATGTTTGTTTGTTCTGTTTTTTTTATCAATGGATATACAAAAAAAAAAAATCACTTATTATATTATTTAAGCTTTTTTCTTTTAAACAGTTCAAGAGAATAAGCAGTTTGAGAACTATGGAGTCGTTGATTGGGGAACAGTAAAGAAATAAAAACAATTAATTCCTACGCGTCCACATACAAACATTGGCTTATAGGCGACCTCATACTAGTAAGGAATTAACGGCTCAGCACACAACACAAGGGTTGCGTCCCGAATGGTACCCTATTCCCTTTATAGGGGCCCATGGGACTCAGGTCAAAAGTATTGCACTATGTAGGGAATAGGGTGCCATGAGGACATACTCAAGAGATCCTGTCTGGCCTCATTTTACACCAACCTTGTTATAATACCCCCTTCCAACATGCCTTCTCCACTTAGCTGTTCTTCATTAGGCACCAAACAGAAGAAAACTAAAACGGAGAAGGGACAACATGAACTTGTCCAATTAGAAACGCTTGATTTTGTTTTCCAATGCAAAACGTTTTGCACTAATGAATACGGCCCAGATGACTTATACCAAGAGTTTCATTAACAAACCTTTATAAAACAGAACAGACAAGTGTTGCAGCAGAGCCTTCAGAGGCTTACTGTAGCTGGAGAGCAGGAGCCAGAGAAAGTCCTTCAGTTGTTTGTTGGCAGTAGTCATCACAGATAGACATGGATACCCTATTCCCTATGTAGTGCACTATATATAGAGAATAGGGTGCCATTTCAGACAGAGAAAGAGAGATGTACAAGTCCTGTAAACGCACTGCTGCTAGTCCGTAGTAATAGTGGGAGCTCTCATCTGTTCGGCTATGATGTACTCTCCTTCTTCCTCCTCCTCAGCCACCTCTGCTTCAGTCCCTTCCCAAATCTACAGTCTTACACCCCCGCCCATCCCACCCCCCTCCCCCCCCCCCCCCGGTAGAGCATCAGTACATCTTCTGTCGACTAGGCAACACCGCCTCCTTGAGGAAGGAGAAGATGAGCAGGATGCCAGACCTCTGTCCCCTCTTGCCCTTGGTGAAGTAATTTGAGACCACGTCATCTAGAGAGAAAAAGGTAATTAAGAACAAACTAAATCAGTTTGTGAAATGACAATATTTAACAGTGTTTTTCCATCCTGGCACACCTGAATCACCTAATCAAGGGCTTGATGATTCGTTGAATCAGGTGTGTTAGTGCTAGTCTGGGTACCAGTCTTTTTAGCTAGCATTCCACTCCTTGCATTTCGGCAATCTCAACGTTAAATATGCAGACTGATTTAAGGTGCAGTTGCTGATTGGTAGTTGGAAACAACATTAACATTTTCCATGACAACGTTATGGAACATGCAATGTGTCCAAATTTGGCGCAATATAGAGAATGTTAAGAATGACAATTTAAAAAATCTGTTACGACGTGCTTGTGAGAAGGCAGTGTCAATGCAAGATCCCGTTGTTCAAAGTGGCTAGAGGACTCCATAATGAGAGAAAGTAATTATACAGAAAATATTAAGCCTACAACATTCAATTAAACTACGTCTTGCTTCAGTTGCATCCCATTAACGAGGAAAGAAACGCAAAACTGGCACCTGCTGTCATTCCTCGCATATATCCTGATCATCATGACTTGCTTACATTTTTTTTATTTTGTAACGCTCATTTCTGTTCTATTATTTGTTCCTGCTCTCTTAAGAGGTAGAGTTCAGACAGGATATTTTAGGAATCTTTCTGAATGGACATGGGCCTAGAGAGAATTAGCGAACTCGCACAAACACCCTAAAAGGACCCATCAATCAAAGCCACCAGCGCATCTCAGACACAAACAAATCACATTTCTCCTTTCCTAAAAACCTATTCAAAACTAGGTTCAGCTTCAAATCTTGGCTGTAGTTCATTGAAAAGTAGGCCTTTTTTTTTTATTGGTGGTTTTTAATTCTAGACGTGAAGATGTCTAGACGATAAAAGGCTACACTGATATTTTTTTATTTAACTAGGCAAGTCATTTAAGAACACATTTTTATTTACAATGACGGCCTACACCGGCCAAACTCAGACGACGCTAGGCCAATTGTGCGCCGCCCTATGGGAATCCCAATCACGGCCGGTTGTGATACAGTCTGGATTCGAACCAGGTTGTCTGTAGTGTCGCCTCTAGCACTGAGATGCAGTGCCTTAGACCACTGTGCCACTTGGGAGCCCCAAGTGATCACTCGTGCTTGGCTGCCAAATGTAATAGTGTCCCCATAGGTCTAATATAAACATTCAGGAAAAGTGATCATAATCATTATTTCAGCTCTCCACAGTAGACTTCCCTCCTAATGAAAAGGCCCTCCATCCTGCTGATGTGAGCTGCTGGACAGAGTACTTGTACCTGATATGTGTTTATGGATGAGAAAGTGAACTTGCCATTTCTAAAAAGGAGATCAGACAGAATTGGGGATTCCCTGCTTTGCGATCGGTTGCCTACGTCAACAGCCAGGGCTTCATTTAATAGGCCTAGGCATTATAAAAGGGTTTGATACTACGACCAAATGTGTGACCGTTTGACTTGGCAGTGAGACACACATCACCAACAGCCCTCCTGTGTGTCAGGGCTCGACATACAGGGATGCCCAGTTTTGGAAACCCTCCAGGCCAGTCGATCGTCCCCATTGGTGGCCCGCTTGCGCCAGTGCAAAAAATATTGTAATTTTTAATCTAGGCTAGACAATTGATTAAAATAAAAACTGATTCCCGAAGCCGTTTGTTCGTTATGTTGATTATTTATTACACGCGCACTGCACACATCCAGTGCCTTCAGAGAGTATTCATACCGCTGGACTTATTCCACATTTTGGATCGCGTTGATTTTCCCTTCACAGATCTACACACAATACCCCCTATTTAAAGTTAAAACATATTTTTTTGCATAATTCCATTCGGTGGGCCTATTAAAACAGTGGTCAAAGTGCTAACGCATACTTTTTTTTTTTCCTTCTATAGGCTATTACAACAATTAAATATAAAAATGTAGATCCTTGAAAATTAAAAATTAAGTGCTTAAAAAAATTTAAGTGCTTAAAAAAATTTGACTTGCCAATGTCTATCAACCCTGTATGAAATTATGCAACATTCGCTTTCCTGTCAGATCTTGATGCTGACAGTATTTAAAAAAAAAAATCAAATAAAAATAACATTCAGGCCTGTAGCTTTCAGATGGCACTGGCCCGGTGTGCCACTAGCAAATGTATCTGAATGTCGAGCCCTGCTGTGTGCGGTGCGATTAGCGATGCTAATGAAAATTACCTGTTACTGTTCTTGCCTATTCATTATCTGTATTATGTCATGTGGACCCCAGTAAGAGTAGCTGCTGCTTTTGCAAAAGCTAATGGCGATCCTAATAAAATACCAAATAATGATGGAAAGGTAATTAAAAAGTAACTACAAAGCAGGATTTGCATTGATTTGTTTTGAAACTGCTACAAACACTGCAAGCCAAACAACTATGTGCACCTCAATTAAAGGGTATTTACATACAAACACACACAAAAAAAAACAATGTGAGTGTTTTTCTATTAAAAATAGAGCAAAAAACAGAAAGTAATTTTCTGTGCTTTATTTTTTCTGTGGTATCAAGTATCGTTTTTTACATTTTTATTCTGCCCTCTAGAGCAGCGGTCCCCAACCACCACATTCGCTACCGGGCCGTCCGGAAAGGATACATTTCTTTTGTATTTTCATCTGTAAAATAAAATAAGAATTATATATAAAATTATAGGCTATTTGTTTAGTAATTACATTGAACTTGGTGCAGTCGGTTGGTCCTTTTCTCACCACTCTAATATCTCTGTTACGCCCACAACAGTTTACAGATTTTGAATTTGAGTAATGCGCGCGCCGCGACTTCATCACAGTCTGCGTGAGCTGTTGCCCGCCAACTTTGTACTAGCTAGCAACGTTAGCTGACATGAATAAAAACAAACAAACGTCGCTGGAGAGCTTCTTCGGAAGGGGTAATGGAGATAAAAGGCCCAACGACGATGTCGATAATGCAGAGACAACAGAGCCAGAGACTTAAAAAAAAAAATAGAAAATATGATGAGTCCTACCTAAAATATGGCTTTATTGTGCGTAGTATGTGGAGATAGTCTATCTAACGAGGCAATGAAGCCCTCAAAACTGCTTCGGCACATCGAATCCAAGCACCCTGCACTTAAAGACAAACCTGTTGAATTCTTTGAGCGAAGACAATGTCCAACATCCTATCTCTATGAAATGGGGGTTTTCCGCAATTACCGCAAGTCTACTCCTTAACAAAATTAAGGAGTAGACTGGACATAAGGAACTGTCACTGTCTTCCATCACCCCTAGATGGGACCGTCTTGTTGCAGGGAAACAAGCTCAGGGTTCCCACTGATTCAGCGACATGGTGAGTTGCAATGTTTTAATTATTTGGTCATTAAAGAAAATTATGCACTTTGTTTTTATAGTATCATCACGTTAGACCTACTTAAACTAAAATGTTCTGAAAAAGCGACTATACTAAACTTATAGGCCTAATCGATATTCCGGTCGTATCTTGACACCCCACCCCACCGAAGGCCGTTCTGGGAAAACATTTTCTATACGAGACCGGTCCGTGGTTCAAAAAAAGGCTGGGGACCACTGCTCTAGAGGATTTCGCAGAAAATAACTGATGGCACTTTGAAATCAGTAATAAATATATTTTGCACTTTATTTTAAAAGTCTATTTTCTTTGCTGTAACAGTAAATCTATCCAAACCAATTTAACATTTCATTTACATTTCAGTCATTTAGCAGACACTCTTATCCAGAGCGACTTACAGTTATAGTTAGTTCATACTTGTTCATACTTTTTTTGTACTGGTCCCCCGTGGGAATCGAACCCACAAACCTGGTGTTGCAAGCACCATGCTCTACCAATTGAGCTACACAGGACTTTAAATGATAGCTAGTAATTATTAGCCTGGTTTTATATGGAATGGTGGCACATTATGGGACAGGCCAGGTCATTATAAATATATATATTTTTTAATGGACGCAACCAAATGAAACATTTTGTAGCACCAGTGGAAAAACTAAGTTTTTATTGCACATTTTATTAACCTTGACGCATTTGGCGATGTCCAACTCAAATTCATTAGCACAAAATGTGTCAGACTGAAAAATGTTTTGCTCTGCTTGCATGGCACATGTGGTCACCTACATTCACCGTAGTAGGCTAGGCCTAATGTACAGTCGTGGACAAAAGTTATGAGAAGTATTGGTCTCCACAAAGTTTGCTGCTTCAGTGTTCTTAGATCTTTATGTCAGTAGTTACTATGGTACACTGAAATATAATTACAAGTATTCCATAAGTGTCAAAGGCTTTCATTGACAATGACATTCAGTTTATGCAACGAGTCAATATTTGCAGTGTTGACCCTTCTTTTTCAAGACCTCTGCAATCCGCCCTGGAATGCTGTCAATTAACTTCTGGGCCACATCCTGACTGATGGCAGGCCATTCTTGCATAATCAATGCTTGGAGATTGTCAGAAGTTGTGGGTTTTTGTTTGTCCACCTGCCTCTTGTGGATCGACCACAAGTTCTCAATGGGATTAAGGTCTGGAGAGTTTCCGGCCTATGGACCCAAAATGTTGATGTTTTGTTTCCCGAGCCACTTAGTTATCACTTTTGCCTTATGGCAAGGTGCTCCATCATGCTGGAAAAGGCATTGGTCGTCACCAAACTGTTCTTGGATGGTTGGGAGAAGTTGCTCTCAGAGGATGTGGTGGTACCATTCTTTATTCATGGCTGTGTTCTTAGGCAAAATTGTGAGTGAGCCCACTCCCTTGGTTGAGAAGCAACCCCACACATGAATGGTCTCAGGATGCTTTACTGTTGGCATGACACAGGACTGATGGTAGCGCTCACCTTGTCCTTGACAAGGTGTTTTCCGGATGGCCCAAACAATCGGATAGGGGATTTATCAGAGAAAATGAATCTACCCCAGTCCTCAGCAGTCCAATCCCTGTACCTTTTGCAGAATATCAGTCTGTCCCTGATGTTTTTCCTGGAGAGAAGTGGCTTCTTTGCTGCCCTTCTTGACACCAGGCCATCCTCCAAATGTCTTCGCCTCACTGTGCGTGCAGATGCACTCACACCTGCCTGCTGCCATTCCTGAGCAAGCTCTGCACTGGTGGTGCCCCGATCCCGCAGCTGAATCAACTTTAGGAGACGGTCCTGGTGCTTGCTGGACTTTCTTGGGCGCCTGGACGCCTTCTTCACAACAATTGAACCTCTCTCCTTGAAGTTCTTGATGATCCGATAAATTGTTGATTTAGGTGCAATCTTACCAGCAGCAATATCCTTGCCTGTGAAGCCCTTTTTGTGCAAAGCAATGATGACGGCACATGTTTCCTTGCAGGTAACCATGGTTGACAGAGGAAGAGCAATAATTTCAAGCACCACTCTCCTTTTAAAGCTTCCAGTCTTATTCTGACTGAATCAGCATGACAGAGTGATCTCCAGCCTTGTCCTCGTCAACACTCTCTCCTGTGTAAACAAGACAATCACTGACATGTGGCAGCTGGTCCTTTTGTGGCAGGGCTGAAATGCAGTGGAAATGTTTTTTGGGGATTAAATTCATTTTCATGGCAAAGAGAGAATTAATTGCAATTCATCTGATCACTCTTCATGACATTCTGGAGTATATGCAAATTGCCACCATCAACACTGAGGCAGCAAACTTTGTGGAGACCAATACTTGTGTCATTCTCAAAACTTTCGGTCACGACTGTATAGGCTAGCATAAGAATGGTGGATTATCAGACCAGCCTAGGAATTAACTTCTAATTTACACTGTCTTCACTGTTCCCTTCAAGCGCAATTCATGCATCTCCGCTGGCATCTCTACTGGCCTCTCCCTCTTTCATCCTCTCTGTATTCCTCTTATAGATATTGAACCAGTAGCCTAGCCGAATGCGCGTCCCAGAAGTAGCAATATAGTTTGGTGGTAAATATGCAAGAAACGGGAATCCTCTGTTCTCCCAGCACCCCAAAGTTTATAATGAAATATATAACATCAGAGTGCGAAAGGTTAGTATGTTTCAGTATAATTTGCATAAACATTGTGATTGGATGATAGCTGTGAATGTTATCGAATAAGGATCAAATCCTGCATGAAAGATGAAATAATGAAAATAAATGTTCATATTTGAAGACCTGGTTAGCCCAACCATAAGGTGAACAGTATCATAGAGCTCACCTCCTGGCTGCATGGTGGATGGAAGCACGTTCTCCCCCGCCGAGAGTGACACGAAAAACGAGAAGGGGATGATCCACAGACAGATGGTGAAGTACGCCAGGACCTTCAGGGATAGAAGAAGAGGTACAGAGGTTAGGAGAGAGGAGACATGGAGGTGAGGAAAGAGAAGATGGAGGTGAGGAGAGAGGAGACATGGAGGTGAGGAGAGGAGATATGTTCATTCAAGATGGCGTAACGGTTTATTGTTTATTTAATGTTTATTGTCCTGTTCCGTGTAAATAGTCTGTTCTGTTTTTCCGTATATATTTCTTTATTCTCTATTCTCATATACTTTTTCCTGCAACCCGCCTCAACCAACGTGGAAAGGATCTACTATTTCTTTATTTCTTTCCCATTTAACTGAACCTCCGACAGAAGCTAGCCTGCTAACTAGCTACTAGCCATGAGTTAGCCTTGAGCTAGGCCCATCTCCCGGCCAGCCAACGTGTACTAGCTAATTCCTGGGCTACAGTACCTCTTTGTAAACCGGCCTGGACCTTCTATTGTCGACACGGAGCCCCACCGATCCATCATGACTGGTCTGCCGACATAATCGTCCGACGTGGTTTTCAACCAGCTCGCCTAGCGCAGTGGCAACCACTGAACTGCTCCCTGGCTCACCTCTTTGCTGCTCATCGGACTTATTGGTCACTCGGCTACACAGCTGATGCCTGCTGGACTGTTCCCTTACACGGTACCTCATTCTGTTTATCTGTTAAGCCTCAGCTCCGAACTCAGGTCCTGTGTGTAGCACAACATTTTCTCTAACTGACCCTCTTTGTCCATTCATCACCATTACCCATTGTCTTAGCTCTCTTGATTAACTCCTGTGATTGTTTTATGCCTCTCTCTTATCTCAATCTCAATCTATTCTACTACACCAAGAAATCTGCTCCTTTTATTCTCTATACCTAACGCTCTAGACAACCAGTTCTTAAAGCCTTTAGCCGTACCCTTATCCTACTCCTCTGTTCCTCTGGCGATGTAGAGATAAACCCAGGCCCTGTAGCCCCCAGTACTACACCTATTCCCCAGGCGCTCTCATTTGTTGACTTCTGTAACCGTAAAAGCCTTGGTTTCATGCATGTTAACATCAGAAGCCTCCTCCCTAAGTTTGATTTAGTCACTGCTTTAGCACACTCCGCCAACCCTGATGTCCTAGCCGTGTCTGAATCCTGGCTGAAATTTCCATCCCCAACTACAACATTTTCCGTCAAGATAGAACTGCCAAAGGAGGAGGAGTTGCAATCTACTGCAGAGATAGCATGCAGAGTTCTGTCATACTATCCAGGTCTGTGCCCAAACAGTTTGAGCTTCTAGCTTCTAAAAATCCACCTTTCCAGAAATAAGTCTTTCACTGTTGTCGCTTGTTACAGACCACCCTCAGCCCCCAGCTGTGCCCTGGACACCATATGTGAATTGATTGCCCCCCATCTATCTTCAGAGTTCGTTCTGTTAGGTGACTTAAACTGGGATATGCTTAACACCCTGGCCGTTCTTCAATCTAAGCTAGATGCCCTCAATCTCACACAAATTATCAAGGAACCTACCAAGTACAACCCTAAATCTGTAAACATGGGCACCATCATAGATATTATTAACATGCCCTCCAAATACACCTCCGCTGTCTTCAACCAGGACCTCAGCAATCACTGCCTCATTGCCTGCGTCCGTAATGGGTCGCGGTCAAACGACCACCCCTTATCACTGTCAAACGCTCCCTAAAACACTTCAGTGAGCAGGCCTTTCTAATCGTTCTGGTCCGGGTATCCTGGATGCCTGGTTGTTCATTAAAAGTGCTTTCCTCACCATCTTAAATAAACATGCCCCATTAAGCCCTTAGTTCACTCCAGACTTGACTGCCCTTGACCAGCACAAAAACATCCTGTGGCGTAATGCATTAGCATCGTATAGCCCCCGCGATATGCAACTTTTCAGGGAAGTCAGGAACCAATATACACAGTCAGTTAGAAAAGCAAAGGCTAGCTTTGCATCCTGTAGCACAAACTCCAAAAAGTTCTGGGACACTAAAGTCAATGGAGAATAAGAGAACCTCCTCCCAGCTGCCCACTGCACTGTCACCACCGATACATTTACGATAATCGAGAATTTCAATAAGCATTTTGCTACGGCTGGTCAGGCTTTCCACCTGGCTACCCCTACCCCGGCCAACAGCTCTGCACCCCCCGCAGCAACTTGCCCAAGAACCCCTTGCTTATCCTTCACCCAAATCCAGATAGATGATGTTCTGAAAAAGCTGCAACATCTGGACCCCTATAAACCTGCCGGGCTAGACAATCTGAACCCTTTCTTTCTAAAATTATCCGCCGCAAATGTTGCAACCCCTATTACTAGCCTGTTAAACCTCTCTATCGTATCGTCTGAGATTGGAAAGCTGCCGCAGTCATCCCCCTCTTCAAAGGGGGAGACACTCTAGACCCAAACTGTTACAGACCTATATCCATCCTGCCATGCCTTTCTAAAGTCTTCGAAAGCCAAGTTAACAAATAGATTATCGACCATTTCGAATCCCACCGTACCTTCTCTGCTATGCAACCTGGTTTCCGAGCTGGTCATGGGTGCACCTCAGCCACGCTCAAGGTCCTAAACGACATCCTAACCGCCAGCGATAATCTTCATAGACCTGGCAAAGGCTTTCGTCAATCACCGCATTCTTATTGGCAGACTCGATAGCCTTGGTTTCTCAAATGACTGCCTCGCCTGGTTCACCAACTACTTCTCAGAGTTCAGTGTGTCAAATCGGATGGCCTGTTGTCCGGACCTCTGGCGGTCTCTATGGGGGTGCCACAGGGTTCAATTCTCGGGCCGACCCTTTTCTCTGTATATATCAATGATGTCGCTCTTGCTGCTGGTGACTCTCTGATCCACCTCTACGCAGACGACACCATACTGTATACATCTGGCCCTTCTTTGGACACTGTGTTAACTAACCTCCAAACGAGGTTCAATGCCATACAACACTCCTTCCGTGGCCTCCAACTGCTCTTAAATGCTAGTTAAACTAAATGCATGCTCTTCAATCAAACCCTGCCCGCACCCGCCCACCGGACTATGGTCACTACTCTCGACGGGTCTGACTTAGAATATGTGGACACATACAAATACTTAGGTGTCTGGTTAGACTGTAAACTCTCCTTCCAGACTCACATTAATCATCTCCAATACAAAATTAAATATAGAATCGGCTTCCTATTTCGCAACAAAGCCTCCTTCCCTCATGCTGCCAAACATACCCATGTAAAACTACCGATCCTTGACTTCGACCATGTAATTTACAAAATAGCCTCCAACACTCTACTCAGCAAATTGGACGTAGTCTATCACAGTGCCATCCGTTTTGTTACGAAAGCCCGATATACTACCCACCACTGCGACCTGTACACTCTCGTTGGCTGTCCCTCACTACATATTCTTTGCCAAACCCACTGGCTCCAGGTCATTTATAGGTCTTTGGTAGGTAAATCCCACCTTATCTCAGCTCGCTGGTCACCATAGCAACACGTTCCAGTGGGTATATTTCACTGGCCATCCCCAAAGCCAATACCTCCTTTGGCCGCCATTCCTTCCAGTTCTCTGCTGCCAATGACTGGAACGAATTGTAAAAATCAATGAAGCTGGAGACTACCATCTCCCTCAATACCTTTAAGCATCAGCTGTCAGAGCAGCTTCACGATCACTGCACCTGTACACAGCCCATCAGTAAATAGCCCACTCTACTACCTCATCCCCATATTGTTATTTCTGCTCATTTGCACACCAGTATCTCTATTTGCACATCATCATCATCTGCACATTATCACTCCAGTGTTAATGCTAAATTGTAATTATTTTGCCACTATGGAATATTTATTGCTTTACCTTCCTAATCTTACTACATTTGCATACACTGTACATAGATTTTCTATTGTGTTATTGACTGTACGTTTGTAACTCTGTGTTGTTGTGGCACTGCTTTGCTTTGTCTTGGCCAGGTCGCAGTTGTAAATGAGAACTTGTTTTCAATTGGCCTACCTGGTTAAATAAAGGTGAAATAAAAATAAATGTTTTTAAAAATGCAGGTGAGGAGACGTGGAGGTGAGGAGAGAGGAGACGTGGAGGTCAGGAGGCGTGGAGGTGAGGAGAGGAGGCGAGATGTGGATGTGAGGAGAGGAGACGTGGAGATGAGGAGAGAGGAGACACATGGGTAAAAGGCAAGACCAGGATTTCATCCTTACCATTTAAAGCTCTGTGCTTAGAGCTAACAACTAGGGCTCAGTTTTTCCTGGTCATAGCAAACATATAACCTACAGTGCATTTGGAAAGTATTCAGACCCCTTCCATTTCCCCAAATTTTGTTACAGCCATAGTCTAAAATTGATTAAATAAAAATCAATCCAAATCAATCTACACACAATACCCCATAATGAGAAAGGGAAAACATTTTTGAAAATGTATTAAAAATAAAACAGAATTACCTTATTTACATAAGTATTCAGACCCTTTGCTATGAGACTCGAAATGGAGCTCAGGTGCATCCTGTTTTCATTGATCATCCTTGATATGTTTCTACAACTTGATTACCTGTGGTAAATTCAATTGATTGGACATGATTTGGAAAGGCACACCGCTGTCTATATAAGGTCCCATAGAGGACAGTGCATGTCAGCGCAATATCCAAGCCATGAGGTCGAAAGGACTTGTACATAGAGCTACGAGACAGGACTGTGTTAAGGCACAGATCTGGGGAAGGGTACCACCAAGACTCTTCCTAGAGCTGGCCACCCGGCCAAACTGAGCAATCGGTGGAGAAGGGTCTTGGTCAGGAAGGTGACCAAGAACCCGATGGTCACTCTGACAGAGCCCCAGAGTTCCTCTGTGGAGATGGGAGAACCTTCCAGAAGGACAACCATCTCTACAGCACTTCCCCAATCCGGGCCTTTATGGTAGAGTGGCCAGACGGACACCACTCCTCAGTAAAAGGCACATGACAGCCCGCTTGGAGTTTGGCAAAAGGAACCTAAAGGACTCTCAGACCATGAGAAACAAGATTCTCAGGTCTAATGAAACCAATATTGAACTCTTTGGACTGAATTGCACCATCCCTATGCTGAAGCATGGTGGTTTCAGCATCATGCTGTGGGGATGTTTTTCAGCGGAGCAAAGTACAGAGAGATTCTTGATGAAAACCTGCTCCAGAGTGCTCAGGACCTCAGACTGGGGCGAAGGTTCAAATTCCAACAGGACAACCAACCTAAACACACAGCCAAGACAACGCAGGAGTGGCTACGGGACAAGTCTCTGAATTTCCTTGAGTGGCCCAGCATGAGCCCGGACTTGAACCCGATCGAAAATCTCTGGAGAGACCTGAAAATAGCTGTGCAGCAACGCTCCCCATCCAACCTGACAGAGGTTCAGAGGATCTGCAGAGAATGGGAGAAACTCCCCAAATACAGGTGTGCAAAGCTTGTAGCGTCATACCCTAGAAGACCCAAGGCTGTAATCGCTGCCAAAGGTGCTTCAGCAAAGTACTGAGTAAAGGGTCTGAATACTTATGTAAATTCTTTATTTTTTATACATTTGCTAAAAATCTAAATCTTTGCCTTGTCATTATGGGGTATTGTGTGTAGATTGAACAGGGGAAAAAAACGATTTAATCAATTTAATGTATAACTACTAGGCCCGAGAGTTTTTCCTGGTCAGCTCCTAATTTCTGGTCCTAGTAGTGTTAATATTGACTGTTTGTAAAATAATTTGGCTTCTTGATTGACTGGCCGACCAACCAATCAGAACGTTCTATTTCATAGCAACCATCTTTTCCTTGGTGAGGTATTTGTGCCATCTCTTCCATTACGTAATTTGCTAAGTGAATAAATTAATGTGCCCTGCAATACTTTGCTCATAGGAGCTCAGGAGTGATCAACACAGATTAGGCTTACCTTAAAGTGTGTGACCTAGGCTTACCTCTGAGAAGGGGTAATACTCTGCTGCAAAGTACTGGAAGGCCAAGTAGTGATTCAGCACCACCAATACTGTGAGTGATAGAGAGTGACACAGAGAGAGAACAAGATATGTTAAAACTCCTGAACATGTTATATCAGATCACATTATGAGGTAAACAATTCTGTCCCAGCATATTGTACATAGACGTCTTTACATCGAGATGTTATCACCACTACACACTGGTTCCTGTCTCTGCAGCTGCCTGTCTCTGATGCTCACCACAGGAGAGGATGAAGTTAGGTGAGCTCAGCAGTATGTAAGGGAAGGTCTGGAGGAGGCCAAAGTACACCAGGTTGGTGAAGAGACCACAGCCCATCATCAGCCATGGGAAGCCCTCAAACAGGTACAGCCCTGTCAGCACACCTGTGGAGAACTAGACAGGATGCATGCACAGAGCAGGGGTTAGCTAGTACTTCAAAACATCAAGGTTACAGGACATAAGGGCCAGGGGTTTTCCCTGATCACATGATCTTGAAAAAACTCTGGACCCCTATACCTAGGGTTTGGAGTTTCTCCTGGTCAGGTAGAGTGGTGACCAGGAAAAACTCCTAGCCCCGATTAATGAGGGAATTGAGGGAGAGAGAGATCAGGTGGTCAGAGAAGTCTGTTCCTTGACATTCTAAATACAGATACTACTAGAGGAAATAATTTGCATTGTGATGGATTGTGTTAGATTTGATATCAGTCAAGAGACACTACTCACCAGTATCATGTACTTTATTATTCGACTAGTGGCAACTGTGTATTCTTCTATTAGTTCTGCCAAATAATACAGGCCAGCAGCTGGGGAGGAGGAGGAGAGACATACTAATAAACAACAAGAACAAACAAAATGCATTACCAGCTTGTCCATAAACGGGTTGGTTGTTTAGTAACAAAACCGACGCATGCGCAACTATAGGGTAAAACAGACGGGGTTGGCTTAGACTGTTGACAACATGAAAACTAGATTGTCTCCAATGTTTATTGAAAACATAAATACAGTTTCACAATGCACACTTGTCTCTCAAATACATTGTTACAGTTGTCGGTTAGCTTGCTAGGGAATTTTTGCCATCCGTAAAAACACCTCAAAACAAGACATGGTGTCAACAAGATACAACTACATGAAATGAGAATCCTACGATTCCCCACACGGCAGCTTCTTGTTATGGTTGCTAGCGATCTGACCATTCAGAATCACGACACAAACTTCTGTACCATTGAATAGTGTGCATCGTTTTTTGTGACGTTGTCAACTAACCTGTCTATAGACTGCACTGTAACATACGAGAGATGAGATCAATTGATGAATAAGTGAACACCCAAAATAACCCTTGAAAAACTGAAGGTAGCCTAGATAGAAGCAGACATTTACTAACATGCTTCCAGAAGAGGCTACTTGAGGCAACGGCACTAAAACAAGTAAAAAAATGTAGGTCGAAGAGAAGGGGGTGACACACACATACCCCAGGCAAGCACACAGGATGACACTGCATCTCGTCACGCAAGGCAAGGCAGTCCCCACTCGCCCGCTGTTCTACACACAGACCAGTTTTCCACTAGCGCCAGCTGTCGGCTATACAGACGGTTACATACTAATTTTCAGCTGTGTACTTTTTCCACTTAGATTAACTAGGCTACTTTTCAATTCGCAGGTCAGAAAAAAAGTCTGCCGAGCCCTCTCCAGCTAGAATGAACGATATGCATCTTCATGCGATCTATCGATAGGCCAGGTGCCTGTCAGTCACAAAGTGACCGATGACAGGGAAACACTGCTGGTTTGACAGTCTGCTGTCTGTCCCGCCTCCCGGTACATGGGTGTATGTGTTGTGTACGCTGTGGTTGCTGTCAATTTTTTTTTTACATGGGGGGAGAGAGCATGGTGCTCCATCATCCATGTGAGTCAATTAGCATATTCCATATATTGTGTAAACGACGAGTCTGAATCCACTTAGCCTATTGTTTTCTGGCACATTGGAAGTGCTGGTGCATAGCCCCATTCATAGACGTTAACTACTTTGGTGCCTATTGACAATAGTACCTTCTGACCGGGGAAGTTTTATTAAGAGCCTCAACACTTGCTCTAAAAATGTACACGCATGACTTGCTTTGTTTTGGGGAAAAAAAGGAATGTATCAACATTTTTCAAAAAACAAAAAAGGTACATTTCGACACACCTTAATAGGGTTAGGGTTCCCACACGGCCATATCTCCATGTTACAGCGCTTGTTTACAGAAGACAGACAGTAGACACCTGTGCCAATTAGCTATCTAGCGTGCTCCGAACAACTTTGTGTAAGTTAACTGGGGAGGAAATGTAGTTTGTCAACTGGAAGCACACAGTGTATGGATCTGTGCAAAACTGCTACAGTAAGATCTTTTTTTTTTTTTTTTTGATAATTTCTCGCTTTCATGAAAGACATATCAATACGCTTCGAAAACCGTTTAGAAAGCGATTATTATTGACGTTTCTAAACGTTAAAACAGCCTCAAAATTGTAGTTTACAGGGAGCCATTGTGGTCAAATGTAATGGCTCAAAACCCTACATACTGTATGGAGATGGGTTTTCGCGAGCTAAGTCTTAATGTGATTTGATTGACAAACAGCAAGCTTGACTAGTTTATAAATGGTGTCGAACTGACTGAAAAGTCAATCTCATATATCCTTGCCATTCATAAATCATAAAACTTAGTTATATGTCCATGGTATCAAATCGGGACAAGTAAACTAAAGATCTTGTTTGTATTTTCGATATGAAGTCCATCATGTTTAAAGTGAGTGACAGCCTCCCGAGTGGCGCAGCGGTCTAAGGCACTGCATCGCAGTGCTAGCTGCGTCCCTACAGATCCTGGTTTTATCCCAGGCTGTGTTGCAGCCAGCCACGACCGGGAGACCCATGAGGCGGCGCACAATTGGCCCAGTGTCGTCCGGGTTAGGGGAGGTTTTGGCCAGCCAGGATGTCCTTGTCCCATCGCGCTCTAGCAACTCCTGTGGCGGGCCGGGCGCATCCACGCTAACACGGTCGCCAGGGTTAAGCGAGAATTGTGTAAAGAAGCAGTGCAGCTTGGCGGGGTCGTGTTTCGGAGGACGCAAGGCTCTCAACCTTCGCCTCTCCCGAGTCCACACGGGATTTGCAGCAATGGGACAAGACTAACTACCAACAGGATATCACGAAATTGGGGAGAAAAAAAATAGGTAAAAAAAAAAAAATGTTATATATAAAAAAAAGATAGTGAGTGACTCGTCAGTAGCCTACTGAATTGCATCAGTAAGACAGACTTTCATTTGGCTCCCTACTTTGCATATTGGTAGACTATTTGGCAATTATCTGCAGACAAATTATGAAAACATTTGATGAAGATGATAAATCCTCCTCACTGCAAGAATAATAGGTAGGCTAGTGGAGAGAGTCTCACTCAGGTCCAAAACTTGATAAAAGAAAACATTGAATTGTTTTAAAAGCTAATGATACTGATATTCTGTATTTCCAAAGATATTGATATAGATCTACTGATTTAATCAAAGTGTTGCCAATGGAGTAGTCAACTGCTGCTTTCTGAGTAGCAAAGCCCATGATTAACACCTGAGTCATTCTTCAAATCTGAGAAAATGCCTCTTAAAAGGAAGCTTGAAGCCTTTAAGAAGAAATCTATGGGTCAGTTGTTGAACAAATATATATTTTTTAATAAATTACACTGCAATCACAAAGAGAGTTGCAAAAACACTTTCACTGATGTCGTTCTCTCTCTTCAATTAATACGGATGGACCCAGAACTTAATTGAGCATCTGTTCTCTTAATTTTAGATAACACATTTTTCCATTTGAAAAAGTGCCCATCACACAATTCATTTGAATTTAAATTGAACCTTGAATGTATTTTTTCAAGATAATTTGGCCTATTTCTTTCATAACAGCTAATAAAATACATCATTTGAAGAACAAACATAATTATGGCAATTCATATCTTGCAGTCTCAAGAGAAGACAGGTTAAGTGTAAAAAAAAATAAAAAAAAAAGGAAAGAAAAGGCTTAATGTTCTCTTACACAGAGTTCATACATTTTCAGTAATTTAGATTGTAAACACAATACATTTTTCCAATCTGGGTTGTAAACTCAAAGTATTCAATAATTTCGTTTTGGATTTCAGATGGAATGAAGACATTAGAATGTACCAGAGGCCACCAAAAAAAGGGCATTACATCCACATGGACGATCTTAAGTTATTGCTGATGACAGTTGCTAAATAGACACTGTCATAATAAGTATTAACTGTCAAATAAGACTGGATTTTAGGAGAGAAAAAAATGCCTATGTGACAAAAGTAGGTTCCCTGACTATCACTTTGAAAACTAGTATTGTCTTCTAAGCTTAGAGATGCACATTTATGTAGTACAGGACAAATACATATAATGTATGAAGCCATCTGCATTGCAACGCCTACTTACCTAGTAGAACGATAAAAATAAAAAAAGTAATAAACCATAAATTATAAGCTACTGTACAATAAACTGTTTGGTCGAGATAAAGGCTGCATATGCTTTTTTTTTTTTATTAAGAAAATAAATAATTGACGACTCCAGGCAAGACGCAATGGAATGTTGCAACCAGTCATCCACAGGTACGCAAGCTCGAGCTGGCAGAGGTTAAACGTGGCCAGGTGAGATGACTTCATGAGTTTATGAAAGTGCCAACGTGTACAGGCCAGGGCAACAGCTGCGTGCTAGAAATTCCTCTCCAGCTATTGATCTTCTGTAAAGTTCATTGGCTTGCGTGATATTACTGGCTATACAATAACGTTACAGTACTTTGAGTACTTTGTCAACAGTGGTAAAATATAGATAGCTAGTTAGTTAGTTAATTAGGGACTTACACAACAACATGGGCCAGTAGCACTAGTTCGTTTTGCATGACCAGTGCCCCGGGTGGGCGGAGTTTCACCTTTTAGACTATTCCATTGGTTCTTAAATAAAATCTCCAACCACCCGGGGCACCGGGCCATGCAAAACGAACTGGCCCAATGACAACGTACAGGTGTAAGCTAGTTCGGTAGCTAGCTAACAGCTATTTAGCTTTGTCACGTTGCAGGATGGATGAAACGGTTGAGGCAAGACGAGATGAGTGGTTAACGTTACATACGTAACGGCGTGTTGTCTAGTTTAAAGTAAAATTGGTTACTAACTTTGCACGTGAAAAATATTAGTCGATTCGCTTAAACTCTCTAGAACGTGAACCATAACTAACTGATTAGTTACCTGATTGAGTTGGCTTCTGTTAGCTCGCTAGCAAGCTAGCTATGAATTTGCCACACTGTGTGCATTGCTAACTAACTATCTACAATGTTAATATTATCCTAGCAAGTATAGTTTATTATTATTGTTTGTCACTTTGCTTGCAGCACTCCGAGCCGAGGCCAAAGTGACAGGTATCAATACTAGGCGGGGTGGGAAAATAAACCGAATGTGGCGATGCTAACTAACTTACTAGCTACAGCTGGCTAACAACTTCAACATGTACAAGTAAACTCACCAATTGCTAGTGTGACGAAAGATATCTGTATCACCAACGACAGCCAACTTAGTAAATAAATAAACCACATCTCGTTTCATGTAAAATAAAACACATAAATATGAGGGGAAAAAAATAAAGTGACAGTAAGTGCTACGTCTTTGAAATAATTTAGCTAACTGGTGGATGGTCGAAGTTCCACCCCTCAAGGATCTAGTGTGCCGCTGTGGGTACAGCGACAGTTCTGTTCGGAGGAGGAACTGCATCACCTTTTGACCAGCTATGCTTCTCGCAGAGAGCGACATAGATCAATTAATCAGATACATTGTTATCAGAAGTGAATGTGCTGCAATTAACTGTTGGTTTTCCATGAATGCTGTAATTTATGTAATAATACAGTTGAAGTCGAAAGTTTACCTACACTTAGGTTGAAGTCATTAAAACTCATTTTTCAACCACTCCACATATTTCATGTTAACAAACTATAGTTTTGGCAAGTCGGTTAGGACATCTACTTTGTGCATGACACAAGTAAATCAGCAAAGACCTCAGAAAATATTTGTAGACCTCCACAAGTCTGGTTCATCCTTGGGAGCAATTTCCAAACGCCTGAAGGTACCACGTTCATCTGTACAAACAATAGTACGCAAGTATAAACACCATGGGACCACTTTGCAAAAAGTGCAAATCAATCCCAGAACAACAGCAAAGGACCTTGTGAAGATGCTGTAGGAAACAGGTACAAAAGTATCTATATCCACAGCAAAACGAGTCCTATATAAAGGCTGCTCAGCAAGGAAGAAGCCACTGCTCCAAAACTGACATAAAAAAGCCAGACTACTGTTTGCAACTGCACATGGGGACAAAGATTGTACTTTTTGGAGAAATGTCCTCTGGTCTGATGAAACAAAAATAGAACTGTTTGGCCATAATGACCATCGTTATGTTTTGTGGAAAAAGGGGGAGGCTTGCAAGCCGAAGAACACCCAACTGTGAAGCAGGGGGGTAGCAGCATCATGTTGTGGGGGTGCTTTGCTGCAGGAGGGACTGGTGCACTTCACAAAATAGATGGCCACATGAGGAAGGAAAAGTATATGGATATATTGAAGCAACATCTCAAGACATCAGTCAGGAAGTTAAAGCTTGGTCGCAAATGGGTCTTCCAAATGGACAATGACCCCAAGCATACTTTCAAAGTTGTGGCAAAATGGCTTAAGGACAACAAAGTCAAGGTATTGGAGTGGCTATCACAAAGCCCTGACCTCAATCCTATAGAAAAATGTGTGGGCAGAACTGAAAAAGTGTGTGCGAAGCAAGGAGGCCTACAAACCTGACTCAGTTACACCAGTTCTGTCAGGAGGAAAAAAAAAATGTCACCCAACTTATTGTGGGAAGCTTGTGGAAGGCTTCCCAAAACGTTAAACCCAAGTTTAAACAATTTAAAGGCAATGCTACCAAATACTAATTGAGTGTATGTAAACTTCTGACCCACTGGGAATGTGATGAAAGAAATAAAACCTGAAATAAATAATTCTGTCTACTATTATTCTGCCATTTCACATTATTAAAATAAAGTGATGATCCTAACTGACCTAAAACTGATTTTTTTACTAGGATTAAATGTCAGGAATTGTGAAGAACTGAGTTTAAATGTATTTGGCTAAGGTGTATGTAAACTTCCGACTGTAGTAGTGAGACAATAGTAGAAATATAGTAGGCTACTTTATATCTGTTGATTTCATCACACACACACAGACACACACACACACACACACAAACAGACAAAAGGGGGTAGCAGCATTATTTAAAAAACCAACACCTTTGTGAGGCAAAAAAAAAACAATAAAAAATGTATGCTGAAAGTGAAAAGCAGACCTAGTAAAGGAGCTAAATTAAATAAATAAGTAATGAGAGAACTGCGCACAGCAGACACTAAAATGGTGTCATAGTCAAAGTGTGACAGTAATCCCATCCAATGCTTTTAACAAAGAGCAGGGGGTGTGGAAGTGTGAACTCAAAAAGCGCCATCCATCCAGCCTCCATTCTAGACACTTTCAGAAGTTGGAGGACCGTTAAGTTAATCTGAACACCTCAGCAACCCAAGTATATAAAGGTCCTCTGTTGTGTGAGCTAACTAAGGGGCTTGGTGTCCAGCTCTAAGAAGTTTCAGAGTGCAGAACAAGAGAAAAGGTATTTCCACACTTTTGAAAGAAACAGTAGAAATAATTTGGTGATGGTATGTGTAGTTTTTATTCACTGGTACAGTGCCTCCAGAAAGTAATAACACCCCTTGGCTTTTTCCAAATTTCGTTGTTTATAACCTGACAGAAAAAAAATATTAAATTTGCAATTTTGTTTCACTGATCTACACACAATACCCCATAATGTTAAAGTGGTATTTTGTTTTCAGAATTTTTTTGAAATGAATTAAAAAGAAAAAGCTGAAATGTCTTGAGTCAATAAGTATTCAACCCCTTTTGTTATAGTACAAATTTGCTTAAAAAGTCAGATAAGTTGTATGCACTCTGTATGCAATACTAGTGGTTAACATGATTTTTGAATGACTACCTCATCTCTGTACCCCACACATACAATTATCTATAAGGTGCCTCAGTTGAGAATTGGGGTGGCAGGTAGCCGAGTGGTTAGAGTGTTGGGCCAGTAACCGAAATGTTGCTGGATCGAATCTCCGAGCTGACATGGTAAAAATCTGTCGTTCTGCCCCTGAACATGGCAGTTAACCCACTGTTACCCGGTAGGCCGTCATTGTAAATAAGAATTTGTTCTTAAGTGACTTGCCTAGTTAAATAAAGGTTAACTAAATAAATAAAAAAAGCACAGATTCAACCTCAAAGATCAGGGAGGTTTTTGAATGCCTTGCAAAGAAGAGCACCTATTGGTAGATGGGTGAAAATAAAAATAAAAAGCAGACACTGAACATCCCTTTGAGCATAGTGACATTATCAATTAAGCTTTGGATGGTGTATCAATACACCCAGTCACTACTAAGATACAGATGTCCTTCCTAACTCCGTTGCCGGAGACCGCTCAGGGAATTCACCAGAGGATGGATCAACTAAATGACAAACTGAAAAGAAGGAAACCTGTGTACATAATACATAATACAAATATTCCAAAATATGCATCCTGTTTGCAATAAGGTGTTAAAGTTATACTGCAAAACATGTGGCAAAGAAATACATTTTTTGTCCTGAGTACAAAGTGTTATGTTTAGGGCAAATCCAACAGAAAACAAAACATCACTGAGTACCATATTTTCAAGCAGGGTGGAGGCTCAAATTCACCTTTCAGCAGGACAATAACCTAAAACACAAGGCCAAATGTACACTGAGTTGCTTACGAAGACGACATTGAATGTTTCTGAGTGGCCTAGTTACAGTTTTGACTTAAATAAGCTTATAAATCTATGGCAAGACTTGAAAATGGCTGTCTAGCAATAATCAACAACCAACTCGACAGAGCTTGAATAATTGACATTCTTGTACCTGTATTGACAGGGGTTTACCAGGAGGCATTTAAAAATGGCTCCCTTCCGGACACCATTAATGAGGCTTTGATATTGTTGATCCCTAAAAAGGATAGAGATACGACAGAACCTGCGAATTTTAGAGCTATCGGCCTCCTTAATGTGGATTGTAATATTCTTAGTAAGACCCTTGCGATACGCTTAGAGAAACACTACCTAATATCATACATAGTGACCAAGTAGGATTTATTAAGAACAAGACCTCAACTGATAATATGAGGAGGCTCTTAGACCTCATGTGGTTAAACCACTCAAATATAGTTCCCGACCGCTGCTGTCTCCTTAGATTCTGAGAAGGCATTTGATAGGGTAGAATGGGCTTTTCTCTTAAGAACCCTAGGAAAATTTGGTTTTGTACCTGACTTTTGTAAGTCAATAGGTGTCATTTTTTCCAATCCTAACGCAACCATACTTAGGAATGGAATTATGTCTCCTTGTTTTAGTCTTTCTAGAGGCACAAGGCAGGGCTGCTCACATTCCCCTCTCCTATTTGCCATAGTTTTAGAGCCTCTTGCGACAGTGATAAGAACAGATCCAGAAATTAGGGGTGTCCATGGAGTAGGAAAAGAACACAAGCTACAGTATGCAGACGATATTCTACTGCTGGTCTCTTTTATTTTTTTTAAATTTAACCTTTATTTAACTAGGCAAGTCAGTTAAGAACAAATTCGTATTTACAATGACAGCCTACATTGTTCTACAGGGTCAGCCATAGTAGTACAGCGCCCCTGGAGAAAATTAGAGTTAAGTGCTTTGCTCAAGGGCACATCGACAGGGTTTTCACCTTGTCGGCTCGGGTATTCAAACCAGCGACCTTTCGGTTACTTGCCCAACGCTCTAACCACTAGGCTACCTGCTGCCCTGACTTCATTGTATTGAATCATATTCTAGTTTAGAAGAATCAGAAGTAATGCCAATTAATGTAATGTGTCAATCTGGAACCGTTACCCCATTATTGGAAGGTGTTCCTAATGTTTTGTTCACTCAGTGTAGGTAGTTCATTGTGTTAATCCTTGTATCCTTAGAACCCATAAAAGCAAAATCCTTAACCAAAGCCACTCATCATACTGAAAACTAGTATGTAATAAACAAATATTTGATTTAAGTAAGCTGTGCATGTTCTGGAATACATCAAATCAGTTGACTAGCTGGGGGTACTCCTGGAGAGGTTTGGGAAACACTGTGGTACAGTTTCTTAACACTAATCATCCCTTTCCCCAAGTCTCAGATCTCCTCCTTGCAGATGATCAGCTCTGATGCTCTGATACGAGAGTTCCTTTTCTCTCTGTTCAGCTGGAGCCTCCGGAGCACCGGGGTGCTGCCACGCTCTCCCGCCCAGGGAAGGGCACCTACTGCTGGGCCACCCGACTGGGGACCTGGGGGGCACGACACATGGTACATTAAATGTATGCTAAAATATTACTGTAGGTAAGTGAAAAATATCACTATGTGGGTTAATAATGTGTCCTCCTGGCCCCTCGTTTGTTATCATCTCTTTCAATCGTCCTCTTCTAGTTCGTGCCATTAAAGACCAGTCCATCTTTCAATGTAATACCATCAATTTAGTCCAAGTGAGCGAAACAACAACCAGAGAGCAACCCTGCAACCCTTAAAAAAAACTAAAATGACTGACTGTCCCCTATTCCCCAAAACAAAGGATGGAGATGCTGCACCTTGAATTTTGGTGGTGGAGGGAGTTGGGGAGGACCCGGGGGTGTCCTGTCCGTCCCCCATGGCCCGCCTCCTCCTCTGTAGCACCAGTTGTAGCTCCTCCTCCCCCACGTTTCGGCTAATCCTCTTCCGTGACCCCGCCCTCCTGTTGCCCGTGTGTTTCATGGTGTCCTGGGACAGGATAGGTCAACCAATCAGGATAGGTGAGGAGGAGGGTAAACAAGTCATGTCAATGAAAAGAAGAATAGAAAGTACAGTAAAGCAATCAGGGTTTGGCTTCTCAAAGCCTCCATAGTACAATATTAATCTCATCGACCTATCGACTCACTAGTAAAACAGCAAATGCTTCATTTTAGACATTTCGTATTGATCCCATCTTACCAGCATTCCTTTTAGCTCCAGCACAGCTGACTTTCTCTTATCACTCCTCTGGTCCTGTAATTGATAAATGAATACATGAGTAGCGTTTTAACACTAAATAAACGTTATAACAGTATTATAATAGGAAAGGCATGAAAAGTGCTCACCCTCCAAGCACTGTCATCTTGTGATCCAGACTGAGATAGGAGAGAAGCAGTCAGATGTTGCACCACTAATTGTCTCTCTAACAAGTAGATAGCATGACTGATTGATTGATAAATCAATTGATTGGTTGGTTGGTTGGTTAGTACATGCACTAGCTCTGCCTACCTGTGGTCTCAGGGTGGGTCTCAGGACGATACCTTTCTTTATCCTCTCCATCATCTCATCTACCGCTCGGGTCTTCATGTCCACAGGAGGATCTGGCTCTGGTGAAGAGAGGAGAGGAAACAGGGAGTAGACTACCTGAGCTGTGGTGTGTTCAATGATACCACCGTTCATATAAGAACCAGGATATTTGTTTGTTGACCTGCTAAATGTTGAAACCTTGAGTATCCTGAGCACGTACTGTCTGTATATTGTAATAGTAGTCATAGAATGCGTAAGTCAAGTGAATCATTTCTGCTCTGTATATCATTTTATCTGTTTAAGCTGTTTGGATTGTTGATTGAAGTGGCATAGGGCACTATTAGGAAAAAAATACCCTAGTCTCAATTGAAATTCCCTGGATAAATAAAGGTTAAATAAATACTATAAATCAGTAAGTCATGCATGGTCACACCACGGTAAGAACACTCACTATTCTTATCAGTGTTGTTGACTGACTCCTTCCTCTTGTTGCGCAGGACGACAAGTGGACTAGACAGGAATAACAGGAAGTAGAACAGAAGGAGTTTATTCACTCAAATTTACCAGATTCTGCCTTACCTCTGGGTACTACCATAATGTTTATGTAACAAAGGTAAAAAAGCTAAAATTTTCAATGTAAAGTTGCCAATAAGTTAAAATTGTTTGGAATAGGATACCTCTAATCATGTATTTAAATAGTGTATATAGAATTATATAGTAGAGAACCTACTCAACAGCAGTGCTAGAGGGAGGAGGAGGAGGAGGAGGAGGAGGAGGTGCAGTGGTTGAGTTGTCCTCCACTTGTTGGTCAGCTTTGGAAACCTGGTCTTTCTCTGTGTCTTTCAGCCTATCCTGGAGTTGATTCACTAAAAGGAAGACAAAATACCAGAAACCACAACAGTGTGTCATATTTTATTATTTTAAAACAGCATTTGTTTGAAGAGGGTTTTGAATTAAATTCAAAAATAAAATAGTAATTGATAATTTATACAGATTTTACATCAGGGTCCTATGATCACTATGAGCACGTATTATATAGACCTAAGATTTTAGCACAAAATACATACAGCGGGTGAAATAAGTATTGAAAACGTCACAATTTTTCTCAGTAAATATATTTCCAAAAGTGCTATTGACATGAAATTCTCACCAGATGTTGGTAACAACCCAAATAATCCATACATACAAAGAAACCAAAACAAATAAGTTCAGAAATTAAGTTATGTGTAATAATGTGAAATGACACAGGGAAAAAGTATTGAACACACTTACTGATATTTATTTAATACTTTGTACAAAAGCCTTTGTTGGTAATGACAGCTTCAAGACGCCTCCTGTATGGAGAAACTAGTCGCATGCATTGCTCTGGTGTGATTTTGGCCCATTCTTCCACACAAACAGTCTTCAAATCTTGAAGGTTCCGTGGGCCTCTTCTATGAATCTTGATCTTCAGTTCTTTCCATAGATTTTCAATGGGATTTAAGTCAGGTGATTGGCTGGGCCATTCTAGCAGCTTTATTTTCTTTCTTTGAAACCAATTGAGAGTTTCCTTGGCTGTGTGTTTGGGATCATTGTCTTGCTGAAATGTCCACCCTCGTTTCATCTTCATCATCCTGGTAGATGGCAGCAGATTTTTGTCAAGAATGTCTCTGTAAATTTGCCCATTCATCCTTCCTTCAATTATGTGAAGTTTGCCAGTACCATTTGCTGAAAAGCAGCCCCACACCATGATGTTCCCACCTCCAAACTTCACTGTTGGTATGGTGTTTTTAGGGTGATGTGCAGTGCCATTTCTCCTCCAAACATGGTGTGTATTATGACATCCAAACAGTTCAATTTTGCTCTCATCTGACCACACTATATTCTCCCAGTATTTTCCAAATGTTGTGCAGCAAACTTTAAACGAGCTTCAACATGCTTTTTTTTCAGCAATGGAGTCTTGCGTGGTGAGCGTGCATACAGGCCATGGCGGTGGAGTGCATTACTTACTGTTTTCTTTGAGACAACAGTACCTGCTAATTGCAGGTCTTTTTGAAGCTCTCCACAAGTGGTCCTTGGCTCTTGGACAACTCTTCTGATTATTCTTTTCACTCCTCTGTCAGAAATCTTGCGAGGAGCACCTGGTCGAGGCAAATTTATGGTGAAATTATTGTCTTTCCATTTCCGTATTATGGCCCCAACAGTGCTCACTGGAACATTCAGAAGCTTAGAAATGCGCCTATAACCAATGCCATCATTATGTTTTGCAACAATTAGGTTGTGAAGGTCTTGAGACAGCTCTTTGCTTTTACCCATCATGAGATGTGTCTTGTGTGACACCTTGGCAATGAGACCTTTTTGTAGGCCATCAGTTGGGACTGAACCAGCTGCTATTAATTTGTACTGACGGGGCTGGATTGCTTTTGAATTACTGATAGTTTTCAGCTGTTGTCTTGGCTTTCCATACCTTTTTGCACCTCCCTTTCTTCATGTGTTCAATACTTTTTCCCTGTGTCATTTCACATTATTACACATAACTTAATTTCTGAACTTATTTGTTTTGGTTTCTTTGTATGTATGGATTACTTGGGTTGTTAAAATTTCATGCCATTAGCACCTTTGGAAATATATTTACTGAGAAAAATGGTGACGTGTTCAATACTTATTTCACCCGCTGTATGTAAGGCTGCGTTTACACAGGCAGTCCAATTCTGATCATTTTTCCACCAATTGGTCTTTTGACCAATCAGATCAGATCAGATCAGAATTGGGCTATCTGTGTAAACGCAGCCATTAAATCACAGATGTGGTAGCTACCTTCTCCCTGGAGGTGGGTGGCAGTGATCTGCGCCTCCCTTAGCTGGGTCTCCATAGTCCTCCTCTCCTTCTCACTGCTCTCCAACTGGCCTCTGACAATCTGCAGCTCAGACAGAACACTGCTCTCCTCCAGAGCACACTGGGTCTGCTTCACCTGTAATAATCATATACAGAGATATGGATAGATACAGACAGAAGGATAGACATACTATAGGCTCAAAATTAGACTTCCACATTTAAATCTAACTTCTAGACAGGTGGGTGGTTTAGCAACAAAACCAATGCATGCACAGCCATGGAGCAAAATGAGTGGAGTTGGCTTAGAATCAAAGGATTTGTAAACTACACGGAGTGGACAAAACATTAAGAGTTAAAGAAGGATTTTTAAGCCTTGAGACAATTGAGACATTGTGTATGTGAGCCGTTCATGTGAATGGCCAAAAACAAAAGATTGAAGTGCTTTTTGAACCAGTGTATGGTAGTAGGTGCCAGGCGCACCAGTTTGTGTCAAGAACTGAAACCCTGCTGGGTTTTTTGTGCTCAACAGTTTCCAGTGTGTATCAAGAATGGTCCACCACCCAAAGGACATCCTGCCAACTTGACACAACTGTGGGAAGCATTGGAGGCAACATGGGCCAGCATCCCTGTGGAACGCTTTCAAAACCTTGTTGAGTCCATGCCCCGGCGAATTGAGGTTGTTCTGAGGCTAAAGGGGCGATGCAACTCAATATTAGGAAGGTGTTCGTAATGTTTTGTACAATCAGTGTATATTCCCTCTACAAATCTTTGTTGAAAACATAAATACATTTGCACAATGAGCACATGTTGTCTCTCAAATACATCGTACAGTTGTTGGTTAGATAGCAAGAAAATTGTTGCCATGTTAGCATAGATGTGACAGTCAAAACAGCTTAAAACAAAAAATAACAAGATACAAGCTGAAATGATTCCCTACATGGCAGCTTCTTGTCATTGTTGCTAACTATCTGACCATCCAGAATTATAACACCACACCGACTTCATAACAACACACAGACTTCATAACAACACAGACTTCATAACAATTGACGCGTGCTCATCATTTTCAGGACGTTGTCTACTAACCCATCTATTTAGAAGAGACGACTATTCTGTCTCTCACTCACTCTCTCTCACTTTCTGTTTCTGTCGTAGATATTATAAAATAAGGATCTGCTGGAGTCCAAGTCAAACCAAGATTCTTTATTTCTGAGCTCAGAGAGAATAAGTTACACAGCGCAGTGTAGACAGTCTGAATTCTGAGGCATTGGGTGATAAGAACATATCTTTTTAGTTTCCTGTTCTTGGCCGGGACTCTGTTTTTTATCTATACAAGGACACAGGAGAAAACTGGTTTGCAACACAGAATTATACTCAGAAGAACAGGAGATTTTAATAGGACAGTTTCACAGAGTTTCACAAGTTTAGTCACATACTCAGTTATGTGGACACATACAATTGAAATATTTCCATTACATTTCTCACACACACACACACACACACATACCTCCCCCTCCCCCTCCATACCTGGTTTCGGTAGTAGAGCTGTATGTCCTGTAGGGTACTGTTGATGTGGGCCACCTGTTCCAGAGCCTGTTGGAGCTGGAGACTGGTCTCTGGACTCTGCTGCAGCACCATGCTCTGTCTCTGGGTCTCCTTCTGCTTCACCAACACCTGCCAGTCAATCAATCCATCAATCAGTCAGTCAATCAGTACATCAATCAGTAAATCAATAAATCCACAAATGAATCCCTTAATCAATCAATCAATCAATCAATCCATCAGCCAATCAATCACTCAATCAATCAATAGTATAGGTACAAGGTAATTAGAAAAGTAAAAAGTAATGGTCTGATATACCCCATTTTTTTGCCAATCAGCATTCAAGGCTCAAACCAACTGGTTTATCGTTTATATTATACAACAGTTATGGTAAGCTCCCCTTCATCCACTGCTGATAATGGAGCAAACCAATTTGATTATAACTTCAGTGACTATCGTAAATGCAATGTGTTGAGGCTCATGCATGAGCATCTCTATAAACCTGTAATATACAGTGCCTTCGGAAATTATTCTGACCCCTTGACTGTTTCCACATTTTGTTACGTTACAGCCTTATTCTAAAATAGATTAAATAAAAATAAAAAAAACTCAGTAATCTGCACACAATACCCCATAATGACAAAGCGAAAACAGGTTTTTAGAAATGTTTTGCAAATGTATTAAAATAAAAAACAGAAATACCTTATTTACATAAGTATTCAGACCCTTTGCTATGAGAGTCGAAATTGAGCTCAGGTGCATCCTGTTTCCATTGATTATCTTTGAGATGTTTCTACAACTTGATTGGAGTCCACCTGTGGTAAATTCAATTGATTCAACATAATTTGGAAAGGTATACACCTGTCTATATAAGTTCCCACAGTTGATAGTGCATATCAGAGCAAAAACCATCATAACGACCGTATGCATTCAGCCAAGACACCGCACGAGTGACTTCGGGATAAGTCTCTGAATGTCCTTGAGTGGCCCATCTAAAGCCCGGACTTGAACCCGATCGAACATCTCTGGAGAGATCTGAAAATAGCTGAGCAGCGATACTCCCCATCCAACCTGACAGAGTTTGAGAGGATCTGCAGAAAGGAATGGAAGAAACTCCCCAAATACCAAGCTTGTAGCATCATACCCAAGAAGACTCAAGGCTGTAATCGCTGCCAAAGGTGCTTCAACAAAGTACTGTGTAAAGGGTCTGAATACTTATGTACATTTGATATCAGTTTTTTATTTTTAATACATTAGCAAAAATGTCTAAAAACTTGTTTTTGCTTTTTCATTTTAAAACTATTTAATCTATTTGAGAATAAGGCTATAATCTAACAAAATGTGGAAGTAGTCAAGGGAATACATGAATACTTTCCGAATGCACTGTATAGCTGTGAATGGTCACTCGATAGTGAAACTAGCGATAACAAAATGGTCACAGTCAGAAAGAGAGCGAGTTTAGGAATTTAAAGTGAATTAGTCACTTTCACTTATGGCTTCCATAAGTTCAAACACAGCAAGGGTGTAGTGAAAGCAGCCATCTGTGTGTTAGGCTACACAACATCATCATTACATTTAGTCCAAATTACCCTGGTGTAAGCATTCTAAAGTCCCCATAGCACAAGGCCCTTTTCACACAGCCAGGGCATCAATTAGGGAACGCTAATGTTTGACAAGCAAAGGGCTGCTGGTGTCCACACAACATGTGCACACACACACACACACACACACACACACACACACACACACACACACACACACACACACACACACACAGGACCAGCATCAAACAGAGGAGCCTTTGCATTGAGAGTAAAGGAGGCTGAGTTGTGTGGTTGTGTCAGAACAGTAGGGGTCCTTTTCACAGGTAAGGACCCCTGCAAGGCGTCCCATTATGTGCCCGCCTGGTAAATAGCGAACGGTGCACACAAAGGCGACAATTGACCGTGTTCAATGTAAAGTGTCAAGCTAAAGACGGGGATGTATTTAAAGCTATAGTCCCCCGTTCTCAAACTGTTCGCCGTGATGGGTGCTAATTATGAAGCAGAGGGGGTTCTGAGAGGAGAGGCTACTTTTGTTGTCCGCTGCGACGCTCGTTTCTACCGCCACCTTTGTTACAACATGACCAGCTGGGAAATCGGGTGTGAACGTGTGCGTTTCTTCTTGATCATCCTGCCTGCCTGTCCCTCACACCTCTTTGTATTTTACTGCCCAATTTATACTCTTGGTCTGAATGCAGAATGAATGGGGATCCCTCCTCTCCCCCCAACCCTCTCCTGTCCCACAATATGGCCCCTATCTGAATGAGGAAGTGAAGAAGTACACCCCCCCCGTCCAATATTCCTCCATTCACTAAACTGGGGCCACTGCTTGTCTCCTTGTGGTATGAACTATAGCACTGTGATTAGAGAGAGGGATGAATACACACCCTTCCCTGACACCTAGGAGTTGTGTATTTGTAATTATTGGGGTCAACATTAGCTGTTGCCAAGGCAGCAGCTACTCTTCCTGGGGTCCAAACACATTAAAGCACTTACATTAAATTATAATACCACCATATAACAATATTACAATGTACGCGTGTACGTGTGTACACACACACACACACACAGTGTTGTGTACATAAGGTGTAGTTTTATCTGTTTTTTAAATCTGGTTTTACTGCTTGACTGAGTTATTGGAATGTGGAAGAGAGGTCCATGTAGTCATGGCTTTATGTAGTACTGTGCGTCTCCCATAGTCTGTTCTGGACTTGGGGATTGTCTTGTGGGGTAAATATGAGCTGTGTGCTAGTCATTTGAACAGAGAGCTCAGTGCTTACAACACGTCGATATCTCTCGCAAAGACTTGTAGTGATGCAGTCAATCGATCCTCTATTTTTGAGCCACACACACTTACAGAAACATAAACACACACATATGTACACACCTACGAACTCTTACACACACACACACACACACACACACACATACAGTTCTGTGTACCTGGTGGGCAAAGACCTCTGCATGCTGTCTGAGGCCCTGCTCCATCTCCAGTTTCTGATTGATCTCTGTGAACTCCTCTGTCACTAGCTGGGATACTATGGACACACACACACACACACACACACACACACACACAAGTAAAACATTGAACGTGACTTTGGTATGAGGTGAATAGAGTGTATATCAAGAGTAAAACTGAGAGGGGTCTCACCTCTCTTCATCTTATTCATGGTCTTGTTCTGTTTGTACAGTTTCTTCAGTATGGCCTCTCTCTCATCAATCTCTAGGGCCAGCTGAGTGTGACATGGAGAAGAGTAGGAGACCATAAATACTCAAACTCAGTACACACATTCACGCACATATGCACACACACCCTCCCTCACACATACACTCACACACACACACTCTCTCGCTCTCTCTCACAAACACACACACACACATCCTGACACCCCACCCCCCACCCACACATTCACACACACACAGGTCTAGAGTCTGTCCGTAAGTGCTAGCTACCTGTTCTTTAAGCTGGCTCTGCTCTGCCCTCAGGGCCTCCACCTGCTCACACAGCCTCAGCTTCTCCCCCAACAGCTGGTCCACTGAGGCCTGCAGCTCTGTCCAGGATGGGGGGGAAGGATGGAACAAAAGAAGAGATGAAAGAGAGGGAGGGAGCAGGTATCTTAAAACATTTTCCCCATCAGTTGAGTAAAAGTACAAAAAAATGCTCTCAAATCTCAATTCTATAACTTTTATCTGTCACTCATGTTCATAAATCGTACAGTACATGTTCAGTATGGTTATACAGTACATGTTCAGTATGGTTATTGTGTAAGTCTCTGTACCTCTTATCTGAGCCTGTTCTTGCAGCACAGCATCCTCACCGCTGTCCCCATCAGGGTCGGGATCCACCCCAAGGTCAGCCTCCAGGTCAAAGGTTATGGCTGCCATATTTTCAGGAAGCTCTGGTATGAATGGCAGCAGAGCCTGGCTCCTCCTCTTCAGAACCTTGTTGTCTTTGGTCACCTTTGTGTTCAAGGAGAAAGAGATCTGTTGAGAGTATTGTTTATTTGTTCCACAGGGTGTGCAGCCTTTTGTTCCAGCCCAGTAACGATACAACTAATCAACTATTCACTGAGTCCTTGATTAGCTGATGTGTGTGTGTTACTACTGGGCTGGCACAAAAAAGCTGCACACCCAAGTGGATCACTGACTTGTTTAGTCGATGACATCACTGAGACACTCTATGGAGTTTAACTACAGTACCCATAAAGCATCCCACCTTGACAGCAAGGGCCTCTGCACTCTCCCTGCAGGTGCGTTCGATCTGGAACTGCATCTCCAGAATTTCCATCTCCTTCAACAGCTGAGAGGATACTGAGGAGAGAAGAGATGGGGGGGGGGGGGGGGGGAGAGAGAGAGAGAGAGAGAGAGAGAGAGAGAGAGAGAGAGAGAGAGAGAGAGAGAGAGAGAGAGAGAGAGAGAGAGAGAGAGAGAGAGAGAGAGAGAGAGAGAGAGAGAGAGAGAGAGAGAGAGAGAGAGAGAGAGAGAGAGAGAGAGAGAGAGAGAGAGAGAGAGAGAGAGAGAGAGAGAGAGAGAGAGAGACCCTATAATGACAAAGCATCATCAAGGATCTTTTTGTACTTTGCTCCGTTCATCTTTCCCTCCATCCTGACTAGCATGATGCTGCCACCACCACAGACAATTCCTTCAATGGCTTGGTTTTTGCTCTGACGTGCAATATGGGAACTTACAGTGGGGAGAACAAGTATTTGAAACACTGCCGATTTTGCAGGTTTTCCCACTTACAAATTATGTAGAAGTCTGTAATTTTTATCATAGGTACTCTTCAAATGTGAGTGACGGAATCTAAAACAAAAATACAGAAAATCACATTGTATGATTTTTAAGTAATTAATTTGCATTTTATTGCATGACATAAGTATTTGATACATCAGAAAAGCAGAACTTAATATTTGGTACAGAAACCTTTGTTTGCAATTACAGAGATCATACGTTTCCTGTAGTTCTTGACCAGGTTTGCACACACTGCAGCAGGGATTTTGGCCCACTCCTCCATACAGACCTTCTCCAGATCCTTCAGGTTTCGGGGCTGTCGCTGGGCAATACAGACTTTCAGCTCCCTCCAAAGATTTTCTATTGGGTTCAGGTCTGGAGACTGGCTAGGCCACTCCAGGACCTTGAGATGCTTCTTACGGAGCCACTCCTTAGTTGCCCTGGCTGTGTGTTTCGGGTCGTTGTCATGCTGGAAGACCCAGCCACGACCCATCTTCAATGCTCTTACTGAGGGAAGGAGTTGTTGGCCAAGATCTCACGATACATGGCCCCATCCATCCTCCCCTCAATACGGTGCAGTCGTCCTGTCCCCTTTGCAGAAAAGCATCCCCAAAGAATGATGTTTCTACCTCCATGCTTCACGGTTGGGATGGTGTTCTTGGGGTTGTACTCATCCTTCTTCTTCCTCCAAACACGGCGAGTGGAGTTTAGACCAAAAAGCTCTATTTTTGTCTCATCAGACCACATGACCTTCTCCCATTCCTCCTTTGGATCATCCAGATGGTCATTGGCAAACTTCAGACGGGCCTGGACATGCGCTGGCTTGAGCAGGGGGACCTTGCGTGCGCTGCAGGATTTTAATCCATGACGGCGTAGTGTGTTACTAATGTTTTTTTTTGAGACTGTGGTCCCAGCTCTCTTCAGGTCATTGACCAGGTCCTGCCGTGTAGTTCTGGGCTGATCCCTCACCTTCCTCATGATCATTGATGCCCCACGAGGTGAGATCTTGCATGGTGCCCCAGACCGAGGGAGATTGACCGTCATCTTGAACTTCTTCCATTTTCTAATAATTGCGCCAACAGTTGTTGCCTTCTCACCAAGCTGCTTGCCTATTGTCCTGTAGCCCATCCCAGCCTTGTGCAGGTCTACAATTTTATCCCTGATGTCCTTACACAGCTCTCTGGTCTTGGCCATTGTGGAGAGGTTGGAGTCTGTTTGATTGAGTGTGTGGACAGGTGTCTTTTATACAGGTAACGAGTTCAAACAGGTGCAGTTAATACAGGTAATGAGTGGAGAACAGGAGGGCTTCTTAAAGAAAAACTAACAGGTCTGTGAGAGCTGGAATTCTTACTGGTTGGTAGGTGATCAAATACTTATGTCATGCAATAAAATGCAAATTAATTATTTAAAAATCCTACAATGTGATTTTCTGGATTTTTGTTTTAGATTCCGTCTCTCACAGTTGAAGTGTACCTATGATAAAAATTACAGACCTCTACATGCTTTGTAAGTAGGAAAACCTGCAAAATCAGCAGTGTATCAAATACTTGTTCTCCCCACTGTATATAGACAGGTGTGTGCCTTTCCAAATCATGTCCATTTAATAGAATTTACCACAGGTGGACTCCAATCAAGTTGTAGAAACATCTCAAGGATGATCAATGAAAACAGGATGCACCTGAGTCTCATAGCAAAGGGTCCGAATACTTATGTAAATAAGGTATTTCTGTTTTCTATTTTTAATAAATGTGTACAAATGTATAACCCGTTTTCGCTTTGTCATTATAGGGTATTGTGTGTAGATTGATGAGGAAATAATGTAAATTCAGTACATTTTAGAATAAGGCTGTAACGTAACAAAATGTTGAAAAAGGGAAGGGGTCAGAATACTTTCCAAATGCACTGTAAGGATGTTGATTGGTTTAGCTCACCATCCTCCATCTCAGATAGCTTCTGATTGGCCTCATCCCTCTGCTTCTCCAGAATCTCACACTACAGGACATACCAAAAAAATAGGTAAATATACACACAGACTAGTCTCTGACATATTCTCTCATCATCTGTTTAGGCTACCGGTATGTAAGAATTAAATATACAAGTCTTAAGCTATGTCCATGGATTTAACATGGGCCGATTTGTCTCTGTCCAACAGAGAAACCAGAGAGTATAACAGATGTTATTAAATATACCTGAATGTCTCCCTCATATTCAGAGGAGCAGCTGCTTTCTCCATCAGAGGCTGTGAAAATATAACAAAATACTTTCAATTATCAAAATGTACAATTATTGCAACTTATGGCTCCTTTTCCCAATATTAATCCCAGATAAGTGGTTAATTAATGAGGAAGAAAGACATTAGGACCTCCGAGTTAAAATGAACATAACTTAATGAACACAACTTATTGGTTGATTCGGATACTTCCCAAATGGGAAACTCGGGAATCATCTTTCTACAGGTTTGAAAACCATGTAAATCTCTCTCAGACAAGGTGACTTTTATCAATATATTCGGCTCTATTTACTCTCAGATTTGAAAATACTAATTAGCATCAGAGTAGACATCATGCAAAACTACAAATACGTGCAAGCTCATGCACGTCATCTCTAGCTGAGACCTTTGCTATCAGACATTGTGTCAATTTAAAACTTGCACAAGACAGTTCACAGAATTGTCCATTTAAAGAAATGTTGACAATTTACTACATTAAACTAATATTAGATAGTTAATCCAAAGATGATGACCTTTTCCTCGATTTGGCAGTCTCATCCAGATCATCATGTGATATATAGTTATTTATAATAGCCACATTAGCAGCTAATTAGCATTTCATTTCTGGGGGGTAAATACAGGCGAATATATTGATAAAAGTCACCTTGTCCTAGAGAGATTTACACGGTTATCAAATGGTGGAAAAACTGGAACCATTGCTCTGTTTGACCGCCAGGTTTTATAGTATAATTACTCATACTGTGGTAATATATAAGTGATCCTAAAACAGGAAGCTACACCCTCTGAAGGCGGATCACCGTGAGAATAAAGGAAGTGATTCGGAAAAGTCTCACTTTCAATATGGATCTGAGCCGTGACACTGCCTCAACCACACAGAATTATGAACAAGGGATTAATTCTTTACATTCTCTACTCAAACACAGATTTATAGAGGGATGTGGAAAAGAAATACCATACAAGTCACCTCCAGTTTTCATATCATAGTAAATAATATCACAATTGAGGGATGTTGTTGCATTTTTTGCAGAGAGACAGGTGTGGTTATTTCAACGTGATCAGAACCTAATTGACATGACCAGAATCAAAACTATTAATTCTTCAGTATGGCCTCTCTCTCATCAATCTCTAGGGCCAGCTGAGTGGGACATGGAGAAGAGTAGGAGACCGTAAATACTCAAACTCAGTACACACATTCACAGACACATATGCACACACAAAGTATGCACACACATACAGTAAAAATGCATATATTCATTCAGGATTCATATAAACTTGTGGACAGACAAAGTCGGCCTACTAAAACTGTCTAAAGCTGGAAAGGCAAAAATTGAGGTAAAGAATCTGAGTGCTTGAGACTTTCTCAACAACATTGAGCCATTATGGCCTGTTTGGTTCATATCCAGCCTAGTCGACATGGGTTCAAATCTGACCCACTACTCTTCTGACTCGCAATCTCTCCTACCTTTCCTGTCTCCTCTTCACTGTACTATCTCAATAAAAAATACACAAAATCCTTAAACATCATATATATATATTTACATATTGAGTCATTCAAAGTTAGCCTCACCTGCAGCATTGCCGTCTTCCCCTTGGGTCCACATCACGCCCCGGTTAGGCTCTGGTTCTGGTTCTAGACTCTGGTTCTCTGACTACTAGACAAAGAGAGACCAGTCTCCCTTCTACAATAATAAGCACAAGGCTAACGCTTTTTTAAAGGGGAAATCAGCGGTTGCTACATTTATTTTTTGATGAATTAATGATATGTACCCACTTTCTTGAAGAACTTACTTATAACTTACTTATAAACGCCTCAACCCACAAGGCAAAGACTGGTCCACATCACACCCCGGCTAGGCTCTGGTTCTGGTTCTAGACTCTGGTTCTCTGACTACTAGACAAAGAGAGACCAGTCTCCCTTCTATGTTCTGCTCTAACTCGTGATCTTTCCTCTCCTTTGACAGACGCACCGACACACACGCCCCAGTGTGAAGGAAAGGGAACTGAAAGTCTTGACTTAAAAAGATCGTTGTTCACACATACACTACCGTTCAAAATTTTGGGGTCACTTAGAAATGTCCTTGTTTCTGAAAGAAAAGCAAATGTTTTGTCCATTAAAATAACATCAAGTTGATCAGAAATACAGTGTAGACATTGTTAATGTTGTAAATTACTATTGTAGCTGGAAATGGCTGATTTTTTATGGAATATCTACATAGGCCCATTATGAGCAACCATCACTCCTGTGTTCCAATGGCACGTTGTGTTAGATAATCCAAGTTTATCATTTTAAAATGCTAATTGATCATTAGAAAACCCTTTTGCAATTATGTTAGCAAAGCTGAAAACTGTTGTGCTGATTAAAGAAGCAATAAAACTGGCCTTCTTTAGACTAGTTGAGTATCTGGAGCTTCAGCATTTGTGGTTTCGATTACAGGCTCAAAATGCCAGAAACAAAGAACTTCCTTCTGAAACTTGTCACCCCCCCAGGCTTCTAGATCGGTCTGTCGATGTGGGTACGTGGCCCTCCAGGCTTCTAGTTCTAGAAGTGCACAGCTAATTTGCTCCAGAGGCTGACCGTGTATGTAGGCTTATTCTTAACTTACTTGCCTAGTTAAATAAAGGTAGATGCATGGCCCCCCAGGCTTCTAGATCTGTCTGTCGCTGTGGATACATGGCCCCTCAGGCTTCTAGATCAGTCTGGCACCGTGACCTTTGTTACAGTAATTACAGCGTGGTGGTAAAGGTGAAATTGTCACATAATATCCTAACTGTCTAATGTCATTAGTAGGGGACATTATCACAGTAAAAGCACTGTGGAGCCCAACTGGTGTTGGGTTGCCCTCCTAGGTACACATCTATGATCAGCTTCTCCATTAGAATGGACCCAGGATCAGCATAAAAACGGTGGAACTTTAGAAATAGTGTAGGGAGTGGCAGGTGCAACCTTTTTGTCGCTCCTCTTTGTATGTTTTGTCATCTTTGTAAAAACGTTCCACACATTATTATCCCTATTTTCTGTTTTATCAAAGAAATGGCTGGCCTACATTTTTTAAAATATAGCCTATGTTCTTGACTATTTCTAAGTGATTCATGGTTCTACAAATTTACGGTGGATAAAAGTGCCATTAGAGAAATTGTTTGAGGTTGTCCATAGCAAAGTTCTATGCAAATGTTTAGTTTTACAATTATTTTAATAACTAGTCATATTTTTGCGATTGCTGAAAGATATAGAGAATTATGTTGTTGTTTTTTTATGTTTTACAGTTAATTGTTTAATTATTTATTTATAAATATGTATTTAATTATTTAAATATTAAGAATTTATGTAGGAAAAATACTTCAATCAGTAAGTTCAAATAAACGAATTAAGATTAAGAACAGTACTAACTTTTATTCAGATAGGCCTGTATCTTCACCAGGCTATCACAAATTATTGCGTTATTGAACAATACAAAATATGAATTAATTACAATTCTGAACTTGATTGATTTCTCATGATCATCATGCTTATATAACACAAATTAATATTATGCGATAAAACGAATAGTTAAAATAAGAGCAAATACGTTATTTTAGCTGTTATTGCGTACATGGAGTAGTGTACTGTCATTGCGCCATCCATTTGATCTAATTTCTGAGAATTTCCGCAAAATGTATTGTCAGAAGTGGGATTCGAACCCACGCCTCCAGGGGAGACTGCGACCTGAACGCAGCGCCTTAGACCGCTCGGCCATCCTGACACACTACAGTAGCGGGAAACGTTACAACTAAAATTGTTTGTGATTCTAGTCATACGATTACTTGAAGGCGCTCTTGTACAAAACATATTTTACTGTTTTACGTGCCGAGTAAAATAATAAGCACAATGCTAACGCTTTTTTAAAGGGGAAATCGGCGGTTGCTACATTCATTTTTTGATGAATTAATGATATGTACCCACTTTCTTGAAGAATATAACTTACTTATAACTTACTTATAAATGCCTCAACCCACGGGGCAAAGACTTGAATCAACATTTGTACATCAATCGGCTTTTTACCGAAACAGGGAGGAGATGCTGATTGGCACTTTAATGTGCAGTTATAAGAAGTAATTGATGCCCGCGGCTCAGGTTAGGAGATGTAGGACATTGAAAATAAACCCATTTTAATGTCCTATTTTTATTATAGGCCTCCGTTTGGTAACACTTTCTAAAAATATATAAATATAATTTGAAAAAAAATATATAGATATATATACATACATACATACACACACACATATATATATCATTGTTGATATGGTCCTTCAAAACAATGCCATCCGACTGCGTGAAATACAGCAAAGAGTTGTTGAACACAATGTAAACTTTGAAGGAATCAACAGTGTCAGCCTTTCTTCCATTGACCGTGTCCTCCAGCGCAACAGGGTACACATGAAGTAAGTGTACAGAGTACTCTTTGAGCGCAACTCAGAAAGGGTCAAAGAGCTACGATTTCAGTATGTGCAAGTAAGTGTACACTCAGACACTTTCAGCGCTGATGCTTACAGTACAATGCTATGCTATTAGCCTACTGTTACTGTAAACAGTATATATAGTACTATATTGTACTGTATGTAAATCAGGAGTGCATACAAATACACTATTGCAGAAGTCTGTCTTTCTGTATCAGTTACTAAACTACTTATTTATCTATTTTTATATATAGAGAGTGTTTGAATTGGATTCCATGGAAAGGCCCCATGAATACATTTCTGTAGATGAAGCTGGGTTCAATCTGGCGAAGAGGAGAAGTAGAGGCAGGAACATAGTTGGCCAACGTGTCATTGTGGAAGTCCCTGGCCAGCGTGGTGGCAATGTCACCCTTTGTGCAGCCATAAGTAATGGTGGGGTTCTCCACCGTCATGCAACCCTGAGGCAATATAACACTGAACATCTTCTTACATTTCTGGGTGTTCTTCGGGATGTTTTGTTTGAGCGTGAGCAGCAGGATCATCAGCGGGCGGTGCATCCTGTCTATGTCCTGGTTTGGAACGATGTCAGCTTTTACCGCGGTGTCCGGATACGCCAGTGGTTCAACATCAACCAGCGGTACATAAATGTTTGCCTTCCACCATACAGCCCTTTCCTCAACCCAATAAAATAGTTTGTCTCTGCGTGGTGGTGGAAGGTCTATGACTGAAACCCATATGCCAGGGAAAATCTCTTACAGGCAATGGAATTGGCTGGTGGTGACATAGGTGTGGAGTTTTGTCAAGGCTGGATCCGGCACACCAGAGGGTTTTCCCCCCATTGCCTGGCAAGGGACAACGTTGCCTGTGATGTGGACCAAGTCCTTTGTCCAGAACCAGAACAAAGACTTGATGCTGAGGCAGAATTAATCTCTCATTGACTTTGATTTTGCAGTTGCACAATATTTTAGAGTGTACTGTAATGTGCTTTTCATTTAGAGTTTTCTCTTTTCTTTGGGTTTTTGCAGTTGTACTACTGTATTTTTATGCAAGTGCTGAATATACAGACATTCAATACTGTATTACGTGCAGTACTTACAGTATACAATATATTCACTGTACTAAGTTGTGATTAATACTTTGAGTTGTGATTAATACTTTTTGTTTTAATTGCAAAATGCGTTTATTATATATAATAAACATGTTGTTCTGTAACTACATGCCCTGGACTGTGTTCTCCATTTTTTTGATGTAGCGTCTAATGAATGCTCTGTAGTGTTTATATATTGACTGGCTGTGTGTATGATCTCAAAGCATTGTTTGATTTTGAGCACAGATTAAATGGTTTTGAGGCAATTATTTGATTTTGCCAGAAGAGTCAGGGGTTTTGTGAATGTAGTTGGAAGATTTGGTTTTGTGTTTAAAGTTGTGAGAAAATAGGTGAAGGTTTCAAGAAATGTGTCTTAGCAATCGAGGAAAAACTGTAACATCTTTAGACTACTCTTCACAAAACAACTTATTTTTTATTCTCAAATCTCTTCATGAATCTGGGATCCTCCTATCTCATTCGGTCCTGGACCGGCTCGTATATTTACCCCTAATGCCAGCTTGTTGCTGTTACACATCTCTATTTAAAACCACAGATTTAATTAAGCTTATGCCCCCTTGGTCACCAAGCAGCAGCATCTGTGTGTTGATAGTCAGTGTGGATTTTAACTGAGATAATACAGAGCTCACTGGGTTTAGGAGATGATGATCTGATGCCTTGCGTCGATTGAGGGCACACTCACTCAGCCAGGCATCTGGCATCTGTGTGTGTGTGTGTGTGTGTGTATGTGTGTGTGTGTGTGTGTGTGTGTGTGTGTGTGTGTGTGTGTGTGTGTGTGTGTGTGTGTGTGTGTGTGTGTGTGTGTGTGTGTGTGTGTGTGTGTGTGTGTGTACGAGTTATTGTTTATGGCTCTGTTGGGTGACAGCAGGCTGTGGAAGACTACGGCACAAGGCGAGGTTCTGCTGGTTCCAAATCCAGCTGGTTGGCGTATCGCACTGTAGGCATGGTACTAGGACTAATGCCCCAGCTAGATACAGGTTTGGTTGGGGAGAGTAGATCAATGTGTATTACATAGCATTCACAAACACTGTCAGTCAGTTTATATTCAGTCTGTTGGCAAATAATAATTGTGCATCTTGTGGGCATGGGTAAACACAGAAATACACACACACAGTACTTCACCTGCCCTGCCTCTCTCAGCAGCATGACTGTGTGATAGGATTATCCCTTCTCTTGGCAGGACCACAGCTGCAGCTGACTGAGAGGCTACACTGCAGAGGGCACCCAAAAAGACAGCTAGACAGACAGACAGACAGACAGACAGACAGAGACTGAGTGAGTGAGAGAGAGAGAGAGAGAGAGAGAGAGGGAGAGAATGAAATGTGACAGAGCATCCTTGTAGATAGCACTGAACCCTGAGTTACTCCGCTGTGCTGTGAAAACAAAAACAAACCGGAATGATGCCACGAGGCCCGCTTTTTAAGCAGACTAGTCCCCCCCTCTCTTTCTGTATAAAATCGACTTATTGTAATACATGCACATGCACGCGCGCGCACACACACACACACACAAACACACAAACATATGTACAGTATGGAATTCTAGAACTGTTCTAGAACTGGCAACATGTCTGCTGCATTTGTTCCGTTTCCACTTCTGGACTTGAGTACAGAGAGTCCGGTCCTACTGCTTGGAGGCCTGTAGGTGGCGCTCTAACTCTATGTTCTGCCACCTGTTGCATTTTCTGCACTTCTTCAGTAGAGTCCCCAACCAACAGCCAGCCAAGACACTGTAGCCATACAGTCAAAGGCAATGTGCTTATTGAAACTGAGGTGCCGTAGGCCTACAAATAAATAGGCTATATAATATATTGTTTGTTTTACACATTTAATTATGAGATCGAATTTTACATAATAATAATTTAATATAAATGTACATTCCACGTCGAGTTCAATTACTCTGAATGATTTGTAACTGAAAAGATATTGACCTATTTATTATTTGAATGTTGGCTTTTATATTTATATTAAATTAGATCTATTTGAGCAAAACATTTCAGGTAAGTGTTAAGCTGACAAAAATTAATGATTAGAAGTATGTGTGTGCGTGTGTGCGTGTGTGCACGACTATCTAAAAAAAATACCTAATAGCAGCACAAAGAGGTCATCTGTAGTCTAGAAAACTCCATCAGAATCCACAGACAGACAAACAATGCCAGTCAGCCAGTGAAAGCCTTACTTGCCAAGACTTGGTGACATCACACACCGTGGTTCATCATCATCACCATCATCATCACCACTGTCTCATGATGATGAGGTCACAGAGGAAACTGTCTGTCTGCTGGAACCGACTGACACACAGTGGCACAGATCCATAATGGCTGATCACTGTCTCAAACCCGTAATGGATGATCACTGTCTCAGAGTGGAGCCAGAACCAGAATGGTGGCAAAGGAAGCAGTCGTCTGGGCAGGCACAAAGTGACACAGTTAGCGATCGCCAACCAGACATCCCTGGCACAACAGTGGACAGAGAGAACAGACTGGGAAGTAGGGAGACTGGTTGAATAAAGGCAAATCTGGTCCCAGATGTATTAGTGCTGCCTGTCTTGGTCAATCCTGTGGTCACTGTTTGGCGTGGTAGTTTACTTCCTGAATTTACTGAATTGAAATGAATTGAGCCGAACCTTGATAGAGAAACAGACTGGGACGGACTTGAAGGAGACTGGTTAGGTAATATGAGTGTGCAAATAGTTTATTTTACGGTAAAGTAATTAATTGGTATTTACCTGGTTAATTATGAGGTATCAATAACCAGTTTTCCATCCAACCTTTTTATGCGAGTAAAGTACGTCGGATAAAAAAAATGTAATGACAGGCCTGATAGAAACAAAACATTTGTCGGTAAACTTTCCAAATGTCGACAAAACTAAATATGCTAGACAAAGTGGGATCTTGTTGTGTCTGTAAAATTAATTATGCGAGAAATGTCGGTGGAAATGCTTTTATGTGCAAATATTGATTTAATAACCATAATCTCAAAGTAAACTTGGAGTCACGCGATGACACGCTGGGTAGTCCTCCCACTAAGACTCCGGAAAGCATGCAGTTTATTAGGCTACAGATTAAATAAATTATGTTGAACTTCCAAGGTGGTGAAAGTGCACGGTGATGAGCTTGATGCTCCTTTCCAATAAATATTGACGGTCTTATTCTGGTGACATGATCATCGATGATTGGCTGCTGTTTGACAACAAAAAATGATCTTACTCTTTTGTCCATAATAATCTCATCATGTAGGCTATACCAGCACTGTATCTGCCAGCTGTTGTCTAGACCGCAAGTGCCAATACCAGAGTAGGCACACTTGCTATATAACACAAAATGTTTTTGAGAAAACCGTCTGTAGAGTTGAAAATAGATAAAAACCCATTTAACTAGCATTTTTTATTTCGTAGATGGGAATTTAAGTACAAAAGGTATTTTATGTGCACTAGGGTTGACCGATATATGATCAAATAGAATAACGTGATATTTGACATTGACTTATATTGTGAGGTGCAAAATGATATATCATGACACACAAGACTATCCTCTAAACTTTACCAATCAAAACTGTGCAGCGTTATCAGTTAGGCTGTATCAATATGTTGAAAAATAAGTCTAAATGAATTAACTAAGCCTTATTTTTTCGCCTTAATACACATTTTATATTTTTCCTCCCCAATATCGAAACCGCGCTTCTTAACACCCGCCTGTTTAACCCAGAACCCAGCCGCACCAGCGTGTCGGATAAAACACAATTCAACTTACGAACGAGTCAGCCTGCAGGCGCCTGGCCCACCACAAGAAGCGCGAGGAGACAAGTAAAGCCCCCTCCGGCCAAACCATCCCCTAACCCGGACAATTGTGCGCTGCCCTATGGGACTCCCAGTCACGACACAGCCTGGGATCAAATACGGGTCTGTAGTGACACCTCAAGCACGGCAATGCAGTGCCTTAGACCGCTGCGCCACTCGGGATGCCCCACAATAAGAGTATTTCATGAGAACGTGGCTATAATAACGTAAATAAGCAAAAAAAAAATGCTGTCTCGAATGATCAAGTCATTAACAGCACTAAACTATTATATCGGATATCAGCCATATTCAGAGAGGCATATCATAGAAGAAGTCTGCCCAAATATCGCCTAACCGTAATGGGCACTATGTCATCACGCACAGAATTTTATCTGCAACAAGTCAATTTGGTGGAAACATCTCTGGTGGGGAAATATGCATATTGTTTTTATGTGGAGTTTAGAATATTCGCATGAACATTTGTCGCCAATTGGATGGGAACCTAGCTAGTGAGTAGTTTCTAGTACTTAATTCAAATAATTGTACCTATAACTACCTGGAACGAAATGGTACTTGTTGCAAAGAGTTTAAAAAACACAATTATGTAATTCATAGGTTATTAATGACCATATTACCATGTGGGTTCCAAGGAAATATTAGGTCATTTCCGTAAAATAAAGTGGTACCATGAGTGGGTATGCCATGCTGTACCCAATGTGCGTTCTCAATTCAGGCTTAGGCAATGGCCTGCCAGCAACTGATCCTATAGGTCAGATAAATGGTATTATGTAGGCCCACGTACACGCTGTACGCGCACGGGAACACACAAGAAGGAGGAGGATGATGGATGGGTGACATGGTCAACAGTTCAACTGAGAGAGACAGAGATCTTAATCAAGGGCAGGGCATGTCTCTCTAAAGCTGGATTACACCACGAGTACTACTATAACCCTCTCTCTCTTTCTTTGTCTCTCTCTCTCTCTCTCTCTCTCTCTCTCTCTCTCTCTCTCTCTCTCTCTCTCTCTCTCTCTCTCTCTCTTATCTCTCTCTGTCTTTATCTTTCTCTCTCCCTCTATCTCACCCTTTCTCTAACTCTCTTGCCCCGTATGTAACCTTCACCCCCTCCTGCACTCTCTCTCCTTTCACCCTCTACTGCTCTGTCTCTCCCTCTCTCTCCATCTCTTACTTGTTAGATCACAAACCCCAAGTGAACCAAACGTTAGCCAGCGATGTCGTAATAGCAACATGTCCGCTTACTTCACTGTCTATCACAACACTAGATAAATTCCCATCTACTGAGATCACAGAAGTTTCACTTAAATCCACCAATCAGTTCCACTGATTCAACACCAATCTATTCCCCCCCCCCTCTCCCCCCCCTCGTTAATCACACACAATCACACATAGACAAAGATGATAAGAATCGACCAGAGAGGTGGTGATGGTAATGATGACAGAGCTCTTAAGGTTATTCTCGACTCACCCTGTGTGCTCTGCTCTACTCTGCACCTGTGGCTCCCCCTCTCAACACTCTCTGTAGTGTCCTCTGAACTGCTGAGAGGAGCCCCTCTTTACTCTTTACCTCCTCTGTTCTGGACTGGACAGCTGTGGGGTCTTCAATGTGTGAGCCCACCCATCCCATCCCCTCCCTGTCTACCTTCTTTCTTTCCCCCTCTTTCCTTCTCTCTCTCTTTCTCACTCCCTCTCTCTGTCTTCCCCTCTGTTTCCCACTCTCTCCCTCTATCCCTCCCTCTCTCTCTCCCTCTCTCCTTCACTCCCTCCCTCTCTCCCTCTCTCCCTCCATGCAGCTGGTGTTGGTGGGACCTTGACCTTCATTAGTTCTGACAAGTAGGAGCACTGATTCTGTAAAGGTTGTGACCCCACACAGCAGGTCTTGGCAGGGCTTAGTCTAGAGAGACTCACACATCTGCGCGCCCTAGTCCTGTTCCGCTGTTCCACTGGGGCTGCCCCACTGCACATACACATCCCTTCACACACACACAAACACCCCACCGGCCCTGTATTCAACATGCTGACTCTTCTTCTCCTCCTCCTCTTCTCAAACTGCACCAACTGACCGCGCGGCTTCAAGGGCCTCAGATGTGCAGAGGGAGAAATCGCCTTTAATTGGACTGCTGCTGCAAGGCTTGGGAAAAGAATTGACCCCAACCCTGGAGAATACTGTTTCCTCTCCTTCAAGCTCTCCAGGGCCCATATTCCCAAAGTTGTCTAGACCGCAAGTGCCAATACCAGAGTACCAGAGCCTAGTTCCTCCCTCTCACTCTCTCGCTACTATTTTGCAGTGGTACAACGCAACAATTGTTGCCATTCGGCTGGGCCACCAGTTGAAGACTATGTCATAGTCTGTGTTACTTAACACCCCCCACGGTGACCCTTAGGGTGACCATTGACCACTAGCCTGTCATGGTGTGACCTCCACAGTCTTGGAGTGGCACACACACACTCTGGACTAAAGACCCTACCAGGCCCTCTCTGACACCTCCATCAGGCCCCGTTGACCCCTACACCCCTAGGGTCACAGTGTCCAGTGGGTTGCCCTCATTAGTGCCAGGGGGTCCTCACCTCGGCCTGGCTGCCCCGCTGTACCCCCCTGTCTCCACAGTCTCCCATGGAGAGATACGACCACACAGGAGCAGTGTCTGCTTACTCTGCACCATCTCACTTACCTTGTAAGTCTACCCTTTTTTCTTCATCTGTTCAATCAGTTAGAAAATGATTGATCAATGGCAATTCATCATCATCATTAATTAATAGTCATATTCAGGTCGACCTTCAATACATCAAAATATATACACCTCTCTCCCTGCCTCACCAGCGCACCAGATGGGGTGAGAATGAGGGAGAGGGAAAGAGGGTTAGGAGGAGGGAGGGAGGGAGGGAGGGAGGGAGGGCCATCATTCCCTTTTCAATAGACGTGTGAACAAAAGCCTGTTCAAACTGTTGGGTGCGGAGCCTTGGGTGTTTACTGCTCTTGTATCTATAACCAACAAATCAAGGCTTTGGCCTCTCCTCCGCTTCCCCCCACCCCCTCCATGGCCTCCTCCATCGCTGTATTGGGAACAGCAAATTAAGGACTGGCCCATCTGGGTGTTATGACCAATTACGGGGGAAGCTGTCAGCCCAGATTAAAGCCTGTTGGGGAAGGAGGGCGTATGAGGGGGTATTTTATTAGAGATCTGGAGGGAGGAGGGAGAGAGGGATGAGGGCAGGAGGGTGAGAGACAGAGAGAGAGAGAGAGAGAGATGGATGGATGGATGGATGGATGGATGGATGGATGGATGGATGGATGGATGGATGGATGGATGGATGGATGGATGGATGGATGGATGGATGGATGGATGGATGGATGGATGGGTGGGTGGGTGGGTGGGTGGGTGGGTGGGTGGGTGGGTGGATGGATGGATGGATGGATGGATGGATGGATGGATGGATGGATGGATGGATGGATGGATGGATGGATGGATGGATGGATGGATGGATGGATGGGAGAGAGCGAGAGAAGGGCAGAAAAGGAAAGATAGATTGTGAAGAAAGAGAGACAGAAAGGGACTATGGTGTACAATAATTGTTCCTATTTCGTTTGTATCCTTTGGGTGTTAAGTGGAACACTTTCAGATTTGTGCAAGTTAGCACACTTTTTAAGATCCTATGGATTCTTGGGGAATTTCCATGTTCTGGCCGTCAGTTCAGTTCAGTGTCAATGATTTAGAACGGTAAACAACAGAGATATGACTTCACACTAACGAGTCAGGATGAGTTCACTTTCTCAGATAAACATAAAGTGATCATGTAAGCGATATAAATGCAGGGGAAAAGCCCCACGGTCCATGTACTTGGTGGCATACCTTATTGTCTCTGCTCACTGGCATAAGCAGTGATTTTCTGTAGCATTTTCTCTGGCCAGCTTTTCTCTCTTTGGGGGACTCAAACAAAAGACCCATCATTAACTTTTTGCTCCGTCGGAATGCTGAAAGACCTGTCAACCACAACGCCCCTCCCTCTCTCCATTCCGCCTTGCTCTAGCTGCATTTTGAGGGCTCCTAATTTGCGAAGGCCAGGTGTGCCTGGGCCCGGGGGGGAGGGGGGGGCACACAAAGGGGTTCCACAAGCGTTCCTGAGAGCACTGGTGCGGACCGTTCCCTGGTCCAGGCGGTGGTGGTGGGTGGTGGGGTAGCGACTAGCTAGTGGCGATGGTACAGGATCAGAAGCTGGGGGACGGGAGTACAGGAGTGGGTGGGTGGACGAGGGGTGTACGAGCTAGAGGGGAGCAGGGAGAGCAGAGCAGGGACTGACTAATTGCCACTAATTGAATTGGATGTGCAGATCAGATAGGAAAGCCGTAGAAATAATCTGAAGTGTCACAGCAGATAACGCAGGGCCGGCCCAGAGTGTCCGCCTCATACGGCCGTCTGTAACATAGCCTGCGAGAGGGCACCGGCCCCCTTTGTCAGCGCCACAATAGGGAGGCAAGCGGGACCCGGCAGTTACAGAGAGGAGTGGTGAGCTCAACCGGGGTAGGGGGAGGAGGGGGGAGACAAGGGAGAGTTTGCACTGTGCAGGACCACTGTGGTGAGTTTGGACTATAACTTGTGGGAAATTTTAAACTTGAGTTAAGCTTGTTAAGATAAACTTGGGTTTAGCTTAGCTTCCATTAACTTATTTTAAGTAATGTGTTCAGCATTGTTTATGGTGTAGTGGAGAATTCCTGTGAGAAACTATTTGCACATACTGTAGGGCAGTAGACTAATACGAGGTAGTCATAAAATAGTAGTTTCCAAGATGGCGTAATCAGTGCAGACGTGTTTTTGTTTTCCCCGTCTCATGTCCCGTGTAAATAGTTTGTAATTAGTCGTTCTTTCCATTTATTTATTTATTATTCCCCATATACTTCTCCTGCAACCCGCCTGCAACCCGCCTCACCCAACGTGAAACGGACCTAAAATCTTTATTTCTTTACTTTTCATTATTTAACTGAATCGCAGTCAGAAGCTAGCCTGCTAGCTAGCTTGCTAACTAGCTACTAGCCATTGCTAACCACTGCTAGCGGTCCTCACCACTGCTCTGTCTGCATCAGCCAGCTTTTAGTTCGGACATTATCGGCCAGTCTGCACAGCGCGCTACCAACCCAGCGCATATCGGATTGCGTTCCCTTCCACTTCACCGGATTTCTACTGAAATCCCAGGACCATCACACCGGATCATCGCAGCTAGCTAGCTGCAATCGAATGGCTGCTTTTTTTTGGCTAACACCATTGTCCATATGCTACCTTGAGCTAGCCTTGAGCTAGGCCCATCTCCAGGACAGCCGACGTGTACTAGCTAAACTCCCGGGCTACAGTACCTTTGTCAACCTGCCTGGACCTTCTACTGTCGACACGGAGCCCCGCCGAGCCACCACGACTGGTCTGCCGACGTAATTGTCCGACATGGTCTCAACAGGCTTTTCCACTGCGACGTTGCCGAAGATCCATCTGCTAGCCCCGGCCTGCTAGCACTCTGAACGCTGTGCCTCCTGCTCGCCTAGTGCAGCGCCCACTGAACTTGCTCCCTGGCTCACCTCTTTGCTGCTCATCGGATCTTATGATTACTCGGCTACACAGCTGATGCCTGTTGGACTGTTCAGTTACATGGTACTTCATTCTGTTTAACTGCCAGGCCTCAGGTCCTGTGTGTATCACACCAATTTTTCTATCCGACCCTTTTTGTCCATTCATCGTCATTACCCGTTGTTGTCTTTAACTCTCTTAATTAACTGTTTGTTTTATGCCTCTTTCTTATTTCAATATGCCTTGCCTGCTGCTGTCTAGGTTAGCTATTATTATTATTTTATTTCACTGTAGAGCCCCAAGTCCTGCTCAACATGCCTCAGATAGCTCCTTTATCCCACCCCCCACACATGCGGAGACCTCACCTGGCTTAACTGGTGTCTCCAGAGATGCAACCTCTCTCATCATTAACCAACGCTTAGGTTTACCTCCACTGAACTCACATCTTACCATATCCCTGTCTGTACATTATGCCCTCAATCTATTCCACCACGCCCAGAAATCTGCTCCTTTTATTCTCTGTACCCAACACACTAGACGACCAGTTCTTAATGCCTTTAGCCGTACCATAATCCTATTCCTCCTCTGTTCCTCTGGGGATGTAGAGGTAAACCCAGGTCCTGTAGCCCCCAGCACTACACCTATTCCCCAGGCGCTCTCATTTGTTGACTTCTGTAACCGTAAAAGCCTTGGTTTCTTGCATGTTAATATCAGAAGCCTCCTCCCTAAGTTTGATTTATTCACTGCTTTAGCACACTCCGCCAACCCGGATGTCCTACCTGTGTCTGAATCCTGGCTCAGGAAGGCCACCAAAAATTCGGAAATTTCCGTCCCCAACTACAATATTTCCCGTCAAGATAGAACTGCCTGTGAGGGCTTGGTTGTGGTAAGGCGTCTTACTCCCACCAGGGGGAGTGGAAGGCACACAATCAAGTCCTCACACCCTAACTGGGGAAATGAATGATCCCCAATCAGCCAAGGCTTTCGACTCTGTCAATCACCGCATTCTTATTGGCAGACTCAACAGCCTTGGTTTCCCAAGTGACTGCCTTGCCTGGTTCTCCAACTACTTCTCAGACAGAGTTCAGTGTGTCAAATTGGAGGGCCTATTGTCCGATCCTCTGGCAGTTTCTAGGTGGGTGACACAGGGTTCAATTCCTGGGCCAACCTTTTTCTCTATATACATCAATGATGTCGCTCTCGCTGCTGGTGACTCTCTGATCCATCTCTACGCAGACGACACCATTCTGTATACATCTGGCCCCTTTGGACACTGTGTTAACTAACCTTCAAACAAGCTTCAATGCCATACAACACTCCTTCCGTGGCCTCCAACCGCTCTTAAATGCTAGTAAAACTAAATGCATTCTTTTCTATCGAACGCTGCCCGCACCCGCCCACCGGACTATCATCACTACTCTCGACGGGTCCGACTTAGAATACTACAAATACCTAGGCGTCTGGTTAGACTATAAACTCAACTTCCAGACTCACATTAACCATCTCCAATCCAAAATTAAATCTAGAATCGGCTTCCTATTTTGCAACAAAGCCTCCTTCACTCATGTTGCCAAACATGCCCTTGTAAAACTGACTATCCTACCGATCCTTGACTTCGGCGATGTCATTTACAAAATAGCCTCCAACACTCTACTCAGCAAATTGAATGTAGTCTATCACAGTGCCATCCGTTTTGTTACCAAAGCCCCATATACTACCCACCACTGCGACCTGTATGCTCTCGTTGGCTGGCCCTCATTACATATTTGTCGCCAAACCCACTGTTTCTAGGTAATCTATAAGTCTTTATTAGGTAAATCCCCGCCCTATCTCAGCTCGCTGGTCACCATAGCAACACCCACCCGTAGCATGCGCTCCAGCAGGTACAGTGGGGAGAACAAGTATTTGATACACTGCCGATTTTGCAGGTTTTCCTACAAAGCATGTAGAGGTCTGTAATTTTTATCATAGGTACACTTCAACTGTGAGAGAAGTGTATCCAGAAAATCAAATTGTATGATTTTTAAATAATTAATTTGCATGTTATTGCATGACATAAGTATTTGATCACCTACCAACCAGTAAGAATTCCGGCTCTCACAGACCTGTTAGTTTTTCATTAAGAAGCCCTCCTGTTCTCCACTCATTACCTGTATTAACTGCACCTGTTTGAACTCGTTACCTGTATAAAAGACACCTGTCCACACACTCAATCAAACAGACTCCAACCTCTCCACAATGGCCAAGACCAGAGAGCTGTGTAAGGACATCAGGGATAAAATTGTAGACCTGCACAAGGCTGGGATGGGCTACATGACAATAGGTAAGCAGCTTGGTGAGAAGGCAACAACTGTTGGCGCAATTATTAGAAAATGGAAGAAGTTCAAGATGACAGTCAATCTCCCTCGGTCTGGGGCACCATGCAAGATCTCACCTCGTGGGGCATCAATGATCATGAGGAAGGTGAGGGATCAGCCCAGAACTATACGGCAGGACCTGGTCAATGACCTGAAGAGAGCTGGGACCACAGTCTCAAAGAAAACCATTAGTAACACACTACGCCGTCATGGATTAAAATCCTGCAGTGCACGCAAGGTCCCCCTGCTCAAGCCAGCGCATGTCCAGGCCCGTCTGAAGTTTCCATCTGGATGATCCAGAGGAGGAGAAGGGGGGACCTTGCGTGCACTGGGAGAAGGTCATGTGGTCTGATGAGACAAAAATATAGCTTTTTGGTCTAAACTCCACTCGCCGTGTTTGGAGGAAGAAGAAAGATGAGTAAAACCCCAAGAACACCATCCCAACCGTGAAGCATGGAGGTGGAAACATCATCCTTTGGGGATGCTTTTCTGCAAAGGGGACAGGAGGACTGCACCGTATTGAGGGGAGGATGGATGGGGCCATGTATCACGAGATCTTGGCCAACAACCTCCTTCCCTCAGTAAGAGCATTGAAGATGGGTCGTGGCTGGGTCTTCCAGCATGACAACGACCCGAAACACACAGCCAGGGTAACTAAGGAGTGGCTCCGTAAGAAGCATCTCAAGGTCCTGGAGTGGCCTAGCCAGTCTCCAGACCTGAACCCAATAGAAAATCTTTGGAGGGAGCTGAAAGTCCGTATTGCCCAGCGACAGCCCCGAAACCTGAAGGATCTGGAGAAGGTCTGTATTGAGGAGAGGGCCAAAATCCCTGCTGCAGTGTGTGCAAACCTGGTCAAGAACTACAGGAAACGTATGATCTCTGTAATTGCAAACAAAGGTTTCTGTACCAAATATTAAGTTCTGCTTTTCTGATGTATCAAATACTTATGTCATGCAATAAAATGCAAATGATTTTTTTTTTAAATCATACAATGTGATTTTCTGGATTTTTATTTTAGACTCCGTCACTCACAGTTGAAGAGTACCTATGATAAAAATTACAGACTTCTACATGCTTTGTAAGTGGGAAAACCTGCAAAATCGGCAGTGTATCAAATACTTGTTCTCCCCACTGTATATCTCACTGGTCACCCCCAAAGCCAACACCTCCTTTGGCCGCCATTCCTTCCAATTCTCTGCTGCTAATGACTGGAACGAATTGCAAAAATCCTTGAAGCTAGAGGTTCCTATCTCCCTCATTAACTTTAAGCATCAGCTGTCAAAGCTGCTTATCGATCACTGCACCTGTATATAGCCCTTCTGTAAATAGCCCACCCTACTACCTCATCCCCATATTTCGCTAATTTTGCACTCCAGTATCTCCATTTGCACATCATAATTTGCACATCCATCATTCCAGTGTTAGTGCTAATCTGTAATTTATCTCACCACTGTGGCCTATTTATTGTCCTACCTTCCTAACCTTACTGCATTTTGCACTACATTTGCACTCTGTATATAGATTGTCTATTGTATTATTGAATGTACATTTGTTTACTGTGTAACTCTGTTGTTTTTTGTCGCACTGCTTTGCTTTGTCTTGGCCAGGTCGCAGTTGTAAATGAGAACTTGTTCTCAACTGACCTACCTGGTTAAATAAAGGTGAAATAAAAAAATACAATAAAAATAAAAACAAAGAGAGAGCAAGGTTATTAGGTGAGCTGTGTGAATAGTGGCTAAAGAGAGAATAAACATTTCCTTGAAGACGTCATTAACCTTGTTTATCGGAAGGAGAGGGGACAATGTCTGTATCCTTCATATGTGACGTACTGTGTAGATGTGACATTCTCTCTGTAAACTACTGTACCACACTGTTCAAAAGGGAGGAGTCAAGGGGTCAAACCATTTGATACTTGTGATAGAGAAAAGCAAAGGCACTAAACCTCCCAGAGTTACTGTAGGTGGAGACCATGGAGTCAAGGCCAACTCACCCCCACACACAGAGAGAGAGAGATAAATAAAGAGAGAGAGAGGGGTCATTTTTTTAGGATTAGGATTAAAATAAGTTTACTTTACAGTGTTTAAAATGCTCCTGTTATGTCACCTACCAATCCATAATTATTATTTAACCAGGCAAATCAGTTAAGAACAAATGTGTATTTACAATGACAGACTACATTGTTCTACAGGGTCAGCCATAGTAGCACAGTGCCCCTGGAGCAAATTAGGGTTAAGTACCTTGCTCAAGGGCACATCGACAGGTTTTCACCTTGTTGGCTCTGGCATTTGAACCAGCAACTTTTCGGTTACTGGCCCAATGCTCTAACCACTAGGCTACCTGCCCCCAAAGGTGTGTGACATTGCAGTCTGTCCCAAAGAAAAATAACAAATTAATTGTCAAGCAATGAAGAACAATGACTTTATTTCTGATATACAGTATATACAGGCCTTTTACAAAACATACCGTACAAACCTAAAATGACAGTTGTCAAAGAATTGTCCTTGGTTTGGGGGAATTAGTCTGTGAGGTGAACATATAGAAACTCTCCCTGGGTCCAAGGAGAGTTTTTAGTATTTATTTTTACAGCAATGCAATTTTTCCATTGAAAAGATGAGCCTTGATCACATTGATGCCAGCACAGGAAAAAGCTCAATGTGTAATCTTAAACTTTTATTCCTTGCTTCACAATCCCTTTTATACTGACCGAGACTCATTTAGACGCTTTGAAAGGATTTTGAGGTTGAAAATAGTGGGAGAGGAAAATGGGAGTGACTGTGGACACTTGTACAGTAGGTGACGTGTAAGCTTCAATGATTTCTCTGTGGACCTTTTGATTGAATAGCAAAGATGAAGTCACAAAAGTGTTGGAGTGACACAACATTTACACCGTACTGATAGGAATAACCTCAGAGAAATAACAACACCATAATATAAAGTGTGACCCTACATCATGAACAGTTTGTAATGTTTATTTAAGGACTGTAAGAGAGATGGAGACCCGCACACTGTCGATAAAGTGGACGTATCCACAACTGAGCCTTGAATGCAAAAATAGTGTTGATTTATTGGGACATCACGATGCCCAAAGAAAGCATTGTGCAGAAAGTGAATAAATCAAAGGTGAAAAAGGAAAGACAATTTTTATGTAGAAACGTGACACGGAGAAGACACAATTAGCTACCAGATATACATTACAAGTCTGCATATCATCATGTATCATATGGTATATACAGTGCATTCGTAAAGTATTCAGACCTCTTGGCTTTATCCACATTCTGTTACTTTACAGCCTTATTCTAAAATGTATTAAAAATAATAATAATCATCATCAACCCCATCATGACAAAGTGAAAACAGGTTTTTTGAAATTTTGGCAAATGTATAAAAACTACAAAACAGAAATACGTTATTTACATAAGTATTAAGACCCTTTGCTATGAGACTCGAGATTTAGCTCAGGTGCCCACCTGTGGTACATTCAATTGATTGGACATGATATGGAAAGGCACACACCTGTATATAAGGTCCCAAAGTTGACAGTGAATGTCAGAGCAACAACCAAGCCATGAGGTTGAAGGAATTGTCCGTAGAGCTCCGAGACAGGATTGTGTCGAGGCACAGATCTGGGGAAGGGTACCAAAACATTTCTGCAACTTTGAAGGTCCCCAAGAACACAGTGGCCTCCACCATTCTTAAATGGAAGAAGTTTGGAACCACCAAGACACTTCCTAGAGCTGGCAGCCCGGCAAACGAGGGAGAAGGGCTTTGGTCAGGGAGCTGACCAAGAACCCGATGGTCACTCTGACAGAGCTCTAGAGTTCTTCTGTGGAGATGGAAGAACCTTCCAGAAGGACAACCATCTCTGCAGCACTCCACCAATCAGGCCTTTATGGTAGAGTGGCCAGACTGAAGCCACTTCTCTGTGAAAGGCACATGACAGCCCGCTTGGAGTTTGCCAAAAGGCACATAAAGGACTGTCAGACCTTGAGAAACAAGATTTTCTGGTCTAATGAATGCACTGTTCTAAATAAGATATCTAACAGATTGTGCGTTTAATTAGGGTTAGATGAAACACATGAAATAAACATCACAGAGCAAAGAGGCACAAGCCTGCACGACATGTAAGTCAAGCTAAGTGGAGTGGGTTAACCAATGAGCAGAACAAAGCAACATGAGATAACTGATGAAACTATTCTGCCCTACCAAGCAAAAAGGCAGTATCTGCTAATTTGGTCGAAAATGAGTTAGTCATTTTTGCAACATTAAATACATGCTTAATTATGTGGACAATTATTGTATTGTCCCCAATTATTGCCTCTATTGTATTGTGTTTTGGAGAAAATGGGGGTCATATTAGCAGTAACTGCATAAAGTCACTGTGAAACCAAGGTAAATAAAAGCCATTTTTCTCAGTTCCACGCTATGAGCAGTTACTGCCTTTTTGCTTGGTAGGGCAGAGTACATGTATAAACATTTGAGCATGTGAAAACATGATCTCACATTAAATAAATGTGACATGGGGATGCAAAATTTCAACATGTGATACCATGAAACTACATGTGACAACAGGAGGTTTTTCACCTGTGAAAGTGAACATTTGATTTCACAGGTAAATGTTTTTCCACATGTGAGAATTTGATTATCACATGTGAAGGTTTTTCCCATGCGAAAATACAATTCCACCTGTGAGAGTTCAAATGAGATGTTATTCTCCTCGTATGTGTAAAGGTTGTGTTAACATGTGAACTATATATTGAATATATCTGAACTTATGGCATCAACTGACATCACGTCTCTTTGGTTTTCACATGTGAAAATGTCAGCTCTAGATATGAAAACGGTTATTTCACGTTTTTTGCTGTTGTAAGGGAATTCATGAAATGGTATGAGGTTTCAAGGTAAGTGGTACGATGTTCAGCTAAAATAGTGTAAAAATGTAACCCTTAGCACTGACTTTTCAATATGACTTGACCTGGGATTTGAACTCTCAACCTCTGGATGTGGGGTATGCTGATCTTTCTGCTGCACTACAAAGTCTGTAGTATTCTCAGAAGTCCCCTACACATTCAATACTTACACTACATCTCTGCATGTAGCAAAAGTGTGCCATCTGCACTTGAATTTTAGTTATCAGTTAATCTGACTATTATCTCAGAATTTATTTAATTGACTTATTTCAGCAATTTGAAGTCATTTGAAGTCAGAAGTTTACATACACTTAGGTTGAAGTCATTAAAACTCATTTTTCAACCACTCCACAGATTTCATGTTAACAAAACTATAGTTTGGGCGGTAAGTCGGTTAGGACTACTTTGTGCATGACACAAGTAAATCTTCCAACAATTGTTTACAGACAGATTATTTCACTTATAATTCACTATATCACAATTCCAGTGGGTCAGAAGTTTACATACACTAAATTGACTGTGCCATTAAACAGCTTGGAAAATTCCAGAAAATTATGTCATGGCTTTAGAAGCTTCTGATAGGCTAATTGACATAATTTGAGTCAATTGGAGGTGTACCTGGGGATGTATTTCAAGGCCTACCTTCAAACTCAGTGCCTCTTTGCTCGACATCATAGGAAAATCAAAATAAATCAGCCAAGACCTCAGAAAAATAATTGTAGACCTCCACAAGTCTGGTTCATCCTTAGGAGCAATTTCCAAACGCCTGAAGGTACCACGTTCATCTGTACAAACAATAGTACGCAAGTATAAACACCATGGGACCACGCAGCTGTCATACCGCTCAGGAAGGAGACGCGTTCTGTCTCCTAGAAATGAACGTACTTTGGTGCGAAAAGTACAAATCAATCCCAGAACAACAGCAAAGGACCTTGTGAAGATGCTGGAGGAAACAGGTACAAAAGTATCTATATCCACAGTAAAAACGGGTCCTATATCGACATAACCTGAAAGGCCGCTCAGCAAGGAAGAAGCCACTGCTCCAAAACCACCAAAAAAAGCCAGACTTTGCAACTGCACATGGGGATGAAGATTGTACTTTTTGGAGAAATGTCCTCTGGTCTGATAAAACAAAAATAGAACTGTTTGGCCATAATGACCATCGTTATGTTTGGAGGAAAAAGGGGGAGGCTTGCAAGCCGAAGAACACCATCCCAACCGTGAAGCATGGGGGTGGCAGCATCATGTTGTGGGGGTGCTTTGCTCCAGGAGGGACTGGTGCACTTCACAAAATAGATGGCATCATGAGGAAGGAAAATTATGTGGATATATTGAAGCAACATCTCAAGACATCAGTCAGGAAGTTAAAGCTTGGTCTCAAATGACCCCAAGCATACTTCCAAAGTTGTGGCAAAATGGCTTAAGGACAACAAAGTCAAGGTATTGGAGTGGCCATCACAAAGCCCTGACCTCAATCCTATAGAAAATGTGTGGGTAGATCTGAAAAAGCGTGTGCAAGCAAGGAGGCCTACAAACCTGACTCAGTTACACCAGTTTTGTCAGGCGGAATGGGCCAAAATTCACCCATCTTATTGTGGGAAGCTTGTGGAAGGCTACCCGAAACGTTTGACCCAAGTTAAACAATTTAAAAGCAATGCTACCAAATACTAATTGAGTGTATATAAACCTCTGACCCACTGGGAATGTGATGAAAGAAATAAAAGCTGAAATAGATAATTCTCTCTACTATTGTTCTGACATTTCACATTCTTAAAATAAAGTGGTGATCCTAACTGACCTAAGACAGGGACCTTTTAATAGGATTAAATGTCAGGAATTGTGAAAAACTGAGTTTAAATGTATTTGGCTAAGGTGTATGTAAACTTCTGACTTCAACTGTAGTTGTCTAATGTTGGTGAGGCATATTAATCTGTTTAATGTTACTCCTGAATATAATAATTTGTCTTGAGTGTATTATACAGATGAAATTTACATTGAAGTCCAAAGTGTAGGAATACAGGTGAAAACAGATATGGTGGTGTAGCAGGATGGTTGGAATGCTGTGAGTTCAAATCCAGGTGAGGACATGTTGAATAATTTTACATTTTAGTCATTCAGACAGAGCAACTTACAGTTAGTTAGTGCGTACATGTTGATACTTTTTTTGTACTGGTCCCCCATGGGAATCAAACCCACAACACTGGCATTGCAAGCACCATGCTCTACCATCTGAGCTATATATAAACATATAAAATGTAATCATGTGTCAAATATGTAAGTTGAAACGTTGCGGGTATTTTGTAATGTTCCGGATACATCCTAACAATACATTTTTGTTTGCAGGTCATGATGTGAAAATGTAAATCCACCTGTAATGTTATGTGATCACGTGAAAAACCAAATGTGTAACTTCATGTGAAATATCATCACATGTGAAGTGTTCCAAAACCACATGGTTTGACATGATTTTACATGAGAAATATAATTGTACATTGTGGGATTATCTCAACCTCTGTCAACGAGTACAATTTCAACAATAATACGAAACACATTGACATAAATAAATGCTATGCAACCATGGAACCATGTATCTCAAAACATATTTTGTTATTCTTCCTTCGAAGTGTTTCCATAACAACTGAAAGTGAATACAACTGTTCTGAATGACATAAAGCCCATAGACCACATCTCCCCATCAAACCATTATCAAGCACAATGCTGTCGTCTTTTCTCGCCCTTTGACCACGTCCCTCTCTTGCTTCCATGTGCACTTCCTTGTTTACGCATCATCAAAAGGCGCTGAAGAAAGACAAGGGGCAAAGACTGTGCATTGCACGCCAATAGGGACTAAAAACAAAACCTACACGCCTTTCACACTGTTCCTCCCAACCCTTTTGTAGCAGTGTTAGCTTGTTTGAAAAGGCAGAATAGAACACAGGGAGGGAGGTGTGTGTGTGTGTGTGTGTGTGTGTGTGTGTGTGTGTGTGTGTGTGTGTGTGTGTGTGTGTGTGTGTGTGTGTGTGTGAGAGAGAGAGAGAGAGAATCACTAATGGTCCCTCCCTCCCCTCCCCCCCCGCCCCGCCCGTTGAGGACCCTGGTCTCAGGAATGCAGCCGGGCTCTTTCTTCCGGAGGGCTAAGTCAGTCAGACTCTTGTGTGAAGCATGTCAAAACAGGCAGCCATCATTCCACCCTGGGCTGAGAAAAGCAGGCAGGCAGGCAAAGGGAGGGGTGAGGAGAGGTGAGGAGGGGTGAGGAGGGGTGGGGAGGGGTCCACTAAGGTCACCCAGCAATTAACCCCAAGAGGTGCTCCCTCACCCTGCACCCCCCCCCCCCCCCCCAAGTCTCTCTCTCTAATCCAGAGGACCTCCACAGCTGATCACCTCCCTCCCCCTCATCTGACCCCTGACCTTGCGCACCTCTTTGAATTTCACATGACTGTGCAGGTGTGGAGAAGTCCCTGGCTCTGGACGGTCCCCAATTAGTCACCCTAATTAGTGCAGGGGCCCCCTTATGGGTTAAGGGAGGGGTGAGAGAAGGGGAGCAGGCAGGACAGTGATGCGTGGCTAAAGGCCTGGGAGCCTGGGCTTTGACACACACTAGTTCTACACACACTAACTCTATACACACACAGTAGTTCTACACACACAGTAGTTCTACACACACACTAGTTCTACACACACTAACTCTATACACACACAGTAGTTCTACACACAGTAGTTCTACACACAGTAGTTATACACTAAGAGCACTAAAATTAAGATCAGCTTATTTGTCGATTTTACACAAGGTCCAACCAAAATTTGACTTCCACTTTCTCAACCCCTCTGAAAGACACACATACAGGTTGGAGAGGTTGGTTGCCACACGTGGATCAGTGCCTTGCTCAAGGGCACAACAGCAGGCGATGGCATCTAGGATTTGATATCAGCAACGGCCCGGTTGCCCAAACCCTTTCCTGTCAGACCCGGGATTCGAACTGCCTTTCTAACCGCTAGGCTACCAGACACACACACAACACTAAACTGACACACACACACACATAGTATTAAACTGACACACACAACACTAAACTGACACACACACACACACAGCACTAAACTGACACACACACACAGCACTAATCTGACACACACACACACACAGCACTAAACTGACACACACATACAGCACTAATCTGACACACACACACACATAACACTAAACTGACTACACACACACACATAACACTAAACTGACTTCACACACACACATAACACTAAACTGACTTCACACACACACAGCACTAAACTGACTTCACACACTCACAGCACTAAACTGACTACACACACACACATAACACTAAACTGACTACACACACACACACACACACACACACACAGCACTAAACTGACTACACACTCACACACACACACACATTCACACACACACACACACACACACACACACACACACACACACACACACACACACACACACACACACACACACACACACACACACTGCACACACTAACTACTGATTAGAACCAAGAAAAGGACATACAAGCACGTTATATTTTCTGATCACAAAAAACTAAACAAAATACACATTTTCTGGGTTTAGCATCACTGGAGCTCAGATGCAACGACAACTTCAGCCCCATGCACTCCTGTTGCACTGGCCCTACAACTCTTTTCTGCTTCTGTCCACTGCTACAGGGAGTGCTACCCGTCTCCCCACCTCCGTCCCTCCCCTAATTTCTGTCTTCCTTCCTTCCTTCCTTCCTTCCTTCCTTCCTTCCTTCCTTCCTTCCTTCCTTCCTTCCTTCCTTCCTTCCTTCCTTCCTTCCTTCCTTCCTTCCTTCCCCTACTAAAGGGAGAGCTCCCTTCCTTCCTACCTCCCCACCTTCCCTGCCTCCCTTTCTACCTTCTGTCCTTCCTTCCATCCTTCCTTACTTCCCTCATTGCGAAGCCACCCATCTGGTCTCCTGGCCCTCTCGCCCTCTCAAATAAAGGCGTCAATCACTTTAATTGGCACCCTGGAGTCAATTGTCCCTGAAAGGAGAGGAGAGGAGAGGAGAGGAGAGGAGAGGAGAGGAGAGGAGAGGAGAGGCGAGGAGAGGAGAGGAGAGGAGAGGAGAGGAGAGGAGAGGAGAGGAGAGGAGAGGAGAGGAGAGGAGAGGAGAGGATTGAAAGTATATAATTAAAGTTTTTCATCCAGAGAGGGTATAGTTAGTGGCCAATTTGTGAATCAGCATGAGATTAAATATATTTCCCCTAGAGCAAATGCTACAGTTCACATTGTTGGATCATAGTCTTGGTATTTAACAGGATGTTTTCCATAAGAATTAAGTGTTGTGATAAATAGAAGAGACAGACAGACCAAATTACATAGACATATATTTATATGCATAAAAATACATATTATACAATATCTTGGCCTTTCAAGCCAGAGAGCCTGACAACCACTTTTTCAAACCAGAACACAAAGAAAGTCTCTTTAAATAAGTGCAATTTGTTAATGAGACAAAGAATTGTAAAGCATATATCACGTTTTAAATTTGTTCAGTCTTTTTTTGTTTTTGTTGCTGTTTTTAGTTGTAAACATCATGTTACTGAGATGGAGATACTTGCGCTAATACCCATATATTTACATTGTAGTTTGTTCTTCACTGTGAGTAGTAGAACGGTGATGATTAACTTGACATGGTCAAACACAATTTTTAATTATTCTGATCACAGATCAGTTTGTACTTTTATCCAACGGCATGACAAATTATAGTTGGCTTAAGCACATACAGATTGGGAATCAGGCTTCAACTTTTCAGCCAAAAGGAACTACTGTACTGTATGGCCTTATAAACCCTCACAGAACCTTAGCTGTGCATAAGAACAAAACAGTGCCTTTGTACCTTTTTTTTCTTTTTTTTTATAAATAAACAAACATTGCCACACAATCTCATAGGATTTAAACCATCAAACTCATGATACAGTAGCACTGCGTACATGGAGAGCGAGAGAGCGAGAGAGAGAGAGAGAGAGAGAGGGCCCATATTTACAAAGTGTTTCAGATACCTTGGGAATATGGGCCCTGGAGAGCTTGAAGGAGGAGAGGAAACAGTATTCTCCAGGGTTGGGGTCAATTCATAATTCCAATTCCAATCCTAAATGTTCCTTATTAAAAAGCATCAGAATTGGAATTTCAGTATACTGCCTGAATTTCATGGAATTGAAAAGGTATTGATCCCAACCCTGGTATTTTCTACCCCCAGTCACATCTCTCTGACATGTTGTTTATATATGAAGGTGAAATTTCAGTGTTGCATGGTGTCAGGAGATAACAGGTGTCAGGAGATAACAGGTGTCAGGAGATAGCGCGTAACAAAAGTCAGCGAGCACAGAGAGAAAGAAAGAGAGAGCGAGAGAAGGAGAGAGCGAGAGAAAGAAAGAGAGAAACTGTTTGATGCTATGAAAGCACTATCATCTTCTACCCAGGAAGGGCAAGGGCTAGATATACTTCTGTGACGCCTTTGAATGTTTTGAACATGAGAATGGCCTCTCCTTAAATGGAACACACGTAATAGCTTTTTAGTGTTGTGCTGCTTTTCCATGTGGTTCCAACACTGGACAAGAACAGCGTCGGCTGAACGAACAATACAAACACACGACTACAGATGCAGGAAAAGGAGTTGTTATTGAAAGAGATGGTCAGACGAACGGGAGGGGGATCACCGTTACTTCTCTACTCAGTTAGTTATTTACTGGGGAAGTCTTCAAGGGTTTGAAGCTGGGTGAATATCTAAGTTGGACACGGATACTGAGAACTGATGAAAAAAATACCACTTCGACATTACGGGTGAAAATTATTATTTTCAAGAAATACCGATAAAAATAAAAATAAATACTGTGTGAGGAGAGAATGCCTTTTTTCCTGGCTGCTGTCTATTTCCCTCCCTGCCTCCCTCCATGTCTATCTGCCTCCCTCCCTGTCTATCTGCCTCCCTCCCTGCCTCTCTGCCTCCCTCCCTGCCTCTCTCTCTCAATGCCTCCCTGCCTCTCTCTCTCAATGCCTCCCTGCCTCTCTGCCTCCATGCCTGCCTCTCTGCCTCCCTCCCTGCCTCTCTGCCTCCCTCCCTGCCTTTCTGCCTCCCTCCCTGCCTTTCTGCCTCCCTCCCTGCCTCTCTGCCTCCCTCCCTGCCTCTCTGCCTCCCTCCCTGCCTCTCTCCCTCAATACCTCCCTGCCTCTCTGCCTCCATGCCTCTCTGCCTCCCTCTCTGCCACTCAGGTCTGTCTCATCCTTCAATATTTGATGGAGGACGGTGTGAATTATGGATGCTGCTTATTGTAAATAACATGATGTTCAACAACAGCCCCAGTAGAACCACAGCAACAAGACACAAACAGAGAGGTTTCCCACAGCGGTGCTCCTCTACGACAACGTGAAGGTGAGAATGGCAGAGAAAGGTCAGAAGGTCAGAGAGACACTGTAGTAGATCAAATCTGTTGTTTTACAATCTGAATCTTTTTTCTATACACTTTTTTTCATAGAAGGGGATTTTCTCAGGCTTTAGATCAATTTAGGTAAGCGTTTATTTGTGAAGGACGGGAATAAGGTCGGACATTTTGTATTGATGTCACCACGTAGCAAACCAGGACCTTCACGAGAACAAGAAATAGGGGGCTCAAGATGTGACCCATATACATTGAGTATACAAAACATATACATCGATTGACCAGGTGAAAGCTATGAACCCTTATTGATGTCACTTGTTAAATCCACTTCAATTAGTGTAGATGAAGGGGGAAACAGGTTAAAGAAGGATTTTTAATCAACTCAATACTAGGAAGGTGTTCCTAATGTTTGGTATACTCAGTGTATGTGATCTACATATGTGACCTATTGTGATTTAATGCAGAGTGTCAACTGACAGTGAAAGTAACCTGAAATTTGAATAGCCAGTGCCAAGCGAGAGGTGAGAAAGAAAATGTTGTCAAAAGACCTAGCGGAGATACCTCTAGTTAACACTGACAAATTGAGGTCGAATTACAGTGAATATGGCTTGGAGCTTCTAGTCTCTTTGGGGAAAAAATCTAAACATGTCTGAACTGAATCCAGAATCTCTGACTAACCCTTAACCTGTCGTCATAATAGGTAGTCTGCATACACTGTATTTAGAACTGTACCTATAGTTAGGGTTGCAAAATTCCGGGAACTTTCAATAAATCCTGGTTCAAATCAACCAGGATTTATAGAAAACCAGGGAATCTATTACAAGTTCCCGGAATCTTGCAACCCTACCTATAGGAGAGTGACTGTATTCAGGATTAGTAGTGCACTGTAGGGAATAGGGTGCCATTTGTAATAGACCTCTCACCAAAAGCAGTGCACTGCATGGGGAATAGGGAGCCATTTGTGATACAGCCTGTGATACAACCTGTGAATATCTGATACGTCAAGATGTCAAATAACTTTCATGGTCTTGCACATGACAACAAACTATAAAAAAAAAAAAAAAAGGAGATCATATACAAATCTTCTAGGAACATAAAGTGCTTTAGATCAAAGTCAATAGATGGAAATCAAACAATGGGCGAGTCTTGAGCGCGGGAGAGGGTCTGGGAAGGGACAAATATAATAGTTAAATAACAAAAAGATGCAGAAGAAAAAAGAAGCCATTGAAAAAAAGATATACATTTAAAAAAGCTTATTATGACGTGAGAGAAGAAACCAGTTGAAAATAGATTATGTCTATTGCATCCTAGAGTATATCTGTCGACCCATCAGAACATCACACACAGACATCCATGAGATAAGGAGAAGGATGGATATGAACCGGTTATAAATTCAGTGTTTGTGTTTGTGTATGTGTGCGCACCAAACCTTTGTAAGCAACATTCAAACACAAGATTTGGGAGAAGGAGTGCTTGGCCAGACCAAGCACATGGGTGCTGTGGTGGGATATGTACATGACAGATGGATTGCTTTTTATGTACACTAAAACAAATTCACCACCCACCCGCCCCCCAACGATGATGAGCCCTTTTTGTTTACAAACATTCCGAGATCATCTAAACCGGGGGTCGTCATGGTAACCTGCGGGTGGGTGGCTTTAAACCAGATAGTAGTCTCACTAGCCAATGGTAACGCATACGGAGTGATACTGTGTCACCGGTGAATTGCTCATCAAGAGTTAATCTCATGGGAGTGGAGAAAAAGTCAGGGGGTTAGAGGTCAGAGGTCAAGCTCCTCAGGTTGACCTAGATTTACTCCAATTGATTGGACGACACGACGACGCGAGGGTGTAGCGCAGAGGAGAGGCGAAGCTAACGGCACTAACCCGTTACTTTTGCAAGGACATATCCCCCAGTACCTTTTCTCAACTGATTTTTCTTCTTCGTAGCATGGATTTGACCTAGGACTAGCTTTAGTTCACACATTACTTGTCCACATTTTTTCAAATACACACACAACCAACCAAATACAGAATTTACAGGAATCAATGTTGGACATTATACAGTGCAAATTAACTGCTAACGTGTATGATTATTTTACTTGGAACGCTCTGGCAGAAAACTGGCACATGATGGGAAACCTGGTAATTTTGCTGGAAGGTATGTATTATGTTAAAGGGTTAACTGGTTGCACTCCTTTGTATTGTAATGTACTGCTTATTCACTTACATTGAAGTAGTCAGGGCCTTTTCTAAAATGTTAGAATATTATGCAACAGAAAGAAAATGAAAGCCTAAAGAAAGAAAGAAAGAAAGAAAGAAAGAAAGAAAGAAAGAAAGAAAGAAAGAAAGAAAGAAAGAAAGAAAGAAAGAAAGAAAACAATCACACTGACTGGAAAAAGTGAACGAAGGAGGAGAAATGTTAAGAAAAAACGATCTGTTCTCCATATGAATCAGACACACATTTAATTTCTCCCAAAAAATCACAAGTAAAGTTTTTGTGTGTGACGGACGTGCACCTCCTCGTGCACCCCCTCCCAGCTGTCTGTCTGTTCATTCTTGTCAGCTAATGATGTTGATGATCCAACCAATGACTGAAAACAATGTTGGTGGCTGGATAGGTGGGAGACCAACCCCGACCCTAAAATGGCCGCCTTTTAGGAAACTCTCTTCTTCCCACTCAGATCTCCATCCTTGGAGATCCTGTCCAGCCGCATGTACGGCTCGAACGCAGAGGACCCGCACCCGTACCCAGACGCCAGTTCATGATGAGCGCCCCCTAGCAGAGGCATTGAGAAGCACAGTGAGTGCGGTGGGGGCATGGCCAGACGCGGCGAAGGTGAAGTGCCTCCCAGAGAGGGCAGTGACAGCCCGAAAGTTCCACCCATGCCATGAACGCCATTTCCTGGTGGCGAGCTTCTACTCACCCCTGGCGAGGAGGAGCCGCCTCCGGGGCTCACCAATAGGGAGCCATTTCCAGGGTGGTGGCCCAATGGGGGATTGGGAGGCGGGGCGGAGAGGAGGCGGCCCTGTTCGAGGAGGCGCAAGATGTTACAGGTGGCCAGCGACTCAGCGCTGGAGGAGGAGCGCTTGTCAGAGTCCTTGGTCGTGTCCTTCTTCTGCTTGGTGCGACGGTTCTGGAACCACACTTTGACCTATAAAGGACAGAAGAAGTGAGACATACTAAAGAGTTAAAACATGGTTATATTCATTGAATGGTTCACTAAATCAGCAGACAATAGGATACATAATAACTCTTACTTATGTCTAGCTCAAACCACACAAACACAGATTATTTCTCAACAATCATTTTAGCCATCATTGGATTTCGGTTAATGTTGCATGAACATTTTAAGCAAATTAAACCTTTATTTAAGTCCCATTGAGATTTTTTTTAAATCGCATTTTCAAGGGAGACATTGTTAAGAAGGCAGCTCCAAATTGAGATGTTATGATACATAACTATATTATTTCAGTGGAGGCTACAGTAAAGTATATGATATTTACAAGTTGGTGACACATGATACCTAGCTAAGTGCCTGGTCATCCATGCATGCACAGACACAAGCAGTATACGTACAGAGACAATCCCCAGTACACCTCATTGGATCAACACAGTTGTATTTCTCACTGGGTTCAACCATGATTGGTTAGTTTTGCCCTCATCTCATCTCACCCTCATCTCATCTTCAATCTCTCTTTATGTAGTGTTGTGGTGTTTCTCTTTATGTAGTGTTGTGTTGTCTCTCTTTTTGTAGTGTTGGGGTGTCTCTCTTTATGTAGTGTTGTGTTGTCTCTCTTTATGTAGTGTTGTGGAGCCTCTCTTTATGTAGCATCAAATCAAATCAAATGTATTTATAAAGCCCTTTTTACATCAGCCGATGTCACAAAGTGCTATACAGAAACCCAGCCTAAAACCCCAAACAGCAAGCAATGCAGATATAGAAGCACGGTGGCAAAAAAATGGAGGCAGAGAGGCAAAACCTAGGAAGAAACCTAGAGAGGAACCAGGCTCTGAGGGGTGGCCAGTCCTCTTCTGGCTGTGCCCGGGTGGAGATTATAACAATTCATGGCCATTAAGGCCAGTTTGTTTATGTAGTGGTGTGGTGTCTTTATGTAGTAGTGTGGTGTCTCCTTATGTAGTGTTGTGGTATCTCTCTTTATGAAGTGTGTTGGTGTCTCACTTTATGTAGAGGTGTGGTGTCTCTATGTAGTGTTGTGGTGAGTATCAGTGATTTACTGTTGTATAATTTTACTTAGCTAAAATAAGCATTTTCATTTGATTCTGATTGCTTTTGCCTTGTTGTTCTAAACGCTAAATTGCATTAGACATATACAAACGTTAATTAGCTAATTTTATTTAATGTCTATACAGCCATTGGTTGCAAATAGTATACATATTGTAAAACCAATCAAGTCCTTTCCCTCTCAAATTCATATTTTGTGTGGGAGAATATGGCTATAGTGATTTGCTGGCTATGATCCTCATCGCCACGGTTCCTACCACTTTGCCTCTTAGTAGACAATGCATTGAAACATCATGCCAACAGTCCGGTGTGAACGGCAAGTAAAGCCACACAAAAAAACGTGTTGTGTTGGCATTCATTCACTTGATATGAAATAGTGGGGCTGCTGCTGTGTTTTTGTCGTTTTTCAAAATTGGGCCAGTCCAGTTTCAGTGGAAGTGAGCATTGATGTTGATGACAAACCCAGTCCAGTTTCAGTGGAAGAGAGCATTGATGTTGATGACAAACCCAGTCCAGTTTCAGTGGAAGAGAGAGTCAGGGAAGGCCAGGATGCCAGACTAACTTTTGATTATTTGAAGAGACCCAAGTCAGATGACATAAAAAAAATGTTTTGTTTCCACCCTATGCAGGAATCAAAAAACTGGTGGTACAGAGGGTTTTCTGTTTTAAAGACAGCACCAATCGGAAATGGCTGTCATACAATGAAGAAAGCCATGCGTTATACTGTTCAATTTGCATGGCATTTGCAAAGCCTACTGACAGCAGTACTTATGAGTGGAATGACGGATTGGAAACATGATATTTTAGGATCTCTTTTTTACTCTAGGCTTCAGGTGCTGTGATGTAGTTCAATCATGACTCATGATTGCTTGTACTGCTCTCTTACAGGTTACATTCTATGTTTGGAGAGGTGTTCAACCATTGTTTTTTAGAAGGTGTACTCCCATGACATAAAGCTAGCCAGCTGACCCTGAGCAGCAGTTAGACAGTCTGTAAGTATTATGGATATTTTAGAATTTCTTTTTCACTCTAGACTTCATGTGATGTGAGGTAGTTCAATCATAACAAATTCAGTGTGTGTTCTGTAGAAGTTTTATAACAATGTGCAGCTTTTGTGGGTGTGTGTTCTGCAGCCTATTTAAAGTAGTACTGCAATAGTGATCAATGGTTGTGATGCAGGTAGTTGTATTAGGGGCTGGTCGTGTGTGTACGTGCGTGCATTAGCAGGGCAGCCATGGTGGAGTATACGGCGGCCGGTTCTGGTGGGCTGGTCTGGAACAAAGTCCAGGGCTGTTCTTTACTCCCAGTCCGCCCCTGCCTACACAAGGACACACTCACGTGTTCATAATATACGCATACACGTATAGGACCATCACAGACCACGTAGTTTATACACGTATAGGACCATCACAGACCACGTAGTTTATACACGTATAGGACCATCACAGACCACATAGTTTACACAGGTATAGGACCATAACAGACCACGTAGTTTACACAGGTATAGGACCATCACAGACCACGTAGTTTACACAGGTATAGGACCATCACAGACCACGTAGTTTACACAGGTATAGGACCATCACAGACCACGTAGTTTACACAGGTATAGGACCATCACAGACCACGTAGTTTACACAGGTATAGGACCATCACAGTAGTTTATACACGTATAGGACCATCACAGACCACGTAGTTTGCACACGTATAGGACCATCACAGACCATGTAGTTTGCATACGTATAGGACCATAACAGACCATGTAGTTTATACACGTATAGGACCATCACAGACCATGTAGTTTACACACGGGTATAGGACCATCACAGACCACATAGTTTTGACGCTACCACCTCTTTATCTGGAGAACCCTGCCATCTAATCAAGCTAAAGAGGGGATTGGTAGATTGGTACAGCAGAGCAGAGTGAGTGCCGAGCAGCTTCCAGTTTGCAGGCCCCCTAGAAAGTATTCATGCCATTTTATTAATGTTTCACAACAATTTGGTGATTTGACAAGCAGGCAGGATACTATGTGGATGGGGCTCTATAACATGCCATCTCTCAAGACAGTGCACATGGCGTATAGCATATATATATATATTTTTTTTTTTGTTTACCTTTATGTAACTATGCAAGTCAGTTAAGAACAAATTCTTATTTAGAATGAAGGCCTACACCGGCCAAACTCGGACGACACTGGGCCAATTGTGCGCCACCCTATGGGACTCATAGATTAGCTTATATGGAGGGATATAATTGGTTGTGTTCCAAATGGCACCCTATTCTTTATATAGTGCCCTTCTTTTGACCCGGGCCATTGAACTATAGAGTGAATAGGGTGCCATTTGAAACGCATCCACGATGAGTAGGACCTACCTAACCTATATTACTAGCAGCAGTATGGCAAGGACAGGACACACACGACGCGACCGTGAGCTGCTGCATTCACATCACACACACAGCAGTCATAGAGAGCTCGTATGTACAGTATGTAAAGCACGCGACCGCCGCTCAACCACAGAACAGACACCTCCCCAGTCACCACCACAACTCCATCTTCAGATCATCTTTGCTTACCTTTAAGAGAGAGGGGAGATATTCAGACTCTCTAGGAGGACGACAAGAAAAATATTCACCCAGTTAGAGAGCTACAGTATGTGATATAACTGTTGTTTACAGGGTTGGGCTTCATTCCATTTCAATTCCAGTCAATTCAGGAAATACACTGAAATACAAATTCCAATTCTGAAATGTATTCAATGGTTTTTAATGAGGAACATTTGGAATTGGAATTGGTTTTACATTCTGAATTGACTGAAATTGAAAGGGAATTGACCCCAACCCTGAATTGAACTGTTGGTTAGTTGAGTCCCTTTCAGGTCACCATGGTCTCAGCAGTTCTATTAGTATGTGTATAATGAGATTGGGGAGGGATCCTCCCCCGCTTAGAACGATGTTGACGCCACATCTTAGACTTAGAGTGGTAAAGACCTGGGCCCCTATTCACAGATTCAGTCTTGTTTTAACCCTCTTTAAGTATACTGTATACTGTATGTGTAAGTTATAAACACCACATCCCACATCAGGGTTTTTCAAGTGAAGCCTCCAACTGATTCCAGTGTGTTCCTAATGCCTTGCCATTGGGTGAAAACCCACAAACCTTCAGACAATCACCTCTCTCCGCTTCCTCGATGGGGCATGGCTTAGCCAGGGGCTGAGGTGAGAGGGGCTAGAGGGGGTTGGGCCGTTCATATCACAGTCGTCCACTTGAAGAAAAACCCTAAGGTTTACAAGGACTTTACTATGGGGAAAATTGTGAAAAGAGAAAGAAAGCAAATCTCTACCCTCTCCATAAATCTACACTATTGGAAATAAATCCATCCTAATGGGATCCAGGGTTCAGAGAAGGGGCAGAGATTACTGCGAGAGAGGGGGGAGAGAGAGAGGGAGAGCTGGGCTGGCGTGAACAGGATTTGCCCTCCAGCCCTCACCCTCACCCTCACCCTCCCCACTGCTTCTACAAGGGCAGGGCATGGCCAGGTCAGAGCAGGGGAATGGCAGGGCAGGGCCAGGTCAGAGAGGAGAGGAGAGCAGAGGATAGAGCAAGAGTACAACATGCAGGATAGCTGGACTGCTAAAGGATAGGCCTGTGTCCACTACTACACAAGCTGAATATTTAACTGTATATTTACCTGTACAGTTAATTTAACCATGCGAAATATTCACTTACCTGTTCATTTAACCAGACTGTATATTAAGTAACTGTTATTACCCTCACTTATATCATACACACATTTAGCTATTTAAGTATTTCTCTGCCATCGACCTGTATAGTACAGTTAACCATGCAAATACTCCTTATTTATCTATATCAACTTGCAATATTTGTATCTTTTTTTTCTTCTTCACCTAACACTCTGTAACAATGTATAGTCTACATATTCAGCCATCCAACCATACTATGCAATCTCTTTTTATATACTTTTTTAAACTCCAGACTTCTTGTACTTTTATACTTTTTCATACTGCCGCTCTATGTATCATGTATCGTGTCCCTGTCTTTTGTGATTTTTTGTTCTGACATCTATCTATCTATCTATCTATCTATCTATCTATCTATCTATCTATCTATCTATCTATCTATCTATCTATCTATCTATCTATCTATCTATCTATCTATCTATCTATCTATCTATCTATCTATCTATCTATCTATCTATCTATCTATCTATCTATCTATCTATCTATCTAAAACAGGACAGGTCTGGCCCTGGTTAGATTAGGCGTTAAGACAACTGTTAGGGCTATTGAACTGAAGCAGCTCAGCTGATGGATGCTGCACTATTTTAGTCAACACCTGCAATGTATACAGACAGATAAATCAATGTCATGACTGTATCTTTGTCATGATAGATTGTGTCTGATGATGACATATGACTTATATAGAGGTTTAGAATGATTCCTAATAAAACAAAAGAGAGACTATGTAGGAGAAAACCCAGCTCCATTACGCAGGACAGAAACCTGTTAACACTTTCTGGGACCCTGTGAAATGCTCAACAGTCCTCTCCGTGACCCCGCCGCGACTCCTTCCGTGACCCCACTGATCCTACTCGTGATGAACATCAGACTGCCTCACTTCGGTCTAAGAGACTACTTTTCTATAGGGAAACTGTATAGTAACAATGACTTTGTTTTCTATAGGGAAACTGTATGGTAACAATGACTTTGTTTTCTATAGGGAAACTGTATGGTAACAATGACTTTGTTTTCTATAGGGAAACTGTATGGTAACAATGACTTTGTTTTCTATAGGGAGACTGTATGGTAAAACTGCCAGTTAGTCTGGCAGTTTTCTGTGTGGAAACCTTGTACATGGATGAATATGACTACTTTTCTATATGGCGAGTATATGTACAGAGCTCCACTCTGTCCCTACAGCCTTTCTCTCTCGCTCTCCAATACCCACATGCTGTATTAACACCATGCAACTCTGACTGTCCCCATCCAAATTCCTACTTCCTACCACTCCCTGCCTCCTAGACCTCTTACATCCTACCTCCTAGACCTCTTACATCCTACCTCCTACCTCCTGCCTCCTAGACCTCTTACATCCTACCTCTTACCTCCTACCACTCCCTGCCTCCTAGACCTCTTACATCCTACCTCTTACCTCCTACCACTCCCTGCCTCCTAGACCTCTTACATCCTACCTCCTAGACCTCTTACATCCTACCTCCTATCTCATACTTCCTAGACCTCTTACATCCTACCTCCTATCTCCTACCTCCTAGACCTCTGACATCCTATCTCCTACCTCCTACCTCCTAGACCTCTTACCCTACCTTTCTCCTTTATCTGTTATTTCATCTGCTGTCCCTCTCACCCTGGTCCCCTGCTCCTTTGCGCTCATCCCTCCATCCCTCCATCCCTCCATCCCTCCCTTGCATTACTGAAACACATGTCCAAGCAGGTTCAGCCAAGGGTCGACCCCGTCTTAGCAAATCGCTGGTAGATGTGACTCCATAATCCTCCTTAGTGCAAAAGCACTGGGGACTATTATTAGGCCCTCTGCTCAGAGCTCAGTCCCCCTCCCTGTCCCGCGCTTCTTCCTATGGTTCTATGATGTCGAGGTTTAGATAAGGGAATTAGGCTCACAGTGTTTGTGTGTGTGTGTGTGTGTGTGTGTGTGTGTGTGTGTGTGTGTGTGTGTGTGTGTGTGTGTGTGTGTGTGTGTGTGTGTGTGTGTGTGTGTGTGTGTGTGTTGTGTGTGTGTACAGATACTAGAGACTAAGGCTGCGTTTACAGAGGCAGCCCAATTAATTTGTCTTTTGACCAGTCAGATCAGCTCTGAAAAATATCTGATGTGATTGGTCAAAAGACCAATTAGTGGGGGAAAAAAAGATCAGAATTGGGCTTCCAGTGTACAAGCAGCCTAAGAGGATGCCCCCTAGCTTCTTCACCACTCACTTCTTCCTTCCTACCACGCCACAGCACTCTGTGTGGTGGAGCCCAAGCACTGCAGCCTGACAGACAGACTTTCAGTGTTTATCTACTGAGCTACTAAATAGATAGATAGATAGATAGATAGATAGATAGATAGATAGATAGATAGATAGATAGATAGATAGATAGATAGATAGATAGATAGATAGATAGATAGATAGATAGATAGATAGATAGATAGATAGATAGATAGATAGATAGATAGATAGATAGATAGATAGATAGATAGATAGATAGATAGATAGATAGATAGATAGATAGATACTTTATTGATCCCCGAGGGGAAATTACAAGAAGTCTGGAGTGCAAAAAGCTATAAAAAGGCATTGCATAGTATGAGTGAATGGCTGAATATGTACACTATACATTGTTACAGAATGTTAGGTGAAAACATTATACAAATATTGCATGTTGATATAAATAAATATATTTGCATGGTTAACTATACTATACAGGTCGATGCCAGAGAAAGATACTTAAATACCTAAATGTGTGTATGATATAAGTGAGGGTAATAATAGTTTACTTAATATACAGTCTGGTTAAATGTACAGGTAAGTGAATATTTTCATGGTTACATTAACTGTACAGGTAAATGTCAGGAAGAGATACTTAAATAGCTAAATGTGCTTATGATATAATTTAGGGTAATAATAATAATTCCCTTAAAATACAGTCCTTAGTATAGGGTTTAATTACAGATAAATGCACATATTGCACATTCGCTATACTAAATGAAATGAAAAAGATACTACTGACAGGATACTAATATGCAGTCCTGAGTGAATGACTACGTAAGTTCAGTCCAAGAATTACTTACAATATTGCACGTGATATGATATAACAACTGTACATTAATATGTATATACAGTCCTGAATGAATGTTGCAGGTTTCTGTTTTTGCTAATCCAATGAGATAATAGCATTACAGCATTGCCCGGCAAATAACAGGAAGGCCTTGCACGCATGCACACACACATCCTTCACCGTGTCATCGCTGGGTTCAATAGGTCATCGCCCTTAGCGATGGATAGTCATGCACTTGTATGTATTGACAAGTGCCCTAAATGACTTAATTGCCTTATCGATTCCCCTACCAGATCAAGAAATACATATTATTCTTATTGATTCATATGGGCAGACAGATTAATAGAATTTAATTTATTAACTAAGCTGATGGAGGGCAATGAGCTCCTCCTGAGCCAGCGTCTACACACTTTAGCTCTGTACTGGTTACACCGGCGTACCACACTGGCGTACTACACACCACCACAGGGCCCTGGAGGTCTCCCCCATAGAATTCGGAACTAGAATGGACACTAACCTTCTTATGATGGGATAAAGGTCAGCCATTTTGGTCAGAGAGTTGGTCAACATGGTTTGCCAGTTTTGTGATAAGATATTGTGTAAAATAATGAATTTGAAGAACACAGTCAAGCCATACACTGGCTGAAATCAGTTGATGACAGGACTTAGACAAGTTGTAAATGCAACAAGAATGGCATGGGAAAGCAAGTGAAATAGATAATAAACAAAAGTAAAATAAACAATAGAAAATGTACAGTAAACATTACACTCACAAAGGTTCCAAAAGAATAAAGATAGCACTCTCTCCCTCTGTCTCCCTCGGTCTCCCTCTGTCTCCCTCTGTCTCCCTCTGTCTCCCTCGGTCTCCCTCTGTCTCCCTCGGTCTCCCTCGGTCTCCCTCTGTCTCCCTCTGTCTCCCTCTGTCTCCCTCTGTCTCCCTCTGTCTCCCTCTGTCTCCCTCGGTCTCCCTCGGTCTCCCTCGGTCTCCCTCTGTCTCCCTCTGTCTCCCTCTGTCTCCCTCTGTCTCTCTCTCTCTCATCTGTAGGACTACATAATGCTCCAGATGACTGGCCAGACACTGTATGTCTAAGAGTTACTGAGAACAATACACAGCGTAGTACATTCACACGCGCACACACACAAATGACGCTCACGCACACACAAAGAGACAGAGACAGACACACACTCAGACCCCTGCTATCTGCATCCTTGATGAAAGACATTAAAAAGTTCAGTTGTAGGTTGTAGTCAGTGTAAATCCCCACAGCAAAGCAATTACTGAGTGACAACAGAAAAGTAGATGGGAGATTCGCAGGTGTTAAATCACCTGGGAGGAACACAAGGGAACAGAATCCGAACACATTCAGATACAGTATGAGGAAAACGTAGTATTAATTATAACAGGCCTAGTGACTGTCGACACGAGCCATCTGTTAGGAAATCAGCTGGGGAGTTGTACAAAAGCACCTCTGAAGTTTCTTGCGAAGAAAAATAAAGCAATTTTATTTTATCTTATTCTATTTTAGTGCGGAGTTGTGGAGTTTTTTCTAGTCCGGTCATATTCTGTGTGGCACTAAGACTGTTAATGTCAGTCTAGTGAGCGGAGCTCCTCAGAAGGAGAGGTATAGAAGGATGTCACACACACAGAGGGACAGAGGGATGTCACACACACAGAGGGACAGAGGGATGTTACACACACAGAGGGACAGAGGGATATCACACACACAGAGGGACAGAGGGATGTCACACACACAGAGGGACAGAGGGATGTCACACACACAAGGAAAGATAGAGGGATGTCACACACACACACACACACAGGGACAGAGGGATGTCACACACACACACACACACACACACACACACACACACACACACACAGAGGGACAGAAGGATGTCACACACACAAGGACAGATAGAGGGATGTCACACACACAGAGGGACAGAGTGATGTCACACACACAAGGAGGGATAGAGGGATGTCACACACACACAGAGGTACAGAGTGATGTCACACACACAAGGACAGATAGAGGGATGTCACACACACACACAGAGGGACAGAGTGATGTCACACACACAAGGACAGATAGAGGGATGTCACACACACACACACACAGAGGGACAGAGTGATGTCACACACACAAGGAGGGATAGAGGGATGTCACACACACACAGAGGTACAGCGTGATGTCAGTCAGCAGAGAAGGTATTAGTAGAGCTGAGTGTATAAAGGATTCTGACAAGCTGATGTTTCAAAACAGAGGAGTTATGCATCTCTTTAATCGGTCCTCAGTCCTTCTCCCTCCTCGCAGGGTTTTAATAATATAAGGATCAAATCCACTCTCTAAGTCTCTGCTCTCTCTCTCTCGTCTGTCTGTCTGTCGGTCTGTCTATCGGTCTGTCTATCGGTCTGTCTCTCTCCCTCTCACTCTCTGTCTCACTTTCTCTCTCTTTCGTGCAAATCTACAGTCAGTACAGCACAGATTAGAATAGATGCCCCCTTGTTTCTATGTCAGTATTTAACCTGGTATTTATCTTGCATTACGTCACTACAGCCATTATCAACAAAACGCACATGCACACACTTACTGTATTTCACTTACTGTACGTCACTTACTGTACTACTCTGAAACAAACATGGTTGTGGATGTTTTCTAGTAGCCCATCTAACTGTGCATGTTTAGCAAGCTTTGCTGCCTTAAAAGATCCAAATATATCCAAATATTTGATCACTCACAGCTGCTAGTTATGACCAGCTTGTGTCCAAAGCTCCACATAAACTAGTGTGATTCCATTAATACTGTAATTTAGCCCTCTACCATTGGTCCCAGGGCAGGATTAAACCAGTTTTAAACTGTCCTTTCCACCATTAAATCATGGCTTTCCCTGGATGGGCAGCAGAGAACAATAGAGTGATACAACGCAATGTGTCAATAAAATAAGCCCTGGTCATGGTGAACTCATGTTTGGTACCAGGTGGGATGGGAACAGTGTTGTAAATGTATAGAGAGGTCTGGGATTATATATGTATCCTTATAATCATTGGCCAAAATTTGAAAATCATCGTTGCTATAATGTAATAATACCAACGCTGCAATAACGTGGAAACTACGTTGACTCAACATCTTTATGCCAAGGTTGAGAGCCTCAGAGTGAGGTGACAGATTTAGATACCTTGTCATTATTTACACAGGTGAAAAGCTAAACCCTAATTCACTTAAGTATTTTGAGGGAAAAAGGTTTTTTTTGGTCTAAATTATAATTTAAAATCGGAGACAAAGGTAGTTTCAATCAATCCTTTCAGTAAAAGTAATTTCTGTAAAATTACTTTCCGTAAAAGTCAATATATAGGATCCCACTATATAGGGACTGAGTGTACAAAACTTTAAGAACACCTGCTCTTTCCATGACATCAACTGACCAGGTGAATCCAGGTGAAAGCTATGATTCCTTATTGATGTCACTTGTTAAAGTGTAGATGAGGGGAAACAGGTTAAAGAAGGATTTTAAGCCTTGAGACAATTGAGACATGGATTGTGTGTGTGCCATTCAGAGGGTGAATCATCAAGGCAAAAGATTTAAGTGCCTTTGAACTGGGTATGGTAGTAGGTGCCAGGCATACCGGTTTGAGTGTGTCAAGAACTGCAACGCTGCTGGGTTTTTAACACAACAGTTTCCAGTGTGTATCAAGACTGGTCCACCACCCAAAGGACATCCAGCCAACTTGACACAACTGTGGGACGCATTGGAGTCAATATGGGCCAGCATCCCTGTGGAACGCTTTCGACACATAGAGTCCATGCCCAGACAAATTGAGGCTGTTCTGAAGGCAAAAGAGTGTGCAACTCAATATTAAGAAGGTGTTCCTAATGTTTTGTACACTCAGTGTAGGGTGCCATTTTGCCGCATTCCCTGACTATGGCGTTTCTCAAGCAAACTGATAATGTAGCCTACTCTGTGGACTGATAGACAGAATAACGGAATTGAAAATGTATTAATATTGTAAGAGATTACAAGTGCATGTGATGAAAGTGCTCAAATTGTATGGAGGTATTAACAGAGGGTCAATCCAAAATGTACTTTTAAGCTTTTATGTAAAACAAGGAGTCCGACAAGAAAATTGGAGAAAACACAAGCAAACACAATTGGGGTGCACTAACCCCCCCCCCCTCCAGCAGCATCCCCAAGAAAACTCCATAGCGTGCCACGGGTGCGGGGCTCCCCGCCGCGTTACACGGGAAGGGGGAGCCACCTGCTGGGCTCTGGGGAGAGGTTGAGGCGAGATGTTGCCTGAGTGAGGGAGGGTTTGACTTTACAGGTTATTCACCCGACTCAAATAGTTTGTAGGCTAGCGTTTTTCGTCATGAATCTTGTTCTGGAGGCAGCTCTGCAGTGGTCACTAACTGGCACAACCACAAAGTCATAAAATCTGATTTTAAACCTAACCACACTGTTAAACCTAATGCCTAACCCTAACCTTAAATTAAGACCAAAAAAACAATTTTTTTTTTCAATAATTTTTTCCAATATAGACAATTTTGACTTTGCAGCTGGCCCACCTAGCGGAAATCGCTCAGTTCTGCAGAAAGGACAAGACTTCTCGCAATAAACGTCAACTTGCAAATCGTTTGCTTTCATGTAGCTTTTGGTGAACTCAGGGCTTTTACGCTCAACTGGAAACGAACTTTGTTTTAATTGGGAAACGGTTTAGGTAGTCCGAAGCATATTCAGACACCTCGTTGAATAGGTTGTCTTAGTACAAGTTGTTTAGGAGGCTGAACGAGTGTCTGAAAGAATGGTTGAAAGCTTGGCAAAAACGTAAATTAACCGTTCGATGTTCATCATGCGAACGAACTGCAAAACACGCACACTATCTTATATATTTTCTGTCTTTTTGGATTAGGTATTTCCCTTGTGTATTTTGTTGAACAAGTGTAGCCTATGCCTCATTGCCTGGGCAAGTTTGATACGTGACCAAACTAATACGACTTACATATGGGTCAACGGCCATATCCCCAAACACATGGCGTTTAGGAATCCGCGCAATTGGCTTAACGAACTTCGGAACAATAAACTATTTACGTGACTGACATCACATTCTATGAGTGCAATATCACAAGTTATGCTATATCTGTCAGTGGACATACGCTGTCCCCCAGTGAGGTCTGTCTTTGAGAACTTACTCAACTTATTGTAAAATATATATAGTATATTAGGCCCAATAGGCCTACAGCCTATCGTCGTGACCTCGAGATTTCGTGTTGGTTACCTAGAATAGGCTACTGAATATAAATGGGCTTACCAATGTCTAAATTGAGCTATATGTTACAGCATGAAATTATGTTGTGCTAAATTAAGTGTTAATAGGTGTTATTATGAGGTTATTGGATGCGCTAAGGTTTAGGCTAAGAGCCTATGTAATTTATTATATATAAATCGTAATGAAAAAAGTATAGCATTTGATTAATTCAATCATTTATTTTTTAATCGGAAGAAATCTATGAGAGATGTCATAGCATGGAATGTGCATTTATAAGTGAAGAACATGTTGATGTAAACATTCTTCACAGTGGCCAAATAATCCATGACATAGTCCCACCTCTTCTTTTTAACCCAACTGCAAAAAGATGACGTGTGATGCCCTTGGTTTGAAGTTTACTGGAATATTGTGCTAAAAATAGATATAAGATCGCCAAAGTTGTCTTTATAATGGACTTGATGTGTCTTTTCATCGCAGGATTGTTTGTCTGGCTATACCAAAGTCGACAATGGTGGTAGGTGAACCTTCTTCCCTTCAATGAGGCTGCGTTGAGACTATAAATCAAAATGCTGTGTATATAATGTAGGCTAAAATTAAAATTAACTTGACTTTGAATGGAAAAATTTGGAGGAGGGCATCATTGGATGAATTTGAATGAGGTTGGCTAAAAGCACTCAGAAATCAGAGTCGATTTTTTCCTCAAAAGTATTAGCTTGCTTTCCTCGTCTCGTCTCCTCTCCCTCATTGTCATTGATCTATCTGTATAAGGGTTGTACCAATGCGCTGAATAATTGTCAACTTATCAGCTATGTATAAGAGTACAGCTATGTGTAGGCTAATTGTTCTGTTTTTGCTGTATCTATTTAGTGTAGGCCTCCATACTGTATGTGGATTATGTATACATTCTTCGTTTATATATTCTGTCTGTATGTTCTGTTTATCGTGGCCTGCACTATTTCACCAGGTCAAGTTCATGGTAGTCGACATGTAAATGTTCATGGCCAATAAAGTTGATTCTGATTATCAGTGGTCATAACGCTGGGCCAATTGTGCGCCGCCTTATGGGACTCCCAATCACGGCCGGTCGTGATACAGTCTGGAATCGAACCAGGTTGTCTGTAGTGACGCCTTTAGCACTGAGATGCACTTGGGAGCCCATTCATTCACACCAATATCTGACGATAATCAACCCTGTCACTCTCTAATTTTCAGGAATTAACGTATATGCTACAGATAGGTCTAGCCTACTAAATGTGTTGCGGAAATTATAAATTGACATGTAACTAATTTAGTTATATAGGCAAACTCGTATAATTACATCAGAGGCATAGTAATGCATTAGTTGACAAATAACATATGAGGCCCTGGATCCTCCATGTATTCTATCATAGTTTATCTGCCAATCGTTGTTTTCTTTCACACCATGTTGTGGTTCTCAATGGAGGGAGATGCAGTCATGGACAGCCCGTTGACAAGTGGGGCCTATAGCGTCTCTAGCAAGTGTTTTCATTCACACCAACCATTTGACGATAATCAACCCTGTTACTTTCTCATTATCGGGAATGAACGTATAGGCTTCACATTACGTTAGGTCTACTAAATGTGTTGCGGAAATGATAACTTAAAGTGTAACCTGTTTAGTTCCTATAGGAACAACTCACTTCATAGACATAGTAAGGCATCAGTTGGCAAATAACAACCGAGGCCATGTATCCTCCATGTTTCTATCATATTTTAGTTGCCATTTGTTTTCTATTCGTTCACACCATGTTTTCTGTCATTCGCTAACATTGCTCTATCCTTCCTGTGGAGGACACATGTATATCTGTTGTCTAGAGAAGTTTGTTTTATACAACACACTGTATCGTTCAAAAAAGTGTAAATAATTCACATATATTATCATTATCATTATTATTATTATTATGTTTTTTATTATTTTAATTACAGAATACTTACTGTAAAGCGCGAGGGCGTTATGGTGTTTGGTTTACTTACAAGAGATGCCTGGCTGATAGGGCAAATAAACGTCAGCACTGATAATAGGCTATGAACTCGTAGACAGGCCCCAAGAATGGAGCCATTACGCAAATTCTTGTAATTAGACTATATGATAATGATGATTGCATTGAGTTTCCGAATAAGACATTGGTTGTGTTTTAGATGTAATAGGTCTACATCTAGTGCTTCTCCTCAGTATATACGCCTAGTCTACATGACAAAAATTATAAAATAATTCAGAGACATTATATAATAGAATCCCACTGAGCACACCACGTCATTCCAACGTGGATAATAGCGCAATATTTGGTTGAGAAGTTGATCAATGAGATTACAACTATTCGCCCACTCAAAGTGACAGCCAAACGTTGGTTGAATTTGCTTTTAGTGAAATTCAACTATCTAAAAGCACGACCAAATTCCAGTGGAAAAACAATGTCTGAATTTTTCAACCATTTAAAGGCACAGCAAAGTTCAAATGGGAATACCATGTCAGATATTTTATTTATACAACAGATGGACGTGTTATCCCTGTGCATCTAATAGCAGAACCAAATGACCTGGATTGCAGTTGAGATTACATTAAAAGTACATGGCGCAAATGATCAATGACGTTCGAGATTCTGCTCAGATTATTACAGAAATTTTGAAGATATTCACAGACCTCGGATGACCTATGTATGCTATCTTGAACATGCACGCTTTATCTGATTACATAATAAGAAATGTATAGTTACAGTAACCTTAAAATGTGGCCATAGATGTGTTACTTATTTTAAGTTTGAATGTTACATTAGTTTGTTAGATAGCCTTCATTTTAGGCTAATTACTGTATTAAAAAAGTAATATTGATTAGTGTTTGGTTGACAACGCGACCAAATATCAACATTTGAAGAAGTATCTTCTGCTTGGATAGTTTAATCTGTGCCACTGACTTAGTCTGGCTTTAATTCCAGTTTGTCTACAAATTAATAATTGATATGTTGGATTCACATCTAACAAAGTTAAAGAATAGGACAAAATCAAATCAAACTTTAAATCCACTTTAAATAAAGTTTGATTTGTATAAGATACATCTCCTTCAAATGTTGATATTTGGTTTCGTTGACAACCAAACAATTCAATATCACTAAATATCATTACATTTAAAATCAACCGGAGCGTAAAACCCTAGGCCTATTGTATTGTCCATTCTTAGTTGAATTATGGATTGAATTGAAACAATAACTGTTTATGATTTTGCAAATGCTATATAGGCCTAAATGATATCTGAATGATAAAGTATGGTCACATTTCATTTGCTCTGTTAAACCTACCCTTTGGAATGACTTTGATAACAACAGTGAATCTATTTCGTTTTTAAGTGGAGATCTTTTAACAATAATTTTCATGACAGCACATTGGTAATAGTCAGTGACAAATATCATAGCTGGTTAAAACCGTGGATGGGACACCAAAGGGTGTTGATAGGTTGATAGGTTGATAAGTTATCCAGTAGGAGGTGCTGCCCAGACAATACTTTTTTTTCTTCGGATATAGCAAGATCTGACATTGGTTAAAGGTACAAATTCCAACATGTGTTATACAAGGTTTTATGTTAACATTTGGTTACATTGATGAAAAAAATCCTGTGTTTGAAACCAGTTAACCAGTTTGCGCCCAGTGGGATGTGACTGCAATGCAAAGCGGTTAGTTATAATGCATGATATAGCCTCAGCCTATTAAGATACCTTTATCAAACCAATAAGCATGATATAGTCTCAGCCTAATAAGATACCTTTATCAAACCAATAAGCATGATATAGTCTCAGCCTAATAAGATACCTTTATCAAACCAATAAGCATGATATAGCCTCAGCCTAATAAGATACCTTTATCAAACCAATAAGCATGATATAGCCTCAGCCTAATAAGATACCTTTATCAAACCAATAAGCATGATATAGCCTCAGACTAATAAGTTACCTTTATCAAACCAATAAGCATGATATAGCCTAAGCCTAATAAGATACCTTTATCAAACCAATAAGCACAGGCAGAACCCAAACATTTTATTTGAACTTGTAAAGAAACAATTTAAACATGAAACTCAAACTGTCTTTGGGTAAAATAAATGTAATCTATTATTAGAATATTTAGGCCTATACAAAAGGGTACTTACTATTTGTCTTTATTGGCACAACAGAATATCAATTTATTATCCAGACAGAAGAAATACTGAAATTATGTCTGTTTCTTACCTGTGTCTCAGACAGGTTCAGCTGCCTCGCCAGCTCAGTGCGCTCTCGGCCGACTACATACTGGCAGCGCTGGAACTCGAGCTCGAGCCGGTAGAGCTGCTCTGCAGTGAAGGAGGTCCGCGTGCGTTTTGGCCTGTCGAGGTCGAGACCCTTTGGCAACACGATCTCCCGGATGGTGCCCTTAGCATCTGTGGATGTTGCAGCCAGACACCGTGTGAAATGTCACAATTACAAGAATAGTGTTAGGCTACTTTGCTTAACATTACAATTGCATATACTGTAGTACCAATGCCATTCTTTTTTTGACAGACCAGGAAATATAGTTAAACATTGTGCTCCTTTATGGCACAAATGTGCACGCTATTTTAGAATAATTTTAGAATAATCTTGAAGTGGTCATTATTTTCAGTTTAAGGAAATGTACGTGTAGGTTGTTTGCTTGGAAATTATAGTGTAGGCTAGTCAAGTTACTGGGGAAATAAATACAGAAAGGGCTTCAAATAGTATATATATAAGAATGGTAATATCCGTAAATTAAACGCAATGCACCTCACACAGAGATAATAGGCCTACCCGTTAGATTTTACGCTTCAAATACCTTAGAATAGTTTCCCCATACTTTCAACTGAGAGTAGGCAACATTAAGCCATGTCATGGAACTAGAAGTCAGGTAAAAATAAAAAATAAAAGTAAAAAATACCTCAGAGTTTTACACATTCAGTAGCAACATGCTTCTGGCGGTTGTTGCATTGCAATATGTTTGAGTAATATTCCAAAAAAGGAATAGCCAGAATGCTGGAAAAATTAGAGCTGAAGGAATCATCCCTATCACATTACTAAATAATACCTAATTTAATTAAATATTACGTGCATTGTCTGCCTCAGTGAGAGCGAATGTTTGGATAGCATGTTTTCAGAGTTCTATTTCAATTATACTTCTGAATTTGCCATGCGTCCTAGAACCCTTGATAATATAGCCTAGCGTAACCTAGGCTAGTTGATGCATCAATACACAACGTTTAATATTGCAATGTATGGGACAATATTACATTGTTTGGTTCAATCTATTCTACATCAGGAAATGCGTGTGTGAGTTAATATGCATTTAGCAAGCCTTGCTATGGCGAATATGCTATTCATCCAATACCAAAAAACGCTTTGAGTGCAAAACAAATTGTGCAACGTTATCTTGAAAAGTTTAAAGTTGCTATAAGTCCAAAATGACGGTTAAATGGAGAAGGAATAGAAACAAATGCCACCTCCTAAGAAGCCACAATGGTCCCATACATAGCCTACAACCCACCCTAAACAAGAGATGTCTTCAATACTAATCAGCCATTACGGTCTGGACATATGGTTAAAACAACGAAAAGCTCTTCAATAGGCTAGAAAGAGGAAGTGTTTTGTCTGAAAACAATGAAATAATGTAGGTCCACTGTCCAACATATGATTGTTTTTCTAAATGTGGCTTATCAAACTAAAATCAATCAATAAATCAGAATAAAAAATAAATCATCCAAATATTTTCAAAATCCCTAAACGAAATCGGATTTTAAACAATATCCAGTATTTTGAAATAAGTCTTTACAATAGATAGGCCCACCTATATGTAAGAAATAAATCTGAAACATATATAAATCTGAAGCATATACATATAAACCCAGATGTTTCACACAATAAAATACAACTATAAAATGAGGTATAGCCCTATAGCATTTCTCTCATATAATGTTGCGCATAAATCCATATAAATTCCCCAGCAAAACGTCCATCAAATTCTAGAAACTTTAGAATTCTGAATTCCTTGACAGAAGGATAGGCCTATAATCTGAATACATGGCGCTGGCCACACTGCTTTATGCGTAACAACCATTAGAACTACTATTTGAAATTTCCTTTGTCATTCCAGCCACATGAGTGGTATATATTTTCTAGGCTACGCATATGGTTGCACCATTGACTACAGCCTTTAGATTCTACATTTTATAGATATTTATATTTCTGACTCCATATGTGTTGGCTACACTGGAAATAGCATCTAGGCCTATATACAGCACAGTATCGGGCACCATAGCCCAACAGCTATAGCATGCAAGCGTGGTGTTAGACATGCAGAGATTAATTCTAACATTTCGAATATTTATGATTTCCAACTAATACATAATCCATTCATTCATAACACGCTAGATTAAAATCCTCTCAATGTAAAACGTTACAGCAGGGCGCCGCAGGTAGGACAGACAGGCTGACCTTTCGCTGACCCCGGGTTCTCAGGAAGTATCCAGCGCATTCAATCGTCAGTTTAAAAACAAATAGTGACACCGGGGACTGCGGATTTATCTTGGATTTAGCGCTCAGCTCGCCCTCACCACATCTTATCAAGATCGGTCTACCGCGGAGGTCGTTCCACGTTACAATTACCGGCTTTCTATTCAGATTTAGCCCCCACCAAGACACAATTTCAAGGCCTGGGCATGAGCATTAAACTAAATTATGTAGAACTTTCCAGTAGGCAATGTGTATGATCATCATTGTTCAAATGAAAGAGCTAGTTGCACACAAAGGGGGGAAAGTTTAAGTTTATTTTGTAAAGAGTGGTATTTATATTGTCAGTGCTTCTGTAATAGTTTAGCATGGTGATTAACCGATATATAACGTTATCCTTATATGCATACCACATTGGTGTGAAAACTATCCGGGTAAGGGGCATGGATGTGGTATGTTTTAAATGAGTGTTCAACTTGAATATTATGACTAGGCATAAACTTAAAATGTTTTGCTGTTCACTATCCACCTGTATTATCTGGGGTTTGTTTACATCATAAGGCAGCTCAAATACATACTGTATGTCTATACGCTCTAAACATAACTACTGAGTTGCATTCAATTAATTTCGTTCTACGTCAGTCAGCCTAATTACTATCGACCAGAAGACATGTAAGTATAGCATTTTATATAATTTCGGTCACACGTAACAATGTGACATGTTTTACCAAGCATCATGAAGGTAACTGGTAATACACCAAATATGGAAGATCCTTTCCTCATAGATTTGCATTTAATATTGTATATTTTTCTGAAACTTGCATGGCTGTGTGTTTGCTGTGCTTTGAGAAGGGAATTTTGCTGAGGGGGGGCAATTACTGTCGTAAATTACTACAAACTATTGAAACATTTTTGCCATCATGGCTGCATACAATTATATCATATTTGTACACGGTAAAGTAACACATAACTCACATACAGAGTAATTATACAATTATATATATTTAAACGAAAATAGGTAGCCTAGTGAGGAGCTTATTGCCAGCAACCGTCAAACGCAAAATGTTGCTGGTTCGAATCCCCGAGCTGACTAGGGGAACAAATCTGTTGATGTGCCATTGAGCAAGGCACTTAACCCTAAATTGCTCTGGATAAGAGCGTGTGCTAAATTACTAAAATGTTAAATATTTTGTTTCCCTGTCAACACGTTTTAAAATAGGTTGCAAGCCTTAAGATCCACAGAAAAACATTTCTTAATTCTTAAAAATAACTATTTAGTATTTTATTAGGATCCCCATTAGCTATTGCTGAAGCAGAATAAACTCCTCCTGGGGTTAATTTATTTCCTGGGGTCTATTTAGTGAGTACATATTTCGGAGATTTCCATGCAGAGATGGCAGTAGGCCTAGAAAGGTGTTTACCTTTCTTTTAAACAAAGAATCAAACCTGTTGTCAGAATATATGGCTATATTTGAATGTTTAATTATATTGTACAGATATAGTATTATATCTTCATCTGAATATGACAATACCTTGAGATTTTATTTACAATAAATCACTTAAACTATTGGTTTATTTGTACGCGTAAAAGCAGTGTAGTAGTAGCAGTGTAGTAGTAGTAGTAGTAGTAGTAGTAGTAGTAGTAGTTGGTATCGAAGTAGGCTAATATTAGTTAAATGCAGTAGTTGTATAGATGCAAATGTATCCGTATAAAAAATAATAGCCTCGTATTAAGTTAATTTAATGGAAATGCTCAAATCTTAAGAATTATGAAAGGTTTTGTACAGTAACTTTTGCAGACAATCTGTGCTCTTTCATCTTTCTAGATTTTAATTTTCTCAACAACAAAAATAAAATAACCTTACTAACCTCGAACTAAAATCCTCTGGCAGTAGTCTGGGTCCACTGGGTCCAGTTTATCATGTCCGTCTTCACTGGAGGAGGTGGGGGTAGACGCCGATGTACCCGCGGTATCGGTTGTACTCTGCATCGGCGACCTGCTCCCATGTTCCGTATGGCATTTGTCCATCCGGTCACGGCACAGAGAGTTGGATCCAGGGTGGTGGTGGTGGTTGCAGTCCTCGGCGATCCCATCGCCCATAGTCGTGGCTTGATCGAACATCGATTCCAATATTGGTATATAGATCTACTGTATTCTTCACCTCGTTATTGGGCAGTTATTGCTTTTTTCCCTCCTTTGTAATAGTTCTATTCAGATAGGGTGGGGGAGACCATACCACAAAGTAGATCCAGCTGGGCTACAAACCAGAACCAGCCACGCGGACCTGAGACAGACCCGAGCTACCCTGCAAGTGTCTCGGCATATTTCAGTACTATCCTGCGGCCCGAAGTAGAGGACAGAGATGGTGGATGTGGTGAGAAGTAGGGGGGGCCCTGTGAACAAGCCAGCTATAGGACAGCGCTAAACCCAACATGTATGTTGTACGTATACAATAAGTGTAGTCTACAAGAGGAGACCAGATCTATGACCAACGAAACTGGGAGGTGCTACAGCAGCATGGGCTCTCAGTCTCTGCAAATCCACTCTGTTCACTCTGTATCCATGAAAGGAAACTTTTCTACAACCATGCACGCCAGAGCATGAGCTTGAAATCAGTTACTATACCCCGGTTTGACTTGCTGGTTTCGGCGGCGCTGTGGTGGCATGGTCACGGCTGTTGAATTGTTGGTGGTCTGTTCTGCATTTGGACAGCGCAATAATGTCTGTGTAGAAAACGTTGAGGAGAGGGTGTTCAAATGGGGGAAAGGGTCAAATAAGGTAAAAATAACCAAATAAGGCATGGCCATGCCATTCGTGTGTATAATTATTGTATGATTGTTTAAATTATCTTGGTGTCTTGCCGGTTTGACAGTGGTATATGGACAACATTGTAGTGGCAGGGTGCACTAAAGTGACTGTCACTAAATAACGTAATATCCGGTTTGCTCAGGCTAGTATTTGATTGGTGAACAGACTCAGATCAGAGCACGTTTTAAGTACAAGGTCCAAGAAACCCCTGTTTTTTATTGTAATTTCTACGTTTAAGACGCCATAGACATTTTTCTCAACTAGTTTAAACTGAATAATAGACATGTGCATATACTATGCATATCTATATGATATTACAATTTATAAGGGCTATCGAAAAGAAACGGGTTACTCGAAGCCTGGAATAGTTGGATGCAATATGCTCAGTAACCACAGTAGACTATTTTTCCAGTATTTTTGAGGGAAATCATGAAATTCCTTTGTACAAATACGGAATAGCATCTTGCGAAAACATTAAAGGTTTATAGTTGAGAGAAGTTTAAACTCTAGAGAACATTTAAAGACCACATTTGCGTAAAATGCACAGTCTAAATAATAGCCTATAGCTAACACAACCGAAGGGCACTGCAGCCACTCATTAGCCTAGGTTGCATGTTGGAGTTCACTGTACAATACATTTTGCGCAACTCATGGACAAGACCTTTGATGGTAAATAGGCTTTTTTCAACTATAGATGCAATAGTTTTTCCTCGAGCGTGACTAGTTTTATATATTTGTAAAACAGTCTTACTTGAAAATGTTGAATGGCTTCAGTCAAAGTTTATATGCCTAGTTTTTTTCTCAAACGTATATATTCTTGTTCCATCTGTCCATTAGGCCTAATATTAACAAAAATATATACAACATTGAATAGCAATGGGTTCTGTTATTGTATATTCTCAACTAAAGCTTTCATTTATTTTGAGTTAATTACATGCCTACCGTTGTTATGACTGCGCGATATAGCCCAATTGTGGCTGTTGCGAATTGTAACGGAACGACCGCAGGTGGTCGTCTGTTGTAGGCCTATACACATTTACAAGGCACCAAACATCCATCCATTGGGAATGAATGGGATTACATAATTACAGTTTCGCCATGAAGGAAGGTGATAATTATTAAAGTGCTGATTATTCGTTTGAGATGTAATCTGTGAATGCGTTGAATGTACCTGTCAATCAACCCCCCCCCCCCCTCCCCCTCCCCAAACACACAAATTGTGTAGCAGTTTTAATAGGCCTACACTTTCCCACAACCGCAATTCCTCATCACATATAGGCCAAACGTCATTCACGTCATCATCACACTGGTTGAACTATTCAAACTTCATCACAAATTAACATCAATAATATTATCGATCAAAATTAAAATAATAATCAGTATCATAAAACACTATGCCAGTCATATAGTTTCTCACTTCAATGAAAATATCTTTTGACAACTGAACATCCAATATACAGTACATCACACGGACAAACACCAACGACTACCCATGGGGGCATAATTGTTTCAGTCACATAATGATGTCCGTTCTATACTGTATTTTAATGTGGAATGTGTTGATTTGATACTGTAAACTGACTTGCCATTCTTAGTTGCCCCCGATGTGATAAATACATCTGTATTGAATTCAATCAATTCAGTCTCTTGCAAGTAATCTAAACATATGTCAATATGTCTTTTCCTCTATTCGGTTACACATTTCACATCTCGTGACGTTTCTCTTTATAGCTCAGAGACAATTCCTCTTCACACAACATCGGTATTACTATAAGACGAAAAGTTGTAAGCCTAAACCAATAATATTTCCTTACCATGTTTTTAGCCACATATCCTTTCAGGTCCCAACCCAATTGTCAGACAACACCATCAAATGTTATTTTTCTTTCACTAATGACACATATTTGGATAAACATTTAATTAATATTGTTCTCCTACAGAATAGGCTACTGTAAAGTTTAGTCCTACAATGGCTTTACAAAAAAAGGGCAGACGCATACACAAACGTTACAGGTAATGATACACAAGCCTCCATTTGAAATCTAAATTTAACCGTTAGATTAATGTAATCTTCCAGCCAAATTTATCTCCGAATTACAACGTAGTCTGTTTGCGTGTCTGATTCAACTCCCAGTGGATATGGATCTTATAAATCAATCCAGATTACTGTAATCCAAAGAGTCAATGTTGGGGTACCAGGACATGCAGAATTCACAGTCAGACTTTACGCCACCAAATCTATCAAAGAAGATTTCGAAAACAAGTTGAGTGGTTGGGTTGCGCTCCATGCCTTATAGGCTACCTGAGGCCTTAGCCTGGAGTATTGTTGATCCATCCTCATTAAACACTGTAACTGTTTTAATGTCACTATGGCAAAATAGCTGAGCAGTTTCCTTCCTCTCTGGCAACTGAGGACGCCTGTATCTTTGCAGTGACTGGGTCTATTCAAATAATCTAAAGTGTAGTTAATAACTTCACAATGCTCAAAGGGATATTCAATGTCTGCTATTTTTTCACAATAGGTGCCATTTTTTGCAAGGCATTGGAAAACCTTTGTGGTTGAATCTGTGTTTGAAATTCAATGCTCGACTGAGGAACTTTACAGATAATTGTATGTGTGGGGTACAGAGATGAGGTCATCATTCAAAATCATGTTAAAACACTATTATTGCACACAGAGGGAGTCCATGCAACCTATGTGACTTGTTAAGCACATTTTTACTCCTGAACTTTTTTTGGCTTGCCATTACAAAGGGGTGGGGTGGGGGGGGGGGGGGGGGGTGCACGGCAATTAGTAAAAACAGGTGTTCATCGTTCACCAAGACCCGCAACCATAGCAACAACAAGTACATACAATACAAGTTAGTTAACATATAAAAACAAGTATATTATTTGTTATTGATTGATTCGATATATTCTTGAGAACAACTGTTCGACTTCACATGGCAGATAAAATATTTTTGTGTAGCCAACCTCAGCTTGACTGTTTCAACAGATTCAACGCACCAGAATAGAGACCAGAAGTTCCAAGAGAGAGTCAAACACCCTCCGTAGGTCCCGGGTGGTAGCATACGCCGTACCGAAATACTAGGCATTTCTCTCCCGGTGCTCACGGGGCACGGGGCATACTTCTATTCATTTCAGCAATATTAAAATTAATGAGAGAGAGAGCGAGAGAGGAGAGCGAGAGACACAAAGGGTGACAGATGAACATAAAACATATCACCCCATGCTGTCAGGTGTCAAACTATTGGGTTGGGTGACGATTTGGCTATAATACCCGCTGCAGTAGCCCTGTGACTGGTCTTCCAACAGCATGAACCTCAACAGCGTCTGAATAGTGAATATATATTTAACTAGGCAAGTCAGTTAAGAACAAATTCTTATTTACAATCACCGGCCAAACTCGGAAGACGCCAGGCCAAACACGGCCGGTTGTGATACAGTCTGGATTCGAACCAGGTTGTCTGTAATGACGGCTCTAGCACTGCGATGCAGTGTCTTAGACCACTGCGCCACTTGGGAACGGTAACAATCATTCATCCATTTTGAAATTGTGGTAAGTGAACTGAATATCTTGGTATGTGTTAGATAAGGGAATAAATGCTTGTAATATGTCTGTCGTGGCATATGTAGAAAATGGGCCTACTTGTTTTTACCTAGACAACTTATTATTTTCAACTCAATAAGGCCTATAGGCCTACACCTGCACGTCAACACTTTAATAAAGTTGAATTTAATTTTGCTCTCGACAAAAACTAAAACTGTGATATGATGGAGCGGTTTCGTAATGAAATGGGACATGTTGAATACATTTTGTAGCCTATTTGATTTTGAAAGATTTATAGGCTAGGCCTACTTAAGGCTTATGCAAGATGTGCCTATATTTATTTTTTTATCTCTGGTTCTGGCCACATCTCTTATTTTCTATCATTTAAATTTGTAGCACAAGTCGTAACTTATAAGTTAAGTAGGCCTACGAATAAATAATGTAATATGCGTAAAATAGCCATTATAGGCGTTCCCAACAGTTGAAGTCTTCAGGCCTTCCTTATATGGATGAAGATGCAACATTTTGCGAATTTGAGCCCGGATTTTACGCCTAAATAACTAAATGCGAGATTTTAGGTTGAGAGACCAACACCCGTTGGCTGCTGCGGGTGAACGCGGTGGTTTCAAGGCTCAGAATTTCGTTTAGGGCTATCAAGTATCGAAATGGCGGTAGTCTTGTCTTGTGCATTAAAGGCGTATCCCTACAAAACGTTAAGGACAGAGTGCCTCTAGCCAAAAACAATTCACAAGAAAATGTTGTTAAAAGTTAGCCTGCATAGGCGCACATAGTAAGGCTACCCCAAAATACATAGAATTTAGATTCTAAAATGTAGATTGAATTCTAAATGATATCTCAAATAGTATTTTCTTTAAATTAAAGACTTTGATTTAGATTGTTTTGTATACCTAAAATGATTCATGTAGGTTTCCCCATTCCACTCATCCAACGTAGCCTAATCATCTTGTGAATAGGGGTTTATTTTTGCCAAGGAGGATTGGTACTCAGGAGTTATTTAGGTTGTTTATGGCACCTCTCCTGAAAAATATTTTTAGGTTGCTTCAAATGTTAAAATGTCAACGATGAATGAAACCATTGTATGTACTCAATATTTCAATTAAAGTAATAGGCTACATATGTGGGGTTTCAGTCCTCCCCCACGGTTGCAACTATAGGGTTAGAGCAGTGGATGCACTAAAGAGAGACCATGTAGGCTACTAATCACTCTAAATCTAACTACAACAGGTGTAGACTACAACAGGTGTAGACTACAACAGGTACAGGTGTAGACTACAACAGGTGTAGACTACAACAGGTGTAGACTACAACAGGTGTAGACTACAACAGGTGTAGACTACAACAGGTGTAGACTACAACAGGTGTAGACTACAACAGGTGTAGACTACAACAGGTGTAGACTACAGTGAAATGCTTAGATACTTATTAGCCCTTTCCCAACAATTAAGAGTTAAATAGTAAGACAATTAGCTAATAAAAATAGAACATAGTACCAAAAATAACAAGGCTATACAGGCCTATAAGGAGTAAAGGTTAAATATTGAAAGTTGAATAGTAATGATCATCCTAATCAGATGTAAAGTATGCAAACAATTCTTGGTTTACTGTTGAACGAACAGTCTAATAAAAGTGTAATATGCTTTTGATAATCCCCAAAACGTTTCAACATGCCAATCTTAATACTTTAATTTATTTTAATGACATATGCTTTGCTTCTAGGTCATTCATTTGATTTTCATATATTATCACGTGAGTCCAGAGGTGGGTAATTCACTATTGCACCATAGAGGGAAATGTAGATGCCTACACGTTAGTTCAGTGATGTATTGCTATTGAAGCAGTGACTCACATTGTGTTTTAAGCATCAAGTCTTTTATGATCAGTAACACTTCCGATATATATATCCCTAGAGAGAAGGGGAATTATTTATAATCTACTCTTTCTAATGCTATCATGTCTGTTGAGTGGCTCATTAGTACATTATTGTCAATTTTGGCCAATTGATCATTTTCTAAAAGCACTTTTTAATGTTGAGAGCTAATGAACTGCTCAGTGCCTCCTGAAAACTAGTGCACAGTGTGAGGGAGAGAAAGGCTACATCTTGATTCTCTACCCTCCTCCCAGAGTTGCACTTGCACACCACCCCTTGTAGATTTAACATATTTTAATTGGTGTAAGAAATGTTTGGAGGTAGTTTCCAACATTGTTAACTTACATCCACGATGGGGAGTGTGCAAGTGCGCACTTTGGGAGAAGGGTGGAGAATCGTGACAAAACTAAAGACTTCTAGAGGCTTTTTTTTTTTTTCTTCCCCAGAATGCACAGAGTTCTGTCCTGGTTTCCTGTCACACTGGCATTCAGTTCCACGGCAGCTGGGTGAGGAGATGAAACCGGAACTAGAACCAAAAAAAAACGACCAGAGTACCGCTATAAGAACACAAACAATGGGCTCTGTGGCCGTGTGTGTGTGTGTGTAAGAGCTAAGGGGACGGTAGCCCCATGTCACCTGAAGGTACATAGATCATGTTTACATAAACTTTATTAGTTCAGGCGGGCAGACAAAAGGAAAGGAGAGTGCTCAACAACAACAAAATCATGAGAAGGGCTTACCAAGAAAAACTTCCAAAATGACTAATTTGAGATAGAAAGGAGTTGAAGCGCTCAAACAAAAAAACAAAACAAAAAAAAAAACGGCATTTTTTTTCCTCAGATCAAGATTGTCAGCTTGACATCCACCTGTTCTCATCCCATACAATGGATTAAAGTGAACTAAAATAAATATCAGCTTTTTTTTTGTTGAGTGCTCCTTTCTACCTAAAATTATTCCTTTTGGAAATTCTTCTCGATAAGCACTTAAAACGTTGTATTATGACATAAGAAAATAACAGATCAAAGTAGCAAACACTATACAATACATGTTCCCTCATAGGTATCGACTGACAAAATGCCCCCTAAGAACCAGAGCTGGGGTCAACTCCATTTTAATTTCATTCAATTTAGAAAGTACAATTATCTTCAATGCTTTTCAATTAGGACAATTTGGAATTGGGTTTACTTTCTGAATTGACTGGATTTGAAATGGAATTGACCCCAACCCTGCTAAGAACAGATATGATGCCTATCACAATGTGGGCACAGAATATTATTTGATCAGTCTGACTGCATGAACAATAGTGCCCCCTCTTTTCTACTCGATAGGACAAGATGGCCTTGTATGCAAACTGAATCCACACTCTGTTTCACTAACTTTTGAAGTAAGGCAGGGTTGTGGACAATTTCATTCCAGTCAATTCAGAAAGTAAATGGAATTCCAATTCCCCATTCTCATTGAAACGCATTGAAGAGAACTAGAAATTGAATTTCAAAATGTACCTCCTGAATTGAAATGGAATTGACCCCAACCCTGGAGCCTGGATTTAGTATGGACACCATGACAAGGGATAACTTTAATACATTACAGAGCCTATTATACAGACATATAAACAAATGATATACAGGTTCTCCTCAATTAAGGCCGAACACATTTAACACACAAAGATTGTCTGACATGGTAAAGAAAGCAGGGCTTAGTCCGTTTAGCTATGTGAAATGTGAATGTTTTTTGCTAGATACTTGACATTCTTATTCGATGGGAACATACATTTAGATTTAGTGACTAGCTATTGACAGTAGACAGTGACTAGCTATACTACTAAGAGATGGTTAAGGGTTTGGGGGTAGATCAAGGGTAAGAGTTACTACTTGTTGGCAGATTAATGGTGGCCTAACAACCAAATAAAAAGCATTAAAAAAAAACTTGGAAAATCTAATTTTTGAGTGTGGATTTACTACCAATGGTACTGATGGCACCAATCTTTAATATTTTCTAAATACACCGAATATACATTTATAATGTTTTGTAGACATAAAACTATCTTGGAAGGCTGATCTATCGTTGAGTGCAGATCCACCAAAATCCCAAAGTCCAAATTCTTTTAACTCTTGGAGGGGAGGTACGTGATAGATAGAAGGATAGAAGGCAGTTGTTGATGGTAAAAAGCTGTACAGCAAAGTAGGCACTTGCGACTGATTCATAGCGTATAACTCAAATTAATTTAAAATACATTACTTAAAGTAAGTAACTTTTAATCCCTCCACAATTTTAGGTTCAGATGGGAGGGATACATTTAGTGGTCTTTGTCGCCCCCTTTTGGTACAGTTGAGGTCAGGCTGGGTGAAATGGGCTGGTTTGATTACATGAGCTTTGATGCCCTCTAAAGGTTTACTCAGAAAACACATTCATCAACACGACATAGGGACAGGCAGTGGAAAGGCATGGGCCGTTGGATAACATGTGTCATTGCAGTACTAAAAACTGTATTTCTTTCACATGCATTTCAGATATGTTAACTATACTGAACAAAAATATAAATGCAACATATAAAGTGTTGGTCCTATCGTTCATGGGCTGAAATAAAAGATCCCAGAAATTTTCCAGATGCAATTTTCAAATTTTCTTCACAGATTTGTTTACATCCATGAGCATTTCTCCTTTGCCAAGATAATGCATCCACCTACAGGTATAGCATACCAAGAAGCCGATTAAACACTATGATCATTACACAGGAGAACCTTGTGCTGGGGACAATAAAAAGGCCTCTAAAATGTGCAGTTGTCTCACAACACAATGCCAAACATCTCAAGTTGAGGGAGCGTGCAATTGGCATGCTGACTGCAGGCGCTGTTGCCAGAGAACTGAATGTTCAACTTTCTACCATAAGCCGCCTCCAGTGTCGTTTTAGAGGCCTCACAACCGCAGACCACATGGAACTACGCCAACCCAGGACCTCCACATCCGGCTTCTTCACATGCGGGATCGTCTGAGACCAGCCACCTGGGACAGCTGATGAAACTGTGGGTTTTTCACAAGCGTAGAATTTCTGCCGAAACTGTCAGAAACCATCTCAGGAAAGCTCATCTACGTGCTCGTCATCCTCACCAGGGTCTTGACCTGACTTCAGTGGGCAAATTCTCACCTTCGATGGCCACTGGCACGCCAGACAAGTGTGCTCTTCATTGATGAATCCCAATTTCAACTGTACCGGGCAGATGGCAGACATCGTGTAAGGCATCGCGTGGGCGAGTGGTTTGCGGATGTCAGTGTTGTGAATAGAGAGCCCCATGGTGGCGGTGGGGTTAGGGTATGGGCAGGGATAATCTACGAACAACTTTATTGATGGTAATTTGAATGCACTGAGAAACCGTGAAGAAATCCTGAGTGAAAATGTCCCTGTTCATCCATGGCCTGCTAACTCACCAGACATGTCACCCATTGAGCATGTTTGGGACGCTCTGGATCGATGTGTACGAAAACGTGTTCCAGTTTCCGCCAAATACCCAGCAACTATCACACAGTAAATGAAGAGTGGGACAACATTCCACATGACACAAATCAACACCCTGGTCAACTCTATGCAAAGGAGATGTGTCGCGCTGCATGAGGCAAATGGTGGTCACACCAGATACTGACTAGTTTTCTGATCCACGCCCCTACTTCCTACTTTTATTTTTACCCCCAATTTCATCATATTTAATTGGTAGTTAGTCTTGTCCCATCGCTGCAACTCCTGTATGGACTCAGGAGAGGGGAAGGTCGAGTGCCGTGCGTCCTTTGAAACACGACCCCACCAAGCCACACTGCTTCTTGACATAATGCACGCTTAATCCGAAAGCCAGCTGCACCAATGTGTCGGAGGAAACACCGTACACCTGGCGACCGTGTCAGCGTGCATGCGCCTGGCCCGCCACAGCACGATGGGACAAGGACATCCCGGCCGGACAAACCCTCCCCTAACGGAGCGTCGCCTCATGGGTCTCCCGGTCGCGGCCAGCTGCGACACAGCCGGGTTTCGAACCAGGATCTGTAATAACGCGATGCGGTGCCTTAGGGGGGCCTCCCGAGTGGCGCAGCGGTCTAACTTTTTTTTAAGGTAACAGATGCCTATCTGTATTCCTAGTCATGTGAAATTCATAGAGTAGGGCCTAATGAATGTATTTAAACTAACTGATTTCCTTATATGAACTGTAACTCAGTAAAATCTTTGGTGGTTGCATGTTGCATTTATATTTTTGTTCAGTATAGTTTAAAAGAGAAGCTCAAATGTGATCGGATCACATAGGACTTGCTTTATAAGTCTTGAAGCTTGTTTGTTTTACTTTTCAAGCAACGGAAGATTTTTTTTGTTTTCTTGTATGTGTTGTGTGCTGCAATTCAGCTTTTAGCGGCCAAGTACGGCCTACATGTCAAATTAAAAACCCAGACTACTACTAATTAAAATAACTTCTATCCATTTCATAATTTAATCCTCCTTTAGAACCATAACATCTTGAATGTTCAGGGATCGTTTGAAGTATAGTGGATGTTGAATTTGAATAAATGTGTGGCACAGTCTTGTGTGTGTGTGTGTGAGACATTGTCTGGTTTAGTCAAATCCTTGCCAGTCACTCTGTTCAGAGTCATATTCCAGCTCCACTCCCATACAACGCACTCCTTCCAACAACATGGGTGTACCATGGTGACGGTCTGGAAAACAGGGATAGAGAGAGAAAGAGAGGCCGAGAGAAAAAAAACAAAAACATAATACCATTAGGCTATTTCTCAGAAATGTTTTAGTCCACAACATCCGACCAGTGCCAGTGCTCTCTATTACAGTGTGGTAAAGTAGAGAGTTAGTGAGAGACAGTAAAGCCTTCGGGATTAAGCTGTGGTTTGATCCGTTTCCCGGCCCTCTCCACAAACCCTTTCATGCAACTATATCCCCTCCCCTCCTCTGCCTGCCTACAGATGTTCACGTTCGGATCGCCACTGTGGGTTTGTCCCAAACAGCACCATATTCCTGATGTAATGCACTACATTTGACCAGGGCCCCACAGCCTATAAATAGAAACGCTACCCACAAACCCATTTACTGGGTAGCTAGTTGACACAAATAGCCGGTCTGTCTATCAGTAATTTTTTTTAATACATAAAGACTGAAAACTTTTAGATAAATAGACAATACTTTTCTTTTGAAAGGAAAATTAATTACAGGGTTTGTGTTAGGTTCCAAAGTGAATCATAATGACAGAATCTATTGAAAGCTTCCAGACACCGAAAGCAGTCTGAGTCCCAGCCACAGTGTGTTAGAGGCAGAACATAGCTCCAACTCAAGTACCAGGAAGAAAGAACAGGATGCAGTGATTATAATCAATCAGTCGTGTTCAATACACTACAAGTATTTTACCAATCATAAGTTCTCCACTTATGCGTGGCTCATTTTGTTTTATATCTCATATGGCAGTATCTCAGTGATGCTCTTAATTTAAACCATGCAGTTCACACTCACCAGCAGGTGGAAGCAGCACACTACTACATCTATTCTCACAACCAGTCTCTTAGGTGATAGCTAGACCATTAATCAATGCTACATCATTGCCTTGCTTTAGGAAGACAATGACAAGATGGCAGTAGAACTAAACTGATACTTCTTTAGAAATTCTATTAGAAGAGACAGTTGGTTTTCAGTACGGTTGTCTATTAATAATGAGGGAACTACAGGTAACTGCCAAAATAATGGAAACACAAGTAAATGAGGGATACAGTATATTGAAAGCAAGTGCTTCCACACAGGTGTGGTGCCTGAGTTAACTAAGCAATTAACACCCCATCATGCTTAGGGTCAGGTATAAAATGCTGGGCAAGCCATTATTTTGGCCATAATGGCTATGCCCCCATAGGATGACAATGCCCCCATCCACAGGGCACCAGTGGTCACTGAATGGTTTGATGAGCATGAAAACGATGTAAACCATATGCCATGGCCGTCTCAGGTCACCAATTGAACACTTATGGGAGATTCTGGAGTGGCGCCTGAGACAGCGGTTTCCACCACCATCAACAAAACACCAAATGATGGAATGTCTCGTAGAAGAACAGTGTCGCATTCCTCCAATAGAGTTCCAGACACTTGTACAGTCGTGGCCAAAATGTTTGAGAATGACACAAGTATTGGTCTCCACAAAGTTTGCTGCCTAAGTGTTGATGATGGCAATTTGCATATACTCCAGAATGTCATGAAGAGTAATCAGATGAATTGCAAAGTCCCTCTTTGCCATGAAAATGAACTTAATCCCCAAAAAACATTTCCACTGCATTTCAGCCCTGCCACAAAAGGACCAGCTGCCATCATGTCAGTGATTGTCTCATTAACACAGGTGAGAGTGTTGACGAGGACAAGGCTGGAGATCACTCTGTCATGCTGATTGAGTCAGAATAACAGACTGGAAGCTTTCATTGCTCTTCCTCTGTCAACCATGGATACCTGCAATGAAACACGTGCCGTCATCATTGCTTTGCACAAAAAGGACTTCACAGGCAAGGATATTGTTGCTGGTAAGATTGTACCTAAACCATTTATCAGATCATCAAGAACTTCAAGAAAGTCCAGCAAGCACCAGGACCGTCTCCTAAAGTTGATTCAGCTGCAGGATCAGGGCACCACCAGTGCAGAGCTTGCTCAGGAATGGCAGCAGGCAGGTGTGAGTGCATCTGCACGCACAGTGAGGCGAAGACTTTTGGAGGATGGCCTGGTGTCAAGAAGGGCAGCAAAGAAGCCACTTCTCTCCAGGAAAAACATCAGGGACAGACTGATATTCTGCAAAAGGTACAGGGATTGGACTGCTGAGGACTGGGGTAGAGTCATTCTCTGATGAATCCCCTTTCCGATTGTTTGAGCCATCCGGAAAACACCTTGTCCGGAGAAGACAAGGTGAGCGCTACCATCAGTCCTGTGTCATGCCAACAGTAAAGCATCCTCAGACCATTCATGTGTGGGGTTGCTTCTCAGCCAAGGGAGTGGGCTCACTCACAATTCTGCCTAAGAACACATCCATGAATAAAGAAGGGTACCAACACATCCTCCGAGAGCAACTTCTCCCAACCATCCAAGAACAGTTTGGTGATGACCAATGCCTTTTCAGCATGATGGAGCACCTTGCCATAAGGCAAAAGTGATAACTAAGTGGCTCAGGGAACAAAACATCGATATTTTGGGTCCATGGCCAGGAAACTCTCCAGACCTTAATCCCATTGAGAATTTGTGGTCGATCCTCAAGAGGCGGATGGACAAACAAAAACCCACAACTTCTGACAAACTCCAAGCATTGATTATGCAAGAATGGCCTGCCATCAGTCAGGATGTGGCCCAGAAGTTAATTGACAGCTTGCCAGGGCAGATTGCAGAAGTCTTGAAAAAGAAGGGTCAACACTGCAAATATTGACTCTTTGCATAAACTGAATGTCATTGTCAATGAAAGCCTTTGACACTTATGGAATACTTGTAATTATACTTCAGTGTACCATAGTAACTACTGACATAAAGATCTAAGAACACTGAAGCAGCAAACTTTGTGGAGACCAATACTTGTGTCATTCTCAAAACCTTTGGCCACGATTGTAGAATCTACGCCAAGGTGCATTGAAGCTGTTCTGGCTCGTGGTGGCCCAACGCCCTATTAAGACCCTATGTTGCTGTTTCCTTTATTTTGTCAGTTACCTGTACCTCTACAGAGCATATATTGCATGCCACCACAACAGAAGCTGTTTTGATCTGAATAGTTCAGTTTTTGGGACATTACATCACACTGGAAAGGAAGTTAAGTGATGCAAAGTTTTCATATTGATCAATCAACACTTCTCCAAGAGTTGGGAGATCTGGGGTGTATTCACTAGGAACCAAACAGAACAAAACAGAACAAAACTAAACGGGTTGGGACATACCCGAATTTGTCCAATAGAAACTGTAGTTTTTGGTCGCAAAACTTTTTCCGTTGGACTAATGATTACAACCCAGATCATCTGAGCAGTGTGACTGCAATAAAGATGACCTGGAACGCCCCCACTGGTTTTGTTATCATGGGTGTAACACTAGAGCTACCCTAGGGCACCCACAAGACAGTAGGTCTCATTTAAAACAAACAAAAAAAAAAATCAATAGGAGCGTATCATGCTCTTCCAACGTTACGATGTAGCTGGCCTCTAACTATGGTCTTACCCATGACGCGGGCATGTAACTTGACCCCAACGTAGATGTCCTCCTGGCTCTCACTGACCAGCATCACCTCCTCACACAGCACCCCCTCCTGGTGGGGCATGTACTCACATGTCACTCTCAGACCACCTGAGAGGGAGGGAAGAAGGGCAAAAAGACAGAGGGAACACGTATCCAGAGAAAGAGAGAGGGGGAAGAGAGGTGCTTGGTATGACTTAAACACAGCTGGCAAACACTACAAATAACACACACAACGCAAAGACAAGACACACATACTCCAAGAGGTCACAGGAATGAAAGTAAAAGGTCATGGTTTTCCAGCAGATGGTGTAATGGAATGGAGCTCAACACTAGAACAAATGACTGAAGTGTTAGATTAAGTGGTAATAACAACCCTCATTACGACATCCAGAAATTCCCACAGGGATATAAGCAAAACGGTTAAACATTTCCTGATTGGACAGACACTATTTCAGTCTTTCCTGTACATTTGAGATGTACAGCTACTATAAAACATGACAGACATGAAGGTCTGGTCAACTGGAGACTAGGTAAAGATCAGTGGAACTTAAAAAGGATTTGGATTAGGTCTGGGTATAGGGCAAAGGCTGTATCTGAGGACCTGGACCTGGGCTGACGGCTATGGCAAGGCTGAACCACGGGCTGGGGTGAGGTACAGTCGTATGAAAACGTTTGGGCACCCCTCTGAGGCTGCATAATAATTTACTCTGTCGTCACAGAAAATTATCACAGTGGCATGCCATTCATTTTCTAATAAAAGCTGAGTACTGGGGTATTGTCCAGACAAAGATTTTTAGTGTAGCAATATTAAGTTGTATGAAATTAAAATCAGATGTGAAAAATAGGCTATGCAAAAATCTGGGCACCCTTGTCATTCTGTTGATTTGAATACCTGTAACTACTTAGCACTGATTAATTGGAACACACAATTGGTTTGGTGAGCTCATTAAACCTTGAACAAGACAACGACCCAAAACACTGCTCAAAATCTACCCGGGCATTTATGCAGAGGAACAAGTACAATGTTCTGGAATGGCCATCCCAGTCCCCAGACCTGAACATCATTGAGAATCTGTGGGATGATTTGAAGCGGGCTGGCCATGCTCGGCAACCATCAAACCTAACTGAACTGGATGTTTTGTAAGGAGGAATGGTCCAACATACCTTCATCCAGAATCCAGACACTCATTAGAGGCTATAGGAAGCGTCTAGAGGCTGCTATTTTAGCAAAAGGAGGCTCTACTAAATATTGATGTGATTTTTCTGTTGGGGTTCCCAAATTTATGCACCTGTCTAATTTCGTTTTGATGCATATTGCACATTTTCTGTTAATCCAATAAACCTAATTTCACTACTGAAATATTACTGTGTCCATCAGTTATTTGATAGATCAAAATGAAAATTGCTGATACAAAACACCCATTTACTTATAAATGGAAATCATGGAAATTGTCAGGGGTGCCCAAACTTTTGCATACGACTGTAGCTGGGACTGGTCAAAGGGTAGGACTGGGACAAGGACTAGTACTGAGGTTGAGTTTAGAAAGACTGACATACCCTCAGGTACAGGAGTGATATCGGTGATGCGGATGTGGGGGTTGGGTATTGGAGCTGGAGACACGTCTTTCCCCAGTGATGGAACCTCCGGGATGGTGAAGACAATCTCATACTTGTGCTGGGTCTTCAGGAAACCAACCTGACAGATAGAGATAGATACAAATCACCATACACACAAATGCACGGGAAAAACATTTTGTAGAATGTGAGATTCCAATAATGAGTGCCACCTTGAAAAGGAATCAGCGCTACCCTCCAAAGAAACTTCAGGTTTTTAAACATGCACATCCTTCAGTTTCATCTGAACAAAACGGCAACAAAAAGAAACTAACTCGCTTTTCTCTCTGATAAACATCCTGTCTGGTTCATGGGATTTCATAAAAATAGTACAATGCAATTTAAAAACAGAGAAGAAGACGGAGAGAGTGAAGATGAAAAGGGCAGGATGGGGGGGAAAAAAGATGGAGCAAACAAAAAAGCTGCAAGAGAAGAGATAAGGAGGGAGGAGATAGCAAGCCAAAGAGAGATCAAGGGAGAGAGAGAGTGAACGCAAGAAAAAGATGGAGAGAAAACGAGCGAGCGAGCGAGAGAGAGAGGAAGGAAGGGGCCAATAGATAAGCCTCAACCCTTCCAGAGAGTCAAACGCCTCCAATGACCCTCTGGCCTTATCAAACAACAAACAAAAACAACAAGTGAAGAAGAGAGGGGGAAAAGAGAGTGAAAGAAACACAAAAACCCAGTGCTTTGATTAAACAGACATGCAGCATACCGTCCGTCTCCAGCCATCCCACACACTGACTACATCCCTTCCACATCCGATTTAAACAAGCCCCTGTTGCCAGGAGCGGCTCTGGCTACAATTAGGCTACCCCCGCCCAGCATCTGTTTCCATGGCGACCCTGTGGTTCCAAGGGGGTGGCAGAGAACTTCAGACACACGGCACATTCATTGCTGTCGTCTATCTGGTGGACCCCACTTCCCACACAGGGGCAGCAGAATCAAAGGGCCGTCAGAACCGCAGCACTGTCACACTACATGCCCACGACTACAGTGCTATGCTGCAAAGAGTACAGCGGTTCTCTGATCCACAGCCTTCCTCTGGTACATAGGAGGAGCGAGAAGAGGACTGGCATAGTTGTAACTGAACCTTCAGAACAGATACAGGAGATTAGCAGAGATGAGAGAAACTCGTCTCCTCCTCTTTGTTGTCATACAGGTTTAGGGTTGCAAAATTCAGGGAACTGAATAAATTCCCCGGTCATCCCGAAATCCCGGGTGGAGGATTCCAGGAATAGGGAGGGAATAAGCAGGAAATCCAGGGAATTTATTGAAAGTTCTTGGAATTTTGCAACCCTATACAGGTTAACCTCATAGTTCAAACTGGCAACACTGTCTGTACTGACTTCAAGAGAAGAAAGATGATTGGAGATTAAGGGAAATGTTTAAGAGAATCCTAGCTCTCTGACTGTCGTTTTGCCAACTCTTATAGTCAGTCACATCAGACATGTTCAATTCTTTAATCAAAAACCCAAACCCACCTTGACCATAAAGTTCCCGTCAGGCTGAGTGATCACCATGACGACAGAGTCGTGGAGCTTCTCATCAAAGTGGACATGGGAGGGAGTGCCTGTGGCAGCGGTGGCTGGCTCTTCTGAGAAACGAACACCTCCCGCCTTTGCCGCGGAGCCTGAAGGAGAGAGCAACAAACTTCATGACTTGTTACACACACACACAAAATGGCAAGGGCCTCTGGTACAATAGTTTCCCATGGGAACAACTTTCTTATGCCAGTGACACTCAGCAATGAGTGGTTAGTGGCTATAAAAAATTTAAAAGAAAACCCACAAAAAATAAGATTGATTTCTTTCCAAGGGAGAAAAACATGGCATCTCGAACTTTGATTGTAAATCCACTTATTTTCAGTCATTTAAGTGACTCTTCAAAATGTCTGATCACTCTTAAAAGCAATAGTAACAAAATATATTTGTAATCATGGAAGGAAAACTACTTCTTCAGGGATAGGATTGAGGATTTTATATGAGGTAAAGAGTAATAAAGAAAAGGCCTATCCCTTATCTAATACAGTATAGTGACCTGTAGTCATAAGATAAAGTTGTTAACTTCCCATTAAACGTTCATAAAATGGACATTAAAGGAAACCACTTGTCACAGTATATGGAGAGGAAACAGACTAAATGGTATGATAGAAGTTAGTGATATAATAGATCTCTACCACTGTCTCATGGCTCTGGTCAAAATTAGTGCACTATATAGGCAGCCATTTGAGACACAGGCAATGTTCGATTGAATGCCTTGTGTAACACATTAGACCACGGATCTTTTGAAATGCTGTACCTTGACTGTCCCTCAGGCACACATTGTCACAGTATCATCATATTCATATACAGTGGGGAGAACAAGTATTTGATAACCTGCAAAAATCGACAGTGTTCCCAATTCAAGCATGTAGAAGTCTGTAATTTTTATCATAGGTACTCTTCAACTGTGAGTGACGGAATCTAAAACAAAAATCCAGAAAATCACATTATATGATTTTTAAGTAATTATTTTTTTTATTTTATTGCATGACATAAGTATTTGATACATCAGAAAAGCAGAACTTAATATTTGGTACAGAAACCTTTGTTTGCAATTACAGAGATCATACGTTTCCTGTAGTTCTTGACCAGGTTTGCACACACTGCAGCAGGGATTTTGGCCCACTCCTCCATACAGATCCTTCAGGTTTCGGGGCTGTCGCTGGGCAATACGGACTTTCAGCTCCCTCCAAAGATTTTCTATTGGGTTCAGGTCTGGAGACTGGCTAGGCCACTCCAGAACCTTGAGATGCTTCTTACGGAGCCACTCCTTATTTGCCCTGGCTGTGTGTTTCGGGTCGTTGTCATGCTGGAAGACCCAGCCACGACCCATCTTCAATGCTCTTACTGAGGGAAGGAGGTTGTTGGCCAAGATCTCACGATCCATGGCCCCATCCATCCTCCCCTCAATGCGGTGCAGTCGTCCTGTCCCCTTTGCAGAAAAGCATCCCCAAAGAATTTCCACCTCTATGCTTCACGGTTGGGATGGTGTTCTTGGGGTTGTACTCATCCTTCTTCTTCCTCCAAACACGGCAAGTGGAGTTTAGACCAAAAAGCTCTATTTTTGTCTCATCAGACCACATGACCTTCTCCCATTCCTCCTCTGGATCATCCAGATGGTCATTGGCAAACTTCAGACGGGCCTGGACATGCGCTGGCTTGAGCAGGGGGACCTTGCGTGCGCTGCAGGATTTTAATCCATGACGGCGTAGTGTGTTACTAATGGTTTTCTTTGAGACTGCGGTCCCAGCTCTCTTCAGGTCATTGACCAGGTCCTGCCGTGTAGTTCTGGGCTGATCCCTCACCTTCCTCATGATCATTGATGCCCCACGAGGTGAGATCTTGCATGGTGCCCTAGACCGAGGGAGATTGACAGTCATCTTGAACTTCTTCAATTTTCTAATAATTGCGCCAACAGTTGTTGCCTTCTCACCAAGCTGCTTGCCTATTGTCCTGTAGCCCATCCCAGCCTTGTGCAGGTCTACAATTTTATCCCTGATGTCCTTACACATCTCTCTGGTCTTGGCCATTGTGGAGAGGTTGGAGTCTGTTTGATTGAGTGTGTGGACAGGTTTCTTTTATACAGGTAACGAGTTCATACAGGTGCAGCTAATACAGGTAATGAGTGGAAACAGGAGGGCTTCTTAAAGAAAAACTAACAGGTCTGTGAGAGCCGGAATTCTTACTGGTTGGTAGGTGATCAAATACTTATGTCATGCAATAAAATGCAAATTAATTATTTAAAAATCATACAAATGTGATTTTCTGGATTTTTGTTTTAGATTCCGTCTCTCACAGTTGAAGTGTACCTATGATAAAAATTACAGACCTCTACATGCTTTGCAAGTAGGAAAACCTGCAAAATTGGCAGTGTATCAAATACTTGTTCTCCCCACTGTACTTTATTTTCTTACATCATTTCCCTTTAAAAAAAGAGTGATGCTTATCTACAGCATTTATTTCCATTGCCTTGCTTGGGTTAATCCTATCTGGGTCAAGAAGATAAGTTTAGGAGTCACAGGCACTGTGATTCTATTTCTGTAATAACATTGTGAGTCAGAATTTCATTAGGCAGTGGATGGCTGTTCAGATTAAAATGATATAAAAGGATATTAAAATATTAAAAAAAAGGTACGAGGAAATATAAACCTTGACTAATCAAATTTACAGTTGCATGGTTTCATACAGTGCCTTCAGAAAGTATTGATATACAGTGGGGAGAACAAGTATTTGATACACTGCCGATTTTGCAGGTTTTCCTACTTACAAAGCATGTAGAGGTCTGTAATTTTTATCATAGGTACACTTCAACTGTGAGAGACGGAATCTAAAACATAAATGCTGAAAATCACATTGTACGATTTTTTAATAATTAATTTGTATTTTATTGCGTGACATAAGTATTTGATCACCTACCAACCAGTAAGAATTCCGGCTCTCACAGACCTGTTAGTTTTTCTTTAAGAAGCCCTCCTGTTCTCCACTCATTACCTGTATTAACTGCACCCGTTTGAACTCGTTACCTGTATAAAAGACACCTCTCCACACACTCAATCAAACAGACTCCAACCTCTCCACAATGGCCGAGACCAGAGAGCTGTGTAAGGACATCAGGGATAAAATTGTAGACCTGCACAAGGCTGGGATGGGCTACAGGACAATAGGCAAGCAGCTTGGTGAGAAGGCAACAACTGTTGGCGCAATTATTAGAAAATGGAAGTTCAAGATGACGGTCAATCTCCCTCGGTCTGGGGCACCATGCAAGATCTCACCTCGTGGGGCATCAATGATCATGAGGAAGGTGAGGGATCAGCCCAGAACTACACGGCAGGACCTGGTCAATGACCTGAAGAGAGCTGGGACCACAGTCTCAAAGAAAACCATTAGTAACACACTACGTCGTCATGGATTAAAATCCTGCAGCGCACGCAAGGTCCACCTGCTCAAGCCAGAGCATGTCCAGGCCCGTCTGAAGTTTGCCAATGACCATCTGGATGATCCAGAGGAGGAATGGGAGAAGGTCATGTGGTCTGATGAGACAAAAATTGCGATTTTTGGTCTAAACTCCACTCGCCGTGTTTGGAGGAAGAAGAAGGATGAGTACAACCATAACAACACCATCCCAACCGTGAAGCATGGAGGTGGAAACGTAATTCTTTGGGGATGCTTTTCTGCAAAGCGGACAGGACGACTGCACCGTATTGAGGGGAGGATGCATGGGGCCATGTATCGCGAGATCTTGGCCAACAACCTCCTTCCCTCAGTAAGAGCATTGAAGATGGGTCGTGGCTGGGTCTTCCAGCATGACAACGACCCGAAACACACAGCCAGGGCAACTAAGGAGTGGCTCTGTAAGAAGCATCTCAAGGTCCTGGAGTGGCCTAGCCAGTCTCCAGACCTGAACCCAATAGAAAATCTTTGGAGGGAGCTGAAAGTCCGTATTGCCCAGCGACAGCCCCAAAACCTGAAGGATCTGTATGGAGGAGTGGGCCAAAATCCCTGCTGCAGTGTGTGCAAACCTGGTCAAGAACTACAGGAAACGTATGATCTCTGTAATTGCAAACAAAGGTTTCTGTACCAAATATTAAGTTCTGCTTTTCTGATGTATCAAATACTTATGTCATGCAATAAAATGCAAATTAATTACTTAAAAATCATACAATGTGATTTTCTGGATTTTTGTTTTAGATTCCGTCACTCACAGTTGAAGAGTACCTATGATAAAAATTACAGACTTCTTCATGCTTTGTAAGTGGTAAAACCTGCAAAATCGGCAGTGTATCAAATACTTGTTCTCCCCACTGTATATTAATAATTTTTTTCACATATTGTTGTGTGTTACAAAGTGGGATTAAAATTGATTTAAATTTCAATTTTTTTGTCAAAGTGAAATATATATATTTTTTTTATGGAAATGAAAACACTAATAGATCTTGATTACATAAAATATTCAAACCCCTCACTACATGTTAGAATCAACTTTGACAGTGATTACAGCTGCGAGTTAAGAGCTTTGCAAACCTGGAGTGTACAATATTAGCCCATTATTCTTGAAGAAATTCTTCAAGCTCTGTCAAGTTGATTGTTGATCATTGCAAGACAGTCATTTTCAAGAATTGCAAGCCGATTTAAGTCAAATCTGTAACTAGGCCACTCAGGAACATTCAATGTCGTCTTGGTAAGTAACTCCAGTATATATATATATATATAGCATACCCATAACATGATGCAGCCACCACCATGGTTGAAAATATGAACAGTGATACTCTGTGTGTATCACATGCTTTGTATTCAGGACAAAAAGTGAATTTCTTGGCCACATTCCTTGCAGTATTACGTCGCAGTGCTAGCTGTGTCATTACAGATCCTGGTTCAATTCTATACATAATACCCCATAAAAACAAAAGGTCTTCAAGCTCTGTCAGGTTGGATGGGGAGTGCTGTACAGCTATTTTCAGGTCTCTCCAGAGATGTTCGATCGGGTTCAAGTCCGGACTCTGGCTGAGCCACTCAAGGACATTCAGACCTGTCCCGAAGCCATTCCTGCATTGTCTTGGCTGTGTGCTTAGTTAACTTTCGCCCCAGAAGAGGTTTTAAAATCAAGGATCTCTCTGTACTTTGTTCCGTTAATCTCTCCCTTGAGCCTGACTAGTCTCCCAGTCTTTGTCGCTGGAAAAACATCCCCACAGCATGATGTTGCCGCCACGCTTCACTGTTGGGATGGTGCCAGGTTTCCTCCAGACGTGACGCTTGGCATTCAGGCCAAGAAGTTCAATCTTGGTTTCATCAGACCTGAGAATCTTGTTTCTCATGTTCTGAGAGTCCTTTAGGTGCCTTTTGGCAAACTCCAAGCGCGCTGTCATGTGCCTTTTACTGAAGAGTGGCTTCCGTCTGGCCACTCTACCATAAAGGCCTGATTGGTGGAGAGCTGCAGAGATGGTTGTCCTTCTGGAAGGTTCTCCCATCTCCAAAGAGGAACTCTGGAGCTCTGTCAGAGTGAACAGCGGGTTCTTGGTCACCTCCCTGACCAAGGCCCTTCTCCCCCGATTGCTCAGGTTTGGCCGGGCGGCCAGCTCTAGGAAGAGTCTTGGTGGTTCCAAAAATGCTGCAGACATTTTTAGGTATCCTTCCCCAGATCTGTGTCTCTGAGCTCTATGGACAACTCCTTTGACCTCATGGCTTGGTTTTTGCTCTGGCATGCACTGCCAACTGTGGGACCTTATATAGACAGGTGTTTGCCTTTCCAAATCATGTCCAATCAATTGAATTGTCTACAGGTGGACTCCAATCAAGTTGTAGAAACATCAAGGATGATCAATGGAAAACGGGATGCACCGGAGCTGAATTTCGAGTCTCATAGCAAAGGGTCTAAATACTTACAGTTGAAGTCGGAAGTTTACATACACCTTAGCCAAATACATTTAAACTCAGTTTTTCACAATTTCTGACATTTAATCCTAGTAAAAAGTCCCTGTATTAGGTCAGTTAGGATCACCCCTTTATTTTAAGAATGTGAAATGTCAGTAGTAGAAAGAATTATTTCTTTCAGCTTTTATTTTTCTTTCATCACATTCCCAGTGGGTCAGAAATGTACAGACACTCAATTAGTATTTAGTAGCATTGCCTTTAAATTGTTTAACTTGGATCAAATGTTTCGAGTAGCCTTCCACAAGCTTCCCACAATAAGTTGGGTGAATTTTGGCCCATTCCTCCTGATAGAACTGAAGTAACTGAGTCAGGTTTGCAGGCCTCCTTACTTGCACATGCTTTTAAAGTTCTGCCCACAAATGTTCTATAGGATTGAGGTCAGGGCTTTGTGATGGCCACTCCAATACCTTGACTTTGTTGTCCTCAAGCCATTTTGTCACAACTTTGGAAGTATGCTTGGAGTCATTGTCCATTTGAAAGACCCATTTGCTCCAAGCTTTAACTTCCTGACTGATGTCTTGAGATGTTGCTTCAATATATCCACATAATTTCCACCAGTCCCTCCTGCAGCAAAACACCCCCACAACATGTTGCTGCCACCCACATGCTTCACGGTTGGGATGGCGTTCTTCGGCTTGCAAGCCTCCCCCTTTTTCCTCCAAACATAACGATGGCCATTATGGCCAAACAGTTCTATTTTTGTTTCATCAGACCAGAGGACATTTCTCCAAAAAGTACAATCTTTGTCCCCATGTGCAGTTGCAAACTGTAGTCTGGCTTTTTTATGGCGGTTTTGGAGCAGTGGCTTCTTCCTTGCTGAGCGGCCTTTCAGGTTATGTCGATATAGGACTGGTTTTACTGTGGACATAGATACTTTTGTACCCGTTTGCTCCAGCATCTTCACAAGGTCCTTTGCTGTTGTTCTGGGATTGATTTGCACTTTCCGGAACCAAAGTACGTTCATCTCTAGGAGACAGAACGCGTCTCCTTCTTGAGAGGTATGACGGCTGCGTGGTCTCATGGTGTTTACACTTGCGTACTATTGTCTGTACAGATGAACGTGGTACCTTCAGGCGTTTGGAAATTGCTCCCAAGGATGAACCAGACTTGTGGAGGTATACATTTTTTTTCTGAGGTCTTGGCTGATTTCTTTTGATTTTTAATGATGTCGAGCAAAGAGGTACTGAGTTTGAAGGTAGGCCTTGAAATACATCCACAGGTACACCTCCAATTGACAAAAATTATGTAAAATGACCAGCCAGTCTTGGCTGATTTCTTTTGGTTTTCCCATGATATATATACACACACACACACTATTTGAACCCAGGTCTCTTAGCTGCTGAACATCCCAGGCCTGTTAAATATACTACAGTGCAGTCTACAGAATAGGACCTGGCTTCTCTGTCTGGTAGTCATAATCTCCCTCTACATCTGTCGGTCTGGGTTTGGATCACAGTTTCTCTCCTAGTCTCTGTTGTATATTAGATTACTGCATGTCTACCTTTCTCTCTCGACCTCCCTCTCTCTAGCCTGTCCTTTCACTCTATCCCCTCCTGTCCATCTCTGTCACGTGTCTATTGTCTCTGTCCCCCCATCATCTGTCTGGTTCTCTCTGGAAAGGAGAGGCAGGCGAGTCAGTGCTTAGCGCTGCACAACACTTTAAACAAAGATCTATCACTAACTTTCTCTGATAACCATGGTAACAGACTCCATTAGGCTTGTATCTCCAAGTTCAGTTCCCTCTTCCACATTGAAGTGAAAACAAATCTCCACTCTCATTCAGTAGCCTAATCAAAGTGAGAACAAAGACCCAGGGAGAGGAGAAACAAAGCCTCTAATCTCCACTGAGGGGGGGGGGGGGTATTAATGACAGTGAAAAAAACATGTCGAGTAACACTTAAACACACCTTTCTTCCAATGACTGTAAAATGATACATCTAGTTCTGAGAATAAGGTGTGTATTGCATACATAAACATTGTGATGTAGGGGTTGTATTGAATTCCAGCCAGTCTCGCAGGTCTTATTCTCGTCTCATGTTGCTATGGAGTTTCCTGTACCCTTCCCGCCCATTTCTTCTTTAAATTACACACACTTACTAAATAAGTATTTGTATACTGTAGTGATGTTAAAACATAGTGGGGAGGGGAAGAAAGGAAAATAGAAAAGCCTGATATTTGCCAGGGTCTGCCATCATCAACAGCAACCCTGTAGGAATTAGGGTCAAGTGCATTGATCAAGGGCCCAGACAGATTTGACACCTTTTGGTTACTGGCCCAACCCTCTAACCGCTAGGCTGGCTGCCGCCCCTAGCTTGGAGACAATAGGAGGGAGAGGTCTATGAAGACTGATGGAAACCTGATCTAGACATCAACAATGTCTGCCAACCCTTGGGAGGCTATAGCACAGGGATCAACTAGATTCAGCCGTGTGACATTTTTTTTTTTTTCTTGAGCGGATGGTCAGGGGGCCAGAACCTAATTACAAATAATTTATAGACTGCAAATTGACCACAAGAAACCAAAACAGATATAATACTTGACTAAAACAGAATCATTTCAAGCCTTGCTTACATTTGTATACAATCACTTCTCTCAATTATGCCTGTGAATAATTGGGAACAAATTTCCAAAAATAAAATCACTTTGAGCTGATTTCCTGGTGTTTTTACAGTCTTTTATGTCCAACAATGAAAATAACATTGCCAGAACATAATATAAGAATTTGTCAAACGGCAAAATTGGCCAGAACTATAAAATAACTATAATTTCATAACTTGAACACATTGAGACATGAGAGCTGCACTGTTTTGAATTGGAAAACATTTGAGAAAAAAAAACACCCATTCTGGCATTAAAAACCACATAACAGGGGAAAAGGAACAAGAGCCTCTACAACAATACAATAGAAAAGGGTACTTACTCTTCCTAGCAGTAGCCATGCCAGGGTTGGTCCAACACAGACACACAGAACACACCCGTCACAGCCTGGTCATCTCTATGTCCCAGCCTCGAAACGACCCTGAGAGAGACACACAAGAGAGGGAGAGAAAGAGAAAGGGAGAGAGGTTTCAATGATAAAGGATTAACAAAAGGAGGGAGAGCAACAAAGCAAGAGCTTAAGAAGCTAAAGAAAGGAGAAACTTACATAACCGTGATGAAATAAGGAAATAAATACTTCTGAAAGACAAGCTGGTATTTGCCTTGAATAAATCCTAGCCCCAGGTTACTAACTCTGTTCAGGCACCCAGCTGTGTGTGCCAGGCTCTATCGCCAAGGGAGAGCTGAGGCTCCCGACTGACTTAGATGAAAGAAAAACAAAACATTCAAAAAGAGGATAATAAATTAAAACCAAGGAGTGTCAGATGTTTATTTTAACATTTTCAGGCTAACTCACAGGTCTCTGTAAAAGAACGGATGAAATATAATCAAGAATGGAGGCGTCTTAAAAAGGTTGTTGAAAGACGCAGCACCCCTAGTGATTCCAATGACGTCAAGTGAGGGTCATAGCCCTCACTTGTTGAAATACTAAGAAAAGTTCCTCTGAACGTAACTGAAACCACTGGCCTGAAAATAATGGATAGGTGACCAATGACAAGTTGCAAGTTGGATGTTTCACCGTATTGCTTTTGTCTGTTCAGTCCTTTTAGATCAGTCAGTAGCTAAAGAGAGAGGTTGTTGGATTGTCCTTTGGATGTAGCCAAAATTTGAAGAGTACCAAAATATGTGCTTATTTATAATTCACTTTAAAAAAAAAAAAAAGCATTGAATAATAGATTATGTAAGTGATCTACTACAGCAAACATTTTGTATACTATAGACCGGCTTTTACTATGTCTTGTAGTTGTACTACATCTTCATTATTTTTACCACGGCAATAGAGGCCTGATACGTTCCAAGAGGATTTCCGCTCCCTGACACATTTAACCACTTGGAACAGTGAGTAAGAACAACTCCCTCTCAGGAGTCAGGGACCCCAGAACCGCTTGAGATTCAAATCAAATCAAATGCAAATAGTCCAGTAGCCATTTGGTTAGCTGTTCAGGAGTCTTATGGCTTGGGGGTAGAAGATGTTAAGAAGCCTTTTAGACCTAGACTTGGCGCTCCAGTACCGCTTGTCGTGCGGTAGTAGAGAGAACAGTCTATGACTAGGGTGGCTGGTCTTTAACAATTTTTAGGGCCTTCCTCTGACACCGCCTGGTATAGAGGTCCTGGATGGCATGGTTTGAACCCAGTTGTCTTTAGGTTCAAAAAGCAAGGGAAAGAAACAGTTAAACATGCTGATTCTCCCTCCTTTTTCTACTGCAAAGAAGGAAGAAGCATCCTAGAGGGAGGTGATCAAATACAGGGCATGTCCATTGACAATAACGCTGGGATACATAGTTTGCCTTGTTTCCTAACTCATGCCTGATTTGCATTATAGGGCCAAACCAAGCTGAGCCAAGCTATACTGGGCTGGGCTGGTTACGCATCCACCAAAGCTGCTGGAACCGTGCAATGTGAAGAAAAAAAATATCAGAGCCAGCATGGTGCGGTTCAGGTAGGCCCTAAAGTGCTAATTATACAAGGCTATAACCTAACTCAATGTGATATGTCAGTTGGTAGGCCTACTAATCTGAGCAGATAATCAGGTCACCGACTGTCACAATAATAAAGTAATATGAAAGGCTACTCAGTGGACTAGAACATAGTTTCTTCTTTCAGACCCAAAAGGTTCTATCAGTCACAAACGTTTGTGAACATCCTGAAACATCAGGGTGTTTAGAGGGAGGAATGGGATGAGATATATTGCCAAGATCATGAAACAGTTGAGAGAAAGAAAATAAAACATTAAACACTGAGTATGAAATTGGTCCTCGCAGCCACCAACCACAGGCGTGTTCAGGGCCGCTTTGCAATAACATGTTATATTTATCCGATTTATGCATCCAATTTAAAACATTCATTTTGAAACCCTCGCCATCATTCAGTGCAAGCAGAGAATTGTAATTGTAATAAATTACTAAGACATTAACTATATTCAATGTGGTTAGCCAACAACATGCACACTTTAATGTAGTTTCGACCAGTAACCTAATTTGTAGCCTCTTGATATAGGCTAGGTTAGGAGTAGGCAACTTTGGTCCTGGGTTGCCGCAGGCACTTTATGTTTTTGATTTAACAGACCTGGAAGTCTAGGTGTGTTGAATTTAGGCAATCACTGAACTGATCAATTACCTCAGTTGGCCAGCTGTGGTGCCTAGATGGAACAAAATCAAATCAAATGTTATGTCACATGCTTTGTAAACAACAGGTGTAGATTAACAGTGAAATGCTTACTTATGGGCCCTTCCTAACAATACAGAGAGACAGAATAGAGAAATAATAACACAAGGAATAAATCCATAATGAGTAATGATAACTTGGCTATATACATGGGGTACCAGTACAGAGTCGATGTGAAGGGGTACAAGGTAATTGAAGTAGATATGTTCATTTAGGTAGGGATAAAGTGACTGGGCAACAGGATAGACAAACAGCAACAGCAGTGCATGTGATGAGTCAAAAAAGTAAATGAGGGTCAATGAGGACAGTCCGGGTAGCTATTGGATAGCTAAACAAAAATAAACGCAACAATTTCAAAGATTTTACTGAGTTACAGTTCATATAAGGAAATCAGTCAATTTAAATATATTCATTAGACCCTAATCTATGGATTTCACATGACAGGGTATACAGATATGCATTGGTTGGTCACAGTAGGAACGTGGATCAGAAAACCAGTCAGTATCAGTATTTTCCTCATGCAGCGTGACATCTCCTTTGAATAGAGTTGATCAGGCTGTTGATTGTGGCCTCTCCTCTTTAATGGCTGTGTGAAGTTGCTGGATATTGGTGGGAACTGGAACACGCTGTAGTACACGTCGATCCAGAGCATCCCAAACATGCTCAATGGGTGACATGTCTGGTGAGTTTGCAGGCCATGGAAGAACTGGGACACTTTCAGCATCCAGGAATTGTGTACAGATCCTTGCGACATGGGGCTGTGCATTATCAGGAAGTCCAGGATCTTTAGCTTAGTGATTAGCTTGAAGGGCACCATGGAGTTGAACGCTGAGCTATAGTCAATGAAAAGCATTCTCACATAGGTATTCCGTTTGTCAAGGTGGGAAAGGGCAGTGAGTCATGTATGATCTGTTGGGGCGGTATGTGAATTGGAGTGGGTCCAGATTGTCTGGGATAAAAGGTGCTGATGTGAGCCATGACCAGCCTTTCAAAGCATTTCATGGCTACAGATGTGAGTGCTATGGGGCAATAGTCATTTAGACAGGTTACCTTGGCATTCTTTGGCTCAGGGACTATGGTGGTCTGCTAGTCGATGTCAGTAAGACCTTTAAACAAGGCCGCAGTGCATGACACTCAAGAGTATGCACTGACCAACTGGCAAGTGTCTTCACTGACATGTTCAACATCTCCCTGACCCAGTCTCTAATACCTACAAATAATACAGTATTCTATTAAAAACAATATCATGAGAGATAGTGCAAGCTGCTCTCAATGTCACATTCTGCAGTGGACATAGGGTGACACCAAGAGTGCCATATGTCAACTGAGACAGTTTACGGTAGACCCCTTTGGGTGCACGTTTAGTTTTTTGCCCTACTACACCACAGCTGATTCAAATAACCAACTCATCATCACGTTGAGTATCTGAATCAGCTAGAAAGCAAAACGTGCACCCGAAAGGGCCCCTTGAACCGAGTTTGGGAAACCCTGCTCTGAGGTTGGGGGCAGGAACAAATCACTCATGCTACCAGCGACTGTACTGTGGATTCTATAAAAACGTTCTCTAACTAGAATTACGTTGCTAAGTTAATGTACATTTAGTTAAGTGCAACAGTAAAAACCTCGCATTTCTGCACAACGTTTAGCCTATATTCTGATATTTTAAGAATATGAGGATACATCCTGCAACGAGTTTGAACCTGCTTGTCTCGACACTTGCTGCCTCGTTGCTCTCGCAGTATAATACAAATTACAACAGCAGCAAACAGCGTGGAAATATGTATCACCTTATTTAACTCACCTTTCTTGCAATTGAGGCTAAATGCACACGCTGCAGTCCAAGTCACCGATAGGCAAAATAATATGGGACCTCAGAAAATGAATAAACAGCTGGATGAACAACCACCGTAGATATGCGTTCACTCCCCCTTGGCCACCACTAGTTAACACAGCCACAAAGTCCTAACTCGCCAATTTCTACAATTGATCTTCTTAAAATCTGATTTTAAATATAACCTTAACCCTAACCTTAATCACACTGCTAATTGTATGTCTAACCTTCAATTAAGAGCAAAAGGCACATTTTTGTAACCAATTTTGAGTTTGAGGCTGTGGAATCTGACTTTGTGGCTGGGTTATTTAGTGGAAACCAATCCCCCTGTCGTTGGATTAATTTCTGCCGCCAACTTCCGCATTTGTCACGTGATTTACTATCCAATTTTTTAGATATCTGGATCTAAATTACAGCGTTTGGCAATGTTGTTTATGTTCGTGTAAACGATCAAATGTTTAACTCACATAAGGCATGTATACATTAATAACCGTCACAGACGCCTGGGTAGATAACTGATTACGTTTCAGGGGGTTTTCTCCTTCCACTCATCACCACTAGGCTACATTCATGTTATGATGTCGCCACTTTGTGGCCACTTCGTGTAGTTGAAGTGATGAGGAGATTCAGCTACTCTTGGAGGTTAGCGGAAGTTATTGTTATTAATAACCGCTCTTGACCTTCATCAGATATAAAAAGGTTGAGGCTTTTAAACATAGCTAAGGGACTAACCACAATGAATAGCCTACAAAGCAAAACATGATGTGAATGCTTAAATCAGTTCAATCTGACCAATTGTATTTGACATCGACTGACCAGATTGTGATTACAGAGAGTGTTGACCAATGGAATATGTAAACACAGCCTGTAGCTGCACTTACCTGACAGCCAGGTGTCATTTGGCTAAATAAATGTAACCAGTTATGAGAGAAAAAAAGACATATCTTTCAATCACCAAGAGAGAAAGTGCATTTCATGTCAAGTAATAATAGGCTACATTCTTGTCGGAAAAGGACAACTGTAATTTGAAGTGGGATAGGTTAAATAATAATTTAATTATGGATATGTACATGTCATGTACAGGGCTTAATAGCCTAATCAATATGCTACAATTTCCCACAAACTACTCTTGTAATGGCTTTATTCGTGCTAATTACAGTAATACAAGTGGTTAACTTAAATCGTAGAAGCTGTAAAGGCAATATTAGTAGTGTAAAGTACTTAAGTAAAACTACTTTAAAGTTCTATCTGAGTCGTTTTTTGGTGTAGGCTATCTGTACTTAACTTTACTATTTATATTTTTTACAGCTTTTAATATTACTTCACTATATTCCTAAAGAAAATATTGTACTTTTTACTCCATATATTTTCCGTGACACCCAAAAGTAGGCTACTCATTACATTTTGAAAGTTTATCAGGACAGGAAAATGGTTCAATTCACGTACTTATCAATATAACATCCCATCCCTACTGCCGCTGATCTGGCGGACTCACTAAACACAAATGCTTTGTTTGTCTGATTGTTGGAATGTGCCCCTGGCTATCGGTAAATAAATAAAAAATATATAACAAATTGTGCCCTCTTGTTTGGAATGATTAATATTTTTGATACTTAAGTATTTTTTTAGCAATTACATTTACTTTTGATGCTTAAGTATATTTAAAACCAAATACTTTTAGACTTTTACTCAAGTAATAAGATACTGGGTGACTAACTTTTACTTGAGTGATTTTCTATAAAGGTATCTTTACTTTTATGAGAGGGTACTTTTCCCGCCACTGATTACGATAGAAGAGCTTCACCACAAATCACATATACCCTGCAGAGGGCACTCAAAGGTTAGCTCATAGCCTATACCTTTTCGGAATACTCATTTACAGTTTTTCTCAGTCGCTTTGGTACATTTATCGAATCATTCTTAATATTTGGAAACCAGTAAGTCGATTTCTCAAAACAATTATTACAAACAGCACAACACAATGGATGACCTGCAAAAGCCTGTAACTTACTCAAAATCTCTAGTCTATTCCTCAAAAGTGAATCTTTATGTCAATGAACATGTCAGTGCCATCAGAATGTCAAGTCCTTGTGTCATTGTTCACAAAGAAGATGCTTAGTTTTCTCAAAAAGCTTAGTCGTGTTGTCAATATAAAACTGAACTCTTTAGGTATTTTCTGATGTACACTATGGCTAAATTTTTCATGACAATGATTGAAAATGCACAAGGCTGCACTTTTTCTGTATGGAATTTATACATTTCAACAGTACAAAGTCACACATTCCTTTATGTGAGATTAGGATTGCAAGATATTGGACAGGATTCACATTTATGCTTTTATTTCTGGTTTTCAACAAATTACAGTGTCATTGCTATTCAGAAAGAAAAAAACACAAAACTATTTTATAGTTTTCTGTACAATCACAATGGTATGGGGTCCTGACGTTCCAGTCTGTTGGGCCAAAGATTCTCATCTACATCACAGCGGATATCTCTTCTAGAGTGTCTTATCCAGCCTCTGCAGGCATCGACTGTGATGTCCTCACGTGCTGCATCCATGGCATCCACCAGGGTCATTTGGTTATGTGGCTGGCGATCGTAGACCTTCCACCTCCACGCTGAGAAGAACTCCTCAATTGGGTTAAGGAATGGGGAATAGGGCGGGAGGAATTCCATAATCATCCTGTGGTGGGTCACAAACCATTGCCTGATGGTGTTTGAGCGATGTAAACTCACATTATCCCAAAGTACCACATACTTTGGTAACTCATCACGAACCTGACCTCTCTCATCAGCTGGTATGAGATCCCTGTATAGGGTGTCTAAGAAGATGAGGAGATGCTGTGTGTTGTATGGCCCTATAAGGGGGATACGCGTTACCACACCATTCTCTGACAAAGCAGCACACATAGTGATGTTCCCTCCCCGTTGGCCTGGCACATCCACAGTAGCTCTGTGTCCAATGACATTTCGACCACGCCTTCTGATTTTGGTCAGGTTGAAGCCAGCTTCATCCAGGTATACAAAGTTGTGAGGTGGTTCACTTGATTCCAGTTCCATTATACGCTATATCCCAGAAAATACAAAATTATTTTTATGAGTTATATGTATTTCATTTTGGACAACATAAAGTTACGTCAAATATACCCATATTACATGTTCTTTTCTACAGCCAAAGCAAATGTATACAGCTCACACTTACTGTAATTACTGTATGCACATATTTTACCTGTACATACTGGTATCGTAGCTCCTTCACTCTGTCACCATTCCTTTCAAATGGTACATGGTACAGCTGTTTCATGCTCATATGGTTATTTTTCAGCACCCTGTCGATAGTTGAGATGCTAACAGATTGGATGTTTACAAAGACATTGTTGTCTTCTATAATGGCACTGAATCTCCTTTAGTCTAATAGCATTATTTTCTCTGACCATGGTGCAAATAGCCTCCTGCTGTTGAGGTGTGAAAAGGGGCCCTCTCCCACCCCTGTGAGGTAGTCTTGCAGTCCTATGTGGGGAAATACAGTGATGCCTAACACAAGATTGAAAAAGATTTCAGTGTCTGTGTATGTGTGTGTGTGAGTGTGTGAGTGTGAGTGTGTGAGTGAGTGACTGACTGACTGACTGACTGAGTGAACACAGACCCACAAAGCTTTTAAAAAAATAAAATAAAAATAATTGCAAAGTCCCTCTTTGCCATGAAAATGAACTTAATCCCATAAAAACATTTCCACTGCATTTCAGCCCTGCCACAAAAGGACCAGCTGCCATCATGTCAGCGATTGTCTCGTTAACACAGGTGTGAGTGTTGACGAGGACAAGGCTGGAGATCACTCTGTCATGCTGATTGAGTCAGAATAACAGACTGGAAGCTTTATAAGGAGGGTGGTGCTTGAAATCATTGTTCTTTCTCTGTCAACCATGGTTACCTGCAAGGAAACACGTGCCGTCATCATTGCTTTGCACAAAAAGGGCTTCGCAGGCAAGGATATTGCTGCTAGTAAGATTGCACCTAAATCAACCATTTATCGGATCATCAAGACCTTCAAGGAGAGAGGTTCAATTGTTGTGAAGAAGGCCTCAGGGCGCCCAATAAAGTCCAGCAAGCGCCAGGACCGTCTCCTAAAGTTGATTCAGCTGCGGGATCGGGGCACCACCAGTGCAGAGCTTGCTCAGGAATGGCAGCAGGCAGGTGTGAGTGCATCTGCACGCACAGTGAGGCGAAGACTTTTGGAGGATGACCTGGTGTCAAGAAGGGCAGCAAAGAAGCCACTTCTCTCCAGAAAAACAACATCAGGGACAGACTGATATTCTGCAAAAGGTACAGGGATTGGACTGCTGAGGACTGGGGTAGAGTCATTTTCTCTGATGAATCCCCTTTCCGATTGTTTGGGCCATCCGGAAAACACCTTGTCCGGAGAAGACAAGGTGAGCGCTACCATCAGTCCTGTGTCATGCCAACAGTAAAGCATCCTCAGACCATTCATGTGTGGGGTTGCTTCTCAGCCAAGGGAGTGGGCTCACTCACAATTTTGCCTAAGAACACAGCCATGAATAAAGAATGGTACCAACACATCCTCCGAGAGCAACTTCTCCCAACCATCCAAGAACAGTTTGGTGACGACCAATACCTTTTCCAGCATGATGGAGCACCTTACCATAAGGCAAAAGTGATAACTAAGTGGCTCTGGGAACAAAACATTGACATTTTGGGTCCATGGCCAGGAAACTCCCCAGACCTTAATCCCATTGAGAACTTGTGGTCGATCCTCAAGAGGCGTGTGGACAAACAAAAACCCACAACTTCTGACAAATTCCAAGCTTTGATTATGCAAGAATGGCCTGCCATCAGTCAGGATGTGGCCCAGAAGTTAATTGACAGCATGCCAGGGCGGATTGCAGAGGTGGCCACGACTGTATCTACTTCACTTGCTTTGGCAATGTTAACATATTGTATGTTTCCCATGCCAATAAAGCCCTGAGAGAGAGAGAGAGAGAGACACTCACTCACCTGTCCATTGGCAATGTGTCCTGAATGCTTTGTTTTTTGCGCAATCTCTCATTCAGAATTTGACAAGCACTTGATAATGCCTCAAATTTCACAGCGTCAACCCCTTTGTGGCCGTAATGCACCCCCAAAAAATCCATGCCTTTTACGGCCCGGAGTGCTGCTTTGTGACCTTCTCCCCGAGTGTGCTGTGCAATCCGGTGCGTCTCTCACTCACACGGCTCTCCGTCAAGTGATCAGGTCTTTCTCACAGGCTACAAGTCAGAAACATCGGGGACGCAACTGTGAGCGTCCTTATCCAATTCCGAGGTGCATATTGAAGATATTGGAAGAACTGTCCACATTTACTTTTCGTCAGTCAACAAGATGAGTAGGCCTAACGAACAGCAAAAGCACTAGCCTATGTCAATCTACTATCCCCCGTAGTACAAAAGTCTACCTATTCTATTCTGTGCGAGAAATAAATATTCCAAACATAGTCTGGGACAGTTGTGGGATGCGATTGATCCCAAATTAATGCAACCACTAGCATGCAAAAAAAATATTCATGCAATGTGGCTGATGCAACAGATCAGAACGTTAAGTTTCAAATGTTTTTATATTTTTATCATTGAGCAATTTTCAGGACTGCTGAGCGCAAACTTGAACGTTGTGAAAATTCTGTGCATCTTCCTGCGTGCGTTTACTTTGAACACGTTACACTGAGGCTGTACCAGAGTGGCTTACCATAAAAAACAATGGAGAAAATGTATCCCAAAACATTTTAAAATGGAAACTGCTGTTCTGTCATTCAGCCTACTGTAGCAGCCAATGTGTGGTGTTCAATGTAGGCCTACATTCCATGCAGGGCTTAACATTAACCTGTTTATCCAGGTGGTTGAAAACGTTGTTGTTTGATAAAAAAAAAAAAAACAGTTTACCTCTGGCTGGGAACCACTATTATACATAATTGGTTTTAATAAAGTAGAAGCTTATATACTAAATAATCGGCATACTGCTTTGAATCGTGAAACATAAAGGATGTGTTATGTGATTCCATACTGAGCGTTGCGATGTTTTGTCTGTGGTTCCATAGTGTAGTGGTTATCACGTCTGCTTTACACGCAGAAGGTCCTGGGTTCGAGCCCCAGTGGAACCATGTTTTTGGCGGCAGGTAGCCTAGTGGTTAGAGAGGTGAGCCAGCAACCGGAGGGTTGCCAGTTCGTGTCTCCGGTCTGACTGGAAGTGAGCTGGCAACCCTTTTTTGCTGGTTGCTGCACTGTAAAAAATATATATTTCCGCAAGATCACAATGATATTATTCTATGTAACAGAAGTGAATATAATAGCATAGTATAACGTTACTGTAAGACAAAAAACTGAATTTTTCTGTTATGTGTCCCTTATTTAAAACAACACTGTAGACCATTTCTAAACAACACTGTATAACTCAAGAAGATCTAAATGCATATCCACATGAAACTGATTGAGATCAAATGGTTGGTATGCAGATGCTGGATGGGTGTTTCACCGGTTAAGCTTGAAGATGTATCATTCACAATTGAATGCAATGCTGTATTTGTCGTAGAGTACTATTATACAATGCTATTATACTGAATGCACTCTGTTTACAACATTGACATCAGCAAACCCATCGTCCACATGATGCCATACACGTGGTCTGCGATTGTGAGGCCGGTTGGATGTACTGCCAAATTCTCTAAATCAACGTTGGAGGCGGTTTATGGTAGAGAAATTAACATTAACTTCTCTGGCAACAGCTCTGGTGGGCATTCCTACAGTCAGCATGCTAATTGCCCGCTCCCTCAAAATTTGAGACATCTGTGGCATTGTGTTGTGTGACACAACTGCTTATTTTACAGTGGCCTTTTATTGACCCCAGCTGCAAGGTGCACCTTTGTAATGATCATGCTGTTTTAATCATTTCTTGATATGCCACACCACAACCCTTATCTTGGTAAAGGAGAAATGCTCACTAACAGGGATGTAAACAAATTTGTGCATACAATTTTAGAGAAATAAGCTTTTTGTGCATTTGGAAAATTCTGGGCCCTTTTATTTAATGTGTTACAGACTGCATTTAAAATGGGTTAAATATATTGTTTTCACACACATATACACACCAATACCCCATAATGACAATGTGAAAACATGTTTGCAAATTTATTGAAAGTGAAATAAATAACTACCTCATGTATATAAGTATTCACACCCTTGAGTCAATACTTTGTAGAAGCACCTTTGGCAGCGATTACAGCTGTGAGTCCTGGGTAAGGCTAGAGCTTTCCACACCTGGATTGTGCAACATCTGCCCATAATTTTTTTCCAAAGTTCTTCCAGCTCTGTCAAATTGGTTGTTGATCATTGCTAGACAACCATTTTCATGTCTTGCCATATATTTTCAAGTAGATTTAGGTCAAAACTGTAACTCTGCCAATCAGGAACATTCACTGTCTCCTTGGTAAGCAACTCCAGTGTATATTTGGCCTTGTGTTTTAGGTCATTGTCCTGCTGAAAGATGAATTCATCTCCCAGTGTCTGGTGGAAAGCAGACTGAACCAGGTTTTCCTCTAGGATCTTGCCTGTGCTTAGCTCAATTCCGTTTATTTTTTATCCTGAAAAACTCCCCAGTCTTTAACTATTAAAAGCATACACATAACATGATGTAGCACCACTATACTTGAAAATATTTTGTATTTTTTTCTTTTTTTATTTCACCTTTATTTAACCAGGTAGGTCAGTTGAGAACAAGTTCTCATTTGCAACTGCGACCTGGCCAAGACAAAGCAAAGCAGTGCGACAAAAACAACACAGAGTTACACAGTAAACAAACAAACATGGAGAGTGGTACTCAAATGTGTTGTATTGGATTTGCCCCAAACATAACACTTTGTATTCAGGACAAAAAGTGAATTGCTTTGCCACATTTTTTGCATTATTACTTTTGTGCTTGGTTGTAAACAGGATGCATGGTTTGGAATATTTTCTTATTCAGTACAGGCTTCCTTTACACTGTCAATTAGATTACAATTGTGGAGTAACTACAATGTTGTTTATCCATCCTTAGTTTTCTCAGCCATTAAACTCTCTAGCTGTATTCAATGTCTGCTTTTTAAAAATTGACCCATCTACCAATAGGTGCCATTCTTTGCGAGGCATTGGAAAACCTCCCTGGTCTTTGTGGTTGAATCTGTGTTTGAAATTCACTGCTTGACTGAGGGACCTTACAGATCATTTTATGTATGGGGTACAGAGATGAGGTAGTCATTCAAAAATCATGTTATTAACACTATTATTGCATCTTATTATGTGACTTGTAAAGCATATTTCTACTCCTGAACTTTGTTAGGCTTGCCATAACAAAGGGGTTGTACAGTTATTGACTAAAAACATTTCAGCTTTTGATTTTTTATTAATTTGTACAATTTTGAAAAAACATAATTTCACTTTGACATTATGGGGTATTTTGTGTAGGACAGTGACAAGAAATCGTGTCCTGATGGATCTCTCTCTGAGGGCCAACTGTGGTTTCCCCTGAATACTGGGGCAAAACGGACAATAACATTTGATCACTAATGACTGAGAAGTTAGTCATATTTCCTGATCATGTATCTCTTCATGAAAAGCAACAAATCATTAAGCCTTGACACTCTAGAGGAGGTGGTGGAGAGACGGATCATGGCCAAACTGCTGGCCATCATGGACAACGTCACCCACCCTCTGCACGCCATGGTTATGACGCAGAGGAGCACCTTCAGTCACAGACTGATCCCACCACGGTGTGCCAGAGAGCGCTACAGGAGGTCATTCCTGCCGGCGGCTATTAGACTATATAATGCCTCACCGGGGTGCCGTGCCGTCGGCAACATAGATCGGGAACTGTTGGGGTGTTAGGACCTAGTTTAACAATTGTGCATTCATCCGTGAGTAACTCTGGTCTGTAATCACTCATTCACTCAGGACTTATTCATTCATTTAGGTCTGTATATACATACTCATGTACAGTTGTTATATCATATCACGTGCAATATTGCTAGTAATTCTTGGACCTAATTTACCTAATTCACTCAGGAATGCATATTAGTATCCTGTCAGTTGCACCTTTTCTCATTGCTTTTAGTATATCAAAAGGACTGTATTTTAAGGGAATTACTATTATTACCCCAAATTATATCATAACATGAACATGAATAAGGATATTTAATATTTCAAATTTAGAAGTTAGTACCCAACATGTGGAATGCAAATGTATCTTATTAATTTCAACCGATCTGCGTGCCGGGTGTGCAGGTGTCATGTTCTTATTAGGCTCCTCTTTCAATATGCTCAGTTGCCCGGCTAGCTCAGTCGGTAGAGCATGAGACTCTTAATCTCAGGGTCGTGGGTTCGAGCCCCACGTTGGGCGTATATCTTTTTTGCAACTCTAACCTCGCTGTGCTTATTGACGTAAAGAGAAGCTTGTAACACACACCTCCATAGTATTCAGAATTTTATTTCTTAATTTTTAAATAAAACATTTAATTTTGTTATGTTTTTGGCTGGTCTCATTTACTTTATATTCTAGGAGCAAGGCTAAATATTATTGAAAATATTATACAAATATAATTCTTTTAGGATTTTTAATAGTATTTCTTTGCCTTGATTATTTAGTGAACAAATTAATAGGGAAGTTCTATGTCTGCCAAATTTTCAGATTACTGCTTGGTAGGTGAAATCACTTCCTAATCAAAAGGAAGCGCCCAACGTGGGGCTCGAACCCACGACCCTGAGATTAAGAGTCTCATGCTCTACCGACTGAGCTAGCCGGGCTGTGTCATTTTGACTAAGCCCCTCCCTTTGTAAGCCTGCAACCCCCTTCTACTCCTCCCCCTACCTTATCTTAGGAACAAAAGACTTTAGCTTGGATAGTGTTAGTAACCCTGTCTCTGTGGCGCAATCGGCTAGCGCGTTAGACTGTTAATCTAAAGGTTGGTGGTTCGAGCCCACCCAGGGACGGATTCTTTTCATTTTTGCCGTTAGGATTCTTAAAACTGTTGTTTTGAAATCAGGAAATTATCCTCAGAATTACTCATTAAGGTAACACTTCAATAGTAGAGTACTTTAAGGGAATTATTATTATTACACTAAATTATATCATACGCACATTTAGCTATTTAAGTATCTCTTCCTGTCATTTACCTGTACATATAATGTAACCATGCAAATATTCACTTACCTGTACATTTAACCAGACTGTATATTAAGTAAACTATTATTACCCTCACTTATATCTTACCCACATTTAGCTGCCATCGACCTGTATAGTATAGTTAACTTGCAAATATTTGTTATTTATTTATATCAACATGCAATATTTGTATAATGTTTTCACCTAACATTCTGTAACAATGTATAGTGTACATATTCAGCCATTCACTCATAATATGCAATGCCTTTTTATAGCTTTTTGCACTGCAGACTTCTTGTATTGTTATACTTTTTCATACTGCCCAAATTTATGCACCTGTCTAATTTCGTTTTGATGCATATTGCACATTTTCTGTTAATCCAATAAACCTAATTTCAATACTGAAATATGTGTCCATCAGTTATTTGATAGATCAAAATGAAATTGCTGATCCAAACACCCAATTATTTATAAATGGAAATCATGGAAATTGACAGGGGTCAATTTCCATGATTTATATGATTTATATATACAGTGGGGCAAAAAAGTATTTAGTCAGCCACCAATTGTGCAAGTTCTCCCACTTAAAAAGATGAGAGAGGTCTGTAATTTTCATCATAGGTACACTTCAACTATGAGAGACAAAATTAGAAAAAAAATCCAGAAAATCACATTGTATGATTTTTTATGAATTTATTTGCAAATTATGGTGGAAAATAAGTATTTGGTCACCTACAAACAAGCAAGATTTCTGGCTCTCACAGACCTGTAACTTCTTCTTTAAGAGGCTCCTCTGTCCTCCACTCGTTACCTGTATTAATGGCACCTGTTTTAACTTGTTATCAGTATAAAAGACACCTGTCCACAACCTCAAACAGTCACACTCCAAACTCCACTATGGCCAAGACCAAAGAGCTGTCAAAGGACACCAGAAACAAAATTGTAGACCTGCACCAGGCTGGGAAGACTGAATCTGCAATAGGTAAGCAGCTTGGTGTGAAGAAATCAACTGTGGGAGCAATTATTAGGAAATAGAAGACTTACAAGACCACTGATAATCTCCCTCGTTCTGGGGCTCCACGCAAGATCTCACCTCGTGGGGTCAAAATGATCACAAGAACGGTGAGCAAAAATCCCAGAACCACACGTGGGGACCTAGTGAATGACCTGCAGAGAGCTGGGACCAAAGTAACAAAGGCTACCAGCAGTAACACACTACGCCGCCAGGGACTCAAATCCTGCAGTGCCAGACGTGTCCCCCTGCTTAAGCCAGTACATGTCCAGGCCCGTCTGAAGTTTGCTAGAGAGCATTTGGATGATCCAGAAGAGGATTGGGAGAATGTCATATGGTCAGATGAAACCAAAATATAACTTTTTGGTTAAAAACTCAACTCGTCGTGTTTGGAGGAGAAAGAATGCTGAGTTGCATCCAAAGAACACCATACCTACTGTGAAGCATGGGGGTGGAAACATCATGCTTTGGGGCTGTTTCTGCAAAGGGACCAGGACGACTGATCCTTGTAAAGGAAAGAATGAATGGGGCCATGTATCGTGAGAGTTTGAGTGAAAACCTCCTTCCATCAGCAAGGGCATTGAAGATGAAACGTGTCTGGGTCTTTCAGCATGACAATGATCCCAAACACACCGCCCGGGCAACGAAGGAGTGGCTTCGTAAGAAGCATTTCAAGGTCCTGGAGTGGCCTAGCCAGTCTCCAGATCTCAACCCAATAGAAAATCTTTGGAGGGAGTTGAAAGTCCGTGTTGCCCAGCGACAGCCCAGAAACATCACTGCTCTAGAGGAGATCTGCATGGAGGAATGGGCCAAAATACCAGCAACAGTGTATGAAAACCTTGTGAAGACTTACAGAAAACGTTTGACCTCTGTCATGCCAACAAAGGGTATATAACAAAGTATTGAGATAAACTTTTGTTATTGACCAAATACTTATTTTCCACCATAATTTGCAAATAAATTCATTAAAAATCCTACAATGTGATTTTCTGGATTTATTTTTCTCATTTTGTCTCTCATAGTTGAAGTGTACCTATGATGAAAATTACAGGCCTCTGTTGATATTTCAATTACTCGAGAAGGAGACAAGTCATAACTCAGGACCAGGTGGAATTGATATTCAATCAAGCGATTTATTTGATGCAAAGATATTTGGTAACTCGTGCACGGGCTCGTTCCTTCAGCTCTTAGGGAGTCGTCCGGAACAAAGAGACCTCCTAAACACGTGGCACACATATTTATACAGAGCAATAGTAATAAAATGACGTAGGTAGATTCACACTCCTGACTGGTCGTTGTTATGGAGGGCAGTCCCTCCTCGGGCAGTATCGACTTCCCATTGGCTCTTGGCAGTGTTCTTTGTCCTCGGAGTCCAGCCCTCATAAATCTGTGTGTGTTTAGGATTAGATATTCTAAAAGATGTGTGTAATACAGGTTGTGTAATGTTTCGAGCTAATGTGTGTAATACAGCGTTGGTAATAAGCGACATCAAGAATATATTTATTACACCTCTCTCATCTTTTTAAGTGGGAGAACTTGCACAATTGGTGGCTGACTAAATACTTTTTTGCCCCACTGTATATATATATATATATATATATATATTTTTTTTTTTTATAATCAAAACTAATAATACAAATATATATATATTTATACAGTTGAAGTCGGTAATTTACATACACCTTAGCCAAATACATTTAAACTCAGTTTTTCACAATTCCTGACATTTAATCCTAGTCAAAATTAATTCCCTGTCTTAGGTCAGTTAGGATCACCACTTTATTTTAAAAATATGAAATGTCAGAATAATAGTAGAGAGAATTACTTATTTCAGCATTTATTTCTTTCATCACATTCCCAGTGGGTCAGAAGTTTACATACACTCAATTAGTATTTGGTAGCATTGCCTTTAAATTGTTTAACTTGGGTCAAACGTTTTAGGTAACCTTCCTATCCTATCCGACTTGCCAAAACTATAGTTTGTTAACATGAAATCTGTGGACATACATACATACATACATACAAATAATATATAGCGACAGAGGGATGTGGGGCAATTTCCTTATTGCATATATATATGAGAACGTCTCAAAGATAGAGGACCAGAATGGAACTAGCCTCGGGTATGACCCGTACATGTGATACAGAGTGGCGGGTGCATGATCTAGAGTAAGTTGGGTCTATTTCTGGATACAATCTGGCAAGTCTACTCCTGCAAAAGTGTAGGCGGTGAAATACTTTAAACTGTACTAACCCATGTCTAATGCAGATTAAGGATGAGTGTATCCTGTCAATTGCAGAATGCCAAGTGATATCGGAAATCTCACTTCCAAACTCTCCCTCCCATGAACGCTTTACACGGTCAAGAGTGGGGAATGCAATATTCTGAATAATGTCATATAGCCTAGACATGTGTCCCTTTACATAGGGATCCAGGTTCAGACATTCATCAAGCTAGCTGGTGGGTGGGAGAGATTGGAATGAGGGGGAAATCTTTCTTGTAAAGTTACCAATATGCAAGTACCTGACAAAGTGCGTCTGGGGTATACTGTGCTCTGAGGTATACTGTGCTCTGGGGTATACTGTGCGTCTGGGTTATACTGTGCTCTGGGGTATACTGTGCTCTGGGGTATACTGTGCTCTGGGGTATACTGTGCTCTGGGGTATACTGTGCGTCTGGGGTATACTGTGCTCTGGGGTATACTGTGCTCTGGGGTATACTGTGCGTCTGGTGTATACTGTGCTCTGGGGTATACTGTGCTCTGGGGTATACTGTGCTCTGGGGTTATCTTGTGAATATTACCAGACCAATAGTAATGGAGGAAATTGGGTAGGGCAAGACCCCCCTCTCCTTTCTGTCTCTCCAAAAACGTTTTTCGCAACCATGGGAATAGTCTGAAACAGATACAGGAATCTTGGCGTGATGACCATCTTGACCGAGTTGACTCTGCCAGCGATTGATATGGGGAGAGTCGACCAACTATTGATATGGGGAGAGTCGACCAACGATTGATATGGGGAGAGTCGACCAACGATTGATATGGGGAGAGTCGACCAACGATTGATATGGGGAGAGTCGACCAACGATTGATATGGGGAGAGTCGACCAACGATTGATATGGGGAGAGTCGACCAGCGAGTGATATGGGGAGAGTCGACCAGGGAGTGATATGCGGAGAGTCGACCAGCGAGTGATATGCGGAGAGTCGACCAGCGAGTGATATGCGGAGAGTCAACCAGCGAGTGATATTGGGAGTGTCTACCAGCGAGTGATATTGGGAGTGTCGACCAGCGAGGTTTCAAGGAGCTTTCCGTTTTGATAGGGTTATTTTCAATATTTAGTAGAGCCTCCTTTTGCTAAAATATGTGATAAGTTTGTCTCTCCTCATTTGATAGTATTTAAAATATCCACCACACTGGCAGGAACATTAAGCACTCAGCATTTGTTGAGCCATTGGGGAGGCTCAACACCCTTAGGGCCACTCTTTTAGGCAAAATAACCCTATCAAAACGGAAAGCTCATTGAAACCTCGCTGACTCGCTGGTCGACTCTCCCCATATCAATCGTTGGTCGAGTGATATTGGGAGTGTCGACCAGCATTTGAGGTCTAGGCTGGCTTGAAATTGAAATTGAACAGATCTTAGAATTTCCTAGTCACAATTTCCGAGTCACACAGTTGGTTAAATGGTGATTTTAATGAATGGAGTGAATTTGGAGCATCAGTTTGTTTTCCTGTGACTAAGGAGGTTGAAGAGTCGTGCGCAAACACCGCTCGGGATTTCTGACCCCTCTATTCCCTAACATACTCACATACTCTGTGTGTCTATATGTGCGGGCAAAGGGAAAAGTAGTGGAACAGGGTATTCTTTGGTCATACGCAACATGTTAGCTGTTTTCAAAAGTGGTCGAATTCCGAATTGTCTTCAGTCCTCGTTAGTATAGTGGTCAGTATCCCCGCCTGTCACGCGGGAGACCGGGGTTCAATTCCCCGACGGGGAGGATAAACTACTTTTTATTTTAGTAATGTCTGAGAGAGATAAGCCTCATTGTAAAAGTACATTCAGCCCTTGTCTTTACGCCACTATAGTGGCTTTAACCCCCTAGTAAAATTGATGGTGGTGGCCTGATTTTATATAAAGCCAAGGTCTGTTGATTTATTACTGTAAACCGTTCGGTTTTGAAAATATAAATCTCACTCAAAGGACCATATACTGTAATTGTATATATATATATATATATAAGAATCCGTCTTGAAGGACCGTATAATGTATATCAATCTGGCTTCAGGCACCATTAATTCCTATCTATAATAGAGTACCACAGTATGAGTCATAATACCAGTCATAAAACCATATGTATACTCATACGGACATCCAAGGGAACTGGAACTGTTGATATGGCTAGGTTGTTGAGATGTTGTAGATGTTGACGTTACCCCTCTCAGTTTTGCCATACAATACGGCTGAATGCTGAATATTTCTCTCTCTGTATAAGGTTGTAAAATTTTTGCAATCAGGTACTGTCGTAGTAAACATCATGAGAGTGCTACCATACTGTAGCAAATCAGTCTCTGTGGCGCAATTGGTTAGCGCGTTAGACTGTTAATCTAAAGGTTGGTGGTTCAAGCCCACCCAGGGACGATTTTTTTCAATTGTTTGAACATGCGGCATGAGGTGTTACCAGCCCATTCCGACCTGCAGTCCCTATACAGGGGATGGATGTGGAAATGGTTGGGTCATACAAGTTCCTGGGAGTCCATATGGACAACAGGCTGGAATGGTCTGGTAACACCGGGGCCCTGTACAAATAGGGCCAGAGCCGACTCTACTTTCTGAGGAGTCTCAGGTCCTTCAACGTGTGCATTAAACTACTGCATACCTTCTACCAGTGCCATCTTTTTTGCAGTGGTGTGCTGGGGAGCCAACATAAAAGCCGGTGATGCTTCTCGGGTAAATATGCTGATCAGGAAGGCTAGCTCTGTCCTGGGGATGAGCCTTGACACTCTAGAGGAGGTGGCGGAGAGACTGATTCTGGCCAAACTGCTGGCCATCATGGACAACGTCACCCACCCTCTGCATGCCATGGTTATGACGCAGAGGAGCACCTTCAGTCACAGACGGATCCCACCACGGTGTGCCAGAGAGCGCTACAGGAGGTCCTTCCTGCCGGCGGCTATTAGACTATTTAATGCCTCACCAGGGTGCCGTGCCGTCGGCAACACAGACCTGGAACTGTTGGGGTGTTAGGACCTAGTTTAACAATTGTGCATTCATCCGTGAGTAACTCTGGTCTGTAATCACTCATTCACTCAGGACTTATTCATTCATTTAGGTCTGTATATACATACTCATGTACAGTTGTTATATCATATCACGTGCAATATTGCAAGTAATTCTTGGATTTAACTTACGTAGTCATTCACTCAGGAATGCATATTAGTATCCTGTCAGATATATATTTTTTCATTGCTTTTAGTATATCGAATGTGCAATACGTGCAGTTATCTGTAATTAAACCCTGCGCACTAAGGACTGTATTTATTATTACCCTCACTCATATCATACGCATGTTTAGCTATTGAAGTATTTCTCTGCCATCGACCTGTATAGTATAGTTAACCATCCACCAATGTATAGTGTACATATTCAGCCAACCACCCATACTATGCAATGTCTTTTTATAGCTTTTTTGCACTCAAGACTTCTTGTATTTCTATACTTTTTCATACTGCCGCTCTGTCATGTCCTGATATGTTTCACCTGTCTGTGTTTGTCCCCTCCCCACACCAGGTGCACCCTATCTCCATCATTAATCAGTTTGGGTATTTAGCCTCTTGGGTGATGTTGGCATTTGCCAGATCGTCATGCCTAGTCAGTCGTTCCAGCGCTCTATTGTATTACTAACTCTGCCAGTCTGTTTTCCCGGTATTTGGACCTCTACCTGCCTGTTGGATTACGTGCCTGTCTAGCCCCTCCTGTGCCTTCGACCTTCTGATCTCCTGCTAAAACGAACTCTGCCTGTGTTACGGATTACGAGCCTGTCTACTCCTCTGCACTGCCATCCTTCTGATTCCCGGTACCGAACGCTGCCTGCATTACGACTACGAGACTGACTCCCCTTATTGGACTATTGCCTTTCTGATTCCCTGTTACGAACACTGCCTGTCATTCACTACGAGACTGTCTTGCCCCATATACTTGATTAAATATTTAATCATATCTCTGCCTCCGTGTCCGCTTTTGGGTCCCGTATATCTGTCGTTGTGTCACGCTCTATGTATCGTGTATATGTCTTTTGTGTATTTTCGTTCTGGCATTTTGCACCTGCCTTATGTTTTGTTGTAGCTGCTTGACAAAGACATTTTCCCTCGGGGCTCAATAAAGTATCTATCTAATATTTCTCTGCCATCGACCTTTATTTAACCAGGTAGGCCAGTTCAGAACAAGTTCTCATTTACAACTGCGACCTGGCCAAGACAAAGCAAAGCATTGCGACCAAAAACAACAGTTACACATGAGAATAAACAAACGTACAAATGTATAGTTAACCATGCACCAATGTATAGTGTACATATTCAGCCACTCATACTATGCAATGTCTTTTTATAGCTTTCTTTTATTTCTATACTTTTCGTATCGTGTATCTGTCTTTAGTGTATTTTCGTTCTGGCATTGTGTCAACACTCAGTCCTCGTTAGTATAGTGGTCAGTATCCCCGCCTGTCACGCGGGAGACCGGGGTTCAATTCCCCGACGGGGAGGGACATTTTAAACGTTTGTCTTTGAAGTAAGCCACGTAGTATGTTGACGTTACCCATCTCAGTTTTGCCATTCTGAATGTGAATATGTCTGCAATCAGGTAATGTAGTAATTGCCACAGTCTCTGTGGCGCAATTGGTTAGCGCGTTAGACTGTTAATCTAAAGGTTGGTGGTTCAAGCCCACCCAGGGACGAATTTTTCAATTTTTTGAGCTCTGTGGTGTAATATGAAGAACAAGTTCGTCAGCATGTGAACACTCAGGTTGCTCCTCCAGTCGGTCTATTTCATGTTATTTTTTTTCTTAAGTCATCTGAGGGCCACACAAAGCGAGGGTGCGGGCCGCATACGGTTTTGGTTCCAATACAAAATTTACAACATCTTTAAGGTCGAATATATATATATATTTTTTCAAATATTTTTTTCTTAAGTCATCTGAGGGCCACACAAAGCGAGGGTAAGGGCCGCATACGGTTCGCGGGCCGCCAGTTGCCCATCCCTGCTCTAACTCATGACACTCATGCAGTCGCGCTTTGTGTTTACCAATCATTTATTAGCAAAGTTACAGTAACATATTAGCTAGCTAACTGAGTAACTTACCTTCGACATGCTACATCAGTGAGGTACTGAGAGCCAAGGTCTTCTCCATTTTTCTTGAGAAGAGCGACCGTTCTCTCGTAAGCGCTGAAGGGGAGCTCACTCTTCACGATATTGTAAGCGGTGTTGACTAACTTCACTAACCGCTGGATTGTGTCGTTGTTTGCTCGTTGTGTCCAGTCACAAAGTGGCCCAGCTGATGGGTTGTCCGCCACCCGCTTTGCCAGCACACATTGCAAATGTTGACGACTCTTATCGTGTGCATCTAAAGCCTGTTTTCTGTAGTTATGGGTCCCCTTGAAAAATGCCCCCGCCCGGTCGGCTTTTAAGGGGAATTACCGGCAAACGAAGCAGTACATACCATCAGCATCACCGCCTTTCTCGACCCAGGTGTTGTGTTTTCCATGACACGAGGAACCCCCTCTTTTTGACATTAGCCTCGTACTCGGTAGACTTTTTTTACACTGACGTTAATGGCTGAGGTGAAAATGAAATGTTAGCTAACATTCAAGCGCATCGCGCCACTCTGTTGTCTGACGTATGCTGAGGCAGCTTGCCCGACATACCTTTTTACTGGTCCCGGGCCATCGGGCCATTGCTTATGTCGAACCCTGACCATATATAATGTATATGAATCCGTCTCGAAGGACCATATAATCAATATATAATAATCTAGCTTGACGGACTATATCATTTTGTCATACCCTAATTCCGTTCACCTGGGACATCTTGGACCCATCCCTTATTGCCGACTTTCGCCGTCGCCACCCCGGTCAAGCAGGTATGGCACCAGGTAGTCCGCCAGGTGGCGCCCCTAATTCCGTTCACCTGTTCTCCCTCTCTACCAGGTGTTTCCTATGTTCCCTTATCCCTTGTGTATTTAACCGTGTTTGTTCTTTGTTCTTGTTGCCAGTTCGTCTTGTGTGTTTCACCAGGTCGTGCCCGGGTTTTTGGAATACCTGCTATCTGTTTAGTTCTCCCGTTACCGTACCCTTGTCTGTTTACAAACCGAAATCCTGCCTGCCGTCTCTGTACCTCTGAACTCCTGTGTGCCAAATCCTTTGCCTGCCTACGACATAGCCTTCCGATTTTGTAAAATAAATACTTGACATTCTACCTGTCTCCTGCGTCTGCACTTGGGTCTCTGAGTTGTGATACATTTATATATGTATGTATGTATGTATGTATGTATGTATGTATGTATGTATGTATGTATGTATGTATGTATGTATGTATGTATGTATGTATGTATGTATGTATGTATGTATGTATGTATGTATGTATGTATGTATGTATGTATGTATGTATTAATCTGGTTTGAGGAACTATAAATTAAGAATCTTTTCTCCACTCTTTTGTTAGACTGCTAAATCGTATTAACATTTTCAGCAACACATTAAGATAAATCACTGTATATCAATCACCTTGTCTAACTTTGAGAAATTTCTAATGAGTGTTTTGTCTCATTGGATGTGTGTTCAAAGTGGGCGCAGGACTTGTTTGTAGGTAAATGTTGGTGTTTTGTTTGTGTGTTTGTTAGGGATGTGCATTTGAAATGATTTCACTATTCGGATAATATATATATTTTTCTGATATCCGGATAGTCGACATTCAAAAAAACGTGTACATATTCAGCCATCCACCCATACTATGCAATGTATATTTATAGTTTTTTGCACTCCAGACTTCTTGTATTTTTATATTTTTTCATACTGCCGCACAATGTATCGTGTATTTTGTGTATTTCATTCTGGCATTTTGCACCTGCCCTGTGTTTTTTCGTAGCTGCTTGACTAAGAAATTTCCCCTCGGGGATCAATAAAGTACCTATCCTATCCTATCATAGCCTATCCAATCCAAATGCCAAAGGTAGAGATAGGCTACCACAAGCACAGGCTGCAAAACTCTCCGGTAGTTTTTGGCTAACAGGTCTTGTGGAACCTCTGTTATGTGCGCGACTGTAATTGCTATTTGAAGTGGAGAAAATAGGTTGTGAGGGCTAAATGCGCTAGCTCAATGCACCGTCATAAAAACTAAATTCAAGTTTGTTGTTTTATTAAATTAAGAATTTCAATTGTCATGGTATATATTGTAACGTCTCAGTCAGACGTACAGAAGGAGCCGGAGGCACAGATGTTATTTCCAACGGTTTATTAAGGCTAAACTAAACTCAGGCAGCTATAGGCTACTGCCCACGCCCTAACTACACGCACTCAATCAAGCATACACACACGGAACAGAAACTGGAGAATATGCTAACACTTATTGCTAACACACAGGAACACAGGTTGGAACATGCTACAAGGAAAGACAAGACTGACTAAAAACCCGCCTAAACTTCCCCTATATAACTGTTACCCTGGTAACCCTCAGGTGCCGCCCCCACGATTAACTGACCATCATGAGCGCACCAATCAGCAGGACGATCTGGAGTACAGGGTCGCCACAATATATATATCCCTGTATGTAATAATGTCTCAGTGATAACTTAATTTAGAACAACTTTTTCATTGTTAAAATAGGCCCACCGCCCCAAAGAAAATGTGAACAAAACTGAACACAAGTAATGGAATACTAAGGCGATTTGAATATTCAAATAACCGTGTTCATCCCTAGTGTGTACTCATACGGATATGTATCTTGTTAGTTGATGAAGGTAGGTAGAATTCCACTACTCATTCAGTCCTCGTTAGTATAGTGGTCAGTATCCCCGCCTGTCACGCGGGAGACCGGGGTTCAATTCCCCGACGGGGAGGGACATTTTAAATGTTTTTTTAAATGTTTGAGATAAGCCACGTAATATACAGCTGTTTAGATGTTGACGTTACCCCTCTCAGTTTTGCCATACAATATGACTGAATGTGAATATTTCTCTGAATAAGGTTGTATAATTTTTGGCAATCCTATCCTTGACCTCTACTCAGCAACTGTCCAGGAAGGTCATTTTACACCAGAGCTCAACAAATGGAAAAAATCTCATCTCTAAGCCACGTAGTATACATCTGTTCAGATGTTGACGTTACCCTTCTCTGTTTTGCCATACAATAAGGCTGAATGCTGAATATTTCTCTCTGTATAAGGTTGTAGAATTTTTGCAATCAGGTAGTCGTAATAATTACCCGTTTCTACCTGTGTTCTCAACTAAGTCCTCGTCAGTATATCGGGCAGTATCACTGCCTGGAACTGTATGGATTTTTTCCCCAATCACTACCAAATACTCAGTAAAGTAGAAATACATGTCAGACAATTTTATTTAAATTTTTTCAATTTCTTCATATTACAGCACTTTATACAGCATTCAAACATATAGAGAAATAAAGAATAACAATCTTCAAATACCATTTTGTTTTCAAGTCTTTATTCTCTAAGTCCTTCTAGACTCAGTCGGTCTGTTATTAAACCTACCAGTAGAAGTCTGAAATAATAAACAAATTCTCATTCAAATTAAGACTAATTTGATTATAGCTGCTACAGTGATATACAGATAGTAATTGTAACACTTTGCATATGAGCTTGTGTTCTGTATATGCAAGCGTGACTATTTATGGTTGTGTGTGCAGGATGTGTGTGTGTGTGTGTGTGTGTGTGTGTGTGTGTGTGTGTGTGTGTGCGCGCGCGTCTACAGAGACAACCAGTGGAACAGGATGTTGTTGCGTTGTCAACTCCATGTAGAATGAGATCACAGACAGCCAAAGGTCAAGGGTCAGTCATTAGATTCTGGAACTTGAAATCTTTAGAGAATCAAATGTTGTAGTTCTTCAGTTCGACTTCCTCTGTTTTCTGGGACAACCCCTTTTTTCAGTCTCTCCTCATCCACACCCTTTTGGCCCAGGGGCATGTTCAGCAGGGCACAACACTGTGGCACTTTCAGATATAAATATGTTACGTAGAACTAAGACACCTCTCTGACATAGAAGAATGAATCATATTGGGTCTTTTCATAATAGTTCCATATGCATCTTTCAACAACATCTAGGCTTCCGAACGTGACCCTGGTCCTGACTCTCCCCCTCTCATTGGGAGGATCTCAATAGCATACTCCTCACGTCCTCTAGCCTCGCCTCCTTCTCAAAACCCATTTGAGGAGAAGGTCAGCGGGGAGGGACCTCTGGCTTTCTCATCCAATGTGTTTTGAGAAAGAGACGAGGCGAGAGAGGACGTGAGGAGTATGCAATTGAGATCTTACCCTGGTGTCTCCTCTGTCCCTGTCCCAGCAACTCAGTCTTTGTGGTGCAATTGGCTACTTTCTATAACATTTAGCCTAGTGAATGTGACCCTGACTCCTTCTGTATAGTGGTGGTGGTCTGGGGGGCCTGGTCAGTAGTTATGGTGGTGGTCTTGGAGGCCTGGTCAGTAGTTATGGTGGTGGTCTGGGGGGCCTGGTCAGTAGTTATGGTGGTGGTCTTGGAGGCCTGGTCAGTAGGTATGATGGTGGTCTGGGGAGCCTGGTCTCGTGGTGGTGAGGTGTCCAGGGCCAGCTGCATGGCCCAGATGCTGAGAGGCCTCATGTAGGCCAGGGAGCGGTAAATGCCCTTCTCACAGTAGGCCTCCGGAGTCTGAAAGGCCATGCCCAGACGCTCCCACACCGTCCGGTAGCAGCCCTCCGCCGTACGTAGACCTTCCTCCAACATACCCTGACAGACAGAAGGGGAAGAGGGGGTTTCAGAGGTGAGATATATTTTGCATGATTATTGGTACATTGATAAATCGATTGGATTGGCATAGTACATCGAGGTGGGTTTAGAGGTTAATTATGTTGGTTTGAAATGTGGAAGAGGATTGGATGTCATATCTGAAATTTTACATTTCGTATTATTTGTTGAATTAACTGAAATGACAGGCTGAGTGAATAAAAGTTTGTAGTACTTTAAAAAGGTTTGTTAAAAATGTCAGATGAACAGATGGAGCACCCCCCCACCCCATACCGATTATTTCTCTCTCTCTCTCACACACGCACTCACCTCATGGATCATAGTAGCGGCCAGTCCGTACACCACCCCGATCCACACCTCGTCTGACTGGACACTGGAGTGGTCAGGCACCCCCTCCGGCCTCATACCGTTGACCGCACCCATCTGACCCCCAGCAAAACTCATCACGTTCAGGTCAAACACAGACTTCAGTGCACTGCAAATCTTCTCCTTAGGAAAGGCCTGGTGGGAGGGGTAGTGCTTTGTTTTGTTGGTTTGTTTGTATAGTTAGCATTCTGATCACACTGATTGAATCTTTCTTGAGTCTGGAAGTCATTAACAGTAATAATATTAACACTCAGTCACTACATAGTCGGCAAGATTTTAAAAAAGGATTAAGCGATAATATAAGCAATAAAGTCACATTACAATCATTAAGAAAAATCTGATAAATCATAGTACAATCATTACTATTACTACAATAATCTGGGGGTCCTGAGTGGCGCAGCATCTCAGTGCTAGAGGCGTCACTACAGACCCTGGTTTGTTCCCGGGCTGTATCACAACAGGCTGTGATCGGGAGTACCATAGGACAGCCACAACTGGCCCAGCGTCGTCCAGTTAGGGGAGGGCCATAATTGTAAATAATTATATAACTAGGCAAGTCATTTAATAACAAATTAAGGTTAAATGAAATAAATGACTAGAACAGTGGAGGTTAAAACATCAGTCTGATCAGGAGCAAAAGGTTCCTCTGTTTGCCCAGTATGTGGCGCTGTTTAGTCAATACTTTTCTATTAGGGTTTTAATAGTCAACAATAGTATTACTCTTTATGTCTTGGCTTTGTGTCTGACCTGAAACTGGCCATCTCCCAATCCAGATGCCCGTAGGAACCACTGGCCGGCACACTGGTCTGACATCACACTGTTGGAGAGATCCCGCCCACTACTGTCATAGTTGTAGTACTGTCCTGAAGAGACAGAGATATATATAGTATTACCGTTTCAAATTTTAATTATCATGTCATGGGTTGTCTGTCTAACTTGCTAATAGCTTGTCAATAATGTAAACTGAAGCTTTCCGTGTTACCTAAAAACACTACACGTGCTGCTGCTGTATGTGTCGTGTGTCTGCAGACTATTCGCCCATTGCACACGATAACACGTTATGTAGTTTATTCACCCAACCAACATATTTTGTTCCTTTAAAATCCGGCAGTCATCGACTTGGTTGTAAAAGTGTTCCAACAGGAGAAACACTATAGACTCCAGTGATGCTACTTGTCCCTGCTCATCTACAGTTGTGACACAGACACTCAAGCAATCATTTTAAAGGCAGGCTGCTTATGCACTCACATCAAAAAATGCTCAAGACCTCACTGCAGCCCTTTCATATTACATTGCAAAGGACATGCATACAGGATGTTAGCAGCACCTTATTTCTTTATGAAGGAGAGAACGGACATACAATCAGTGCTGTTCATTTGATTTGTTTACATATTTTGTGTTATTTTAATGTCAACACCTGCACATTGGATTTGTTTCCATATGGTTGTATTGTTCTTACATGCACATCGCTTTACTTGTCTTGCTTTTATATTCACATTTGATTTGCTTACTTAAAAAGGTTGTGTTCATTAAAACCTGCACTAGGGAAACTTTTACGTCTCATGGCCACATGGTGCCATCTTTAATGCTAATGTTATTATTTTAATGTTTATGCACACAACACGTGCATAGTGCTGCTAATTGTACTTCTTGTTAGTTGATTTTCAATATATAACTTGGTGAAATGATTTCAGTGTGTGTATCAGTACTTTTTAACAATACCGCGATAATACTGATAACCGTGATAATTTTGATATTTTCATAGTGTTTCATCTCTACTGACCACTAATAAAGAGGACTGAAGTCATTGAATAATAATAACTATTAGATATTTGACACAAACCCCATCACTAGTATATGAAACTGGTATAATGACCATAAAAAAATGTATGCTTGTTTATGATTCGTGTACTATAGAATTAATTAGTAATTCGTATTCCAGAAGTTTAGTTACTAGTTTTTTTTTACTACAGAGTTGTGGCTTAAATTCAAACTCGGTGATCTATTAACACATAAAATCACAAGAATACATTTCTTAGCAAAGTGTGACATTGCTGAAGAATGTGTAACACATTTCTTTTTGGCATTACTCCCTATTCATTGCTGAACGTGCGCCCTCTACGGGCATAAATAAGGTACTGACCATTCCACAGCAGCTTGTCGAAGGCAGCGCTCCCCCGGTCTAGTATGTCTCTGAAGCGCTGGAAGGCAGCCTCATTGTTCACCAGCCTGGCCATTTTACACATCACACACACAGAGGCAAGCCACAGACCCCCACAGTACGCACTGAGAGAGAGAGCGAGAGAACAGATTATAATTCCTATAAACTAACACTGAAAAAGTAACAGAAATCTTTAAATTACAACTTGAACTCAGGTTTGACCTTGTCTCATACATTACAACATGCATGCACTATAATTCCTGGTTGAAAACAGAAAGTTAAATTTGATGTGATGTTAGAACCCAGTCTCAACTCCCTGGGGTGGGTCAGGGAAGCAGCTAAAAATACTACTCTGTCAACTGACTTCCTTACTTCCAGTTCGATATCACAGTGGGAACCTCTACTACCATAGATAGAGAGGTAGGTAGGTAGATAGATACTTTATTGATCACCGAGGGGAAATTTCTTCATCAAGCAGCTATGAAAAAAACACAAGGCAGGTGCAAAATGCCAGAACGAAAATAGACAAAAGACAGATACACGATACAATACATAGCGCGGCAGTATGAAAAAGTATAAAAATACAAGAAGTCTGGAGTGCAAAAAGCTATAAAAAAGGCATTGCATAGTATGGGTGAATGGCTGAATATGTACACTATACATTGTTAGAGTGTTGTTGGGTGAACACTTTTTAATATTGCAAGTTGATATAGATAAATAAGGAATATTTGCATGGTTAACTATACTATACAGGTCGATGGCAGGTAAATGTACAGTTAAATATACAGGTAATGGAATATTTGCATGGTTACATTAACTGTACATTATATAATTTAGGGTAATAATAATAATAATAATTCCCCCCCAATGAGTCTTGTAACAAGTTATGTTACGCTATTTACCAGTTCTCTCCCTCTCTCACTAGCGCTCACCTAGGTCCTGTTACAGTCCATCCGTCGTAGGTCTGGTCGGCGTAGCCAGAGTTCTCTATCAGACCGTCTCCGTCCGTATCAAACTTCATCTCTGACTCCATCACGGCCTGAAGGGGATATAATAAAAATTGTAATAAATGTATTAAATAATACAAATCATTATTATTTTAAATTGTTAACTATAATTATTAAATACATTTGCCAAAAAGTTATCTATTTTGTCTTGTCTGTACATACTTGGCAGATGGGCCACATGTCCTGGAGGTATTGTGGGTCCTGCGTCAGGTGGAAGTCTCTGTAGACCTGCAGGACAAACTTCAGGTTCAGGTCCTTCCAGTCGGCCGTGTCGTGGATCAGGTAGGCGTTGACACGCTGCCACGGCTCGTCATCTAGATCAAAATCAAACTTTATTTATATAGCACATTTCTTACAAAAAAATTATTGTTATATTTACTATTATGTATTGATTTGTATCTTTAATTGTTATAGTCTATGCGATGCGCACTGCAGAGACCAAAGGAAGAAAAATGATCACAGTCAATTGTTTGTGTGTCAATTAATCCCATACAGGATGGGTTGACAACTGGCGATTTGACACGAAAATAAATGTTCATTCATTCATTCATTCATGCCGTTCAAAGCGCAACACATAAAATAAGTGAGAAAGAAAAACAATACATTAGCTAAATATAAAATGAAGGTTAGATAAATAGACAATTAAGAAATACAAATCTCGCTAGAGAACACAACTGATGCGCTCGTTGTTATGACGACTACCTCTGTACAGAAGGCAAAAATGTTATTTATTTAATGTCATTCACCCGCCGCCATCACCTCATGTTTCAGCATGATAATGCATGGCACCATGTCGCAAAGATCTGTACAATTTCTGAAAGCTGAAAATGTCCCAGTTCTTCCATGGCATGTATACTCAGACATACAGTGGGGAGAACAAGTATTGGATACACTGCCGATTTTGCAGGTTTTCCTACTTACAAAGCATGTAGAGGTATGTAATTTTTTATCATAGGTACACTTCAACTGTGAGAGACAAAAATCCAGAAAAACACATTGTATGATTTTTAAATAATTAATTTGCAATTTATTGCATGACATAAGTATTTGATCACCTACCAACCAGTAAGAATTCCGGCTCTCACAGACCTGTTTGTTTTTCCTTTAAGAAGCCCTCCTGTTCTCCACTCATTACCTGTATTAACTGCACCTGTTTGAACTCGTTACCTGTATAAAAGACACCTGTCCACACACTCAATCAAACAGACTCCAACCTCTCCACAATGGCCAAGGCCAGAGAGCTGTGTAAGGACATCAGGGATAAAATTGTAGACCTGCACAAGGCTGGGATGGGCTACAGGACAATAGGCAAGCAGCTTGGTGAGAAGGCAACAACTGTTGGCGCAATTATTAGAAAATGGAAGAAGTTCAAGATGACGGTCAATCTCCCTCGGTCTGGGGCACCTTGCAAGATCTCACCTCGTGGGGCATCAATGATCATGAGGCAGGTGAGGGATCAGCCCAGAACTATACGGCAGGACCTGGTCAATGACCTGAAGAGAGCTGGGACCACAGTCTCAAAGAAAATCATTAGTAACACACTACGCCGTCATGGATTAAAATCCTGCAGCGCACGCAAGGTCCCCCTGCTCAAGCCAGCGCATGTCCAGGCCCGTCTGAAGTTTGCCAATGACCATCTGGATGATCCAGAGGAGGAATGGGAGAAGGTCATGTGGTCTGATGAGACAAAAATAGAGCTTTTTGGTCTAAACTCCACTCGCCGTGTTTGGAGGAAAAAGAAGGATGAGTACAACCCCAAGAACACCATCCCAACCGTGAAGCATGGAGGTGGAAACATCATTCTTTGGGGATGCCTTTCTGCAAAGGGGACAGGACGACTGCACCGTATTGAGGGGAGGATGGATGGGGCTATGTATCGCGAGATCTTGGCCAACAACCTCCTTCCCTCAGTAAGAGCATTTAAGATGGGTCGTGGCTGGGTCTTCCAGCATGACAACGACCCGAAACACACAGCCAGGGCAACTAAGGAGTGGCTCCGTAAGAAGCATCTCAAGGTCCTGGAATGGCCTAGCCAGTCTCCAGACCTGAACCCAATAGAAAATCTTTGGAGGGAGCTGAAAGTCCCTGTTGCCCAGCGACAGCCCCGAAACCTGAAGGATCTGTATGGAGTGGGCCAAAATCCCTGCTGCAGTGTGTGCAAACCTGGTCAAGAACTACAGGAAACGTATGATCTCTGTAATTGCAAACAAAGGTTTCTGTACCAAATATTAAGTTCTGCTTTTCTGATGTATCAAATACTTATGTCATGCAATAAAATGCAAATTAATTATTTAAAAATCATACAATGTGATTTTCTGGATTTTTGTTTTAGATTCCGTCTCTCACAGTTGGAAGTGTACCTATGATAAAAATTACAGACCTCTACATGCTTTGTAAGTAGGAAAACCTGCAATATCGGCAGTGTATCAAATACTTGTTCTCCCCACTGTATCACCCATTGAGCATGTTTGGGATGCTCTGGATCAACATGTTCGACAGCATGTTCCAGTTCCTACTAATATCCAGCATCTTCGCACAGCCATTGTAGAGGAGTGGGACAACATTCCACAGGCCATAATCAACAGCCGGATCAACACTATTCAAAGGAGAATGGTGGCGCTGCATGCGGCAAAATGGTGGTCACACCAGATACTGAAAGGTTTTCTGATCCACACCCCTACTTTATAATTTTTCTTTAAGGTATCTGTGACCAACAGATGCATATCTGTATTCCCAGTCATGTGAAATCCATAGGTTAGGGCCTAATTAATTAATTTAAATTGGCCGACTTCCTTATATGAACTGTAACTCAGTAAACTTTTGGAAATTGTTGCATGTAGTGTTTATTTTTATATATATATATATATATAAACACTACATGCAACAATTATATATATATATATATATATATATATATATATATATATATATATATATATATATAATTGTTGCATGTAGTGTTTATATATATATATATATATAAAAATAAACACTACATGCAACAATTTCAAATAGTTTACTGAGTTACAGTTCATATAATAATAATAATAATAATATAAAATATAAAAATAATATATTTATATGAATATGAATCCGGCTCAAAAGACCAGATCTTTATGAATTGATGGTAAAAGTTGGTACAGTATGTGTGTGTCTCCCCTATACCTGGGTCTCCTACGTCGTGAGGGACTACGTTCTTAACCTTCACAGGAGAATTTCTCCCACTCATCAGATGGAGTCTTTCAGTCGGGTCACACGAAACCACACTGCCAGCTGAAAAAGAATACATAAATAGTGAACACGCACACACACATATTTGCTCCAGGATGGGAGAGAGCTACCGCACACGCGAGCACACAGACACACACATTAACATTTAGACCCTGCTTTACTCACCAATGTCATATTGCAGGCTGAGGGCCAGTTTGGGCCATAGCATAATAAGTGCAAAGGAAGCGTAGAAGTGCACATCGTACGTGTTATACATCCTGTACTCCTGACCTATGAGAAGAAAAGAGAACGTTCAAAATTATTGAACACACACACACACACACTTCAGAGAGGAGTAAAGACAAGAGTACTTATCTAACAGACAAAAGTGTTTCCTCCCCGTCTGAGAATTGAACCCCGGGCTCCTGGCCCCGCCCGCGCAAGTACCTATCTATCTATCTATCTATCTATCTATCTATCTATCTATCTATCTATCTATCTATCTATCTATCTATCTACAGGCGGGGATACTGACTACTATGCTAACGAGGACAAAAGTGTTCCAGTCATTGCAGGAAGTCTTGAAGAGCAAGAGTGTGAAAGGTTTTGTCCCAGCTCTAACACCAGACTTAAATAATCAACATACTGAATCACGGCGAAAGGATATGATTTGTAATCAGGTATGGGCTGGGCTGTAACAAAAGCTTATACACACTCCTGCCATTCAGATCCACCTAGTTAAGTCATTATTCATTTGGCAGTATAATGCATGCTGGGAGGAAGCAGCTGGGAACTAAAAGACTGCAGCCAAGGCAGCACTGGCCCACACCTGCCCTGTCTGTCAGGTGGGTAGTATTGGTTGGTACTGTATGTGCATTTAGGTTCCTCGCCATTGCACTGGCCTGTGTGGTACAGTCTTTCATATGTGTAGTAGTGTGTTGCATCATATTGCTTATTTTATCATTTGTGCCAACTTTGAATTCAATCTAAGCCACAGATTGTTAACTTCCTCCATTTTGTACTTGACCTTTATAGATGCAGACTCGAAGACGTTCAAGCAGCACTTAAGAGAGCAAGAATCTCAAGTCTCCAATGGTCCCAGTACTGGATGATGTGCAGGCCTATGTGACTGCACACACTCAAATGGATCTACAGCTGAGGTAAGATTATTCCATCATTCGCACACATTAGACATGGTGTAAACCACCATGTTGTCAACCAAATGCTGTCCTCAATGCTTAAGTTGTATTGCTTATGGTCAATATGTGGAAATGCTGTTGATGTTTATTCCATGGCCAACCATCCCGCTTATTCCACATTGTCTTTTATGCCCCATGGTCCCTCAACTTCGGACACTTATCTCTCCATCCTAGCTTCACCCACTTTCCCCATGCTGCGTCCTTCACTTGTTCTTCTCCACATTTGATAACATCTAGACTCAGAAACACGTTAAAGTGGTCTTCTGTTTTTCACCTGTGTAATGCGGTCCTGCGTATTCTGGGGTTCAGACCTAATGCTGTGGTAAATGTGACAGCAGCAACATAGACCTGTTAAATTGACAAGAAGGGTGTTGATATAGCTGCGTTTAGGCATGGCTTCCTTGTTTTGAGTCTGTTAAAGTGTGTTTCTCATTCTGCTGGAGTTGACCTAGTATTTTATATTAAACCTGCATTACATTTGTAATTTCTGCTAGTCTAATTCCTAAAATGGAAAAGAATCTGTGTGCTCTCGGGTAGTAGTAATAATTAATAGTAGTAATAATAATAGTAATAATAATAATAGTTCGGAAGGTGCTCGTCGATGTTCCAAGTTTGTGGCATTGACTAATAGCTCATTTAAATCTTTCCTTCAATGTCAGATGTTTATATGTGATGTATAAAAGGTATATGTATGCATTGTTTCCTAGTTTGATTTCTTTAAAACAATGCAATTGTTGGAGTTAATGTGTTTGACGTGATTCGATGGGTGACTAGGTGCATTCTTGTCAAATAAATCATCTTATTCATTCCTGATAATGGATAGATTCTGCAATGAGTTAATCTGGCTTTGAATCTGCAACAGAACTGAAATGATTTAATACAGCAGTGCATTCAGACATTTTGGACGGCCAACTGCTGGAACTTCTCAGGTGTCTAAAAAACACTTCCTAGCTTAAGATGCCTTAAGTGTGTGTACAATACTGTATTTATACTTTGTATATATTTTATCAACAGGAAAAGTAAAAAAAAAAAAAAAAAAAACTTCACCAGCAGTAATATATACACTATGCCGGATACATGCACAATTACCAAGTATTATGTCTTACCCTCTAAGTAGGCAAAGCGACCGTACTCCTTGATGATGGCAGGCTGGGCGGGTAGACCCCCGTCCTCGCTCCGCAGCCCCCCACTGACATCACTGTCCTCGGGCAGCTCCGTCCACACCGTCCCCCCGTCCACCACGAAGTATAGCTCATTGAACAGAGCAGATTTGTACCAGGACGGGAGAGAGCTACCACACACACAGAAAGTTGACTACCGTTGCAGATGTTGATACTTTTCACACGTAAAAACAGAGAGCCATATGTTCGTGAACATGTATTACAAGATCATGCATTTAATATTGATTGTTTATTAGAGGAACACACATTCATTGTTGACCATGTACAGTGCCTTCAGAAAGTATTCATACACCCATGACTTATTCCACATTTTGTTGTGTTACAGCCGGAATTCTCACCCATCTACACACACACACACACACACACACACACACAACCCCATAATAACAAAGTGAAAACATATTTTTAGAAAATATTGCAAATGAAATATCTAATTTTGCATAAGTATTCACACCCTGGAGTCAATAAATGTTAATCACCTTTCAGCGATTAAAGCTGTGAGTCTTTCTGGGTAAGTCTAAGAGCTTTCCACATCTGGATTATACAATATTTGCATATTATTCTTTTAAAAAGTATTGTCGTAGATTTTCAAGCCGATTTAAGTCCAAACTGTAACTAGGCCACTCAGGAACATTCATTCCATGTAGTCTTAGTAAGCAACTCCAGCGTATATTTGGCCTTGTGTTTTAGGTTATTGTCCTGCTGAAAGGTGAATTTGTCCCAGTGTCTTTTGAAAAGCAGACAACCAAGTTTTCTAGGATTTTGCCTGTGCTTAGCTCCATTCCTTTTTCTAAAAAAACTACATAGTTCTTGCCAATGACAAGCATACCCATAACATGATCCAGCCACCAACATACTTGAAAATATGAAAAGCAGTACTCAGTGACGTGTCGTGTTAGCCCCAAACATAACTGTTTCTATTCAGGACATAAAGTAAATTTCTTTGCCACATTTTTAGCATTTTTAATTTAGTGCCTTAGTGCAATCAGGATGCATGTTTTAGAATATTTTATTCTGTACAGGCTTCCTTCTTTTCATATAGGTTAGTATTGTGGAGTAACTATAATGTTGTTGATCCATCCTCAGTTCTCCTATCACAGCCATTAAACTCTTAACTGTTTTAAAGTCACCATAGGCCGGTCTCATGTTTAAATCCCTGAGCGGTTTCCTTCCTCTCCAGCAACTGAATTTGGAAGGACACCTGTATGTTTGTAGTGATTGGGTGTATTGATACACCATCCAAAGTGTAATTAATAACTGCACCATGCTCTAAGGGATATTAAATGTCTGCTTTTAAAAAAATGTTACCCGTCTGCCAATAGGTGCCCTTCTTTGCGAGGCACTGCAAAACCTCCCTGGTCTTTGTGGTTGAATCTGTGTTTGAAATTCACTACTCAAAAATGTTCTAAAAACATAATTACACTTTGACATTATGGGGTATTGTGTGTAGGCAGGTGACACAATCTCAATTTAATACATTTAAATTCAGCCTTTAACAACAAAATGTGGAAATAGTCAAGGGGTGTGAATACTTTCTGAAGGCACTGTATGTACAGTATAAAGAGGGCCAGGTATGTACCTGTCCTGCAGTATGGGTCCCTGCCACTCCTCGATACTCCGCTCCCACAGTCTGTAGTGTGTCAGCGCGTAGTGGCTGAGCGAGGGAGCCGCGTCTGCCTTGGTACCAAAGAAACGCGTGTATCTCCTAGAACACACACACACACACACACACACACAAAAAGACATTGGCCGAAATGGTACCCTATTAGATAGATAGGTACTTTAGGTACTTTCGCCAAGCAGCTACGAAAAAACACAGGGCAGGTGCAACATGCCAGAATTAAAATACACAAAAGACAGATACACGATACATGGTACATAGTGCGGCAGTATAAAAAAGTATAAAAATACTCAGGCTAACGGCTAACAGCTCAATGTCTGGGCTACAAAACTGTTCCTTAACAGTAATATGGCTCGGATTAGACCAAGTTGACCGAAAGATGCTCATAGAAGTCTCTAAGAACCCCAGGGTAACATCAAGGGATCTACAGGTCTCTCTTGCCACAATCAATGTCGAAGTGCATGGGTACACTGTCAGAAAGAGACTGCATAAACTTGGCCTACATTGGAGGTCAGGAAGAAAGAAGCCTCTGCTCTAAAAAAATAATATCAAGACACAATTGACTTTACCCAGGTGGGATGACCTGTCCTAGGTAGTTTGCCAGTGGTCTGGAATTTTCATCGGACAGTGGAATGATGTACTTCGAATTGCTTGGAAATGGATTTGTAACCCCTCCCAGACTCATGGGCATCAATAATCTTTCTTCTGAGGGCCTTGGGTAGGTCTTTTGATCTTTGAATGATGTGTTACCACACACCCATATGGTTAAGACCAAACCAGACCAATTGTCTTATCTTTATGGATGGCTGGACCCTCCTAAGTTTTTCTCTAATGTTTTCTAATCATTTGCACTTGTTTTGGTACCTAATTCTAGCCATTTTATGTGATGGTAAAGGTAGGGGTGTAACTAACTTCTTCCCCATAAGGAAAAGGCATTTTTGTTTATATTTTTCTGTGTTTGATTTGTTAAATTGGGTAACCTTTATCTGTCAATAGTGTTGAAGTGAAGATTACATATCCATCTGTCCAAATATCTAAAATAAAAGAGAGAACTTTCCAGGGGGTGTACTTACTTTTTCACATGACTGTACGCTGTACCTGCCAGACAGTTTTTTGGGGTTTGTTTAATATTGGTTTACCCAGCCTACCATGTGGTTACGTGTCACTGAAGATGCTGTGCTCCAGTGAGCAGCAGTTACAAAGAGTCTATAGTAACAGACAGGAGTGTGTGTGTGTGCCTGAGGCAGTGTAACTGGAGCCTGCGAGTGTGTGTTGCACATGTCATTCTGATGACAGCTTTTAGTCATATTGTATGGGAAAATAGAGAGGGGTACATTCAAGATCAGAATGGCCTTTTAATATGAAGCTTATCTCACAGACACACATTTAAAAAAAAAAAAAAAAACAGGTGCAGTTAATACAGGTAATGAGTGGAGAACAGGAGGGCTTCTTAAAGAAAAACTAACAGGTCTGTGAGAGCCGGAATTCTTACTGGTTGGTAGGTGATCAAATACTTATGTCATGCAATAAAATGCAAATTAATTATTTAAAAATCATACAATGTGATTTTCTAGATTCCGTCACTCACAGTTGAAGAGTACCTATGATAAAAATTACAGACCTCTACATGCTTTGTAAGTAGGAAAACCTGCAAAATCGGCAGTGTATCAAATACTTGTTCTCCCCACTGTATGTTGTTCCTCTGGAAATACAGGACCACTATACTAAAATGAGGACAGAGTGTGAACTGGAATTCTACCTATTTTTAAAAGTTACCTGACGTGTTCCCTCTCCCTGGAGCCAAAGGTGATGTTAGGCATGTCCCATGCCAAGCTGAACTCCAGGGCATTGTGGCCCTGAGCCGGCACTGAACAGCCCACTGCCAGGGCTGCTGCCACCTTCTCACCCTTCTGGGTGGGAGGGCTGGAACCTGGGGGGCAAGGAGTAGGGGAGGGGAGGAGGAGAGTGAATGTCAAGGGGTTTGGGTGGATCAAAGAAAAGGAAAATCCTAACTGCTTGGAGTAACCCTGGATTGTAAATTGTCATGGTCAAAAACATACTTGTATTTGTGAGGTATTGACATGTTGAAAGCACCAAGCTGTCAGTTATAACGACTAGCACAGAGCTCAGATACTCATGCACACCCCACTTAGACATGCCACCAGAGGTCTCTTCACAGTCCCCAAGTCCAGAACAGACTATGGGAGGTACTACATGGAGCCATGACTACATGGAACTCAATTCCACATCAGGTAACTGATGCAAGCACTAGACACTCTTACTGACAGTTGTGGCAGCTTTGCGTGATGTATTATCATCTCTTCCTTCTTGCAATTTGTGCTGTTGTCTGTGCCCAATAATGTTTGTACCATATTTTGCGCTGCTACCATGTGTTGCTACCAGGCACGTGTTTTCCCAATATGCGAACCACGCAATTGCTTGCCCGTAAGCAGACATTACAAGCAGAATTACAATAAAATTATTTTTGCCATAAAATATATAAACAAATATTACAATTATTTAATTTACATACACTTGCTTTTGCATCTAATTTCAAAGATGTATTAGACCACACACACCAAGCCTGCGCATCACAGGGTCTATTAATTAAACGCACTTCGTGACACTTCTGAGCTACCGTAAATAGCCAACTGACAGACAGTACTAGCTAGCTTCAGTCAGTCACAAAAAAATGTAATGCACAATGAAGCGAACATATCCAAGTGGGGCTCAAAAACAAAAAAAGGTTAAAGAAACCAAAACTCAACAGGAAAATTTGCAAAAGTTAACCAGTTTCATCAGAAGCACTACTGAAAAGGAATCGGAAGGAGATACTGCCGGCAATTTTGCAATTACAAGTTGTAGCAGCGCGGTTAGCAGCACAGACCTACCCGCTAATGCTACAGCGGCTAGCTCGGAGGCTGCTCCCGCCACAGAGCTTGACAGATCGCCTGATGACGTACCTGTAAATGCAGGTTTGGTGAGTGAAAGTTGTGAAACTGTCATTCTCTCGGACAACCCAGCGCTTTGGCCAGACAGGCTTATCGACCACGAGAGATGTCAACTTGTCAAAAGGGGTCCAAAAATGAGTCCCACATCGTTTTACCGAATTATATTACCAAACGAAAATGAAAAACGGAGAAGAAATACCCCATAACTGGTTAGTTTATTCCATGAGCAGTGATTCTGTGTTTTGTTTTTGCTGCAAGCTCTTTGAAAGAGGGACAATATATACACTGAGCAGCAGTGGCTTTCGATTGTGGGTGAATATTCATAGCCACTTGAAAGAGCACGAGAAGGGCAGATCGCATCGTGCCAATATGGAACAATGGCGTGAATTTAAAAAAAACACTTACAACAGGCAAAACCATTGACAGTGCCAGTCAGGAAATGCAGTCTCTGGAAGAACAGCACGGGAGGGCTGTATTAAGCAGAATAATTGCTATTGTTTGCCATTTAGCAGAAAGAAACCAGGCGTTAAGAGGATACTGAAAAACTTTTTGAGCCACATAATGGCAATTCTGGGACAGATAGAGTTGTTAGCACAGTTTGATCCAATAATGAGCGAACATCTTAGAAGGATTGACAAAAATGAAATAAAACATCACTACTTGAGTAACACAATCCAAAACGAGCTTATTGCATTAGTTGGACAGAAAACATCTGATGCAATTGTGCACAATGTGAAAAGGGCCAGTATTTTTCAGTCATAATGGATTGTACCCCTGATATTAGCCACACAGAACAACTATCATTCGTGCTACGTATTGTGAACTGGGAGTCATCTGTAGGGGCCTCCATCTTCATCAGCGTTGCTGATACCACAGGAAAAGGCCTGTGTAATACTCTCCTTGAACAGCTTAATGACATGACATTGAACATCGCAGACTGTCGTGGGCAATCCTATGATAATGGGAGTAACGTGATGGGACACAAGCAGGGTGTCCAGGCAAGAGTGCTTGAACTGAACAAGAAGGCAATGTGTGTTCCCTGTAGCAGTCACACACTCAACCTCGTCGTGGCTGATGCAGCCAAGTCATCAGTTCTCTCTGTGAGCTTGTTTGACATTCTTCAGTGACTTTACAACCTCTTCAGCTCTTCAATACAACGCTGGTCAATACTACTACGTCATGTAAAGCTGACAGTGAAAAGCCTGTCAACAACAAGATGGGAGTGTCGCATTGACAGTGTAAAAGCACTTCGCTATCAAATGCCAGAAGTTGTGGAGGCCTTAACAGAACTCAGTGAACATGCAGCAGAGAAGAAGAATGGAGAGACATTGTCTTTATCACTAAGCCTTTGCAAGGAGCTGACAACATGGCGGTTCATACTCTGTGTTGTGATCTGGTAAATCGTGTCAGTAAACTCCTTCAAAGCCCCAGTGTTTCAATTGAAACAGTTAAGAGGGAAACTGATGGTGTTAAACAGTTTCTCCAGGAATACAGAGAAAGTGGACTTGCCTCAGCCCAGACAGACGCCAGAGAAATAGCAGAGAAAATGCAGGTAGATATGGCATTCCCAGTGGAGAGACAGAAACGAGCATCTCGCCAGTTCCTCTATGAGGGCACAGAGGAAACTAAATTCACACCAGAACAGAGCTTTAAGCAAGATTTCTTCCTTCCCCTAGTTGATTCAGCGCTGACTAGTGTCAGTAAGAGGTTCTCACAGGTGGAAATTTTTTTTATTTTTTTAAGGAGGACCACGCTCAGTCGGCTCCAGCTAGCCGTTTTAACAACAGAGCTGTATATTGATATACAGTACAGTATTGCTGTGTAGTAATAGTGATGTAATCAGTGATCGCCGGTTGATAACACTGACCAGTGGGGGAGTCTAGCCGTCCATCAGTGATGAGGTCACACCACAGCGCCCCACAGGTTCCCCTTGGACTGAACGCTGTCTGGTGGCTGACCTCCCTGTCAGACTGTTAACACACATATTTCACAGTTAACAAGGTGATAATGGTTATGCCATCTTCAAATGGCCAGTGTTTTTTTAATTGAAACGAAAGTGTCAAGACCAATGAAAACATAAATGATATATCGTAAACAGAACATATTGCCAGTGCACAACTGTAAAACCATCTGGTACTTCTTAACAGTATTCATATTGTGAATTTTTTACGTCTACCTGTTCTCGCGCTGCCATGCACAGAGTGTAGGGGTTCACTGTGGTGCAGTGATGAAGCAACACTCCAGACACAGACTCCCCCTCCTTCTCCAGGTGGAATGGTTCATTCCAGTGGCCCCCGCTCTTGTCGTCCTTGTGGCCTGACCCGTTGACCATGGTGAGCATGATGGAGACGTCCAGCGGATAGTCATTCTTGTTCTCTATATCCCACACAAACACCGCCACGGGGAGACTGGAGTCCTGGGGGATGAAGGGATGACAGAGAGAGAGAAGGAGAGTCAGAAACATGTCTTAGGTTAGGGTTAAAGGTAAGTTTATGACAAGGTTGGATGACTGTCTGGCATAGGCATCATGCAGCCCTAGTCAAAAGTAGTGCACTACATGGGGAATAGGGTGCCATTTGGGACACATCTTGTCTCTGCTTTGGCCACATGACAAACCCAATGCTAATTCAGGTCATTGGGTGACATTCCCAGTTACCTGGTAGTCGTGGGGGATGACGGGTGACACCTGTCTGCAGGTGAGGGTGACGTTCTGTCCAGGAAGGTGGTAGACAGTCCAGGCCCGTGGGTACAAGGCGTGGTAGAAGGCGTACTCTCCGCAGTAGCCCCAGTTCCAGCCCTGCAGCGTGGGGGGGTGCTCCACTGACAACACCTGCTGGTACACCGTCTGACCGCCCCGACGCAGGCACACCGTGAACTAGGAGGGAGAGAGGGATGAGGGATATGGGAGGAAAAAAGGACTAGAAGGAGATCTAAATAACTTCATACACACCGTACTCCTACTAGGCTAAATAGAGTAGACTTTAAATTTGAACTAGGAGCGATAGAAGTGGAGTCCTCAACAGGTCCTGATGACGCAGTGGATTGTGAATGAGGTCTTAGTGACCAACCATTAAGAACTGGAGCGAAGAGGCTTGAAGCCTCTCTGAAAATACTATTTGTTGAAGGAAAACTCATTTAGAAAACAAAGATAATTAGTAGTCTGTGTACAGGACTTATAAACTAGACTTTTCACACAGTTAATTTGCTATTACATAGCGTGTTACTAGTTGCTAGGCAGTCTTTTCCCAAGCATACCTGGTTAGCAATGACAGTTTTGTAGTGGTACATCCCAGGGTTGAGTTGCCACCTGCAGAACTCCCCCCGCCAGCCTCGCGTGATGGTACCTCCTCCAATACCTCCAAGAGGAGCACCTGCAAAGAAGGGTGTTTCAATACAGCAAATGTTTCAATATTTATTAATAATAGTTCATTGGAGGTGGTGTTGGTGTGTGTGTGTCCACCTACCATAGATCTGTCTCAGAGGAAGGGCTCGGAACATATCAATGAAAGGAGCCTTCTTCTCTATCTGAGTCTTCTTATACCACCATTTGAGATACCTACACACACACACACACACACACACACACACACAAAACCAAGTTAATAATAATGGGGACAGGCAGAGTAGGCCTAATCAGTGAATCCAAACATAAACAAAAAATACCTCATAGCAAAGAATCTGTCACAATCACTGAATTACATCTTGGATGGGAGTAGAGGGGGTGCATAGCAGAAAGAGGACATTCCATGAATGGATGTTAAAACAAGAGTTCAAACCCTACATCAATGAACAGTGAGCAGCTGGTATGTAGCCATGTAGAGGGTATGATTAAGAATAGTTCTCTGATTCGTATTGGTTAGGCCGCAACGAAGCCATCGGGTCACTGTGCTGAGCGAGTGCCACTCCATTAACAAATACACAGCAACAGCAGACTGAAAAAAAACCTTGATTTTGCACAAAATTACCTGAATGGAGTATTACTACCAAAGACTATCAAGAAAAACCAAAACCTTCAGAAGAAACACAGCGGAACCTGGAAATACCATCCAACACAAAACTGAGTGAGTAATGTTCAATATGAACCTACTTCTGTAGCCATGAAGTAAAGTAAAATAATCTCTAGGTCATTTTGTTATATAAAGCTTAATAATTAAGGCTACTAAGCTACCAAGCTGCTAGGACATTAGTGACCCGAACTGGCTGCAACTTCAATTAGCACGGAAGTGTGAAGTGAGGTGGTGTGAAAACTCTTGAGCCTAACATTAGCAGGAGAGGCCCTATAACAAAGAGCAAATAAATATACATGATCAAATGCAAATCCTAGAATCAACTATTAAAGACTACCAGAACCCACTGGATTCTCCAATTACAGTGAATGAACTACTGTGGTGTTGATGGTATTCTAAATGAAATGATACAGACCACGAATTCCAATTGGCTATACTTAAACTCTTTAACATCATCCTTAGCTCTGGCATCTTCCCCAATATTTGGAACCAATGACTGACCACGCCAATCCACAAAAGTGGAGACAAATTTGACCCCAATAACTACTGTGGGATATGCGTCAACAGCAACCTTGGGAAGATTTTCTGCATTATCATTAACAGCAGACGAGTTAATTTCCTCCGTGAAAAAGTACTGAGCAAATGTCAAATTGGCTTTTTACCAAAATACCGTACGACAGACCACGTATTCACCCTGCACACCATAATTGGCAAACAAACAAACCAAAACAAAGGAAAGTATTTTCATGCTTTGATGATTTCAAAAAGGCATTTGACTCAATTTGGCATGAGGGTCTTCTATACAAATTGATGGAAAGTGGTGTTGGGGGAAAAAACATACAACATTATAAAATCCATGTACACAAAGTGTGCGGTTAAAATTGGCAAAAAACACACATTTATTTCCACAGGGCCCTGGGGTGAGACAGGGATGCATCCTGAGCCCCAGACTCTTCAACATATATAACAACGAATTAGTGAGGGCACTAGAACAGTATGCAGCACCCAGCCTCACCCTACTAGAAACTGAAGTCAAATGTCTACTGTTTGCTGATGATCTGGTGCGTCTGTTTCCAACCAAGGAGGGCTTACAGCAGCACCTAGATCGTCTGCACAGATTCTGTCAGACATGGGCCCCGACAGTAAATCTCAGACCACAAATTCCATCTAGACACCGTTGCTCTAGAGCACACAAAAAACGATACATACCTTGGCCTAAACATCAGCGCCACAGGTAACTTCCACAAAGTTGTGAATGATCTGAGAGACAAGGCAAGAAGGGCCTTCTATGCCATCAAACGGATAATAACATTTGACATACCCAATTAGGATCTGGCTAAAAATCCTTGAATCAGTTATAGAACCCATTGTCCTTTATGGTAGTGAGGTCTGGGGTCCGCTCACCATCCAAGAATTCACCAAATTGAGACTCTGCATGGAGAATTTTGCAAAAATATCCTCAGTGTACAACGAAAAACACCAAATAATGCATGCAGAGCCGAATTAGGCCGATACCCACTAATTATCAACATCTAGAAAAGAGCCGTTAAATTCTACAACCACCTAAAAGGAAGCGATTCCCAAACCTTCCATAACAAAGCCACCACCTACAGAGAGATGAACCTGGAGAAGAGTCCCCTAAGCAAGCTGGTCCTGGGGCTCTGTTAATAACAGACCCCACAGAGCCCCAGGACAACAACACAATTTCATGAGAAAACAAAAAGAGAATGACTTGACACATTGGAAAGGACAGAGCAAACTAGAATGCTATTTGGCCCTAAACAGATAGTACATAGTGGCAGAATACCTGATCACTGTGGTTGACCCAAACTTAAGGAAAGCTTCGACTATGTACAGACTCAGTGAGCATAGCCTTGCTATTAAGAAAGGCCACCGTAGGCAGACCTGGCTTTCAAGAGAAGACATGCTATGTGCACACTGCCCACAAAATGGAGGTGGAAACTGAGCTGCACTTCCTAACCTAGAGAAACATATTTTCCTCAGATTACACAGATCCAAAGAATTCGTAAACATACCCAATTTTGCTAAACTCCCATATCTATTGGGTGAAATACCAGTGTGCCATCACAGCAGCAAGATTTGTGACCTGTTGCCACAAGAAAAGGGCAACCAGTGAAGAACAAACACCATTGTAAATACAACCCATATTTATGGTTTATTTATTTTCCCATTTGTACTATTTGCACATTGTTAAAACACTGTGTGTGTGTGTGTGTGTGTGTGTGTATATATATATACATTGGGGAGAACAAGTATTTGATAACCTGCAAAATCGGCAGTGTTTCCCACTTACAAAGCATGTAGATGTCTGTAATTTTTATCATAGGTACACTTCAACTGTGAGAGACTGAATCTAAAACAAAAATCCAGAAAATCACATTGTATGATTTTTAAATAATTAATTTGCATTTTATTACATGACATAAGTATTTGATCACCTACCAACCAGTAAGAATTCCGTCTCTCACAGACCTGTTAGTTTTTCTTTAAGAAGCCTTCCTGTTCTCCACTCATTACCTGTATTAACTGCACCTGTTTGAACTCGTTACCTGTATAAAAGACACTTGTCCACACACTCAATCAAACAGACTCCAACCTCTCCACAATGGCCAAGGCCAGAGAGCTGTGTAAGGACATCAGGGATACAATTGTAGACCTGCACAAGGCTGGGATGGGCTACAGGACAATAGGTAAGCAGCTTGGTGAGAAGGCAACAACTGTTGGCGCAATTATTAGAAAATGGAAGAAGTTCAAGATGACGGTCAATCTCCCTCGGTCTGGGGCACCATGCAAGATCTCACCTCGTGGGGCATCAATGATCATGAGGAAGGTGAGGGTTCAGCCCAGAACTACATGGCAGGACCTGGTCAATGACCTGAAGAGAGCTGGGACCACAGTCTCAAAGAAAACCATTAGTAACACACTACGCCGTCATGGATTAAAATCATGCAGCGCACGCAAGGTCCCCCTGCTCAAGCCAGCGCATGTCCAGGCCCGTCTGAAGTTTGCCAATGACCATCTGGATGATCCAGAGGAGGAATGGGAGAAGGTCATGTGGTCTGATGAGACGAAAATAGAGCTTTTTGGTCTAAACTCCACTCGCCGTGTTTGGAGGAAGAAGAAGGATGAGTACAACCCCAAGAACACCATCCCAACCGTGAAGCATGGAGGTGGAAACATCATTCTTTGGGGATGCTTTTCTGCAAAGGGGACAGGACGACTGCACCGTATTGAGGGGAGGATGGATGGGGCCATGTATCGCGAGATCTTGGCCAACAACCTCCTTCCCTCAGTAAGAGCATTGAAGATGGGTCGTGGCTGGGTCTTCCAGCATGACAACGACCCGAAACACACAGCCAGGGCAACTAAGGAGTGGCTCCGTAAGAAGCATCTCAAGGTCCTGGAGTGGCCTAGCCAGTCTCCAGACCTGAACCCAATAGAAAATCTTAGGAGGGAGCTGAAAGTCCGTATTGCCCAGAGACAGCCCCGAAACCTGAAGGATCTGTATGGAGGAGTGGGCCAAAATCCCTGCTGCAGTGTGTGCAAACCTGGTCAAGAACTACAGGAAACGTATGATCTCTGTAATTGCAAACAAAGGTTTCTGTACCAAATATTACGTTCTGCTTTTCTGATGTATCAAATACTTATGTCATGCAATAAAATGCAAATTAATTACTTAAAAATTATACAATGTGATTTTCTGGATTTTTGTTTTAGATTCCGTCACTCACAGTTGAAGAGTACCTATGATAAAAATTACAGACTTCTACATGCTTTGTAAGTGGGAAAACCTGCAAAATCGGCAGTGTATCAAATACTTGTTCTCCCCACAGTATATACACACATAATGACATTTGAAATGTCTTTATTCTTTACTGTAAAAACTAAAATGTGTTTACTTCACTTGCTTTGGCAATGTTAACATATGTTTCCCATGCCAATAAAGCCCTTAAAATTTAAAATTTAAATTGAAAAAACGATTTTCTCATCACTCACTCACAAAAAGGGCCATTTCCCTATTTGTCTTTGTCCATATTCCTCCCTCTGTCTATTTCTCTTGTTCTCTCTATACAGGCCCAGCTGTTTCCAAGTATTCAGCACTCTGAACAAAGGCTGGGTCAAACAGAACACATACAGACACACAGAAAAGTGCATAGGGAATTGTGGGGGATTGGCCAGATAAAGGGAGGAATTGTCTGTCCTGGGCTCAGAGACTGGCAGGTCTGAGAGTGGTGGTGTGTCAAATATTGTTGATGTTGGGGGGAGGCCAGAGGGAGGTGATCATTTTCGGAAGTTGATGTTATCCTCACAAATAATCCTGATAGATATGAGTCTGGTGTTTTCTGTAATGACCTTAGTGATCACTGTTTTACAGCCTGTGTTCGTAATGGCTGCTCAGTGAAACGACCTGTCCTGATTTGTCATAGATGCTTGCTAAAAAACTTGAATGAGCAAGCCTTCCTTCATGAACTGGCTTCTGTAAAATGGAATAAAATCAGCTTGATCCCCTCTGTTGAAGACGCTTGGACATTCTTATTTTTATATTTTCAGTGGTATTGTTAACAAACACGCCCCCATAAAGAAAACAAGAATTAAAAACCGGTTGAGCCCCTGGTTCGACCGTGATCTTCCAGAGTTACTCCACCTCAAGAATTGCATTTGGCGAAAGGCCCGGCACACGCTTACTCAGGCTGACTGGCTCTTGTTCAGGCAAATGAGAAATAAGTGCTCTCAGGCTATCCGCAAGGCCAAAGTTAGTTACTTTAAGGAAAGGTTCTCCCTCTGTGGGTCTAACCCCAAGAAATTCTGGAAAACGGTTAAAGACCTGGAGAATAAACCCTCCTCCTCACAGCTGCCCATGTCCCTTAAAGTTGATGATGTGGTTGTTACTGACAAGAAGCACATGGCTGAGCTCTTTAATAAACACTTCATTAAGTCAGGATTCCTATTTGACTCAGCCATGCCTCCTTGCCCATCCAACATTTACTCATCTGCCACCCCTTCTAATGCAACTATCCCTGATGCTTCTCCCTCTTTTTCCCCTGCCCCGCTACAAAGTTTTTCTCTGGAAGCAGTTACGGAGTCTGAGGTACTAAAGGAGCTCCTGAAACTTGACCCCAAAAAACCATCAGAGTCAGATGGTTTAAACCCTTTCTTCTTTAAGGTTACTGCCCCTATCGTCGCCAAGCCTGTCTCTCCATTCTGGGGAGGTTCCCATTGATTGGAAGGCAGCCACAGTTACTCCTTTATTTAAAGGGGGAGATCAAGCTGATCCTAACTGTTAAAGGCTTATTTCTATTTTGCCTTGTTTATAAAACGTGTTGGAAAAACTTGTCAATAATCAACTGGCTTTCTTGATGTCTATAGTATTCTCTCTGGTATGCAATCTGGTTTCCACTCAAGTTATGGATGTGCCACTGCAACCTTAAAGGTCCTCAATGATGTCACCACTGCCCTTGATTCTAAGCAATGTTGTGCTGCTATTTTTATTTACTTGGCCAAAGTATTTGATACGGTAGACCATTCCATTCTTGTGGGCCGGCTAAGGAGTATTGGTGCCTCAGATGTCCTTGGTCTGGTTTTCTAACTACCTCTCAAAAGAGTGCAGTGTATAAAGTCCGAAAATCTGTTGTCTCAGCCACTGCCTGTCACCAAGGGAGTACCCCCAAGGCTCGATCCTAGGCCCCACGCGCTCTTCTCAATTTACATCAACAACATAGCTCAGGCAGCAGGAAGCTCTCTCATCCATTTATATGCATGATGATGATGATGATACAGTCTTATACTCAGCTGTCCCCTCCCCGGATTTTGTGTTAAATGCTCTACAACAAAGCTTTCTTAGTGTCCAACAAGCTTTCTCTACCCTTAACCTTGTTCTGAAAACAATATGGTTTGGTAAGAAGAATGCCCCTCTCCCCACAGGTGTGATTACTACCTCTGAGGGTTTAGAGCTTGAGGTAGTCACCTCATACAAGTACTTGGAAATATGGCTAGACTGTACAATGTTCTTCTCTCAGCACATATCAAAGCTGCAGGCTAAAGTTAAATCTAGACTTGGTTTCCTCTATCGTAATCGGTCCTCTTTCACCCCAGCTGCCAAACTAACCCTGATTCAGATGACCATCTTACCCATGCTAGAGTACGGCGACATCATTTATAGATCGGCAGGTAAGGGTGTTCTCGAGTGGCTAGATGTTCTTTACCATTTGGCCATCAGATTTGCCACCAATGCTCCTTATAGGACACATCACTGCACTCTATAGTCCTCTGTAAACTGGTCATCTCTGTATACCCGTCGCAAGACCCACTGGTTGATGCTTATTTATAAAACCCTCTTAGGCCTCACTCCCCCCTATCTGAGATACCTACTGCAGCCCTCATCCTCCACATACAACACCCGTTCTGCCAGTCACATTCTGTTAAATGTCCCCAAAGCACACACATCCCTGAGTCGCTCGTCTTTTCAGTTCTCTGCAGTTAGCGACTGGAACGAACTGTAACAAACACTCAAACTGGACAGTTTTATCTCAATCTCTTCAATCAAAGACACTCTTACTGACAGCTGTGGCTGCTTTGCTTGATGTATTGTCATCTCTACCTTCTTGCCCTTTGTGCTGTTGTCTGTGCCCAATAATGCTTGTATCATGTTTTATGCTGCTACCATGTTGTGTTGCTACCATGTTGTTGTCATGTTACGTTGCTGCCTTGCTATGTTGTTGTCTTAGGTATCTCTTTTGGTAGTGTTGTTTTGTCTCTCTTGTCGTGATGTGTGTTTGGTCCTATATTTATATTTATTTATTTTTAATCCTATCCCCCATCCCCGCAGGAGATCTGTGTTGGTGTGTGGGGGGGGGGTCAACACTGTCTTAAATCAGGGGTCAAAGAAAAGAAGATGCCACCATAACAGCACGTTCAAAAATACTGACAGGAGGACTGCAACTCTACTATAGACATTAGACAATGGCATTTGGCCTGCTGAATTTAGTCACGAAATGGATACAAATGTGCAGCGTTACAGATCTGCTTGACTTTGAATAGGATCTGAAAAGGACTTGTAGTTGTGGAGAAATGTTTAGATTAGATAGATAGATAGATACTTTATTGATGTCAGTCGTGCTTTAACTGTATGGAGCGACAGACCTCTAGAATTGAAGGCAGTCAACTCAGGAAGTCATTTTAATTAAAAAACGTTTATTTTTTATTTTAACCTTTTTCTCCCCAATTTCCAATCTTGGCTCATCGCTGCAACTCCAACGGGCTCGGGAGAGGCGAAGGTGGAGTCATGCATCCTCCGAAACATGACCTGCCTAACCGCGCTCCTTAACACAAACCAACTTAACCCGGAAACCAGTAGGATCAATGTGTCGGATGAAACACCGTTCAACTGGCATCCGGGGTCAGCCCGCAGGCACCGGCCCGCCACAAGGAGCCGCTAGAGCGCGATGAGCCAAGTAAAGTCCCAACGGCCAAACCCTCCCCTAACTCGGACAACGCTGGGCCAATTGTGTGCCGTCCTATGGGACTCCCTATGGGACTCCCGGCCCACAGCCCGGGATATGAACAAGGGTCTGTAGTACAAAAATTTTGCAATAACATCTGCTAAACACGTGTATGTGACCAATAAAATTGTATTTAATTTTTTTTGTAACGCCACTCAGGAGGCCCTGAAAACTGTTGATACAGCTTCAGCTCCTCAGTTCATTGAGAAGTCATAATAGATGCCGTTTTTTCAAATTTGGAATAGTTACTTAAGTTTGCATCCTTAAATTGACAGCCTTCAATTAGAATTGACCCCAACTCTGCTCTGAATATAGGGCAGGTCTCTAGACTACGTGATAGTAGCCTGTTCCTCTTACCCCCGAACCATTCAACAAACAATAGGGCAAAATGGTCAATGATTAAAAGACATCGCCATGGTGACTGACTGTGGGGGGGGGGACAGCGTAAAATAGACTGGCGGGCCACACCTTTAAGGATAATGCCCTCATTCTACTGTTGTTAGCTTAGCCTATAGGCCGATCTTTTTTTGTTAGATCAAGGAAGAGGCAAAGTCCATGAATGTGAGGTTGAGTAGAGATTGTGTATCGTTTCTTCGCTGTTTGCCTAGCTCATTCTCTTTAGGCACCAGAAGACTGTTTCATGTGAAAGAGAGCTCAACAGCATTCAAATACATTGTAGTGGCAAACTCTAACATGTCAAAACTACCACACACACACCAGTCAATAGCCAGCCACCGCCCAGTACCCTGACCTGAACCTTAGAGACTGCTGCCCCTATGTACAGTCATTGAACACTGGTCACTTTAATAATGTTTACATACTGTTTTACCCACTTCATATGTAGATACTGTATTCTAATCAAGGCTCACCCTGTATAACTACTCATGTACACACCTTTTATTTTCATATACTGTCCATATACACACACACACACACACACACCTGATATTTTTAAATTTTTGGGATTTGTGTGTATAGTTAGGTAATCAAATCAAATTGTATTGGTCACATACATATATTTAGCAGATGTTATTGCAGGTGTAGCGAAATGCTTGTACTACTGCACTGTTGGAGCTAGTAACACAAGCATTTCACTGCACCTATGATAACATCTGCAAATATGTATACGCAACCAATACAATTTGATTGAATTTGACAAACACACAAATAACTACTAGGTCATAGTGTGTAGTGTCAGACTGGTGGGTTGAATGATCAGCAGGCAAGGCGTATGGAGGTGGTCACATTTACATATAGCTATGGATAATGCCGGGGGCATAATATTTAAAGCATTATTGTATTACTTTGTTATTTTAAAGCAAACAGATGTTCATTCTCCTGTTAATCTATTTGCAAACGGTCTGCAGTGGTTTTGTCATGTTAATAAACCCACCAGACAGGTCAAACCAGACAGGTCAAACCAAACGGTGGCACCACCTCTCTGTACCACCCTGAGGATATCGTCTCACACCTGATCCATCTTAACACTTTGTGTGTGTATCTGCGCTCGGCATGAAACAATCATTTTTGTTTGGTGATTCCAAACTCCAATAGCACAGCTGACAACAACCCAGTTCCACACCTGATTAGCCTACTCTCAGGAATGCAGGATTCTGGGCTGGCAGCAGTACAAGGTCTAAGCTGGCATGTCCTGAATGTAATATAATGAGTCTCAAATGGTTTCAGAGGGTGGGCAACAACAACCATCAATCAGTCCACAGATGTTAGAGAACCATGATGGTTAGAATTAGGTGTCACTGGAGGTATGGGTAATCTGTGGCACAAACACAGACTGAGGCAAGGCATTGCAACAACAAAACTAGCTTTTGTGTTTCTATGTCACGTTAGTGAAGGATTGATGTGTGGGACAAAAGTGTGGAGAAGAAGCTGGGTTGTGTGTGTGTTTTTTTATATATTTTTTTAAACACTACCAGTCACAGCATCTTCATATGTAGACATGAAAGCAGTCACACACACACACACACACACACACACACACACACACACACACACACACACACACACACACACACACGTCTTTTTGGACAAGCAGAGAAACATGACTACACCTGGCACCCAGCAGGTAGGCTGCTCCAATGCACAATAGGGACCCACGCCAGAGAAAAGTGATAGGCTAAATACCTTGCAAAATGACTTTCCTTGTCACTATGTAGAATAAAGATAGGTTGTTTTCTATCTCCTTTAAGTATAAATACTATGAATGAAGTACTATGAATACCACAGTTTGGACATAGGGCTAGAAGTGGACTGGGTTGACAAAATGTGAGGTGTTGTTAAGGGGGCTCACCTGACTCCAAGGCCAACATGTTCAACGATGTTGGAGAGAGACACATCTTTGGCTTGGAATGGCTTCCTTTTCTCCTTGAACTCATGCGCCAAGCAGATCCGCCAGCCATTCTTCGGTACCCCGTAGCCGAGTTCCGAAGACACATACCGACTCATGAGCTCGGCTGTTGAGCTGTTGTCACCCGACTCCCTGGTCGTCATGTTCAGCCAGTAGTAGTTTAGAAATGAAAGGGAGATCTTCTTGCGAACTGGAACCTGCCCGGTGTCTATGCTGTTGTGTTGGAACAACCCCTGCTACACCTGTTGGAAACGTGATAATTTTCTGGGTTGCGCAAGAAGAATCAATTTGTCAGGTGCCCTAGAGCCATTTGAGTGACAATGAAAGAAATAGATTGCTCAACTGAACTTATTGTCATTCACAAGTGTGATGATTCCTAAATGACAACTTTAGATACCTGAACAACAAGTCCATCAGGTGAGGACAGGTAAAGTATGTAGTTCTCAAATAATTATACTGTCTTCACTGTCTCCAACTTGCCATAATAATAATAATAATAATAATAATAATACAATATATTAATTTACCACATAACCCTCAAGCTATGAACTGTTGCCTACTGTACAGATTGCAAAGTTACATGCCTTCAAGAGCGTTAACTTAACTTATCAGAGATGTCATAAGGTCTCAAGCCAACTCTCTAACTGAAACTGATGTTTGGAAATGTCAAAGATAGGAGTGGCAATCTTACAGCAAGGCAGGTAAACTTCAACTTGCTCTCACCGTTGTTGACCCACGTATCTAAGGCCCTTGATAGTCCAGTGTGGTAGAACGGACAGTGGCACCTACCGAGGATTGTGCGCGCAGATGGTTTAGCAAGTGGTATCTGCTGTGCTGTCGCCAAGTAAACGACGTGCTATTCAAATACCTGCATTATGCAGAACATGCACAGGTAGCTAGCTACGTATGCAATTAATGAGAATGGATACCGGTCGTCTGGTTAGCTAGCTAGATGTTTCAATGTTGAAGCTAGCTAACGTTAGTATCTGTACAGACGTGTGTTTGTCGTCAGACAGAAAGCTGCTGCAGATCCGTAGACACCCGGTGTTGATTGCTGAGTCAGATTCTTGATCACGTAGGCTGCATCATTCTGTTCAGCAGCAATGTCAGATACTCTAACAGGTAGATGTCCAAAAGTAATTGTAAAGGGCAGCAGACCTGAGCGACAAGTTGATGTAGCGCTAAGAGGGCGCCCAATATGCAAAGTATTACAGTAGGCTGCCACTTTGCACCAGTGAAGTACACCGTGTGAGACTGTGCCAATTTACAGGGGAAAAGGAGGGGGTTATATATTCCCGTTCCTCCAATTTGTGCAAAACTAACTATATTATTCATCTATTTGCAGTAAGATCGATCATATAAGATCGCATAAAGTATGTAAGTGTCATATTATTGCTGTTATGAGCACTATGTTATGTCCAATAAATGTTCCCAAACACACTACAAACCCACACTAGTCACTTACAATATAAAAAGCTCCTCCCATATGCCACGGAGCTCTTTTAGATGGCCAACAAAATGTTATTCCTGAACAATGCACATTTGGGACATTGCTTGTAAGATTTGAATTGAAATTTGAATAGAAATTGAACTGACAATTTGTAAGTATAACACACATTCATTTATTAATTGGGTTCAATAATTGTCCAAAACCGGGAAAATAGTACGTTGAATACCTTTTAATTTTAACCCCTGGATACGGTGTGGTCGTGCAGCTGCGAGATTGAACGTTTTATTAATGTTATGTTCGTGTGTTGCTGAATTTGACTCGAATGTACAATTACTTACAGTAGCTATTTTATATCGATTTGACATTTTGTTGACCTGGGGCTTGAGTCGTAACTAACCGGCGAGCCGCTGCCATATCTGAGGCCAAGGTATGGTTTTCGAGACATCATTCAACTTCAACGGCTTAGCTTAGCTTGGTAACTAGCTAACTAACCCGATTTTACTAATTTGGAGACAACAGTCAGCATACAACCCTAGTTAGTTAATATAGTCGAATCTAGCTGGAATTTAATTTAGCACGGTCTCGCTCAAAATAACCAAACTACCGAGCTAACACAACACGTTTTTTAAAACATAGATAGCAGGCGTTCCAAATAACGTGTGTTGTACTGTTTACATTTGTTCCTCGAGTACAGATGATCGAGGTGGTGGCCTCAATGGCCCGAGGCCCGGTGTTCCTGGCCGGGGAGGTGATGGAGTGTCTCATCACCTTTACCAACCTAATGTCCCATCTCTCCACCTCCGCCAACAGGTCTGTTCTCTTTCTCTCACTCACACATCACCCATTCTTCAGTAGCGCTCATTTGTGATTATATGAATGTATGTTATATAAGTCTTAGTTAGTTATACTGTATGTAAGGTTACAGCGGGTAGAATGTCTCAAAACATGACTTAAACCGCTCCGTGTGTGTGTGCGCGCGTGTGTCAGTGAGATGCTGGCGTGGGCCAGTGCCCAGATCCACTGCCAGTTCCATGCCAGTGAGAGCAGAGTAGCGCTGCCAGCCCAGGGCACCAAGCAAGATGTCCAGGCAGAGAGTGACACGGTCCTCATCCCCAGCAGAGGTGAGTGGATGGACAGAATAAATAAAGAATCCACTCATGCATGTTGAGGAAGGGAGATAGAGAGAAATGGTCATGGATGGACAAGTGTCAAGTCTTACCCATCTGTGCAGTGTTAAGGGCCTCCCCTAAGCCCTTTAGACCTCTGCACTCCAATGTGTTTCTGCTCCCTAGGAAATCATGTGGCTGAGCCTTATGGGCCCTGGTGAACTACGTAGGGAACAGGGTGCCATTTTTATCCCTAGTCTGTCTGAGCCACCATGACTAAATTGCACCTTGTGATGGAGATTAGAGGACTAGTATATTGTAGACTGCTAATATTTGGGTCAGTCAATTCAGGAACTGATTTGCCTAAAAAGTTGAAAAACTTTTGACATCAATAGCTTCTCATTTTCAGCTTACTGGGAAGTCATTGATAATTGTTCGTCTTTCAATTATTGAATTGGAATTTCAGTTTACTTACTGAATTGACTGCCTTCGATTGACCCCAACCATGCTGTATGTATACGCTGGCTTGACACCCTTCAACCACTGCTGCCTGCTCAGTCAAATCGTCTTGGCTAGACTGGATGCACTGTACAGACGACTACATTTGGCTTACTTTTCACATGAAGTGCATGGAGTAGATGAGTTGTTTATTTTGGGGAAAAAAGTCTGTGATAGAAATGTAACTCTATTCTTCCTCGCTACCCTCTGTTTTCACCAGGAGAGGGAGGGCAGTGCATGTTGGACACACCTCCCAAGATACTATTCTGTGATCTGCGTCTGGACCCTGGGGAGAGCAGAACCTGTAAGAGCAACACAACCAGACTCAGAGCATAGAAGTAATCACAGTTTAGAGGGGATCCACTCAATCATCTCTCTTCTTTCTCTCTTTCTCCATTCCCCCCCACTCTTTATTTTTTATTTTTTATGTGCCATTTAGCAGATGCGTTTGTCCCTAGTGACTTACATTTATTTTAAGTATGAGTGGTCCCAGGAATGGAACCCACTTTCAGGGTGTTGCAAGAGCTATGCTTTACCATTTGAGCTACAGAGTCTCTCTTGCTCTCTCACTTATTTATCCTCCCTCAGACTCGTACAGTGAGGTGGTTCCCAACGACGGCCCTCCTAGTTTTCGTGGCCAGTCAGTGAAGTATGTTTATAAGCTGACCATCGGCTGCCAGAGGGTCAACTCCCCAATCAAACTACTGAGGGTCCCCTTCAGAGTCCTCGTCCTGCATGGTGAGCTGTCAGATACTACCTAAATTTGTGCTATAAGAATACTTCTGTTGCTAAATGTTTTGGCACTATATGCTCTACTGAACACAACCTACCTTGCCATCAGAAAGTATTCATACCCCTTGACTTATTCCACATTTTGTTGTTAGTCTGAATTCAAAATTTATTAAATATTTTTTTTATCACCAATCTATGCACAATACCCCATAATTACAAAGTGAAAACATTTTTTTAAACATTTTACCAAATTTATTGAAGATGAAATACAGAAACATCTTATTTATACCCCTGAGTCAATACTTTGTCGAAGCACCTTTGGCAGCAATTACAGCTGTGAGTCTTATTGGGTAAGTCTCTAAGAGCTTTGCACACCTGGATTGTACAATATTTGCCCATTTATTATTAAAGAAATTCGTCAAGTTGATTGTTGATTGTTAATCATTGCTAGACAGCCATTTTCAAGTCTTGTCATAGATCTTCAAGCCGATTTCAGTCAAAACTTTAACTAGGCCACTCAGGAACATTCAATGTCTTCTTGGTCAGCAACTCCAGTGTATTCGGAAAGTATTCAGACCCCTTGACTTTTTCAAAATGTTGTTACGTTACAGGCTTATTCTATAATGCATTCAATATTTGTTTATTTTCTAATCTACACATAATGACAAAGTGAAAACAAGTTTTTAGCCATTTTAGCAAAACTTAAATTTAAATACACCTTAGCCAAATACATTTTCACAATTCCTGACATTTAATCATAGTAAAAATTCCATGTCTTAGGTCAGTTAGGATCACCACTTTATTTTAAGAATGTCAGAATAATAGTAGAGTGATTTATTTAGGATTTTATTTATTTCATCACATTCCCAGTGGGTCAGAAGTTTACATACATACACTCAATTAGTATTTGGTAGCACTGCTTTTAAATTGTTTCACTTTTTGTTTCGGGTAGCCTTCCACAAGCTTCCCACAATAAGTTGGGTGAATTTTGGCCCATTCCTCCTGACAGAACTGGTGTAACTGAGTCAGGTTCTTTGGCTTGCAAGCCTCCCCCTTTTTTTCCTCCAAACATAACGATGGTCATTATGGCCAAACAACAGTTTTTTGTTTCATCAGACCAGAGGACATTTCTCCAAGAAGTACGAACTTTGACCCATGTGCAGTTGCAAACCGTAGTCTGGCTTTTTTATGGCGGTTTTGGAACAGTGGCTTCTTCCTTACTGAGCGGCTTTTCAGGTTATGTTGATATAGGACTTGTTTTGCTGTGGATATACAGTAGATACTTTTGTACCTGTTTCCTCCAGCATCTTCACAAGGTCCTTTGCTGTTGTTCTGGGATTGATTTGCACTTTTCACACCAAAGTATGTTAATCTCTAGGAGACAGAACGCATCTCCATCCTGAGCGGTATGACAGCTGCGTGGTCCCATGGTGTTTATACTTGCGTACTATTGTTTGTACAGATGAACGTGGTACCTAGAGGCGTTTGGAAATTCCTCCCAAGGATGAACCAGACTTGTGGTGGTCTACAATTTTTTTTTGGCTTGGCTGATTTTCTTTTGATTTTCCCATGATGTTGAGCAAAGAGGCACTGAGTTTGAAGGTAGGCCTTGAAATACATCCACAGGTACACCTCCAATTGACTCAAATTATGTCAATTATCCTATCAGAAGCTTCTAAAGCCATGACATAATTTTCTGGAATTTTCCAAGCTGCTTAAAGGCACAGTCAATTTAGTGTATGTAATCTTTTGACCCACTGGAATTGTGATATAGTGAATTATAAGTGTAGTAATCTGTCTGTAAACAATTGTTGGAATGATTACTTGTCATGCACAAAGTAGATGTCCTAACCGACTTGCCAAAACTATAGTTTGTTAACATGAAATCTGTGGAGTGGTTGAAAAAATTGTTTTAATGACTTCAACCTAAGTGTATGTAACCTTCCAACTTCAACTGTACCTTATTTACAAAAGTATTCAGACCCTTTGCTATGAGACTCAAAATTGAGCCCAGGTGCATCCTGTTTCCATTGCTCATCCTTGATGTTTCTAAAACTTGGTTGGAGTCCACCTGTAGTAAATTCAGTTGATTTGACATGATTTGGAAAGGCATACAACTGTCTATATAAGGTCCCACAGTTGACAGTGCATGTCAGAGCAAAAACCACAATCCAAGACAGGATTGTGTCAATGCACAGATCTGGGGAAGGGTACCAAAACATTTCTGCAGCATTGAAGGTCCTCAAGAACACAGTGGTCTCCATCATTCTTAAATGGAAGAAGTTTGGAACCACCAAGACTCTTCCTAGAGCTGGCCGCCCGGCTAAACTGAGCAATCAGTGGAGAAGGACCTTGGTCAGGGAGGTGACCAAGAACCTGATGGTCACTCTGACCGAGCTCCAGAGTTACTCTGTGGAGATGGGAGAACCTTCCAGAAGGACAACCATCCCTGCAGCACTCCACCAATCAGGCCTTTACGATAGAGTGGCCAAACGGAAGCCACTCCTCAGTAAAAGGCACATGACAGCATCTCTGGAGAAACCTGAAAATAGCTGTGCAGTGACGCTTCCCATCCAACCTGACAAAGCTTGAGAGGATCTGCAGAGAAGAATGGGAGAAACTCCCCAAACAGGTGTGCCAAGCTTGTAGCGTCATGCGCAAGAATACTTGAGGCTTTAATCTCTGCCAAAGGTGGTTCAACAAAGTACTGAGTAAAGGGTCTGAATACTTATGTAACAGAAAGCTTTGTCTTCAGGACAAACAGTTAATTTATTTGCCATATTTGCAGAATTACTACAGTGCCTTGTTACAAAGAGGATGCATGTTTTGTAATATTTTTATTCTCTACAGTTTTTTTTTTTTTTTTTCACTGTCATGTTGGTTAGTATTGTGGGGTAACTACAATGTTTTTCTGTTTTCTCATATCGGAACCATTAAACTCCAACTGTTTTAAAATCACCATTTGCCTCATGGTGAAAACCCTGAGCAGTTTCCTTCCTCTCCAGCAACTATGTTAGGAAGGGCACCAGTATCTTTGTAGAGACTGGGTGTATTGTTACACCATCCAAAGTGTAATTAATCCCTTCACCATGCTCAAAGGCAATGTTTCCTCAAATTTCTTTCAGCACTGAGCGCAAACTTGAACGTTGTGAAAATTCTGTGCAAATTCCAGTGTGTGTTTACTGTGAACAGGCTGTACCCGCTTTAAGTTAGTTTCAGACAGTGGTCAAGTAGGTTACTGTGGATGATCATAGTGTAGGCCTACCAGCCAACTACAATGGAGAAAATGCATCCCAGAAAATGGAAATAGCTGTTCTATCGTTCAGCCTGCAGTAGCAGACAATGTGTGGTGTTCATTTTTTTCTTTTTATGTATACAGTCATGTGAAAAAGTAAGTAGACCCCCTGGAAAGTTCAAATATTTCTATATATTTTTTTATTCTTTAGACAGATGGATATGTAATCTTCCTTTCAACACTATTGGCAGATAAAGGTTACCCAATTTAACAAATCACACAACAACAAAAAAACTACTTTGAAAATGTTATGCAATTAAAATAAACAAAAATGCCTTTTCCTTATGGGAAAAAAGTTAGTACACCCCTACCTTTAACATCATAGAAAATGGCCAAAATTTAGAATTAGGTACCAAAACAAGTGCAAATGATTAGAAAACATTAGAGAGGGTCCAGCCTTCCATAAAGATAAGAAAATTAGTCTGGTTTGGTGTGTGGTAACACATCATTCAAAGATCAAAAGACCTACCCGAGGCCCTCAGAAGAAAGATTATTGATGCCCATGAGTCTGGGAGGGGTTACAAATCCATTTCCAAGCAATTCAAAGTACATCATTCCACTGTCCGATGAAAATTCCAGACCACTGGCAAACTACCTAGGACAATGTTTTCTAATCATTTACACTTGTTTTGGTACACCTAATTCAAATATTTGCAATTTTATGTGATGGTAAAGGTAGGGGTGTACTAACGTTTTCCAAATAAGGAAGTCATATTATTATTATTATTATTATTATTATTATTTTTTTTTTTTGTTATTTGTTAAATTGGGTAACCTTTTATCTGTCAAGTGTTTAAGTGACGATTACATATCCATCTGTCCAAATATGTAAAAAAAAAAATATATATTTATATTTAACTAGGCAAGACAGTTAAACTCGGACAACACAAGGCCAATTGTGCACCACCCTATGGGATTCCCAAACAAGGCCGGTTGTGATAGTCTGGATTCGAACCAGGTTGTCTGTAGGGACGCCTCTAGCACTGAGATGCAGTGTCTTAGACCACTGTGCCACAAATTGCGATGAAGTATCACCATTCCACTGCGTCACTTGGGAGCCCGCCTACATTCCATGAGACTGTTTTCCATGAGACTTTTGAAAAAACATTTTGGCCTTGACATTCACCTGTTTGTAACCACTTGTCCTTCAGACAAGGAGGTGACTGAAAATGTTGTTGTTTGATGCAAGACACCACTTAACAAAATAAAATGCATTATTATTCCCATACCGTTATTACAGAGAATCAGACACATTATGCTACACTCTGCCTATTGGCTACTTAGCTTATTCAAGCCTGTCTCAAAATACAACACTGCCCCTTTTTAAGACAAAAAAATAATAATCTTTACACGACTCTCGTTTCAAAGATGTCTGGAACACATTTTGGTCTCTTGTAAGAAGCAATCACTCCCCCATTGTTGACACTACAAATGATCTATAACTGGGCTAATAACTCACTAACTAGCAAAAGATATGAACAAATGTGCACACGTGGCTACATGCATCTCTCGCTTTGATCTTTTATTTTATTTAACCTTTTTAAGTCAGTTAAGAACAAATTCTTATTTACAATGACTGCCTAGGAACAGTGAGTTAACTGCCTTGTTCAGGGGCAAAACAACAGATTTTTACCTTGTCACCTCAGGGATTTGATCCAGTAACCTTGGGCCCAACGCTCTAACCACTCGGCTACCTGCCGCCGGTCTCAAAACAAGTGCATCTTCTCACAACCTCCAGTTCAAAGTGAATGGCACAGATGCATTATGGCAATGGTCTATTTGCATATAGGCCTACTGCAGATCTGTTTGGTTATGGCGCACCGGTCTGTGTAGAGTACGGGCCTTAGTCCTTCCTGTCAATGCAATAGAATCATACTCCGATGCGTTCTGCCTACAACAAAATGTCTTGCATAGTTAATTTTGCATACTAAGTCTTGCATAGTTCATTTTATTTTGGTATGTTGTGTTGAAAGTAGCTAATATTGCATTAGTTCGATCACAATTCCCACAGTAGAGCGAAACGTTGATAGTGTTAGCTAAAGGGGGGGAAAATTCTAGAAAGGTGAGTGAAGCTTCTCTACTCAGCTTAGAGGGCGCATTGCTCACAAGGATATTCAGCATCATTTAAAAAATATATTTTTTTAACCCGTCTACCAATGGGTGTCGTCCTTTGCGAAGCATTGGAAAACCTTCCTGGTCTTTGTGGTTTAGTCTGTGCTTCAAATTCACTACTCGATTGAGGGACCTTACAATTATCTGTATGTGTGTGGTACAGAGATGAGGTAGTCATTCAAAAATCATGTTAACCACTATTACTGAACACAGAATGAGTTCATGTAACTGTATTCACCCCCCTTTCTCCTTTTAAAATGACATTGGCACTATGTCCCTGCCGTAGGCATGCCGGAGCCCCCGTTCCCCCAGGACGAGGAGGTGGCCCCCTCTAATCCCTTCCTAGAGGAGGAGGAGGGGGGCCGGAGAGACGATCAGCCCCTGGAGAGAGCCCTGGACATGCTGATGATCACCTCACGCCGTTGTCCCCGTGAGTCTCTGGTTCTCATAGGCTAATTCTCAAATGACACCCTATTCCCGTTTTATAGTGCACTACTTTTGACCAGTGCTATGTGGCAGCTCTGCTTATGAGCCTTCTTCTTCAATGTTATTTGCGTTTCACATCATCAGATGTACTGAGGGGTTTTTGCAGACTCAGATCCATTGATCTCTAATCGCACTGTGTGTTTCTGATTTTATTTATTAGGATCCCCAAGGTGACAGCTAGTCTTACTGGGGTCCGACACATAACAAAAAATACATTACAGACAGAATACTTTACAATTTACATAAATTTTTGCAGCAGTGTGGAATGCATATGACCGTTGACCCCTGTCTCCCACAGATCTGTTCAACATCACCAACATGCGGGGGAAGGTGGCCAAGTTCTGCATCTTCAAGATCGTCTACAGACTAGGGGAGGACATCATCGGCACCTTCAACTTCTCAGAGGGGGATATTCCCTGTATTCAGGTGTGTGTGCATGTCTGTGTGTCAGGGCCTGTCATATTTTTAATTGAATGAGTATATTAAAAGTGTGTGTGTGTGTGTGTCAGTACTCGGTCAGCCTGCAGAGTGAGGAGGAGATCCAGCAGGGCTACCAGCGGCGTCCCGGACAGTCGATCAGTGTGACAGGTCACGGTCGTCACCTAGAGTCCTGCCTCCACACGGACTCCACCCACTTCTCCCTCCCCGTCCCCCTCAACGTCACCCCCGGCTTCAGCACAGACATCGGTATGTAGCCAAATCAATCAAATGTATTTAATTAAGCCCTTTTTACATCACAAGTGGCACAAAGTGCTATACAGATACCCAGCTTAAAACCCAAAGAGCTAGCAATGCAGCCAGAAGCACAGTGACCAGGAAACATAGGAAGATACCTAGAGAGGAACCAGGCTCAAGGGTGGCCAAGGGGCATGGCAATCAGGAATTCAACACTTGTCTTTCTGCCCTATGTTTATCAATGGCAAGTAGCCTGCCCAGCTTGAGTCTGTCAGTTTTTTGTTTATTATCTGGCTTAGCAGAGAGGGCACTTGACAAGAGAAACCATTGTTCTGATACTGTAGATGTCTGAGGATGTTGCTCATGATCCGGGCTAGTCATTGTGCAGTCACAATAAGATGGTTTCCCAGACACAGATTAAACCAAGTCTTGGAAGCACTTTCAATGGTAAATCTTCATTGAAAATGCTTTTAAAAAATGTATAAAATGAATTCGAAATGAATCTGTATGCTATAAGACTAGCTTCTCAACCCTCTGTGTCTGTGTCTTTAAAGCTTCCATATGTATTTAACCCTCTTTCTACTCCTAGACAGCTTCATGACATTCTCAACTCTGTTATATTCACAGTGACCCTGCGATGGCGTCTGCACTTTGAGTTCGTCACGTCCCGAGAGCCCATGGAATTGCACACCGTGCTGCAGAACCAATCAGAGGTCACCGTGTGGACGGGGGCAGAGCATGTTGATGTGGATACCTTCAGTTGGGACCTGCCAATCAAAGTGCTCCCCACCAATCCCGCCCTGACATCTTATGTCTCCCAGTTTACAGGGACCAACAGCATCAACATTTAAGTGTGTGTGTGTGAGGAAGGAAACAGATATGAACAATGTATTCCAGATATAAAGCAGGCAACTTTTTTTGCCATTTTGTTTTAATATTTTATCATTTTGCAGTGCATCCTATATTTTTCCTTGAATGCTCACCTTCCTGTTTTTCTATCTGAAACATGATGGTGATGATGATGATGACCAATGTTGAATTCTACGATCTGTGGGGTCATTCATATTTTGGTATTTATTTCATTTTTGACCCCTTTATTCAAAACCCCCGAAAGAGTCCATTGCTTTGTCACATGAAAAAAGTGTATTTTATTTTCAAGAGCTATGTGCTGTACAACTGTTGTATTTTTGTAATTGTGAATGAAAGACTGTTCGATGTGAATCAGGAATTAAAAGGTGGGATTCGAATTTGACGTGAACCTGAAAGGAGACTTCTTTTATCCATACACAAATCAACAAAAGACTTAAGTTTCACGCAATAAGAATTTTATTTAGAGGATAACTGAATACAACTGCAATACAGGACAGAAGAAATACAACAATAATTGTTATATATTACTATAAAAGCTTTACAGTAGTGCATTACAGGGTGGTAAATGAGGGATTACATTATGTGGGCTCTCTTCTGCTTTCCAACGGAGTATCATTTACTGCTTATGGTACTGTAATATTCATGCGGTTTAAATGTCAACTGGTCTGCAACTGAAGTGAGAATGGACCGTTAGGATTACACTGACGTGGAGGGAGTTGATCTTCCGACATCAGTGGAGGCTGGTGCGACTTTAAATTGGAGGACAGGCTCATTGTAATGGCAACATTCATTCCGTTCCAGCCGTTACAATGAGGCTGTCCCTCCCGATTTCTCCCTCCACTGTCCGACAGTGGTCACTGTCTACTCCACTATCTGCAGGTAGTTTTCCAGTGAGCCGTGGCTGGGGTCCAGGTTGTGTCCATTCCCAGGGAGGCAGGGCAGACGGGGGTCGGCGCTCTGTACCAGGGTCACTTTACAGGTCAGAGCGTCCACCCGAATCTCACACCAAGCTGGGAAGTCTACCGGGCGATGCACCCTGTGCGGAGAGAGAGAGAGTTGTAGGTTTTAAAAGTCTATATATGTATGTATGCGGTCTGAAAGAGCATGGTGCTCTCTGTTCGGAGAGGGGAACATAACTGATAGGCGAGCATGAGCACTGTCGTATGGGTCCTCTGAAAGGACATAATGAAAATAACCTGATAGAACAATGCTACGTTGAAGCAGCCTGTCTCAATTCTACATGTCACACCTGTAATCACATCCAACCCTGATTCCCTTACAACCATTACTTGACTCTGGGTACAATTTACATGGCTGTGTTGAAGGGCAAGCTCATCCCAACCATGGAAATCACATTCCAATTACTGCTAATGCTAACACAACCCAGAAAGGCACATTGATTACAGCTGTGCACTCACGTCTCACAGCAGCCGACGCCCATGGGGTGCAGACAGGTACACTGCAGACAGCCGTTATCCATCCAGGACTCCCCCAGGGAGTAGTGTCTCCCCTCATACACACACAGGGCTGAGAAAGAGACCAGCAGGAGTGTTAACCCAAATCACACACATATTATACAAATCAACCTTCATTCATCCGCAGGACATCCACATTAACTTTGTTCTCAACTTCAAATGGATTCATCCATCCAAGATATTTAGCATAAAAAAACAGGCTTAAAGGTACAATGGATGATTGGACTTTCGACAGTTCCCCAAAACGTGTCTGCTTTACCAAATATTCCAATGACAAAAGACAATAACTCTGAATCTTAAACCTAAATACATTTGATGAATGAAAAACACCCTTCAGTATGATATTCTCACCTTTGGAATTGAAGTGGCACTGCATGGGAGCAGCGAGGCAGCAGGTGGTCCAGAGCAGAGTCCCAGCCAGAAAGGTCTGCGCCCAGTTTCTCCCAACAATGGAGTTCATCATCTTCATGTTCTATAGTTCTAGATCTGGTTCTCAGAGTTTTCTGATTCCTCTCCTCCACCTCGCACCTCCATTTATACCCCACCATCCCTACTACCACAGCGGACGGGTGGAGGTGGGGTTAGTTAGCCCCATCAGGGGTGTGAGGCGCAGGGGGGCCTGTGGGGTGTCACAGGGTTGGGGGGGCAAGGGGAAAAAGGCTGTGTCTTGGCACCGCCTTGGCACTCCGGAGATCAGCTCCTCTTCGCTCCAGTGGGCATGACCTCTAAAATGATAGAAACACTGACACATCCTAAGATGACTAAGACAGGGAGGGTAAGAGAGAGGTGAGAGGGAGGAAAGGAAGAAGGAGAGAGAGAGAAATGAGAGAGGGAGCAGAGAGAGGTAAGAGGGAGCAGAGAGAGGTAAGAGAGCAGAGAGGTAAGAGAGAGTAGAGAGGTAAGAGAAAGCAGAGAGAGGTAAGAGAGCAGAGAGAGGTAAGACAAGATAGAGGTAAGAGAGAGGTAAGGGGGAGGTAAGAGAGAGGTAAGAGAGAGCAGAGAGGTAAGAGAGAGGTAAGAGAGCAGAGAGAGGTAAGAGAGAGTAGAGAGAGGTAAGAGAGAGGTAAGAGAGAGCAGAGAGAGGTAAGAGAGCAGAGAGATAAGAGAGAGTAGAGAGAGGTAAGAGAGAGGTAAGAGAGAGCAGAGAGAGGTAAGAGAGCAGAGAGAGGTAAGACAAGATAGAGGTAAGAGAGAGGTAAGGGAGAGGTAAGAGAGAGGTAAGAGAGAGCAGAGAGGTAAGAGAGCAGAGAGGTAAGAGAGCAGAGAGAGGTAAGAGAGAGTAGAGAGAGGTAAGAGAGAGGTAAGAGAGAGCAGAGAGAGGTAAGAGAGCAGAGAGAGGTAAGACAAGAGAGAGGTAAGGGAGAGGTAAGAGAGAGGTAAGAGAGAGTAGAGAGGGGTAAGAGAGAGCAGAGAGGTAAGAGAGAGCAGAGAGAGATAAGAGAGCAGAGAGAGGTAAGAGAGAGTAGAGAGAGGTAAGAGAGAGCAGAGAGGTAAGAGAGAGCAGAGAGAGATAAGAGAGCAGAGAGAGGTAAGAGAGAGTAGAGAGAGGTAAGAGAGGTAAGAGAGAGATAAGAGAGCAGAGAGAGGTAAGAGAGAGTAGAGAGAGGTAAGAGAGGGGTAAGAGAGAGCAGAGAGAGGTAAGAGATCGAGAGGTAAGAGAGAGAGAGGTAAGAGAGAAAGGAGAGAGGGGGTGAGAGGGAGAAGGAGAGAGGGAGAAAGGAGTGAGGGAGCAGTGAGAGGTAAGACGGAGCAGAGAGAGAAGAGTGGGAGCAGAGAGAGGTGAGAGGGAGGAAAGAGAGTGAGAGGTGAGAGGAGATGAGAGAGGGAGAAGGGGAGAGAGGTGAGAGAAAGGAAAGGAGAAGGAGAGAGCAGAGAGAGGTAAGAGAGAGAGGTAAGAGAGAGCAGGGAGAGGTAAGAGAGAACAGAGAGAGGTAAGAGAGAGGTAAGACAGAGAGAGTTAAGAGAGAGGTAAGAGAGAGCAAAGAGAGGTACGAGAGAGCAGAGAGAGGTAAGAGAGGTAAGACAGAGAGAGAGTTAAGAGAGAGGTAAGGGAGAGGTAAGAGAGAGCAGAGAGAGGTAAGAGAGAGCAGAGAGAGGTAAGAGAGAGCAGAGAGGTAAGAGACAGAGTTAAGAGAGGTAAGGGAGAGGTAAGAGAGAGCAGAGAGAGGTAAGAGAGAGCAGAGAGAGTTAAGAGAGAGCAGAGAGAGAGAGGTAAGAGAGAGCAGAGAGAGGTGAGAGAGAGAGGTAAGAGAGAGCAGAGAGAGATAAGTGAGGTAAGACAGAGAGAGAGTTAAGAGAGAGGTAAGGGAGAGGTAAGAGAGAGCAGAGAGAGGTAAGAGAGAGCAGAGAGGTAAGAGAGAGCAGAGAGAGATAAGTGAGGTAAGACAGAGAGAGAGTTAAGAGAGAGGTAAGGGAGAGGTAAGAGAGAGCAGAGAGAGGTAAGAGAGAGCAGAGAGAGGTAAGAGAGAGCAGAGAGAGAGAGGTAAGAGAGAGCAGAGAGAGATAAGAGAGGTAAGACAGAGAGAGAGTTAAGAGAGAGGTAAGGGAGAGGTAAGAGAGAGCAGAGAGAGGTAAGAGAGAGCAGGGAGGTAAGAGAGAGAGGTAAGAGAGATGTAAGAGAGAGCAGAGAGAGATAAGAGAGAGGTAAGAGAGAGAGAGAGGTAAGAGAGGTAAAAGAGAGAGAGAGATAAGAGAGAGCAGAGAGAGATAAGAGAGAGGTAAGAGAGAGAGAGAGGTAAGAGAGAAAGGAGAGAGGGAGGTGAGAAGGAGAAGAGAGGGAGGTGAGGCTCGTGGAGAACCAGCAACTGAGAAAGAGAGGAATGAATGGCTAACATGATTTAAATGCTGGTCAATCTATCGATTTAGACTCTTTCTGTATTAATGCACATATACTTTCCCTATTGGGGATGAAATAGAAATCTTCAATCTTCATTACGGTCTCATTTAGGATTACACCTGAGGAACAAAGTACCAGTAGCTGTGTCGCCTTTGAACTTTTACTACTGTGTTACCATGTGGTTACTAAGACATTCTGACATGCAAACACAGATGCATATTGTATATGAAGTCAGCGGCCCCTACTGCCTCCACTGACCCGTCTGCCTTGTTGGGATGAGCTCATGGTGATGTCATGGCATGCCTGCCTTGTCTCCAGTCTGTGACCTCATGCGGGCCATGTCCAGCAGCAGCAGTCAGTCGCCCCCCAGAGGAGACAGAGATGGAGAGAGAGGCGCTGGACTTTTGGGAGGAGGAAGCTCATAAAGTACAAGATTAGACTTTGGACTTTTATAGTGGCCGCTGCTATGGCTGCGGGAGGCAGGTGGCAGGTGTGTGTGTGTGTGTTTGTGTGTGTGGACCATAGAGATGAAAAAAGGTCTCAACTTTGTATCTGTGCAATTATAGCATCTTTGATAGCATGGGCAGCGCCATTGAAGCTATCTGCATTTAAAAAATATATAATTTCTTCTTCTTTTGATGTTTGAAAAAAGTGTAAAGCTAATAGTGGTATTTTACCGCCACCTACAGTGCTGGAGATATAGCTCAAGGGCATTTACAAACTAGGCAAAACAATTTCAAGAAGAAGACAATGCTTCCAACCTATAGGAATCCCCACCCAGTTGACTACTTTAAAAACGGTGGAAGCCCTCAATGGCAATGTCCATGCAAAAACGTATATTTTCAAGCACAGATCGCTATACATTTCTATGGTGTGGACCAACAACCTGTTGTGAGAAGTAGGGACACAGCGTCCCCAGCCTTCACTGACCCACTAACAGAATAGACATTGCAGATTTACAAAATGTCTACAACGAACGAGAGATTGGAACATGGTTATCATTCTCATGTACTTCTTCTCATTTAAACTGTTGCCTACTGTATCAAAATGTATCTTAACAATTATTGCTTTCAGAGTTTGGTGTTTTGTGATATTCATGATTTTATGGTGACAGCCTGGTCTCTGAAATGTGAAATGGAAAAGGAGAGAAACAGTCTCACTGGTCGTCCATGAAGGTGACAATGGATGTGACACTAATTCCTTTTCTTTTTTTAAAGAGGCCTATCCTACTCAACACCTCATCAATCAAAGAGTGTGAAACCGTCATAATACATCATCTTATTGTATAGGACCCATGGGTTCTAGGAGGGGAGAATATTAGTGCCAATGACATGGAAGGCAATTAAGGCAGCCCCCCGCACCTCTCTGATTCGGAGGCGTTGGGTTAAATGCAGTTGAATGCATTTAGTTGTGCAACTGACTAGGTATCCCCTTCCCCTTCCCTACTCTGATACAAAAGTAGTGCACTATATAGGCAATACGGTGCCATAGTGACACAGTGTACTAAGGTGAAAAGGGCCCAGAGTTGGGACATGTTCCTCCTCAGACTGTGACAAGTCAAGCTGTGGAGCTGTAGAGACAGGGGCAACTCTGAGTCACACACACATACACACCCGCACGCACAAACACGTACACACACCAATACAGGACCAGGGCACGTCAAGACCATGTGGTCAGTGGCACCCCTGGCTGGCGAGGGAGAACCTATCAACACCCTCCAGACTTCTGTGGCGGTATGAGGGAACACGGGCGTAAAACACAAATTGTGAGGCCCCCGGGGTGCATTGTGAAAAACTTGTTCCCTCATCGCAGGTTTTTCCTATGATCTCTGTCTGTCTGCAGACTTGATAGAGAAAATGGAAGGAGATGAGCTAATGTTTTGTTCTGGCTCAGGGAGCGTTACAGTGCTACCTCGGATAGGACGACTCTACTCGACCAATCACATATCCCGAACAAACTCTCCTTTTTTAGGATTGACACTGTGCGGACACAGAAGGAGCAGTTGAGTTAGGTATGAACTCTCTCTCTCTCTCTGACTCAAACACATACACAAACACTGCACCGGGGAGGCAACGGGCCATGACTTCTTAAACACCTCTTTAATTATGAGTGGAGCGTGTCGCTGCAGAGCAGAGGACAGAGCTACCTCTACTTGTGTCTCAAAGGGCACCATATTCCCTATAAAGTGCACTACTTTTGACCAGACCCCTATGAAACCTGGCCAAAAGTAGTGCGCCATAAAGGGAATAGGGTGCCATTTAGGATGCAGCCCTGCTGTTGTGGAGACTGACTCATCAGCTTGGGTTGTGTAACCAGGGGTGTATTCATTAGGCAGTGTTGGGGAAGATACTCTGAAAATATAGTTTACCAAGCTACCAATTACTTCACACTGGAAGATGTTAAGCTACACTAAAGCTACCTTTAACTACCGAAAACAATACCAAGATTTTAATTTAGTTAAGCTACCACCATGCTACATAAAAATGTAATTAAATTACTAGTTCACTACTCCCCATCACTGTCATTAGGAACCAAACGGAAGCAAACGGGACTAAAAAAGGAGGGACCTACCAGAATGTGTTCAATATAAACTCTCAAAATGTTTTCTGTTGTGAAACTTTTTTGCTACCGTGTACGAATACACCTATGGTAAGGCGGTTGGAGTTCCTGGACTTCAGTAAAGCAGAGAGAACATCACACTGAGGAAGCCAGGGCAGTACATTATAATCTGGTTTCTTGATGCCCATTGCCACCAAAACAACAACCATAGTCAAGACTACCCTACAAAGATGTGCTAGTTCTTAACATATGAGCTGTGAAATGAAAACACAATTAAAAGTAAAACATTTCATTAAAAAAAGATAATAGACACTTATTGCAAAAAGTTTTATAGAAATCAAATGCCATACATTTACTTCTGTTGGCTATGCCTTTAAGATTATATCCAGTAAACCAGCCACCAAATTTCCTTTCAACCAAGAAGTGAACCATCAGACCAGCTAAATCAACCTTAAAAAACAACGATTGACAAATCACGCCACCATTGACAGAGGAATAGAGATCGATTACTTTTCCCTGATGTCAGATTCATACGCTTTTGCGGTGTTCACAAAAAACAACAATGTCCTTCCCGTGAATCGAGACGATTAAAGTTCACATTTCGATTGGACTGCTCGTTTATAAACGGAATGCATTTCAGTAAAAAACATTTGCCAAGTGGAGAGACTGTATTGCTTGAATGCTAACGTTACCCATGGTCTTGTTGCACTTAATGTTAGGCCTTGCAAGAGAGCCCACTGTCTGAGAAGGCTAAAGTTAGTAGCTACAATCCAATTTGCCGCTGCGATGTATGAGCAACGAAGTCGACGAAAGATGGACGCAGACAAGTTTAACTATGCTACAGCTGTGACTTGGACATTCATGTTAAACTCAAAATGTAAGGGTTTTATTACTTGGGTTACTATCTGGCCACATTAAAGTAGCAAGTTAACGTATTGCGCAACGAAACTGTTTTGCATAATGCTGTCAAGTGCATGCATGAAAAATGATTGCACCACTTGCCCAAAAGTCACATCATTACTACCTAGTTGTTTGTCTTCTATTTACCAAAGCGAGCATGGCAACATCATGACTCAACCGGTATCGCGGCACCATAACGTGCCCGGTGAGGGTTCTTATTTGGAGCACAATCGCTTGTTGTTGACATCATGCACATTCCGAAGGCTCATCAGCCTCGTGCTCCTCTCGTAACGTATATTAACGAGCTGGGCTCCGCTGTGGTGACCTGTAAATAACGTCCATAATTTTCAACAAACCATGTAGTGTAGCGCTTCCAGTTAGGTCGTTATGTACTGGAATAATATTGTGATGCATTTTGTCACAATTTGTCAGGGGATTGTTAACCGTTGTCTCAACACAGCAGAATGCACAATGATATAATCCCGAGTGGCAATGCAAGTAATTAAACCAAATGTGAATATTCTTGCAGGTGACCATTCATAGACAATGCAAGTAATTAAGCCAAATGTGAATATTATTGCAGGTGATCTTTTATAGATGTATCGTATATGGACCCCCACATTGTTAGATCTAACATTGATCTACTTGTGTCTAGATCCTAGAAGCTGAGCAGAGCTGGCAATAATTCTGCTTCTGAAAGGTAAAGAAGACCAGGGACAACTGTGGTGTCAAACTACTCCCCTTCCTCATCTGTCTCTAATCTCACATGATACCCCCTCACCCTCCGGTCCCCTTCTCCCTCTCTCCCATCCCTCTCCCCCCTCCTTCTTGTCCCTCTCTCCCCTCCTTCTTATCCCTCTCTCCCCTCCTTCTTGTCCCTCTCTCCCCTCCTTCTTGTCCCTCTCTCCCCATCCCTCTTGTCCCTCTCTCCCCATCCCTCTTGTCCCTCTCTCCCCATCCCTCTTGTCCCTCTCTCCCCGTCCCTCTGCAGGATACCATGCTCCGGTTCTCTGGCCTTTACCAGGAGAACTGCTCAGACATCTATGTTACCTGTCAGGTGTTTGCAGAGGGCAAGCCTCTGGCGCTGCCTGTACGCACCTCCTACAAGGCCTTCAGCACCCACTGGAAGTGAGTGACACCCTTATAAGCATATAGTGTCCCAAATTGACATCATCTCTTAAAAGACTTAAGGAGATAGTTGAATGATGCTCTGAGCCACTTTGACCTGTTCAGGCTTTGTATTTCACATTGTAGTCCAATCTCACTATAATATATACAATATAATATAGTCCTTGTGAAATGTTATGTAAACTCTCTCTTTCTCACTCTCACTCTTCCCTTCTCCCCTCCCATGTTCACCATGTTGTGTTGCTGCCATGTTGTGTTGCTACCATGTTGTTGTCATGTTGTGTTGTATCCATGCTGTGTTGTTTCGTAGGTCTCTCTTTATGTTGTTGTCTCTCTTGTCATGATATGTGTTTTGTCCTATATTTTTATTTAATTTATTTATATTTTTAATCCCAGCCCCCATCACTGCAGGAGGCCTTTAGGTAGGCCGTCATTGTAAATAAGAATTTGTTCTTAATTGACTTGCCTAATTAAATGAAGGTAAAAAAAAAACAAAAATACAAATAAAACACACGGTTGGTATTAGGTTTTTGTGACTTTAAACTATTGTGGTAGTTCTGAAAGCGATTATTGATTGGTTGATGGTGATGTGGTAGCTGATTGACTGTAACTACTCACCTTCCAGGATGGAGATGACGCCTCACCTGTGCTCATCAGCACTGACATCGTCAAAGTCCCTGACCATCAGATATGCATGGTGAGAAACACACACACAAAGGGAGACGTTCAATTATCAACATATTAATAATGCATTGAGTTTAATGTATTGATTCTGTCCCTGCTACAGGAGAACCTTGTGTAGAGCAAGCTCCATAAGCTAGCCCATAGCCTACGGAGCGGCCCATCAGACCACGACCTGAAGCCTAACGCTACCACACGAGACCAGCTCAACGTCAGTACTGTTACTCGGCAACAACCGTGTGTGTGTGTGCGCGACATGAATGTGTCTGATATTAGAACTAGACTCAGTTGTGTGTGTGTGTGTCTGTCTGTCTATCTGTCTACAGGTCATAGTGAACTACCCCCCAACAAAGCAGCTGAGCTCTGAGGAACAGGACCTGGTGTGGAAGTTCCGTTACTACCTCACCACTCAGGAGAAGTGTGTATCCTGATAGGCTTCATGGGCCATTTATTTGTGTGTTAAGTGTGCAGACTCTTGGACAGTGTTTGTGTGTTTACAGCAGAATATATTTCTCTACAAAAATGGAAACAAAGTTGGACAGCATCTAGGGCGCTGAGTTTTCCTGACCAGGAACAATCCTAGTTTAAGCATGGTCCCAGTAGTCCAGTGGTCAGGAAAAACCCAGAGCCCTATTTTCACCACAACTCTCAAGGACGTTCCATCTGTGTTTACACACTGGTCTAAGAAGCTAATTAGCGAAGCACTCCTCTTCTCTCCCCTTCTCTCTTCCCCTCTCTCCTCTCTCCTCTCCCCTGTCCCCTATCACCCTCCAGGCGCTGACTAAGTTCCTGAAGTGTGTTAACTGGGCCCTGCCCGGGGAGGCTAAGCAGGCCCTTGAGCTGCTGGGGAAGTGGAGGCCCGTGGACGTAGAGAACTTCCTGGAGCTGCTCTCCTCCCAGTTCACCAACCCCTGTAACTATAACATTTTCCCCAAAAAAGTTTTTGTGTGTGATTTGTTAAATTGGGTAACCTTTAACTGTCAATAGTGTTGAAGTGAAGATTACATATCCATCTGTCCAAATATGTAAAAATATTCTAATATGTTTTGTATGGTATATAACTCTAATATGATTAGTATGGTATATAACTCTGTTTAGTAAGGTATATAACTCTTTGTTTAGTACGGTATATAACTCTGTGTAGTACGGTATATAACTCTGTGTAGTACGGTATATAACTCTCTGTTTAGTACTGTATATATCTAATATGTTTAGTATGGTATAACTAATGTTTAGTACGGTATATAACTTTGTGTTTAGTACGGTAAATAACTCTGTTTAGTACGATTATATATCTAATATGTTTAGTATGGTATATAACTCTGTTTAGTATGGTATATAACTCTGTTTAGTATGGTATATAACTAATATGTTTAGTATGGTATATAACTAATATGTTTAGTACGGTATATAACTATGTTGTATACGGTATATACAGTTGAAGTCAGAAGTTTACATGCGCTTAGGTTGAAGTCATTAAAAATCATTTTCCAACTACTCCACAGATGTCATGTTAACAAGTCGTTTAGGATATCTACTTTGTGCATGACACAAGTCATTCTTTCAACAATTTTTTACACACAGATTATTTCACTTATAATTCACTATATCACAATTCCAGTGGGTCAGAAGTTTACATACACTAAGTTGACTGTGCCTTTAAACAGCTTGGAAAATTCCAGAAAATGATGTCATGGCTTTAGAAGCTTCTGATAGGCTAATTTACATAATTTGAGTCAATTGGATGTGTACCTGTGGATGTATTTCAAGGCCTACCTTCAAACTCAGTGCTTCTTTGCTCGACATCATGGTGAAAATCAAAAGAAATCAGCCAAGACCATAGGAAAAAAATGTGTATTCCTCCACAAGTCTGGTTCATCTTTGGGAGCAATTTCCAAATGCCTGAAGGTACCACATTAGCTCAGGAAGGAGACGCGTTCTGTCTCCTAGAGATGAATGTACTTTGGTGCGAAAAGTGCAAATCAATCCCAGAGCTACATCAAAGGACCTTGTGAAGATGCTGGAGGAAACGGGTACAAAAGTATCTATATCCACAGTAAAAACTAGTCCTATATCGACATTAACTGAATGGCCGCTCAGCAAGGAAGAAGCCACTGCTCTAAAACCGCCATAAAAAAGCCAGACAACGGTTTGCAACTGCACATGGGGACAAAGATCGTACTTTTTGGAGAAATGTCCTCTGGTCTGATGAAACAAAAATAGAACTGTTTGGCCATAATGACCATCGTTATGTTGGGAGGAAAAAGGGGGAACACCATCCCAACCGTGAAGCACGGGGGTGGCAGCATCATGTTGTGGGGGGTGCCTTGCTGCAGGAGGGACTGGTGCACTACACAAAATAGATGGCATCATGAGGAAGGAAAATTATGTGGATATATTGAAGCAACATCTCAAGACATCAGTCAGGAAGTTAAAGCTTACCCCAAATCACCTGCTACTACTGAGGTCTAAGTCAGTTCTACCTCCAGGACTTTTCCAGAAAGAGGACCTCTATGCACGCCGAAGATGGGAGACAGGTCCAGTATATGGCAGACCTCTTTTGGAAACGCTGGATGAGGGAGTATTTGCCAGAGCTCCAAACACGCCATAAGTGGGCACACGTGTGCCTGGCAACATTGTTTTGCTCGTGGACGAGACATCACCACATGTGGATGAGTATTGGGTCGCTAATGGGTATTCCAAATGGACAATGACCCCAAGCATACTTCCAAAGTTGTGGCAAAATGGCTTAAGGACAAAAAGTCAAGGTAATTGGAGTGGCCATCACAAAGCCCTGACCTCAATCCTATAGAACATTTGTGGGCAGAACTGAAAAAGCGTGTGCGAGCAAGGAGGCCTACAAACCTGACTCAGTTACACCAGTTCTGTCAGGAGTAATGGGCCAAAATTCACCCAACTTATTGTGGGAAGCTTGTGGAAGGCTACCCGAAATGTTTGACCCAAGTTAAACAATTTAAAGGCAAGGCTACCAAATACTAATTGAGTGTATGTAAACTTCTGACCCACTGGGAATGTGATGAAAGAAATAAAAGCTGAAATAAATAATTCTCTCTACTATTATTCTGACATTTCACATTCTTGTATCCTGTAATCTTTAAACATGGAGACGACCTGAGACAAGACCAGCTCATCTTACAGATCATCTCTCTCATGGACAAGGTCAGAAACTAACGTATTATTACCATATAAACCTATTATCAACAAAATATTGTCATATCATATACACATAATACTGTATCATTATGGACAAGGTCAGAAACTAATATTACTGCCACACAGACTGCTGTTTATTTTATCCTGACTCAGATTTAGTGGCTGTGTATTGTTAATGTAGACCTGATGGAAGTTCTCTCCCAGCTGCTGAGGAAAGGAATCTAGACCTGAAGTTGACGCCTTACAAAGTGCTGGCCACAAGCACCAAGCATGGTGAGCACCACTGATGTAGTGATCGAATACTGTCTCAGGAAGTGACTTCTGACCTTTAACCTCTGATCTGTGTGCTGTTGTTCCTTTAGGGTTCATGCAGTTTGTCCAGTCGGTGCCTGTGGCCGAGGTTCTAGCCACTGAAGGAAACATCCAGGTAGGAGGTGATGATATTTCTGTCTAAGGGCCTGTTACCATTGTGTCGTATACAAGATTTTTGTCTTGTCTACCATCTTCACACTGTGCACGTCTGTGTCTATAGACCTGTCTTGTGATGTCACATCTGTGTCTAAACCTGTCTTGTGATATCACGTCTGTAGACCTGTCTTGTTATATCACGTCTGTAGACCTGTCTTGTGATATCACGTCTGTAGACCTGTCTTGTGATATCACGTCTGTAGACCTGTCTTGTGATATCACGTCTGTAGACCTGTCTTGTGATATCACGTCTGTGTCTGTAGACCTGTCTTGTGATATCACGTCTGTGTCTGTAGACCTGTCTTGTGATGTCACGTCTGTGTCTGTAGACCTGTCTTGTGATGTCACGTCTGTGTCTGTAAACCTGTCTTGTGATGTCACATCTGTGTCTGTAAACCTGTCTTGTGATATCACGTCTGTAGACCTGTCTTGTGATATCACGTCTGTAGACCTGCCTTGTGATACCACGTCTGGGTCTGTAGATCTGTCTTGTGATGTCACGTCTGTAGACCTCTCTTGTGATGTCACGACTGTAGATCTGTCTTGTGATGTCACGTCTGTAGACCTGTCTTGTGATATCACGTCTGTAGACCTGTCTTGTGATATCACGTCTGTGTCTGTAGACCTGTCTTGTGATGTCACCTCTGAGGTGATGGACACCTACATCAAGAGTTGTGGTGAGTCTGCTGCTACTAACACCCTCCCACCTCACTGTCTCTGACCAATCCCAGGCCTTAGTGTGGGTGACATTAAAGACGCACTCCAGCTATTTTGGAACTTTTCTTGTTGAAAAACAATATCCCACATATAAATGCAGTAATGTACACACACTCCAAGGTACAATAGGCAGAAATCGGTTAGCCTAATTTCAGTTTGTGACAAAACAAGCATAGTGTAGAGAACCATTGTACCATCAATAACCCAAAACCAGCTTTTTTTCTGGTGTACAAAACCGACAGAAAAACGAAATGTAAGGGAAGCATAGAAATAGCGCACATAGAACAGATATACCGCTTCTTACTTGCTTTCAATGAGAATGACAGATCTATAACTCACATTACTATGTGAATTTGGTGGGTTGCCCAAAAAGCTGCCTACTGTGCCTTTAAGGGTAAAAAAGAAATGTCTTCCCAAAATAGAACTTCAAGAAGTAGGCCATTCAACTAGTTGGCCTGGTATCCTCTGATGACATCATCCTAATGTGTGTTTTTGGATGACTACTGAGATGTTTTGTTATTCTTTTTCTAGCTGGTTACTCTGTCATCACATACATCCTAGGAGTGGGAGACAGACACTTGGACAACCTGCTCCTCACAAAGACTGGTAAGTCTATAGGCATTATGTGTCATGTACCTCCCAACACGCTGGGGTTGGGTTTGTACCATACATTGCCTGATCACTAGTTCTTTCCTTCAAAAGCTACTCTACTCTATTCTGTATGACTAAATACACTTTGTGACAACTGCTGTTGTAAAAAAGGCTTAATGAATACCTTTCCATCTTCCTTTTTCAGGAAAGTTATTCCATATAGACTTTGGCTACATCCTGGCTCGTGACCCCAAGCCCCTGCCTCCCCCTATAAAGCTAACTAAGGAGATGGTGGAGGGGATTGGCGGCATGCAGAGTGAACAGTACAGGAGATCAGGAAACAGTGTTACACAGCCTTCCTTCACCTCAGGAGGTAGGACACACACACACACACAGTATACACGCTCAATTATATCTTTTTACATTTCTCTCCCTTTTTCTTATCTCTGTCTCCCTCCAGGTACTCTAACCTCATCCTGAATTAGTTCTCTCTCATGGTGGACGCCAACATTCCTGACATCGCCCTGGAGCCTAACAAGACTCAAGAAGGTGTGTGGGAAAGGCCCTGTGCATTTCTCACTCTACAGACATACTGTAATGTACATTTGTGTGTGGATTTTACATGTCTCCACATGAAAGAACAAACCCAATAAATGTATTTAACCAGGATCAATCTATTCTCTCCCCTGAACATTCTGTCTCCTCCCCCTCCAGGTGCAAGTTCCAATTGGACCTGTCGGACGGGGAGGCCGTTCACTACATGCAGAGTCTGATTGATGAGAGCGTGGGGGCTCTGTTTGCTGCCGTGGTAGAGCAGGTACGCAAGCTTGCCCAGGTGTGTCTGTGTGTGTCTGTGTGTGTCTGTGTGTGTGTGTGTGTGTGTGTGTGTGTGTGTGTGTGTGTGTGTGTGTGTGTGTGTCACAACCAAAGTTCACTGTGTATCAAAACTGGGACAAATATTCCTGTAGCAGTGTTAATGTATGTGTCCTTAATTGCCTTAAAAGCACAAGTCATTAAGAACAAATTCTATTTTTACAACAATGACTACCTGGTTTGAGGTACTTTTACAAGTTTATGTGTTGGTAACTATATATTAACATGTGTTAAGTTCTACATGACTAGTGCGTTGGTGTGAGGTTCCACTAACGGTGTTGTCTGTCTCCTATATCTCTTCAGTACTGGCCCAGATGAGAAGGACCAAAAGATAATCTGGCTGAGACGCGACTGAACTGACTGACTGGATAGTGGATGGATGGACAGACAGGGGGAGTTGTTGCCATAGTAACACCGGTTCCCCTTCAGGTGGTGTTATTGAGAGGATCCATCCATGACACTGCTGAACAGAGGCCAACCTCTGATCACTGCAAGAATGAAGAAAACAAAAACAGGACTTTGTTAGCATTTTGTGTATATTATCGATTAAACATATAAAACCATGTTGATACAGTATAACACTGGTGTTGCCTTGTCTCTGTGTATAATACCAGGCTGTGTGTGAGGCTTGTGTGTTTCAGGGCATTCACAAGTATCCCGTGATCGGTTCATGTCCATATATTGATTCTGCAGACGTGTAGCTGGTCAAAAGACACACCGCTGTGATCTTATTGTGATCAGATCCGCCGAAACAGTTGATGGTAAGCGACTCCTTTTAATAACATGTAGATGCAATGAGCCATGAAATTTGTTCTGTAAGCGTTTTGGTGCGTACAGATTCCCATAAGAATCCGCTGTGGAACAACCGTTGGGACAACTCTGTGATACAAATGTAGTGTGGCGTCAGTGTAAACGGAGCCTTGCGAGTCTCACTATGGAGTATCAGGACAAAATAGAAAGAGGAGTGGGAGGCCCCGGTGCACAACTGAGCAAGAGGACAAGTATATTAGAGTGTCTAGTTTGAGAAACAGATGCCTCGCACGTCCTCAACTGGCAGCTTCATTAAATAGTACCCGCATAACACCAATCTCAACGTCAACAGTGAAGAGGCGACTCAGGGATGCTGGCCTTCTAGGCAGAGTTGCAAAGAAAAAGCCATATCTTCCTCTTTCCAGTGTCTGTGTTCTTTTGCCCATCTTAATCTTTTCTTTTTATTGGCCAGTCTGAGATATGGCTTTCTTTGCAACTCTGCCTAGAAGGCCAGCATCCCTGAGTCGCCTCTTCACTGTTGACGTTGAGATTGGTCCTCTTGCTCAGTTGTGCACCGGGGCCTCACACTCCTCTTTCTATTTTGTCCTGATACTCCATAGTGAGACTCGCAAGGCTCCGTTTACACTGACGCCACACTACATTTGTATCACAGAGTTGTCCCAACGGTTGTTCCACAGCGGATTCTTATGGGAATCTGTAAGCACCAAAACGCTTACAGAACACATTTCATGGCTCATTGCATCTACATGTTATTAAAAGGAGTCGCTTACCATCAACTGTTTCGGCGGATCTGAAACAGCCATACTCCTATTGTAGTGGGTCACCGAAAACTTTCGTTGGGAAATTCCACTCCTTATCCTGATGTGGCCCAGCCTGCACTAACATATCCCGTAAAGAACCATTCATATATTTTGGCTGCTGCTAACTCCCAGAAAAAAAACATAAAAGATCCCGGTGAGTGGCCAAATCAATAGTGAAAATGCAAAGGCTTACAACTATTAATTACAAAAGGGGATGGGAAAAGAAAAGCATTTAAATTTACTTTTACAAGCAGGGCTAACGTTGGCTAACTAGACTAGCTAAGATGTCAATAAAATGTAGGCCTATGCCTGGTTTCTTGAGGCAGACAGTGGATGGTTCGTGCAGCACACTTGAAAGAAAGTGTATTTCTCAAAATTATGTTATTGGTTAGGTTATTCCCCTGAATAGTCTTTCCAACATTCCCTAATGAATTTAAGGTAAAAGTAACTGACATTAGCTAGATATTTAAATTAGCGAACGTTACTAGTACCATCCAAAGTAAACTAGCTAGTAGTAGGCTGGACACATGAAATTTGTTACTTTTTTCTGATAAAAATGTGTTCATTGCATCCGCCGCGTAGCCCAGTTTCATAATATGACCATATTTTCCAGCTGCTTGCCGTAGTTTTGAAGTAATCACGAAAAAACAGGCCTTATTATAGGGCATTTTTATCCTGCAAGCTCCTATATGTTTTTTATTGAGCACCGTGGCACCAACTCACCTTCCAAACATTCTATTCCCAGTTTATTGTTCTACGTCACAATGCCTGCTTCGCTATTGTTGCCAATGAGACCTGTCCAGTTGTTTATAGTTCAAATGTAAACAACAACAACAAATTACTCATGGAACTCTGAGGTCGTCCCATTGTTTCCTACAGGGAAATATAGCTATGTCTGGCTATTTCGCCAAATATCTCACAATGTGTTTATTTGTATTTGGAACCATTTTAATCAGGAGAATCTCCTCTTTGTAATTAAGTCTGGGCAGCGAGGCCCCTAGCACCAGTCAATTACTGGCCGAAGTTAGATTCTTTGCTTAGAAAATTTGTCTGGAACGGGAAGCGACCACGCATTAAATGGCCTACGCTGCAGTCAGATAAATCACAAGGTGGCTGGGCCTGCCCAAACTTTAAATGATATCATTGGTCCTTCATATTGCGCTGCCTTAACCACTGGATGAATCCTGGAACCAGTACTCCGTGGAAGGATATAGAAAGGGAATTGATAGCACCTATAAGGTTGCAGGACCTGTTGTTTTCTGGTATTACACATAAAACATGCACTCTACACTTTGGACCGATCATAGCATATATGTTGCAAACCTTTAAAGCAGTTGAACAGTTTTTGGGAGTAAAAGGAAAATGGCACAGAATCTCCCCCATTTGGTGGAACCTTAATCTGCTGACGGGTGGTAAACCTTTCGTTCAGGACACTTTGGCTCGAAAAGGTATACAAGTACTGCAAGATTTGAATGGAGATAACTCTTTACTTAGCTTCCAAGACCTTGTCACCCTGGGAACTCTTTATGTTTTACTACTTCAGATTAAGATCAGCCCTTAAAACGTACTGCATTCCATGGGGTCCTGAATTAAAGACTAACCCGATTGTAGATCTGGTTCTAGGTGCACCTAGAATTGTATCATACATTTATGCAAGCCTGATAACACACCCAAGGGTCGATATTCCTGGCACGAAAGAGTGGGATAAAGGTATGAGTCATATGAGAAGTGGTAGGCTGGGATGCAGTATGGGAAAATGTTACAGGGTCTTCAAAAAATCCAATCAACAATTTATTCATCTGAAAATATGTCATAGGATTTATATGACCCCAAGGAAAAGGCATTTGATGGGTCTGGCACCCCATCCATACTGTACATTTTGCCGACATGGTACCCTAGGTACGTTCATGCACACGCTGTGGGACTGCCCTGAAGTATACACCTTTTGGACCAAAATAGTAGACATTATTTCCTCAATGACCGGTACAGATTTTCCTATTGACCCTGCTCTCCATCTTCTAAATTATGACTCTATGATCCAAATCACAGAGAGGACACGCAAACTCTGGCTGGCCGGCATGACGGCAGCCAAAAAGATAATTGTCCAACGCTGGATTCCACCTCACACTTTCAGTAAAACACTGGCTGTCCTACTATCTTGACATCTTGTTTCTCTAACTTTCGTCTGCCAGAATTAATAGAGCCCGACCTGGTACTTTGCAGATGTGGGAGAGTGCAATTACCGCTGTGAAAGAACGGTTGCTAGAATGAGTGCACAATCTTGTGAGTGCTATTATCATTGTCACAACTATTAATTCTTGTTTTGTTTCTTTTTGTACTACTTATTGGTCTGTATCTGACATGTCTGTTTTCAGTGGTATTCATTCCTTTCAGTGAAGCAGTAGTGGTTTTATTGTTCATGTATCCCATGTGTGGGGTGTTGGGTGTATGTTTTGCTTGTAACTATAAAACAATAAAAACTTTTAATTACAAAAATAAAAAAAGTCTGGGCAGCGAGCTCGGTTGTCATCGATCACTAGACCAGAAATAGTCAGAAGTTTTAATTTCTTCCCTACTTTCTCATTACGCAGACATAACGCACAGTTGACACCATCGAGGTGCAGATGTTTTTTTCCAGTTTCGTCAGACGAACAGATTGTAGTGGTCAAATAAAAATTGATAATTTTATTTGTGCCATTTAGGCGAAATGGAATTCTAAGCATCACTCCAGTCAAAACAGCCTCTGCGAACGTTTGATTCCATTCATTTGCTATGGGCTCGCGCTAGTGTTCCAGCTTAGCCAACGTTCTTTTGCTGTTTTTCAGCCTTGGGTGAATTTTGACTCGTTCTATTGTCCAGCCTACTAGTAGTAACACTGCTCCGATGGTAACTACTATGCAATTAGATAAACTATTCATTCATCATATCACCTCTGTCCTTATCCTGTTTTTCCTCCTCTTCTCTTTTTCTTCCCTAGGCACCAGAGGGCTCTGGTCTTTTTAACATCGTTTGAAGTAGGCTACTGATACTAATTTATCATGTTTCACATTCGGTGTCACTAAACTTGCCCACCCCCCACAATCAGGTAAGTCTAACTGTGGGGGTGACGCTGCGGGCTGCGGGCAACACATAAAATATAGCCTAATAAGCAATGCAGTTATGTTGTTGTGAGTGCTTTCGCTTTTTTGTCATATTTCAAATGAATAGTATTAAAATAGTATTAGTAAAAAAAATAAAAGAAAATCTTCACTCATTTGAGCGCCCCAATGGATACTATGGTACTATTTAATGAAGCTGCCATTTGAGGACTTGTGAGGCGTCTGTATCTCTGAATATGCCCTTTGTCTTGGTCAAATGCATTTTCTGAAATGTTTGAAGAATCGATTATTCCTACTGAGGACCATAAAGGGTTTACTTTTAAACCTCCATGTTTTATCTCTATAAATGTAAGGAAAATGTATTTTGGAAAGTTTTTTCCATTAAATTATTTTATAAATGTATCATAGACGTATTGTGGACATAAAATCACATGTTAGTATGTAGAGCATGCAACTTGCTTTATGAATTAAAGGGTGTTTGATTTCATCCTCACACTACTGCTTCCTAAATGTAACTTTATCAGAATCGGTCAGTGTGGTGTGGTCATGCCTGTGTGGTTCTGTCACTTGGGTTGTGTCTCAAATGGTACCTTGTTTCCTTTATAGGGAATACTTTCTGGTCAAAGGTAGTGCACTATAAAGGGAAAACTGCCATTTGGGACGTAAACGGGGTTCAAACACGGGCAACACATCAACTGGTTTGAAGGAAATAGTCAATTGTAACAGTTGCTTTTTATTTTAGACAATTGTTGATATTTTTTGTATGAGGTATAAGAAAGGACACTACTACACATTGCGTGTACACTTCTGTATTTTTGAAGGTACCAGGACTTTGATTTGACCATCACAGGTGCAATTGTAACCTTTAAGTTGCTTTTTATTTATATACAAATGAACAGCCGTACTCACTTCTTTATTCATTCAACCAGTTAGGAAAACAAAAACCGAAAGCAAGATACAGTATTTTAACAAACTTGTTGCATATTTATCACACATTGAAAACACTTCGAATGACTCTGAAATATTTATTGTTCACTCATATTTTACACTGACTCATGGTGTTAGAAAGTGAATTATACAGAAAAGAAATCTAGCAATTACACATCTATCATTGTGAAACCAAGTCTTATAAGCTGAACTGAACTACTTGCCTTCATTTTACAGAGCCCGTACCTGATTTCAAGCTGTTTTTATTAGGCTTGTGAGTTGTTATTGTTTTAAGCTCCGCTGTGCTGTATTCATCTCTTTTTCCTTCTCTTTGGTCAATTTACATATGAGCAAACTTGACATTTAAAGAACAGTATGCACTGAATGGAAAGCAAATGTATAATTTATTCACTTTCAGATACTCTAGCAGAGACGGTTTCAGCTGACACATGAATTAGACCTTTCCGAAAAGGTCACCCTGTTGAACACCACATAAATCCCCCATCCAACTTCACTACCTCAGTTGCAGAACCAGCCAGACACACCAGTGGAGAGCCGAGCTACAAGTGTCCATCTTGGATTAAGTTTCCACTAAATTGACTGCAAATACAGCAGAACCCATAAAAAGCTTATCCAAAAACCTCAGTTCAAGGTTAAATGTGAATTCTCTGCTGGACGCCTGTGGAATAACGTTACAGCTATGTGATTGGCAGGCAGACACACACTGCTTAATTTGGATTCAATGACGATCCAACATTAACCTAACATCAATCAAAATCCCCCTGACACAGTTATATTATTATGAATAGGAGTGTTCCAGAACTGCAGAGTATTTGAATGGGGCCACTGTTTTCACTCCACCATCTTCCATGCCTCTCCTCCGTCTCTCTCCTCTCACTCTTTCTTCCACCCCCCTGGGTTTCTTAATGTTCCGGAAAAAGTGCACCACCAGCAAAAGAGATGTGTAACCCCCTAACCCCCCCCCCCCCCCCCCACACACACACACACACACAGGAATGAAGTATCAGACATGGGTAAAAGACAGCGGGTCAGGCCAGAGATGGGATGGGGCAATAGTGAGTCAGAAGCAAGGCAGAGAGAGAGCCAGAGAGGGGGAAAACAACCTCCTATTATCACATAGAGAAAACTGGAGAAAAACTGAGGTAGAGACTTCACACAGTACATTAGGTAGAGGAAATAATGGGGGCCAGAATAATAAACCACCCTTGCTTTATGCTTATGATAGTACAGTCCAGTTTTGTCCATATCACATTCCGGTTAAGTGGGAGAGGAATCTCCTGAAACAAATATTGCTCTCTATAGACCTCTGAAAGAACAAACACCCCCCCTGGCTGTAACTGAAAATGTATGCCCGTAAGCCAAAGATAAATTCCCATTTTAAACAAACATGGACAATAATGTTTTTGAACTTGAAACACTACTCTCAGCACCCCTCAAACAAACCCTCCCAAAGACCCAGCTGTACCTGTGATTCAGAGGCTCTGCTCGCTCCAACAGGGGCCCTATTGATTTGTCCATTAATCTGTCATCACCCCGGCTCTGTGGATGACAGAAGTGATCCATATTGTGAACCCTACTAAACAAATGGTGTAAAACAAAGCTGTGGTTGTCAGTGTTGTTGTTCAAACTGAGCTTGGCGCCTCAGTTCCCAGCCATGTCTTCTTTGACTGCCATAGTAATGCAGAACCAGGTTGCCAATGCCACTCAGCAGACATTCAGCTTGTATCCATAGCGACCTACACTACAGTGAGTACATTTTTTGTATGTGATTCTGGCGAGAATCTAATCCACAAGCCTGGCATTTGATAGTGTCATGCTGAGCTACATAGGACCACCATTACCCTTCAGCGGGTCCAGTTCTGCCCCGTCTCATCTCCAGAACCAATGCCTTGTCTGCCAAAACCTTGGACTCAACTGCACTGTGGAGTTAATCGGAATATGTTATACAGAGCATTATGGGTACTGCAGTTCAACATGCTATCGCTTATACCACTGTAGTCCCTCCAGGGTCTCACCCCCTTCACTTGCCCCCCCAAACCTCACTGAGCACAGTGGGACCCCCTGGCCTTCCACAGTCTCTGACAGAGATAGAGAACCAGGGTAGGGTAGTGTTGGCACTGTGGAGAATGGCAGGGATAGGGTGCTGCCAGAGTTCAGACCCAGCGCCACTCCCCCAGTGTCCCAGTCCACATTGCCCGATCTGTAGTCAACGGGGAAGGGTTTGCTGCTGTACCCGTCCACCAAGCTTGGGGCCTGGGCGTCAGTGAAGACACAGCCCGAGAAGGAAGATATGATGGATAGGTGGTCGTCCACAACCTCCACATGGATGTCACTGGGGTCAACAGGGTCTGAAGAGGACTCCGGAGGTTCCTGGATGGATGCCTGGAGAGATGCCTGCGTGAAAACACAGAAACACTGCATTGCGTTCCCAATTACATACCCAAGGACTATGGACTACATGTACTGTAATATATAGAACTATACACTTGGATTAAATAAAATACACACACTGCATACTGTGTGTGCGCGTGCCTGTGTGTGTGTGTGTGTGTGCGCGTGCGTGAATGCCTGTGTGTGTGTGTGTGTGCGTGCGTGAATGCCTGTGTGTGTCAAGAGAACAAGGACAGTTTACTAGAGTCTTGGGGAGTCTGTTAATACGAGGTGCATCTCGTTTCTGTTTCAGCCGGTACAGAGCCAACGCGAGGAGAGGACAGAAGAGGACAGCACACACTCCTATCCCCAGCAACACTGGTTGCAACCCTGGGGAACATAGACACACACATTTCATTGTGAAATTAGGGTTGTATGCATTAGCTCTAACCCTAACTTCATGCCCACACCCCGGCTCAACCCTAAGACTAGCTTAATGTCCAGACCCTGGATCAACCCTAACCCTATCCAACCTTCTGACCTCTCACCTGGTCCTGGGGAAGCCTGGTGGACACAGTGGGGATGGGAGGGGGGAGAGGAGGCCAGGGGGAAGGTGGGGGGTCCGAAGGAGAAGTTAGCCACGGCACAGTAGTCCTGTCCTGGGACCAGGTCTGAGAACTCAGCCCTGTACACTAACTCCTGGGCCCAACCAGTACGACTCTGAAACAGGATCAGGGAAAAGGGAGGGAATGTGAACATTTGAGGGAGAAAGAGAAAGAAAGAGAGCGGGAGAGAAAGAGTGAGAGAAAGAGAGAGAGAGAGAGAAAAAGAGAGAGAGAGAAAAAGAGGGAGAGAGAAAGAGAGAGAGCGAGGGAGAGAGAGAGAGGGGGGGGGAGAGAGAGGTGGAGGGAGAGAGTGAGGGAGATAGAGGGAGGGGGAGTAAGAGAGAGCGAGAGAGGGAGAAAGAGAGAAAAGGGTGAGCAAAACGTGGTATTGCAGATGGCCGGGGGGTACCTTGTAGTCAGAGTGGTTCTGTTGGTTATATATTGTCACTGTGACCCAGGGGTCAATGAGTTCTGACAGTGGACAGCAACTCTGCAGAGGAAGGCACCCTCTGTTGGTAGAACAGGGGAAGAGCACCTCCACTACTGGCCTCTCTCTAGAGAGAGACACAGAAACGGAAGGGCGGCTGAAGGCTGAGGAGAGGAGAGGAGAGGAGAGGAGAGGAGAGGAGAGGAGGGGAGGGGAGGGGAGGGGAGGGGAGGGGAGAGGAGAGGAGGGGAGGGGAGGGGAGGGGAGACAAAGAAGCCACTTTGTAATTTCAATCACACCAACCTATTAATGTCAACAGCTTTACCAGTTTTAGCCATCTCCATTTGAATTCTGCAGTGTATTAAGATGTTTAAATTCTCTCTATGTGACATTTGATTTGAACAACAAGCCAGCATTTTAGATATGTGATAGGTCTGAGAGCAGAGAAGTAGGCTACTGACTGAAATCACTTGGGTCAAACTTGCGTGGTTCTGTCCAGACTGGGCTCCCAGGGCCCTGGTGGAGGCCCAGGCGGATCATGTTGTAGAGTTCAAAGTTAGAGAAGGCCTGGGACAAGTCACAGTGCTGGGAGGAGACCCGCACACACCCTTCCACATCCTGCCACGGATCTCTGTAACACACACACTCATAATAAATAATACAAATCCATTCCAATCTATTCATGGGCTTCATCTACGTCACTCGCTCGAAATGTATGTGGAAATGTCCTTTCTGAAAAAATCCATACAAGATAACACACACACACACACACACACACACACACACACACACACTGGTTGTTTGACTACTTGGGTGGTGGTGGTTATGACTGAAACCAGTGGAGAGGAGAAGAGCAGCCAGCGAGTGTGACAGGCTTGGTTTCACGGATGTGGTAGAAAACAATTGTGCTTTCTATCGGTTCCTATCTACTTATAAGGCCAACCAACCATAGATTGGAGTGACTGATTCATCGCCCTGATTCCTCTCTCTGACTAAAACCACACGTTTTCAATTCTCTCACTCTACCTGCCTCTCTTTCTCTACCTCTCTCCTGCTCTTGTTCTATCACGCAATCATTTACTTTTCCTTTCCATTCTAGGCTAGCTTTCCCTCACATTCCCAACAGTTGCGTAATTCATATTAACTTTCATTGTTCAGTAATTGAGTATCAGGATCCCATTGCTCAACCAAGCAATGACTTAATTTAAAATATTCAATTTAAATGACTAGATACTAATTACACGCAGAACAAACATTACAGAGAAAAATAAAATGTCATACATCAATGTATGGATTTTTTCCAGTAAAACAATGAGTTACTAATTCTAATAAATAGGGGCACAGTAATACATCTACATAGCTAGATACTGGTGGAGTATATCAGTCAGTATAGTGAGCACTGAGCAGACAGACACACAGACACACACACAGACAGACACACACACAGACACAGACAGACACACACAGACAGACAGACAGATAGACAGACACAGACAGACACAGACAGAGACAGACAGACAGACCCACCCCTGAGTCTTAGTTTGGACAGTGTAGGTGGTGGTGTCAGTGTTGGCCTGAGGACAATCCCACTGCAGGAGGCATCCTAAGTCCAGGGAAGCCACACTGGTGGTACAGAAGGTCCCAGATGATCCTGAGAGTTCACACGAAACAGTTCACAGTCAACACACACACACGGAAATAGATCACACACACTTCTGCTACACTTTCATATTCACAATCTCACAGTAACAGGGATGACTATGCCAAAAAAAACCTCATACATACTTAACATAATTGACTTAACAGTTCCTTAATTACCCAAATGAATGGATTACTACAGTACAACACACTTTATACTATTTGAACCTTTAGTTGGCCATTTAAGCCATTGAGCTCCAACCCTATATATAGAGAACCCCTGTGGTGAGCCCCCCATAGACAGTGTCAGAGGACAGTGAACTGGATCAGTTACTGCACCCAAAATGGAGGGATAGAGAGCAACAGTCAGACTCACCTGTGATGAGAAGAGCGACACACAATCCTGTTAACACAAGGGTCGTCGCTACAGCTGGCACCGTCACCATGGTGACACAGGTAAACTGGACCACCGGGTGAGACGGACAAAGGACATAGACTGAGGAGGACTCAGACAAATGTAGCTGTCTATAAAATGCATGATAAATAATTGTTTTAAGTTGAAAAGGAGAGAGGTAGAGTAAGCTGTCACTTACCTACATCCACAGACAGTAGTGTGTGTGTGAGAGAGAGAGAGAGAGAGAGAGAGAGAGAGAGAGAGAGAGAGAGAGAGAGAGAGAGAGAGAGAGAGAGAGAGAGAGAGAGAGAGAGAGAGAGAGAGAGAGAGAGAGCGAGCAGGGGTGGAGGGATCAGGACGTGATACAGTAGTTGTGGGTTCAAGAGGAAATGGCATAATCTGAACCTTAAAGGTCCAATGCAGCAGCTTTAATCTCAATCAAATCAAATAATTTTTGGGTAACATTTAAGTACCTTACTGGGATTGCTTTCAATTAAAATGGTAAATAAAAAAACAAAAGCAAAAATAGCTTCTTAGCAATTTCTCAAGCAAGACATTTGCTAGAACTGTCTGAGAGTGGTCTGAGTGGGGACAAGAAAACTAGCTGTTAAAGGCAGAGGGGTTTGGAACTCTCTTATTTGTCTATTAAATACATGCTGCGGTACTTTGGCGACTACTAACTAACTATATTTTAAACCACCCGATTTGGGCTGGATGTGTCAATGTGTAGTTCATATATGCATAATCTATGATATAATCTATTACTATTTTTACCTAAATTAGCTACGAAATCCCTAGTTTGAAAGCGACTGTTTTTCTGGAAGCTGTGCTGCTCCATTTTCCCTCGTGTGTGCCAGCCCCCTAGAAATTCCAGTTCAACCAATGAGCTTCAGCCCCTCGCCATATGAGTGACAGTAAACAAGAGGCACATCATGCATCCACAGCAGAGTGAGAGCGCAATGACAAGGTGCACATATCTGCACGTGACATCGTACGCTACTTTCAGAACTATTGGCTAAAAAGTAGACAAAAGTACCAGAGAATCTCTTTAACAAATTTACTGCCTGGTGATGTCACAAGGAAGACCAAAACTACAGCCCACCAAAACAGGCTGAAATTTCAGGCGGTCTTTTCAAACAGCTCTTACACTAAAAGGGCATCATTATTTGCACAATTTTCACAGTATTAGTCCAACAGTGTGGAAATATACTATATACAGTGCCTTCTGAAAGTATTCACACCCCTTTTTCCACATTTTGTTGTGTTACAAAGTGAGATTAAAATTGACTTGGCCTTTTTTTTGTCAACGATCTACACAAAATAACCTGTAATGTCAAAGTGAAAATGTGTTTTTATTAATGGAAAATAAAACTATATTTTGATTGGATAAGTATTCAACCTCGTGAGTCTATGTTAGAATCAACTTTGGCAGCGATTACAGCTGAGTCTTTCTGGGTAAGTCTTATACAGACAGTCTGTCCATTCTATAGTTTTTATATTTGCCTATTATTCTTCAAAAATAAATCTTCAAGCTCTGTCAAGTTGGTTGTTTATCATTGCTAGAAAGCAAAAGTCTTGCCATAGATTTTCAAGCCGATATAAGTCAAAACTGTAACTAGGCCACTTAGGAACTTTCAATGTTGTCTTGGTATGTAACTCCAGTGTATAATTGACCTTGCGTTTTAGGTTTTTGTCCTGCTGAAAGGTGGATTCCATTCTTTTGATCCTTAAAAAAAATCCCTATTTTTTGCATATGACAAGTATATCCATAACATGATGCAGCCACCACCATGCTTGAAAATATGGACTGGTACTCAGTGATGTGTTGTTGGATTTTCCCCAAACATAATGCTTTGTATTCAGGACAAAAAGTTACATTCTTTGCAGTATTGCTTTGTGCCTTTTCGCAAACAGGATGCATGTTTTAGGATTATTTTTATTTATTTATTTACAGGCTTCCTTCTTTTCACTGTCAATTAGGTTAGTATTGTGGAGTAACTACAATGTTGTAGTTCTCTTGTATCACAGCCATTTAACTCAAACTGGTTTAAAGTCACCATTGACCTCATGGTGAAATCCCTGAGCGTTTTCCTGTCGACTGAGTTAGGACGCCTGTATCTTTGTAGGGACTTGGTGTATTGATACACCATCCAAAGTGTAATTGAGAACTTCAACATGCTCAAAGGGATATTCAATGGCTAATTCTTTATTTTTACCCATCTACCAATAGGTGCCTTTCTTCACGAGGCATTGGAAAACCTCCCTGGTGTTTGTCGTGGAATCTGTGCTTGAAATTCATTGGTTGACTGAGGGACCTTACAGATAATTGTGTGTGATTAAGAGATAAGGCAGTCATTAAAAAATCATGTCCAACACTATTATAGCACACAGAGTGAGTCCATGAAACATAGTATGACTTTACAAGATGTTTCAGCTTAAAAACATTTGTACAAATGTCCAAAAATATTGACATTATGGGGGTAGTTTGTAGATCAGTGACAACATCTAAATTCAATCAACTTTACATTCAGGCTAAAAAAAAAGTGGAGAAAGTCTAGGGTTGCAAATACTTTCTGAATGCACTGTATAAAAACACAAGAAAACCAAGTTTTTTAATGCATTGGGCCGGCAAGGCATGTGAGACAGAACGAGAAACATAAGGACAGAAAAGTACAACCACCTTGCAAGCTTGGTAAGTATACATGTTTTATTAGTGTACAAGTGCCTTGTTTTGAGTCACTATTTTCTAAGTAATGTTGGTACAGTACAATGTTGGATCTTAATTTTAGCCACTTTGCTATAGCAGGAAAACAATCACGCAGCAACAGGAAGTGTGAATTATAATTAAGACATTTTTATTGGGGTTAATACATTTTTTGTTAGTGAAAATCTAGTCTGAAATTTCAAAAGGGGGAAACTACAAACTTTTTAAACCTCAAATACACAACTTTTAAAAGTCCTGCATTGCAGGAAAGTTCCACTGCAACAGGGTGACCAAATTAAGATCCTACATCTATACTTTGTACACTGACGCTCTACTTATAATAGTGTACGTTATGCTTCTTAGATATTCATGACTGGTGTCGGCCTGTAGTTGGCTAGAAATCCTGCTATCAAGCTAATTAAAAAAAATAAACCACACAGACAGTCTGTCCATTCTATAGTTTTATTCAATGCCATTTTTAAATAATATGAGTCTATACATCGCTTTGTTGAAGTGGGTCTTTGACCATTCATTCTCAAAAATAATAATAACTCAATATATTACAGGAAGTGCTGTTAAGAGGACCATGAGGGACAAAATACATAATACAGCAAGAGTCACAACCTGTCTCAGTCAACAGAACAGTATATGGCTCACACTGGCACACACACATTACCCTGCTCATGGCCTCTCCAGTATGAACCATACAGCTGTCTGAACCCAAAGGCAAACTGCTGAGCCTAAGCCCATTGAGACAGACAGAATCAAACATCCATATCATAACATAAATCATTCATAACACTTCTCATCGTAGTAACATCACCACCACCAGTAAATCAAAAAGTGTTTACAACTGTGACTGTCAGAGAAGGAGCCATAGACCCCCACGATAGGAGGATATCAGAACATACATAATCCAGGGGATTGGTCCAATACCATAGCCATGTATACATTGAAACATGGCTCTGACCAATACGTGTTGCCATGCTGAGGGAATGAATCAGTCAGTCTACCAGCCTGCATCCTATGTAGTAACCAGTGGGATCTCCGCTCACTCCCCTTTACAGCCAGTATAGCATTATACTAGGTTAAAATATATTTGTTATAATAGTACAGCGCTATTACAATCATTATCGCCTCAGTCCAGCAGAGGGCACCACGCCATCACTTATAGGCCACCAGCACAGCAGTGCCTCCACAACAGAAGCTATACCTCCCATGTCACAGTCTGTAAGAATGGAAGGAAGTAGCCCCTAGGCTCTGATCCAAGGTCCGTTCAGAGTCTGTCCCTCCTAAGAAAAATAGTTAGGATTTGGGTAATCGGATCCTAGATCTGTGGTTAGGGGCATTCTGTATCTATGTTTGCACCCCAGGCAGGGCTAGGCCAGGGCCAGGCTCTGGGTTGTTAGGGGAGGATGGTAGCCCCTTAGGCCCTTTATAGAGCAGCTCTCGGTTGGCTTCAGTACTGTCCCCGTTCAGGTTCTTATAGGGGTTCCTGCTAGAGGGTGCGCGGAAACACAGCGAGGGGAACCGGAGCCCCGCCAGGCAACAGCCAGAACACGAGATAACCTCTTCCTGCTGCTCCAGAGGGGGACCGGAACCATTTCCGGTCCCGTTTTTGGTGCAGTTACCAGAGCCTAATGGCAAGCCCCCTATGGGCCCCCCAGGAGTGGAGTGGTACCCGTTGGTACCCACCCATCCCAGGTGGGGCAAGGGGGGCAGGCAAGGAGGGTCATTGGATATGGCGGGAACATTACACCAGCCGTTGGTAAATGTAGTGGAGGTGGGTGGGGAGGGTTTGGAATAAGGCAGAAGTGTAGGGAGAGTGTCATCTACAGTGTCGGGGGAGCTGGTGCAGTCCATTGGTTCTTCCTCCAGGCTGCTTGTGTTCTTTTCCTCTTCTTCACATAGCTGGTCTAATGACAGCAGCTCTGGGTCGAGAGGAAGCCCGGAGTCATCGGCAGTGAGGCCCTCGCTGCTCTTCCTCCTCTCCACATCCTCCTCGACTACGAACTCCGACTCAAAGGTAAATCGCTCTTCCACTATTCCCCTCTCCTCCTCCTCAGTGTCTATGTCCGGCGGCGATACACCCATTTTCTCTTTGGTGGTGGGAGTCAGGAGATCTGGAGGAGGGGTGCAGGGCAGGGACAGGCAACGTCTATGGAGCTTTCCTCGGGGCGTACCCCCACCCCCCTCTCTGTCTGAGGGAAAGTGGGTGGTACAGTGGTCCAGAGGTTGGGGTAAGGTGAACGTTAAAGAGATGACTGACTTGCTGGGTGTATCGAACAGTTTGATCTTGCCTCCGTTCAGGTCCTCTCGCAGGGAGAAGGGGTTGACACGGGTGGGAGCGCCCAGAGTGGGGGGTGTGGCCGGAGGGAGCATGTCTGATTTGCTGCGGCAGAGGCGAGGGTCGCCGGGGAGACAGAGGGACAGTCTCCACAGCGGGCTGAGCTCTGGGGAAAGAGTTACTGAGAGAGAGATGGAGAGATTCAATAAAAAAAATACATAGCTTGAGCCTTAGAAATCGAATAAATATGTTTTAATACTTGCCCTATACATATATACCCATCTGTTTCACCAAATGTAAAACTCTCTCTCTCTCTCTCTCTCTCTCTCTATTATATATATATATATATATATATATATATACTGAACAAAAATATAAATGCAACAATTTCAAGATTTTACTGAATTACTGTTCATATAAAGGAAATCAGTCACTTTAAATAAATTCATTAGGACCTAATCTATGGATTTCACAGGATTGGATAAGGGTGCAGCCATGGGTGGGCCTGAGAGGGCACAGGCCCATCCACTTGGGAGCCAGGCCCAGCCAATCAGAATGATTTTTCCCCCCACAAAAGGGCTTTATTACAGACAGAAATACTCTTCAGTTTCAACAGCTTTCTGGGTGGCTGGTCTCATACACACACAAACAACTACTAGGCAGAGTTGCAAAGAAAAAGCCATATCTTCCACTGTCTGTTATTTTCCCATATTAATCTTTTTATTGGCCAGTCCGAAATATGGCTTTTTCTTTGCAACTCTGGCTAGAAGGCTAATTTTTTAGCCTGTAATCGACAGACAGTATAATTGCTTCATTAATTAGAACAACAGTTTTCAACTGTACTAACAAGAGGGTTTTCTAATGATCAATTAGCCTTTTAAAAATGATAAACTTGGATTAGCTAAAACAACGTGCCATTTGAACACAGGAGTGATGGTTGCTGATAATGGGCCTCTGTACGCCTATGTAGATATTCCTTTTTTTTTTTATCACCCGTTTCCAGCTACAATAATCATTTACAACATTAACAATGTCTACACTGTATTTCTGATCAATTTTAAAAAGGATAAAAAGTTGCTTTTTTTTTCCAAAAACAAGGACAATTCTAAGTGACTCCAAACTTTTGAACGGTAGTGTATACACACACACAATTCCTAGACATGTCCCTATGCTAGGCCCCATTCCACAAGATCAAATGAAAAATTTACCACTTTCTTATTAATTTTCATCATGACTGATTATAAATATTTACGTCCGGTAAGCCTTGGCCCTACAGAGCAGCATTTATTTTTAGTTCCCAGGAGAACAGATGACAACAAACCCCTGAACCCCCCCCCCCTTCCCCCACACACACACCTTTGAGTGCCGCTTCATCTTTCTGCATCCTCTCTGTCTCTCTCCTCTCAAGCTCATTTACGATCACTGAGAACGATGGACGACACTTTGGATCCATCTGAGAGAGAGATGGACGGAGACAGATGGACGGAGAGAGATGGACGGAGAGAGATGGACGGAGAGAGATGGCCGAAAGTGAAAAATAAAAGAGTCAGTTACTCAAGGAATAAGGAGGAACAATAGAAGAATTAGAGAAAAGGTTTGAGAATTTGTGTGTGAGAGAGAGTGCGTGTGTTACGTTGCAGCAGGTGACCGCCAGACTCAGGAAGGCAGGGGGACAGTCCCCAACCATGTGCTGAAACATCTCTATGTCCAGACCAAAGTCCTACAGAGGGAAAGAGCGTCACACACTGATCACCGACACACAGCATCACTCAGCGAAACAGAGACAACAGGAGCTCTGATTGGCCGTACTCACTTACGTCACAAATTTACACAATAGAATTGAAGATGACGACGTCGTCAGCGACTTCAATTAAAGTACTGCGACTTACTGCCTGAGCTTTTACACTGCAGTTTCATACAATGGCCAGAAGGGGGACATGTTCAGTCTACACCACATCAAACAATTCTGTGAAACCTGATTGTGTGCGCTAGTGTGCATGTGTTGTGTTCAAACCTCTGTGCGGGGGAGGATGTCAGGGTCGGCCTGTATCCTAGCGATGACCTCACACAGGATGATACCGTACGCAAAAACGTCCACTTTCTCATTGTAGATCTCGCCTCGCAGTACTTCTGGTGCCATCCAATAGGGGGAGCCCACCACAGCCAGTGGCTCCTGGTCTGACTCCTCACTGTGGATAGAGACAGAGGAAGACAGGCTTGGACATTATTACAGGCAGTGAAGTTGCCTTTAGATGCTGATCTAGGGTTAGCTTTGCATTTTCCCCACTAATAGGATTGGGGAGAGGAATCTGATCATAGACCTGAACCATTTGGAAACCGCGGAACCATTATTACAGCTCCAGTTCACACAGAGACTGCAGCTAGCTTCATCACGCTCTAGTTCATTAACAACCATCCTAAAAGGAAGGTTTACATGGGGTAAATCTAGTGTGTGTGTAAATGAATAAAGACACCACTGCAAGGCGCATGCTCTGAACACCCCGCCCCCACCACTGGCAGTCACTTCCTCTCTGTGACATTTCCATTGCAGTCAGAGCCATGATATTGCATAAATAGTGAGGAAGTGATCAGAACTGAGAAAGAGGAGAGATGGAAGAGAAGAAAGAAGTGGAACGCAGACAGTCAGAGCTCCCAGTGTAAACACTATCTGGGGAAGTGGAGGGGGGGAGAGAGAGAGGGGGAGCGAGCCGCCGTTCAACCGGGGAGAGAGGGAGAGATTTTACGTTGAGCCGGGGAGAGAGTTGCCGTTCAGCTGGGGAGAGAAAGAGGGAAGAGAGAAAGAGACCAAGTGTGCTTGAATAGTTTGACCATATTTGGAAAGCTTCCCTAAACACTCCATCTCCCTCTCTTTCTCTCTCTGAAACAGAGTTAGTGCACAGAGACAAACGCAGAATTAGAGGAAGGTCATCAACATACAGCAGACGTTGCATTCACTGGTTCCAAATACTAATGTTTCGTCAAATCGGTTGTTTACGTCGACCTAAAAACACTAAATAAACAAAAACATGTTTTGGTGCATCAACACAACTTGGCTGTACATAGACACACACAAGGTAAACACTGGGGTTACCATAGACAAACGAGGAAAAGATGCACACGCGACAGCTGCTTCCTCTCAGACAGTGTTGTTTACAAAAAGGATACAGACCAAGTGTCCAGTTGATCCTGGATCTGTGCCAAATATGGCCTAAGGACAACTAAAAAACAATGAGCGAGCGAGAGAGGGGGGGGACAGACGAGAGAGAGAGAGAGGGGGGGGGGGGACAGACGAGAGAGAGAGGGGGGGGACAGACGAGAGAGAGAGAGAGAGAGAGGGGGGGGACAGACGAGAGAGAGAGAGAGAGAGAGGGGGGGGACAGACGAGAGAGAGAGAGAGGGGGGGGGGACAGACGAGAGAGAGAGAGAGAGGGGGGGGGGACAGACGAGAGAGAGAGAGAGAGAGGGGGGGGACAGACGAGAGAGAGAGAGAGAGAGAGAGGGGGGGGACAGACGAGAGAGAGAGAGAGAGAGAGGGGGGGGGGACAGACGAGAGAGAGAGAGAGGGGGGGGGGACAGACGAGAGAGAGAGAGAGAGAGAGAGGGGGGGGGACAGACGAGAGAGAGAGAGAGAGAGGGGGGGGGACAGACGAGAGAGAGAGAGAGAGAGAGAGGGGGGGGCAGACGAGAGAGAGAGGGGGGGGGACAGACAAGAGAGAGAGGGGGGGGGGACAGACAAGAGAGAGAGAGAGGGGGGACAGACGAGAGAGAGAGAGAGAGACAGAGACAGAGACAGAGACAGAGACAGAGAGAGACAGAGAGGGACAGAGAGGGACAGACGAGAGAGAGGGAGAGAGGGGGGGGACAGACGAGAGAGAGGGAGAGAGAGGGGGGACAGACGAGAGAGAGGGAGAGGGGGGGGACAGACGAGAGAGGGGGGGACAGACGAGAGAGAGAGAGAGAGAGAGGGGGGGACAGACGAGAGAGAGAGAGAGAGGGGGGGACAGACGAGAGAGAGAGAGAGAGAGAGGGGGGGACAGACGAGAGAGAGAGAGAGAGAGAGAGGGGGGGACAGACGAGAGAGAGAGAGAGAGGGGGGGACAGACGAGAGAGAGAGAGCGAGAGAGACAGACGAGAGAGAGAGAGAGAGAGGGGGACAGACGAGAGAGAGAGAGAGAGAGGGGGGGACAGACGAGAGAGAGAGAGAGAGAGGGGGGGACAGACGAGAGAGAGAGAGAGGGGGGGGGACAGACGAGAGAGAGAGAGAGAGGGGGGACAGACGAGAGAGAGAGAGAGAGAGAGAGAGAGGGGGGGGACAGACGAGAGAGAGAGAGAGAGAGAGGGGGGGGGGGACAGACGAGAGAGAGAGAGAGAGAGAGAGAGGGGGGGGGACAGACGAGAGAGAGAGAGAGAGAGGGGGGGACAGATGAGAGAGAGAGAGAGAGGGGGGGGGGACAGACGAGAGAGAGAGAGAGAGAGAGAGGGGGGGGACAGACGAGAGAGAGAGAGAGAGAGGGGGGGGACAGACGAGAGAGAGAGAGAGAGAGGGGGGGGGGGCAGACGAGAGAGAGAGAGAGAGAGGGGGGGGACAGACGAGAGAGAGAGAGAGAGAGGGGGGGGACAGACGAGAGAGAGAGAGAGAGAGGGGGGGGACAGACGAGAGAGAGAGAGAGAGAGGGGGGGGACAGACGAGAGAGAGAGAGAGGGGGGGGACAGACGAGAGAGAGAGAGAGAGAGAGGGGGGGGGACAGACGAGAGAGAGAGAGAGAGACGAGAGAGAGAGAGAGAGAGAGAGGGGGGGGGACAGACGAGAGAGAGAGAGAGAGAGAGAGAGAGACACAGAGAGAGAGACACAGAGAGAGACAGAGAGACAGAGAGAGAGACAGAGAGACAGAGACAGAGAGACAGAGACAGAGAGAGAGACAGAGAGAGAGACAGAGAGAGAGACAGAGAGAGAGAGAGAGAGAGAGAGAGACAGAGAGAGAGACAGAGAGAGAGACAGAGAGAGAGACAGAGAGAGACAGAGAGAGACAGAGAGAGACAGAGAGAGACAGAGACAGAGAGAGAGAGAGACAGAGAGAGAGAGAGACAGAGAGAGAGAGAGACAGAGAGAGAGAGAGACAGAGAGAGAGAGAGAGAGAGAGACAGAGAGAGAGAGAGAGAGAGAGGGGGGGACAGACGAGAGAGAGAGAGAGAGAGAGGGGGGGACAGACGAGAGAGAGAGAGAGAGAGAGAGAGAGAGAGGGGGGGACAGACGAGAGAGAGAGAGAGAGAGAGGGGGGGACAGACGAGAGAGAGAGAGAGAGAGGGGGGGGACAGACGAGAGAGAGAGAGAGAGAGGGGGGGGACAGACGAGAGAGAGAGAGAGAAAGAGAGGGGGGGACAGACGAGAGAGAGAGAGAGAGAGAGAGAGAGGGGGGACAGACGAGAGAGAGAGAGAGAGAGGGGGGGGACAGACGAGAGAGAGAGAGAGAGAGGGGGGGGACAGACGAGAGAGAGAGAGAGAGAGGGGGGGGACAGACGAGAGAGAGAGAGAGGGGGGGGGACAGACGAGAGAGAGAGAGAGATGGGGGGACAGACGAGAGAGAGAGAGAGATGGGGGACAGACGAGAGAGAGAGAGAGAGAGAGGGGGGGGGACAGACGAGAGAGAGAGAGAGAGAGAGGGGGGGGACAGACGAGAGAGAGAGAGAGAGAGAGGGGGGGACAGACGAGAGAGAGAGAGAGAGAGAGGGGGGGACAGACGAGAGAGAGAGAGAGAGAGAGGGGGGGACAGACGAGAGAGAGAGAGAGAGAGAGAGAGGGGGGGGACAGACGAGAGAGAGAGAGAGAGAGAGAGAGAGAGGGGGGGACAGACGAGAGAGAGGGGGGACAGACGAGAGAGAGAGAGAGGGGGGGACAGACGAGAGAGAGGGGGGACAGACGAGAGAGAGAGAGAGAGAGAGAGAGAGAGAGGGGGGACAGACGAGAGAGAGAGAGAGAGAGAGAGAGGACAGACGAGAGAGCGAGAGAGAGAGAGAGGGGGGGACAGACGAGAGAGAGAGAGAGAGAGAGAGGGGGGACAGACGAGAGAGAGGGGGGGACAGACGAGAGAGAGGGGGACACAGACGAGAGAGAGAGAGAGAGAGAGAGGGGGACACAGACGAGAGAGAGAGAGAGAGAGGGGGACACAGACGAGAGAGAGAGAGAGAGAGAGAGAGAGGGGGACACAGACGAGAGAGAGAGAGAGAGAGAGAGGGGGACACAGACGAGAGAGAGAGAGAGAGAGAGAGAGGGGGACACAGACGAGAGAGAGAGAGAGAGAGAGAGGGGGACACAGACGAGAGAGAGAGAGAGAGAGAGAGAGGGGGACACAGACGAGAGAGAGAGAGAGAGAGAGAGAGGGGGACACAGACGAGAGAGAGAGAGAGAGAGAGAGAGGGGGACACAGACGAGAGAGAGAGAGAGAGAGAGAGGGGGACACAGACGAGAGAGAGAGAGAGAGAGAGAGAGGGGGACACAGACGAGAGAGAGAGAGAGAGAGAGAGAGAGGGGGACACAGACGAGAGAGAGAGAGAGAGAGAGGGGGACACAGACGAGAGAGAGAGAGAGAGAGAGAGAGGGGGACACAGACGAGAGAGAGAGAGAGAGAGAGAGGGGGACACAGACGAGAGAGAGAGAGAGAGAGAGAGAGAGAGAGGGGGACACAGACGAGAGAGAGAGAGAGAGAGAGAGAGAGAGAGAGGGGGACACAGACGAGAGAGAGAGAGGGGGACACAGACGAGAGAGAGAGAGAGAGAGAGAGAGGGGGACACAGACGAGAGAGAGAGAGAGAGAGAGAGAGAGAGAGAGAGGGGGACACAGACGAGAGAGAGAGAGAGAGAGGGGGACACAGACGAGAGAGAGAGAGAGAGAGAGGGGGACACAGACGAGAGAGAGAGAGAGGGGGACACAGACGAGAGAGAGAGAGGGGGACACAGACGAGAGAGAGAGAGGGGGACACAGACGAGAGAGAGAGAGGGGGACACAGACGAGAGAGAGAGAGGGGGACACAGACGAGAGAGAGAGAGAGAGAGGGGGACACAGACGAGAGAGAGAGAGAGAGAGGGGGACACAGACGAGAGAGAGAGAGAGAGAGGGGGACACAGACGAGAGAGAGAGAGAGAGGGGGGGGACAGACGAGAGAGAGAGAGAGGGGGGGACAGACGAGAGAGAGAGAGAGGGGGGGACAGACGAGAGAGAGAGAGAGGGGGGGACAGACGAGAGAGAGAGAGAGGGGGGACAGACGAGAGAGAGAGAGAGGGGGGGACAGACGAGAGAGAGAGAGAGGGGGGGACAGACGAGAGAGAGAGAGAGGGGGGGGGACAGACGAGAGAGAGAGAGAGGGGGGGGGACAGACGAGAGAGAGAGAGAGAGGGGGGGACAGACGAGAGAGAGAGAGAGGGGGGACAGACGAGAGAGAGAGAGAGGGGGGGACAGATGAGAGAGAGAGAGGGGGGGGACAGACGAGAGAGAGAGAGGGGGGGACAGACATCTGAATAAGTAAGCAGTAACTTACTTATTATTAGTATTATTGTTATAACTATTTTTGTGATTATTATCCTAAATAGTAGTGGTAGTTAGTTTAATTCATATTGATTATATTTCTATTTAGTTACCTTTTTTTTGTATTATTACTATTTACTACCATTTTATATTATTATTTGTTATTCTTTATTATTTTATTACAATGTATATTGTATACATTGTTGCTTTGGCAATATTGACGTAATGTTTTTCATGCCAATAAAGCAATTTGAGAGAGAGCGAGTGTGAGAAAAGGTAGGCGAGTTATCTAATCAGTTTGTGTTGATAGGTGGATGCTGAATAAACTCTACTGACCTGTACTCTGGTATTCTCTCTGCCAGGCCAAAGTCCCCCACCACAGCCGTACAATGGCCGCTGTCCCAACGCACCAGGCAGTTCTACAGAACAGAACCAGCAAGACTGAGGTCAGCACCCGTATTCACAATGCGTCTCAGAGTAGGAGTGCTGATCTAGGATCAGGTCGCTCCTGTCCATATAATCTTATTCATTATGATCCAGAAGGCAAAAATGACCTTAGATCAGCACTCCTACTCTGAGAAGCTATATGAATATGGACCCTGGTAAATTCATTTATAGTTAACTGTGTATGCACCATTTAGCGTTAAGGAGTGTGTACGTGCAGCGTGTGTGCATCCCCAAGTATGTACAACTACCCGACAAGGTGTGTATCCATATAAGTGAGTGTACCTTCGTGTGTGTGTGTGTGTGTGTGTGTGTGTGTGTGTGTGTGTGTGTGTACACCTTGGATGTGAGGTCTCTATGGAAGATGCCTCTGCTGTGGAGGTACTGTAAGCCCCTAGCGATGTCTAGAGACAGGCCCATCCTGATTGACCATGACAGGTACCGGTCACTGTCCAGTAGCTGCTCCAGGTTACCCCCGTTGATGTACTGTAAGTAACCATGACAACCACAGACAAGTGTCAATCAAAACAGGTGACTGCTGTAACCATGACAACACCACACAAACTACAATAAAGGTTTTCTTAACCTTTATTAATACAGGTTATTCTCCACTGAGATAAAATTATTTTTGCAAGACGTACAGGTCACTGTGCGGTAACCATAATAACGACACCCATCAAATCAAGTAACTGGCTCTACTTCAGATTTCCCCCCCAGCGTAACCATGACAACCATTATGGAAGCAAGCATCAGGTATTACAAGTAGTTCAATCCATCCAGTAGTTCCTACATCCTAGTCAATCTACCCTAGTTTAACAAGGGATCTTACCTCTGTTAATGCATGGAGCTGTCCCTCATTGACACAGACCCCTACAAACCTGGGACAGGAGAAAGGAAGATGACTAGAAAACATAACGGGGGTCATCATATATGCCTTATGACAAGTCTTACAATGCGTTATAAGTGCATGGTTTAAATATGTATACTGAGGATTTCCCCTTTAGACCAAAGATTCCATATGGATCTGGACAGAGTGTGTTTTAATAAAAGTGGAAGACAGACCTGAGGATGTTGGGGTGAGACAGGCGATTCATCAGTTGGACCTCCCTCAGCATGTTAGCTCTGTTACTGGCCATGGTGTTCATCTTCAGAGCCATCACCCGCCCACTGATACGGTGTTGCACCTACACAGAGACAGGAGGAGAGAGAACCATCACTAGGGTCACAGAACGTCCGTATGATAGATATGACAACCAGCGTAAGAGAAAGGACACCATTGACAGCAAGCAGTGAACATCAACTGTACTGTATGAAAGAGTGCTAAGTGTCTGTATGAAAGAGTGTCCTCGCCCTGAGTGTTCTAAAGTCAGGACTATAAGGCTCTACTCAGGCCAAGTTGGGTACTTTGTTGGAGTCACAGTCTGGTGGTCACCATGGTGATATGGTGTGTCATCCTCTATATGAGGGACTGCCCGTCTCCCTCCAACTGAAACCATATAGATATATAACCACTTAGTACTGTGAGTGGGAGGGTGTACATGTCATGTTCGTCGGTATGCGAGAGAGTGTGATTGTGTGTGGTGTGAGAGTGTGTGTGTTCGTCACATCTAGTTGGCCTAGTAGATTTGAGCTGGCCAGCAGATCAGTGGAGTGATGGGAAATCTAACGATTTTATTAGTGGCTCTACAGAGAGCAGCACAGTCAAGGCTACAGCATGCAGTCGACCAGTCACTATTTAGGTCCATCCTCCTCTGAACTACAGTCAGAGGAAGGGGTAGAGACACACTCCCTCCCACACTTTGTGGAGTGGCCACTGCTGATGTACTGAGGCAATCTGTGCCTTTACACATTTAACACCGCCCTTCCAGTAAGAGCAAATGCCATCTGAGGATTAGCTCTATGGTTTGTTCACCATCTAATTTATTACATCTGTCTACAGGATTTTACTACATTAGTAGAGATGTATTACTGGCCAGTAGGACCATACAGGATAGTGTCACACACACCATAATGCAGACATGAGCCAACTGCTGAACTGAACTGTCTCTGGTAGGGCTGTGCCGTCTGCCCGGTCTAGGCCATCTACTTGGTCCCATCCACATGCAGAATTTCAGCTCAAATAAACAAGTCCTCAGTAATCATGGATAGAGGCTGTTGCCCAGTGGCCACAAGCAAAAATAGGCCTGCCATGGCAGTGTGGTGTGAGAGTCTACCTCAGGTATGTGCGTGCCCCAGTCACAGCTAAACAGTGAGTAGGTGTGATATAAGCATTCTAGTGACAGATACATGGAGACGCCTAATAAATCTTACTCACAGATCTATTCAGCTAAAAGCGTCATTTTCTTGGTGACTTAGAGATGTGACAACAGGGGATTCATGTGGGGCTGGTAGCTGTACAAAGTCCATAATAACAGACAGGGAGGACCAGACTGTCTTCCTGGGTAGCCTTTAAATAGAACATGATCCAGTGTCTAAACTCTAGGCCAGGACCTGATACACAGACACACTACTCACCACAACATCAGTACTGAGCTCCTCACACACACACAACTCCAGTATCTAATGCTACGACAGACCTTACCCACTCCTGCGGTGTGTGTGTGTGTGTGTGTGTGTGTGTGTGTGTGTGTGTAAGCCTTGCAGGAACAAGTAAGAGCATGCAGATTCAAGACATCAAAAGAGGGAGTGACGACCTGTGTCCAGGTCGTCACTCACTCCATGTTTAAGTCAGTGTGGTGCCAAATGAGCACATCCCTGGCCTGTTTATTTACCTACTGTAATGCTGAGGGCGGGGCCAAGGCAGGGCCAGGGATAACAAGCTCCTTACACACTACAGAACATGTGGGGACACGGGGCGTGTAAACAGTACGTGCACATGCATTTAAACACCAAGTATGTGCACGTGTGTATGTATGGGATTAGGAGGAGGAGGTGTGACTTAGCTAGCACAGCACTTTCCCTGTTTATATTTCTCCCCTCCAATCAGGGGAGATTGTGCTCCTGTCAATCAAGAGGTGTGTGTTCCCTTTGTTAATGTTTCACATGAGCTCACATGTTAGACTATATGTACATACATGCATACATGCATACAGTGGGGAGAACAAGTATTTGATACACTGCCGATTTTGCAGGTTTTCCTACTTACAAAGCATGTAGAAGTCTGTTATTTTTATCATAGGTACTCTTCAACTGTGAGTGACGGAATCTAAAACAACAATCCAGAAAATTAAATTGTATGATTTTTAAGTAATTAATTAGCATTTTAATGCATGACATAAGTATTTGATACATCACAAAAGCAGAACTTAATATTTGGTACAGAAATCTTTGTTTGCAATTACAGAGATCATACGTTTCCTGTAGTTCTTGACCAGGTTTGCACACACTGCAGCAGGGATTTTGGCCCACTCCTCCATACAGACCTTCTCCAGATCCTTCAGGTTTCGGGGCTGTCGCTGGGCAATACGGACTTTCAGCTCCCTCAAAAGATGTTCTATTGGGTTCAGGTCTGGAGATTGGCTAGGCCACTCCAGGACCTTGAGATGCTTCTTACGGAGCCACTCCTTAGTTGCCCTGGCTGTGTGTTTTGGGTCGTTGTCATGCTGGAAGACCCAGCCACGACCCATCTTCAATGCTCTTACTGAGGGAAGGAGGTTGTTGGCCAAGATCTCGCGATACTTGGCCCCATCAATCCTCCCCTCAATACGGTGCAGTCGTCCTGTCCCCTTTGCAGAAAAGCATCCCCAAAGAATGATGTTTCCACCTCCATGCTTCACGGTTGGGATGGTGTTCTTGGGGTTGTACTCATCCTTCTTCTTCCTCCAAACACGGCGAGTGGAGTTTAGACCAAAAAGCTCTATTTTTGTCTCATCAGACCACATGACCTTCTCCCATTACTCCTCTGGATCATCCAGATGGTCATTGGCAAACTTCAGACGGGCCTGGACATGCGCTGGCTTGAGCAGGGGGACCTTGCGTGCGCTGCAGGATTTTAATCCATGACGGCGTAGTGTGTTACTAATGGTTTTCTTTGAGACTGTGGTCCCAGCTCTCTTCAGGTCATTGACCAGGTCCTGCCGTGTAGTTCTGGGCTGATCCCTCACCTTCCTCATGATCATTGATGCCCCACGAGGTGAGATCTTGCATTGTGCCCCAGACCAAGGGAGATTGACCGCCATCTTGAACTTCTTCCATTTTCTAATAATTGCGCCAACAGTTGTTGCCTTCTCACCAAGCTGCTTTCCTATTGTCCTGTAGCCCATCCCTGCCTTGTGCAGGTCTACAATTTTATCCCTGATGTCCTTACACAGCTCTCTGGTCTTGGCCATTGTGGAGAGGTTGGAGTCTGTTTGATTGAGTGTGTGGACAGGTGTCTTTTATACAGGTAACGAGTTCAAACAGGTGCAGTTAATACAGGTAATGAGTGGAGAACAGGAGGGCTTCTTAAAGAAAAACTAACAGGTCTGTGAGAGCCGGAATTCTTACTGGTTGGTAGGTGATCAAATACTTATGTCATGCAATAAAATGCAAATAAATTATTTTAAAAATCATACAATGTGATTATCTGAATTTTTGTTTTAGATTCCGTCTCTCACAGTTGAAGAGTACCTATGATAAAAATTACAGACCTCTACATGCTTTGTAAGTGGGAAAACCTGCAAAATCGGCAGTGTATCAAATACTTGTTCTCCCCACTGTATGTATGTATGTATGTATGTATGTATGTATGTATGTATGTATGTATGTATGTATGTATGTATGTATGTATGTATGTATGTATGTATGTATGTATGTATGTATGTATGTATGTATGTATGTATGTATGTATGTATGTATGTATGCATGCATGTACATATAGTCTAACATGTGAGCTCATGTGAAACATTAACAAAGGGAACACACACATCTTGATTGACAGGAGCACAATCTCCCCTGATTGGAGGGGAGAAATATAAACAGGGAAAGTGCTGTGCTAGCTAAGTCCCACCTCCTCCTCCTAATCCCATACCACATCCACCCCTCCTCCTCCTAACCCCAGATCCACAGCCAATGAACACAACCTGACTGACTCATGTCACTCATTGTAACAGATCACAGACCCATGGGTGACAGTCGATGATGGATAGGTGTTTTTGTGATGCTAGGTCTGTCTGGGTAAAATAAATCACTGCTGAGTTTGCACAGAGGAGATTACTGACTCAGACCGAGGTGGGTGGGTGGGTGTGTGTGTGCGTGCGTGCGTGTCACCGAATGTGTGTGAATTTAAACGTGTGCGAGTATGTGTGTGCATTTGAGTGGGAGTGTGCGCATGAGTGTGTGTAACAGTCTGTTTAAGGAGTAGTTTCTAGTCTTTAAGGAGTGTGTGTGTGTGTGTAACAGTCTGGTTCTAAGGATGGCTGTTTTTCCTTTCTGTTCTTTTCCAAAATGTCCGACTTTCACAACCGGACTCTCCTCTGATAGAACTCTGTTCAGCTCTGACAACAGGACCCTACAGGAGAACCCTACCCCTCCCAGAACTTTATCCAGCCTGTCAAACTTCCTCACATACACACAGACACGCAGTCACTCAAAACCCTGTCCGAGTCAGTAATCTCCTCTGTGCAAATGCAGTAGTGATTTTATCCTGACAGACATAGCATCAGCAGGTCCTCCTGCGTAGAAAGAAAGTGAGTGAGCTAGAATGCATTGAAGCTTGAGCATGCAATATATATATATTCCACAGAATGTATCACACAGCAGGGTTGCAAAGAGAAAGTGATGCAATACAATAACTAGGCCAACTAGGAAAATGGAGTGCAGATATACAAATTATATTTTAATAATATGATAATGTTGACATTTGAAGCATTTAGATAAGAAAACTTCTGCGTGTTGTTCAGGCAATGGAAAGCAGGTGAGTGTGAATTGCGCGGCAGGTAGCCTAGCGGTTAAGAGGGTTGGGCCAGAAACCGAAAGGTTGGTGGTTCGAATCACGAGCTGACTACTGTAGGTGAAAATTCTGTCCATGTGCCCTAATTGCTCCTGTACGTCCCTCTGGAAAGAGTCTGCTAAATGAAAAAACATAAATGTGAACACACCACAGGGGCTCACACACACACACCATTGTTTGTGAATGCTGTTGACAGCAGTGTGTGGCACACACTGTTTCTAGTTGGTTACACATTTTGGGGAATATCCAGAGGTGGAAACTTTCCATGGGAATATATGAGAATGAATGTTAATTCCTTTTTTGCATTGGATATATTTACCATATCATATGGAGACAGAAACAAACATTTTATCATAAGTAAACAATTGCAGATTATTAAATACTTCCAATAGAAAAAAAAAAAAACGATTTAGTTACAAATTGAACTTTAATTAAATGAGTTGACTCTTCACATGGGATGATTTCACTGACCAACAAAAGGGAATATTGAATGATCCCTAATGATCCATCACATCTCCCAAAAACGTTTTCAACATCTAAAATGATCTCATCTTGGTCTCATCTTTACTGTCACTTTCCAACCTTGAGGATGGCTTGTTGTCAGTCTCAAAACGCCAAAAAAAAAGCCATTTTGTCAACTCTTGGTCAGCCTGTAGCGTATTAGGTGTGTGTGTTCCCAAACAAGGACCAGTTGCACTCTGAGACAGCTGATGTTGGTGGGATTTGGAGGATGGAGGCAACAGGGGAAAGAGCCTCAGATTATTCTGGAAGTCCCTTCCACCAGGTGGCTGATGTTGGCACGAATGCCATATTGCATCTCCATCCCAAAGCCCTTGCTTGGAAGTGTACTTCGCCAGACTGCCAAGAACCTTGCCCTCATCCAGGCCAAGGTGGCGAGACATGGATTTGATTACACCATAGGCCTTGTTGATCTCTGCACCAGACAGGATGCTCTTGCCAGCATGCTTGGGGTCCAATATGTACGCTGCGGCGTGTATGGGCTTCAGGCAGAAGTCTTCACGCTTTTTTTATGCATTTCAGAACTGCAGTTTGCTCTGCTTGGAGCAACAGTGAAGTGGGCAAGGCAGGACGGATTTCTTCCTTGCAAGGGGAGTCTGAACATCAGACAGGATGGCAGTCTCCCTCAATCCGTGCAATGGCTACAGGTTTCAGGAGTTTCAGGCTGCTTACCTCTCTCTCCCAAAAAACATCCTGGAGGATCCTCTTGATGGGGCTGTCCATATCGGCAGACTGATATGGCCATTTCTTGGAGACTCCTTCACCTACAGGAGACTGTCAAACATGACACAACCCCAACGGGTTTTACTGGGCAGCTTCAGCTTTTTACTTGGTGAGAAAGACTGTTGCTATAACTTGATGACCCTTCATATACCTAACCATTTCCTCAGCTCTCTTGTAGAGTGTATCCATTGTTTTCAGTGCCATGATGTCCTTGAGGAGCAGATTCAATGATATGAGCAGCACAGCCAATAGGTGTGATGTGAGGGTAGGACTCCTCCACTTTAGACCAAGCAGCCTTCATGTTCGCAGCATCGATAAAGTGTCTGATTCATAATTTTCACCTCAAATAGAAGTAGAGGGACTTTTGTCAGAGGTTGCTTGTTGTGAGCGTTGAGAGATCGTGCACTTGGCAACTTTATGCACTTGGCCAGATGATTCTGCATCTTTATTGCATTTTTTACATATGATTTGGCATAGTATTTGCTAATGTTCACAGCTTTTCCTTCTACATTAGCTACATTAGCTGCAGTGAAATGTTAGCTAAAAAAAAAAACTAATTGTTTTAAAACAAAACATGTATGGAAACAGGTGAATAAACACTCGTAGTTAACAGGCTCAAGCAAGCTAAAACCCACATGGTTGCAAAACCTAACTAGCAGAAAGTGTTAACAAGTTCGAAATTATTTAAACACTTTGCTGTACAGTCGTGGCCAAAAGCTGAGAATGACACAAGTATTGGTCTCCACAAAGTTTGCTGCCTCAGTGTTGATGATGGCAATTTGCATATACTCCAGAATGTCATGAAGAGTGATCAGACGAATTGTAAAGTCCCTCTTTGCCATGAAAATGAACTTAATCCCCCAAAAACATTTCCACTGCATTTCAGCCCTGCCACAAAAGGACCAGCTGCCATCATGTCAGTGATTGTCTCGTTGACACAGGTGAGAGTGTTGATGAGGACAAGGCTGGAGATCACTCATGCTGATTGAGGCAGAATAACAGACTGGAAGCTTTAAAAGGAGGATGGTGCTTGAAATCATTGTTCTTCCTTTGTCAACCATGGTTACCTGCAAGGAAACACGTGCCGTCATCATTGCTATGCACAAAAAGGGCTTCACAGGCAAGGATATTGCTGCTGGTAAGATTGCACCAAAATAAACCATTTATCCGATCATCAAGAACTTCAAAGAGAGAGGTTCAATTGTTGTGAAGAAGGCGTCAGGGCGCACAAGAAAGTCCAGCAAGCACCAGGACCGTCTCCTAAAGTTGATTCAACTGCGGGATCGGGCAACCACCAGTGCAGAGCTTGCTCAGGAATGGCAGCAGGCAGGTGTGAGTGCATCTGCATGCACAGTGAGGCGAAGACTTTTGGAGGATGACCTGGTGTCAAAAAGGGCAGCAAAGAAGCCACTTCTCTCCAGGAAAAACAACAGGGACAGACTGATATTCTGCAAAAGGTACAGGGATTGGACTGCTGAGGACTGGGGTAGAGTCATTTTCTCTGATGAATCCCCTTTCCGATTGTTTGGGCCATCCGGAAAATACCTTGCCCAGAGAAGACAAGGTGAGCGCTACCATCAGTCCTGTGTCATGCCAACAGTAAAGCATCCTGATACCATTCATGTGTGGGGTTGCTTCTCAGCCAAGGGAGTGGGCTCACTCACAATTTTGCTAAGAACACAGCCATGAATAAAGAACGGTACCAACACATCCTCCGAGAGCAACTTCTCCCAACCATCCAAGAACAGTTTGGTGACGACCAATGCCTTTTCCAGCATGACGGAGCACCTTGCCATAAGGCAAAAGTGATAACTAAGTGGCTTGGGGAACAAAACATCAACATTTTGGGTCCATGGCCAGGAAACTCCCCAGACCTTAATCCCATTGAGAACTTGTGGTCGATCCTCAAGAGGCGGGTGGACAAACAAAACCCACAACTTCTTGCATTGATTATGCAAGAATGGCCTGCCATCAGTCAGGATGTGGCCCAGAAGTTAATTGACAGCACGCCAGGGCGGATTGCAGAAGTCTTGAAAAAGAAGGGTCAACACTGCAAATATTGACTCTTTGCAAAAGAAGGAATGTCATTGTCAATGAAAGCCTTTGACACTTATGGAATACTTGTAATTATACTTCAGTGTACCATAGTAACTACTGACAAAGATCTAAGAACACTGAAGCAGCAAACTTTGTGGAGACCAATACTTGTCATTCTCAAAACCTTTGGCCACAACTATAGGCTACTATTTACTAGTTAACAACAAATCATGTAGGTCATAAAATGTATTAATCCCACCCAGAATTGTAATCAAAACTTACCAGAAAGCATGTAGCCCTTGGCTCAAAAGCATCAGTGTGCAAGACCTTGAGAATCAGCCGAACATGTGATGGAAGAGTGCACTGCACATGTTATGGAAGAATGCACTGTGCATGCAGAGGGTTGTAATTCCATTGAATTGGGGAACCAAAATATGCCACAAGACCTAGAATTGCCATGTGCTTTGTGTATCCCACAAAAAAGGTTCACTGTTATAAGGTTCACGCGCACCCCTCATATTGCACAACTTAAGCAACATTGCTTAAATTCCCAGCCTTAACTTCCCATGGAAAACTTCAGGAAAAAGACCTGAAATTTACTGGAAAGTTTCCGACCCTTTGCAACCCTAGTCGTATGCATATTTTTGAATAATTGAGGTCCCCTACTACTAGAAAAATCATGAACCAGTACTGAACAGTATTACAAAATACAATGGTGCGTGTTGGTGTTTCTGTTGGACTTGTCTTTGAGTTACTCTTTTTAGATTTTTATTCTAAGTATAAACTGGGAACTTCATGGTGGTCATTCTCCACTCTTCTGTATATTTACTAGGAACCAATCGGAAGCAAACGGAGGGGCCAACCTGAATGAGTCCAATAGAAAGTTGTTTCGATGCAAAACGCTCGGTTTGTGAAACATTTCCCTCCTCCCACCCACTACTATTATGCTCCCTCCCTCTCCCTACCAATCTTCTCTTCATCTTTCAATCCCCATCCCTCTATTCTTTCATCCTTAAAGGGATACTTTGTGATTTTGGCAATGAGGCCCTTCATCTACTTCCCCACAGTCAGATGGATACCATTTTTGTGTGACCCGTATAAAAAAGGATGTTCGAGGAAATTTTGCAGGCAGTCATTGTAAATAAGAATTTGTTCTTAACTGACTTGCCTAGTTAAATAAAAAAGTGACTGGAAGTAGATACCGTAGAATTTGTCATTATGCTAACGCTAGTTAGCAATTGCGCTAGTTAGCTACACCCTTCAAACTGCAGGCAGAGACATAAAAATAGTTTCCACAGGTTAATCTGACACATTGCCAAAATCCCAAAGTATCCCTTTAAAAATAACACTTGACACCTGAGGCAGGTCTGTGTTCCTTCCCATAGACCTATACTTAACAAAAATATAAAAACGCAACATGCAACAATTAACAGTTTTACTGCATTACAGTTCATAAGGAAATCAGTCAATTGAAATAAATGTATTAGCCCCTAATCTGTGGATTTCACATGACTGGGCAGGGGTGCAGCCATAGGTGGGCATAGGCCCACCCACTTGGGAGCCAAGCCAGCCAATCAGAATGAGTTCTTCCCCATAAAAAGGGCTTTATTACAGACAGAAATAGTCCATAGTTTAATTAGCTGTCCGGGTGGCAGGTCTCAGACAATCCTGCAGGTGAAAAAGCCAGATGTGAGGTCCTGGGCTGGCATGGTTACACGAGGCCTGCGGTTGTGAGGCCGGTTGGACATACTGTCAAATTATCTAAAAACGATGTCGGAGGCAGTTTATGGTAGAGAAAGTTACATTAAAATGTTAGTCATTTAGCAGATGCTCTTATCCAGAGCGACTTACAGTTAGTGCATACATGTTCATACTTTTTTCGTAATGGTCCCCCGTGGGAATCGAATCCACAACCCAGGCATTGCAAGCTCTATGCTCTACCATCTGAGCTACACGGGACTGATATTATTTCAATTCAATTCTCCAGCAACAGCTCTGGGGGACATTCCTGCAGTCAGCATGTCGATTGCATGATCTCTCAAAACTTGTGACATCTGTGGCGACACATTTTAGAGTGGCCTTTTATTGTACCCAGCACAAGGTGCACCTGTGTAATGCTGTTTAATCAGCTTCTTGATATGCCACACCTGTCAGGTGAATGGATTATCTTGGCAAAGGAGAAATGCTCACTAACAGGGATGAAAACTAATTTGTGCAAAACATTGAGAAATAAGCTTTTTATGGAACATTTCTGGGATCTGTTATTTCAGCTCATGAAACATGTGACCAACACGTTATATGTTGCGTTTATACATTTTTGTTCAGTATAGAATGACTAGAATGGACATTCTAATTCTGTGTTCACCTCACTTCATTACAACAGTAATATAATTACTATTTATATTATATTTCTGTGGCCAAAACAATAATAATTTGTGATTCAGTCAGATGGTCTGAATAAGGAAGTACCAGGACTCCTGCCTGTACAGGAAGTAACACTTACAGTACGACAGGCAGGTCGGTCTAGGAAGCGCTCGCTCGCTCTCACAACAAGATGAAAAGCAGCACCTGAAGGATTGATCTTGACACGCGCACCCCTCATATTGCACAATGGCAGCACGGAGGTATGAATACCTGCCTGACTAACTGACTGGTGTCAGGAAAGCATCCATTGATCCAGAGTGTGTGTGAGAAAGAAGGCGCTGAATAACACGAGATGGCAGGATGCCAAGAGCATTGTGCCACTGTTTATAATCCAGCATCAAGACTCAACGCTTCAGAGGGTGTGTGTGTGTGAACTCAGTTACAGGATCATTTATGGCTCTATTACCAGTCTGTCATGTCATCTGAGCATTATAACATTCAGATTGGTACTCCATGTAATCGCTGCAGTAACAAATTGCATTTATATACAGTTATCAAAGGGCAGGTTGCTCAATCAAGAGGCATCTTTACAGCTGGCACTTGTAAAACAAAAGTCATTTGCATGCTCACTGCCCAGCCAAAGGGCGACGTGGTGGTGGGAGGAGTGAGACGAGGAGGTTAAGTTACGTTACTACTGTAATGACAGGTCTAGGATAACATTTCCCATAAGTTAACCATATAGTTAACTGCGCTAAAATGGTCCCAGAACAGTTGTTATAAAAAGGGGCCCGAGTGTGACAGATTCTGAACAGATCTCGTTACCTTAACCATAGTTAACCATGATGGTTATGGGTAACTGGACTCAAGTCAATTGTTGACAGTATACCTAGAGTTTTTCCTGACCATGTGACTGACCAGGAAATACTACAGGACCTTAGTTTATAGGCTATAACTTGCTCCTCAAGTTTTTCCAGATCAGGACACATGTTTAAGAAAAACTCCTGGCTCAATTTTATGAAAATTACAATGCTCTGTGAAACAGGAGCGGGACTAGGACTATATGAAGTCTTTTCATTTGGGACACAGACCAGGCAGAACTGCCTTGACTTGCTCCGCTAATGCGGTTTAGGGGCAAATACACAGTAACAGAATGATGGTGAGGCTCAGATTTTTCACTTAGAAAGTATGTCAAAACAAAAAACAAATGATTGCAAAGTTAAAACAAACCATACTACGCACAAGGATGACTTAATTTCCACTTTTTTTTTCTTTCTTTACAAAAAACACATTTACTTGAACAGTGCAGATCCAAAGTTAAGTAACCGAATGATTGCACAAACAGCAAGGCAGTCATTCTGTTACCAAACTGCATATGTTCAAGTAAGCAAGTTTATTTTTTTTTATTTTTTTATTCTTAGTGGAAATTGTTAAATTAGCAGTCAAGGATTTTGCAGGGATTTTTGTAAATGCTTGATTTTTCTGCTGCAATTCTGCACTTTTTTTAAAATGGCAATATCCAATGATTTTGTCCAAATTGTCACGAAAATGCACTGACGTGGATGTTTTACGTGTGGCTTGATTGAAACATATTATGCAGCTAATGTAATGTGATTGGTTGAAAATGCAAGCCCTCTTTTTATACTGTGGTGATGGGTCAGTTTTATGCAATAATATTGCAATGATTTGACTGTTTTATGCAGAAACAGTGCAGCGATTGGTCTAATTTGAAAGCCAGTCATCGCATTACATGTGAGGAATTGTTAATTTAGCACAAAAAGGGACTGCAGTAGTTATTGTGCATAGAGTTGTATAATCTGATTATCAGTAGCATTCTGTTCTCTTGGAATTGCCCTTTTAGTATTTCTGCATGCAGACCAACAGGCCAGGAACAGGTATCACTTTCACACCAAAACACTGTTCCCTTCCCTGTAATGTGGGCTACAGGGTTGGGAGGAATTCAATTTAAATTCTAGTCAATTCAAAAAGTAAACCAAATTCCAAATTGTCCTCATTGAAAATAATTGGAATTTCAGTGTACTTCCTGAATTGACCCCAAACATGGTTACCCACAGAAACAGAGTTCTGGTGGGAGTCAATATGGTATTGTGGTCAGTAGTAGCAAAATCATCATGACCATCACCACAGTGTGTGCACAAGCCTACCTTATCTAACTCCTTGAGTGTCAGGTATTTAGAAGATGGTTTTCTAACATTATTTTATTAAAGAGTGTTTCTGGAAAATGTCCTTCCAAAGAAGGTTCCTAAGTCTCCTTCACACACACACACACAACAGTAACAGGCCAATAGAGAGTATAGTAAAGGCCAACTAGACACTAGCCTACAAGACCTGGGTTATGTCCCAAATGGCACCCTATTCCTTATATAGTACACTACTTCTGACCAAAGCCTCATGGGAGCCCAGGTCAAAAGTAGTGCAATAAATAGGTTGCCGTTTGGTACCAAGATATTGTTAACCGATGCATCAGGTAACAATGCATGGTCATCATGTTTCATGCTTGGTGCCAATGATGACCTTAACAGGGACACATGCTCAAACTGTCCAAACTGAGTTCAGCACAAAACCTAGACTTCTTAAAACAAGTCATAGGCCGAGCTATTCTGGACCCATTTTCACAAAGCGTCTCAGAGTAGGAGTGCTGATCTAGGATCAAGAACCTTTTGTCCATATTAATTATGATCAAGAAGTGAAAACTGATCCTAATATCAGAAACTTACTCATAGGCTTTGTGAATAGGCTACAGGACAAGCCCTGATCTCCAAACTCTTACATGTAATGTATAGGTAACTTACCTTGAACACTTCTGAGAAGAAGCCCGAGCCAATCTTCTCGCAGATGAAGTCATCTATCCGGGCCAGGCTGGACACGGCGCTGCGCAGTGCCCGGTAGGACGATGGCCTGATCCGGTTCGGCCCGTGGACCGCGTGGATGGGTGGCTCCGCCGCCTCCTGGCACCGGTCCGGCTCGACCCGTTCCATCTCTGTTATCCCGGTACTTGGAGGGGGACGACGACGTGCACGCAGTTTAAAATCCAACGTTTCTGTTTACATTTCTCATGTCCTCCGCAGCAGCACGAGGGTCCCGTAAAACGGATGAGCTGCTGAATTTCAGAACGAGGGTGAAAGACCGATTAGTGAAATCCCCTCGACATCTAACGCAAAGAATTGCTATCTGTGTCCTCAAGTTCGGATATTTCTTTAGAAAGTAAAGTCTACACAGCTTCCTTCCATCATTGCCGCATCCGGCAGCGGTTGTGCGCGGCGTGTAGGATTCCGTGACTAAAGATTTAGGCAGGCTATCCCCTCGCTCTCTCCTCTACCCCCTGCTGTAACTGCGCACTCTCAGGCTGCAGCAGTCAAAATCCGCTTCCTCCAGTCTGCATACGTATGCAGCGAAAGGGGCTCCTATTCTGTACCAATTGAAACCGGATTTTCAGTGCGTATTTGTCGAAAGAACGCGAAACAGCCTCGCCTTTCGTTCGATGAGGACATGAGAACAGAATTCCCTGTAAAATAGAAAATTGGTTTTTACGGTGGCTTGCCGGTTATTTGTGTAGCATAGGCCTACTTATCTGTGTCTGGTCTGTCCTGATACAGGTTGATCATGACTCAGTTCCATTACACTATAATACACGTAAGGGTCGTCGGACATGGGAGTCTTCTGTGCCGGGAGTTTTGTTAAGAGCCCCGACCCTTGGTCTGAACATTAACACGCATTGCTTGCGGTAAGGTTTTGGAAACATAAGGATAAATAAATAAATAATAATAAACAAACTTAAATTGATTTACACCTTTATAGGGTAAGGGTTCCCACACGGCCATATTTCCATGTTACAGATGCCTGATGCCAAACTGTTGTCAGTGACAAATACTGTCAGCTGAAACTGTTAAAACCGGTTTAGTGTACAGTAAAAGTGTGTATTTTGTATTTGTGAAATTATTTTGGTGTGATATGAAAGAGGGCTTTGTGTTTCTAGGACCATACATCAATTGAGTATCGATTCACGTTTAGACGGAGTATTTCCTAAGAGCTAGAAGCATTTCGTTACACCCGCAATAACATCTGATAAACACGTGTATGTGACCTATACAATTTTATATTTGGCCGTTTTTGTTTCCAGAGACAATTCGCCTTTAAAACAGAACATGTAAGGTCTTTGGACTATAGGAAGTAATGTTAGGCTACTTTAGTCCATTATTGGGATAGGAATCAGTGCGATATCGCCTCATTGTTTTAGACATACTTTAAATTGGGCTACATAACCGTTATAACTTATAGGCCTAACCTGAGGCTAGGAGTCTATGCAAACATACAGTATTTTGATTGATCACTCAATAGAAACGAGACTGCCAGGCTGTACAAACACAGGCACATATTCAGGTTGAAAACAAACAACCGGTGGGAGGGCGGCGAGAGATTGATGCTGTCGGTAAACAGTGAGTGAACATATTCGTGAGACCTTCCGCTACCTTCAACTTGACTGCGGGTCGTAAATTATAAATGCCGTTCTGGGCTGAGTTTAAGTCATTTGACAGTCTAGTCTCCCACGCAATTCGATATGCACTAAATATAAGACTACACTATTTCAAAATAGAAAATAATGACAAAAACACTATATAGGGGAGGAATCATGCAAACGCATGAATGCGACTTACCTGCAATTGATCAAATCTACAGGTAGCCTAGACTACGGTGTCTTCAGCCTCTTGCGCCCTGACCCGACCGAGGTGTTGGGTTACCGGGCATTTTATTTGACTAATTAATCAGCCTTGTCTACCGTCCCGATGCAGCACAGTTCTCGTTTTACCTCCTCTTGCCTCCATTTGTCTTGGTTCGGCAGTGCACGGAGAAAACAGAGCGATTGTTAGTGTGGCCTCTTATTGGTGGAGAATCCGCTGGGCGGGGCCATACGTCATCACCTTCAGAAACTTCACCTGCGGGGGGGTTTAACACGCATTTTCGGCAAGTCAAGGTAAACACACTGCCTGTCATAGTGCACAGTATATCCTACAGTAGGCTATGCAATTAAATTAAATCAATCAAATGTATTTTATTAATCCCATTTTACATCAGCAGTTGTCACAAAGTGGTTTACAGATAACCTAAACAGCCTGAAACCCCAAAGAACAATCAATGCAGAGGCAGAAGCACAGTGGCCAGGAAAAAACTCCATAGAAGATAGGAACTTAGGAAGATACCTAGAGAGGAACCAGGCTCAGAGGGGTGGCCAATCCTCTGTAGGAGGATCAAATCAAATCAAATGTTATTTGTCACATGTGCCGAATACAACAGGTGTAGACTTTACAGTGAAATGCTTACTTACAAGCCCTTGACCAACAATGCAGTTCAAGAAATAGAGTTAAGAAAATATTTACTAAATAAACTAAAGTAAAAAAAATAGACTTGGCGCTCCGGTACCGCTTGCCATGAGGTAGCAGAGAGAACAGTCTATGACTTGGGTGACTTTGAAAAATGTTGGGGCTTTTTTGCAGCTGTAGAACTTTTTGGGGATTTGAGGACCCATGCCAAATCTTTTCAGGCTCCTCAGGGGGAAAATGTGTTGTCGAGCCCTCTTCACAACTGTCTTGGTGTGTATGGACCATGATAATTTGTTGGTGATGTGGACACCAAGGAACTTGAAACTCTTGACCCGCTCCACTTCAGCCCTGTCGATGTTAATGGGGGCCATTTCGGACCTCCTTTTCCTGTAGTCCATGATCATCTCCTTTGTCTTGCTCACATTGAGGGAAAGGTTGTTGTCCTGGCACCACACTGCCAGGTCTCTGACCTCCTCCCTATAGGCTGTCTCATCGTTGTCGGTGATCAGGCCTACCACTGTTGTGTCGTTAATGACAGACTCGGTCTCGACCTTTAAGTCTCAACCTTTAAGACTCATTTCTTCAGTACGTCCTATGATTGAGTGTAGTCTGGCCCAGAGGTGCGAAGGTGTACAGAAAGGCACTGGAGCGACGAACCGCCCTTGCTGTCTCTGCTTGGCTGGTTCCCGTCTCTCCATTGGGATTCTCTGCCTCTCTGACCCTATCACAGGGGCTGAGTCACTGGCTTACTGGTGCTTTCTATGCCATCCCTAGGAGTGGTGCGTCACTTGAGTGGGTTGAGTCACTGACGTGATCTTCCTGTACGGTTTGTCGCCCCCTCGGGCTCGTGCAGTGGAGGGGATCTTTGTGGGCTATACTCAACCTTGTCTCAGGGTAGTAGGTTGGTGGTCTGTTGATATCCCTCTGGTGGTGTGGGGGCTGTGCTTTGGCAAAGTGGGTGGGGTTATATCCTGACTGGTTGGCCCTGTCCGGGGGTATCATCGGACGGGGCCACAGTGTCTCCCGACCCCCCCTATCTCAGACTCCAGTATCTATGCTGCAATAGTCTAGGTGCCAGGGGACTAGGGTCAGTTTGTTATATCTGGTGTAATTATCCGGTGTCCTGTGTGAATTTAAGTATGCTCCCTCTAATTCTCTCTCTCTCCCTCTCTCCCTCCCCTCCTGGAGGACCAGAGCCCTAGGACCAAGCCTCAGGACTACCTGGCCTGATGACTCCTTGCTGTCTCCAGTCCACCTGGTCGTGCTGCTGCTCCAGTTTCAACTCTTCTGCCTGCGGCTATGGAACTTTGAACTGTTCATCAGATGTGCTACCTTATCTCAGACCTGCTGTTTTCAACTCTCTCTCTCTCTCTACCGCACCTGCTATTTCAACATCTAAATGCTATGAAAAGCCAATTGACATTTACTCCTGATGTACTGAGCTGTTGCAACCTCTACAACCACTGTGATTATTATTTGAATGTTTGAACATCTTGGAGAAAGATCTGGCCTTAATGATCCATGTATTGATATAATCTCCACCCGGCTTAGCCAGAAGGGGACTGGCCTCCCCTCAGAGCCTGATTCCTCTCTAGGTTTCTTCCTAGATTTCTGCCTTTCTAGGGAGTTTTTCCTAGCCACTGTGCTTCTACATCTGCATTGCTTGCTGTTTGGGGTTTTAGGCTGGGTTTCTGTATAGCACTCTGCTGACATCTGCTGATTGATTGATGGTGTTGGAGGCGTGCTTGGCCACGCAGTCATGGGTGAACAGGTAGTACAGGAGGGGACTAAGCACGCAGGGGACTAAGCACGCACCACTGAGGGGCCCCAGTGTTGAGGATCAGCATGGCAGATGTGTTGTTGCCTTCAATTACCACCTGGGGGTGGCCCGTTAGGAAACCCAGGATCCAGTTGCAGAGGGAGGTATTTAGTCCCAGGGTCCTTAGCTTAGTGATGAGCTTTGTGGGCACTATGGTGTTGAATGCTGAGCTGTAGTCAATGAACAGAATTCTCACATAGGTGGTCCTTTTGTCCAGGTGGGAAAGGGCAGTGTGGAGTGCGATTGAGATTGCGTCATCTGTGGATCTGTTGGGGCAGTATGCAACAAGTATCAACTAGCCTATTCAGGGCCCTCAGTTTCCCGTGCCAGTGAGCTCGAGACAGACACAGCTGTTTTTGCAAAGGGAAATTGGAGTGGGTCTAGGGTTTCCAGCATTATGGTGTTGATGGGCGACACTCCACATAGCCCAACCAGACACCTATTTATAACTTTTCTTGCTGTTGACTGTGAACATCGAGGAACACAGCTCAGCGTTCAATCTCAGTGCCACCCTGTGATAAATTGCTTCTTTCTGTAGCCCCATCTCACAGCATATACAGACATAGTTCACATTATAACATGCTGTGGCCACATTCGGCCCTTGGCAACACTTTGTGACATTCAGTACGCACTGCAACATTTGAATAGGCTGTAGGCTCCACAATGCATAATTTATCAATTTGTTTTAATCCACACACAGACTATAGACAGTGGCTATGCCTGAAACATAATACTCAAGTCACACCATGGTTGTAGATAATGACATATTCCATGTATTATTCAGTGCTGTTGTTCACTTATTTATTGAGCCTCAAATGTTATTCATTTTGACAACAGGACAGTCTCCTGACTGTGCTTTCCTCCCAAATGCCACTACATTCCCTACATCAGAATTTACCAAACTCTGTACTCCCCCCCCCCCCCCCCGCTGGTGAACATTAATTTCTTTGCCCTAGCACTGCACAGGCCCTACCTCTTAAATCTTGAACCCCTCCCCCCCCCCTTCTTGCTCTGACTCTACTGATAGCTACATTATTGAGGAAAATTTTACTTTCTATGGCTGTAATACAGTTGAAGTCGGAAGTTTACATACACCTTAGTCAAATACATTTAAACTCAGTTTTTCACAATTCCTGACATTTAATCCTAGTACAAATTCCCTGTCTTAGGTCAGTTAGGATCACCACTTTATTTTAAGAATGTGAAATGTCAGAATAATAGTAGAGAGAATGATTTATTTCAGCTTTTATTTCTTTCATCACATTCACAGTGGGTCAAAAGTTTACATACACTCAATTAGTATTTGATAGCATTGCCTTTAAAATTGTTCAACTTGGGTCAAACGTTTCGGGTAACCTTCTACAAGCTTCCCACAATAAGTTGGGTGAATTTTTTTTCTATAGGATGGAGGTCAGGGCTTTGTGATGGCCACTCCAGTACCTTGACTTTGTTGTCCTTAAGCCATTTTGCTACAACTTTGGAAGTATGCTTGGGGTCATTGTCCATTTGGAAGACCCATTTGCGACCAAGCTTTAACTTCCTGACTGATGTCTTGAGATGTTGCTTCAGTATATCCACATAATTTTCCTTCCTCATGATGCCATCTATTTTGTGAAGTGCACCAGTCCCTCCTACAGCAAGGCACCCCCATAACATGATGCTGCCAGCCCCGTGCTTCACGGTTGGGATGGTGTTCGTCGGCTTGCAAGCCTCCCCCTTTTTCCTCAAACATAATGTTTATTATGGCCAAACAGTTCTATTTTTGTTTCATCAGAACGGAGGATATTTCTCCAAAAAGTACTATCTTTGTCCCCACGTGCCGTTGCAAACCGTAGTCTGGCTTTTTTATGACGGTTTTGGAGCAGTGGCTTCTTCCTTTCTGAGTGGCCTTTCAGGTTATGTCAATATAGGGCTCGTTTTACTGTGGATATAGATACTTTTGTACCTGTTTCCTCCAGCATCTTCACAAGGTCCTTTGCTGTTGTTCTGGGATTGATTTGCACTTTTTGCACCAAAGTACGTTCATCTCTAGGAGACAGAACTTGTCTCCTTCCTGAGCGTTATATCCATGGTGTTTATACTTGCGTACTATTGTTTGTACAGATGAGCGTGGCGTTTGGAAATTACTCCCAAGGATGAACCAGACTTGTGGAGGTCTACACATTTTTTTCTGAGGTCTTGGCTGATTTCTTTTAGTCACGACTGGGTGTGTAGAGTGACCAAGGCGTACTTAATGCGAACTATAACAAAACAAGAACGTAGAACAAACGTAAATACACTTACTCTCACAGACTGACATGGGAAAACAATGAATGAACATACAAACATAAGTAGGATCCCTAATTAGAGACAACGCTTAGCAGCTGCCTCTAATTAGGGATCCAACACAAAACACCACACAGAACTAGACAACCTAGATCTGTCAGACTCTGACCATGGCTACATAGAGGAGCCAAAGGCTTCTCTATGGCCAGAGCCTGACACTTTTGATCTTCCTCTGTCGAGCAAAGAGGCACTGAGTTTGAAGGTATGCCTTGAAATACATCCACAGGTATACCTCCAATTGACTCAAATGACATCAATAAGCCTATCAGAAGCTTCTAAAGCCATGACATCATTTTCTGGAATTTTCCAAGCTGTTTAAAGGCACAGTCAACTTAGTGTATGTAACCTTCTGACCCACTAGAATTGTGATATAGTGAATTATAAGTGAAATAATCTGTCTGTAACAATTGTTGGAAGAATTACTTGTGTCATGCACAAAGTAGATGTCCTAACCGACTTGCCAAAACTATAGTTTGTTAACATGAAATCTGTGGAGTGGTTGACAAATGAGTTTTAATGACTTCAACCTAAGTGTATGTAAACTTCCGACATCAACTGTATATGGTTGTCCCACCTAGCTATCTTAAGATGAATGCACTAACTGTATGTCACTCTGGATAAGAGTGTCTGCTAAATTACTAAAATGTACATGTAAAATGTAAATAACCAATTCATTATCAAAATGTGATTATTTGAATCAGCTGTGTAGTGCTAGGGCAAAACACTAAATGCACCCAGGGGAGGGGGCCCAGGACCGAGTTTGGGAAACCCTTCCCTGCATAATACACTTGCCTACTTTTGACCAGAGCCCTATAGGGATAGGCTTCTACATAGGGAAAAGGGTGTCATTTGGGATGTAGCCTTTGTCATATGGACAGGCAGTGATTGTGTTGACCTCGCACAACCCCATGTGGTAGTGCGCAATGTTTCATTATCCAAACAAATACGCATGGGAGAGCATTTGGCTACTACTGTATGTCTCGTCGTGTTTCTATTGTCTATATCAGGGCTCTCCAAACCTGTTCCTGGAGAGCTACCGTCTTGTAGATTTTCACTCCAACCCTGTTCCTGGAGAGCTACCATCCTGTTTTTAGTTTTTATTTCACCTTTATTTAACCAGGTAGACCAGTTGAGTAGACCAACTGCTGCTGATACCCCACTAGAGGAGACACGGTGGTTAGTGGTACCTCCTGGGGGAGAGACAGGGCACTAGGGCCAGTCACCAGAGGGGACACGGTGGTTAGTGGTACCTCCTGGGGGAGAGACAGGGCGCTAGGGCCAGTCACTAGAGGGGACGCGGTGGTTAGTGGTACACCCTGGGGGAGAGACAGGGCGCTAGGGCCAGTCACTAGAAGGGACACGGTGGTTAGTGGTACCTCCTGGGGGAGAGACAGGGCACTAGGGCCAGTCACTAGAGGGGACACGGTGGTTAGTGGTACCTCCTGGGGGAGAGACAGGGCACTAGGGCCAGTCACTAGAGGGGACGCGGTGGTTAGTGGTACCCCCTGGGGGAGAGACAGGGCACTAGGGCCAGTCACTAGAGGGGACACAGTGGTTAGTGGTACCTCCTAGGGGAGAGACAGGGCACTAGGGCCAGTCACTAGAGGGGACACAGTGGTTAGTGGTACCTCCTAGGGGAGAGACAGAGCACTAGGGCCAGTCACTAGAGGGGACACAGTGGTTAGTGGTACCTCCTGGGGGAGAGACAGGGCACTAGGGCCAGTCACTAGAGGGGACACGGTGGTTAGTGGTACCTCCTGGGGGAGAGACAGGGCACTAGGGCCAGTCACTAGAGGGGACACGGTGGTTAGTGGTACCTCCCGGGGGAGAGACAGGGCACTAGGGCCAGTCTCTAGAGGGGACGCGGTGGTTAGTGGTACCCCCTGGGGGAGAGACAGGGCACTAGGGCCAGTCACTAGAGGGGACACGGTGGTTAGTGGTACCTCCTGGGGAGAGACAGGGCACTAGGGCCAGTCACTAGAGGGGACACGGTGGTTAGTGGTACCTCCTAGGGCAGAGACAGGGCACTAGGGCCAGTCACTAGAGGGGACGCGGTGGTTAGTGGTACCTCCTAGGGGAGAGACAGGGCACTAGGGCCAGTCACTAGAGGGGACACGGTGGTTAGTGGTACCTCCTGGGGAGAGACAGGGCACTAGGGCCAGTCACTAGAGGGGACACGGTGGTTAGTGGTACCTCCTAGGGGAGAGACAGGGCACTAGGGCCAGTCACTAGAGGGGACACGGTGGTTAGTGGTACCTCCCGGGGGAGAGACAGGGCACTAGGGCCAGTCACTAGAGGGGACACGGTGGTTAGTGGTACCTCCCGGGGGAGAGACAGGGCGCTAGGGCCAGTCACTAGAGGGGACACGGTGGTTAGTGGTACCTCCCGGGGGAGAGACAGGGCACTAGGGCCAGTCACTAGAGGGGACACGGTGGTTAGTGGTACCTCCTAGGGCAGAGACAGGGCACTAGGGCCAGTCACTAGAGGGGACACGGTGGTTAGTGGTACCTCCTAGGGCAGAGACAGAGCACTAGGGCCAGTCACTAGAGGGGACACGGTGGTTAGTGGTACCTCCTAGGGCAGAGACAGAGCACTAGGGCCAGTCACTAGAGGGGACACGGTGGTTAGTGGTACCTCCTAGGGCAGAGACAGGGCACTAGGGCCAGTCACTAGAGGGGACACGGTGGTTAGTGGTACCTCCTAGGGCAGAGACAGGGCACTAGGGCCAGTCACTAGAGGGGACACGGTGGTTAGTGGTACCTCCTAGGGCAGAGACAGGGCACTAGGGCCAGTCACTATGGTACACTGAAGTGTCAGGAAAGTGGATCATAATAAAGTGTGCTCTCATCCTCTCACCCAAAGGGAATAGAAAATAATGACTAAATTACTGTGAACATTATGCAGAAAGTATAAGGTTGTATTACTGTAATAATCCCTTATAAGGCAGTCTATTCAGTGGGGTCTATTTAGAAATTGACATGTTTTATAATGAAGTACAATGAAAAGACAATATAATGAGATGGGATGAGTTGCCATGGCTTCCATCCATTATAGTTAAATAGCTTAAAGATAAAAAGAGAAATCAATCAAATGTGTGTGTATGTGGCCTTGTATGCATGTGTGTATGTGGCCTTGTATGCATGTGTGTATGTGGCCTTGTATGCATGTGTGTGTGTGTGTGTGTGTGTGTGTGTGTGTGTGTGTGTGTGTGTGTGTGTGTGTGTGTGTGTGTGTGTGTGTGTGTGTGTGTGTGTGTGTGTGTGTGCATGTGCCGGGGTGTGTATGTGAGTTTATGTGTGCAAGTGAGAGAGAGACTATTATCATATTACCCTGAGTGCTCATGTCAGAAAAGACGTATAAAACACACATCAAATATGACGTTGTGGTGTAGCCCAACTGCACTCTATGGATCTCAAACTCAAGGTTTGTAATGAGACAACTACAGTGTTCTATTCACAAAATTAGAATGAATAGAACAGGCATCCCCTTCTACAGATTATATTGCTATTGTCTATCCTGCATGTGGGCTGTTGATTCTAAGGAAAGTGGGCCGTAGAGACTGGATAGACACAAACACAGTCAATTAAAAATGTTAAGACGTCCCACCCACTGCTCTCACTCTTCACTGTCTCTACCTGCCCCAACATGTTACTTCTCTATCTACCCTACAGGAGAGAGTGTGTGGGGGGTCTCACTTTACAGGAGAGGTAGAGACCCACTCTCTCCTCAGGTTTCTATGATTGTGTATGTTTGGATTAAATCCTATTGATATTGCAGATATTGGGTAAATCATGTATCCATAAATCCTCATAAGCCTGTGTTTGGGGGCTTTTTGAGATGCTAAATTGTTGCATTTCCAATAAATTAAACAGTTCTAAGAATAGCTTTGGTTAATGTTGATGTTGCATTTCATTTGTCTTTTTATTATGTTGCAGGACAGTAGGTTTTACAGGCGTGACTGATATCCATAAATAATATAGGCATAGGACTAGAATAAAATTATCTTCATTATTGCAAATTCAGCAACATTTCATTTAAATGTAATTAAAAACAGGTAAGTGGCTCAACATTCAATACATGTATGTTACTTGCATTGCCCCTTTAAATAAGATAGATGAGATATTGATTTGTCCAGTTTCACGGGAATTAAAACATACTTTTTCATGCCCTAAAAGATTGGTGGCCTATGCAATTTTGCCAAATGTAGCCTATAAGAAAGTGTCCAGCTATACAGGTAGTAAAATGACCAGATTGCAGACAGAGGCATAAACATTTATCCTACATGGTTTATTCTGCATGGTCCTGGGCACTACACAGCTGACATTGTGGATTGCATTCAGGAGAGGATTACAGCAAATACAGTGATTTGTGTGGATTTGTGAGCGTGCGATGTGCCACTATAATGATTGGTTGTTGTACATATATTTGCTTTTTGTGGTGTACTTGATAGATGTATGTACATTACATATTTTTGTTATGTATTCAACACAGCCGAGGGAAGTGCGGGTGCTGAAGGTGCTCCAGCACTCCCTGTTGGTGAGATGATAAAACTAAAAACATTTGTGGTGTTGCAATAAAAAAACGATTAAACTATTTTCTGTTGCATTATTGATATGCATAAACATGGGATATTCATATACGGGCCACATTCTGCATGGGTGTTCTCCCAAGTGGCACAGTGGTCTAAGACACTGCATCTCAGTGCTAGAGGTGTCACTACAGACAACCTGGTTTGAATCCAGACTGTATCACAACCAGCCGTGATTGGGAGTCCCATAGGGTAGCGCACAATTGGCCCAGCTTTGTCCGAGTTTGGCCGGTGTAGGCTGTCATTGTAAATAAGAATTTGTTCTTATCTGACTTTCCTAGTTAAATAAATAATAAATAAATGAAGAGCTCTCATCTGTGTTGTGCTCAGGACATGCTTGTATCTATTTAGTTGTAGGGGATTGGAGTCGGACATGCTCAGTTTGAGTTAAATCGTGTGTCTCTCTCCAACCCAACCCTCTCTCTGTCCCTCTCCCCTCTTCTCTTCTCGCCCCCTTGTGGTGGATATCAAGTGGATATCACCATTTTCTATTTGTTTACAATTCTAAACTTGTCAAAAAGCTTGCAACAAGTATCAACTAGCCTATTCAGGTGCCTCGGAGTTCCCTGCGCCTGTGAGCTCCAGACAGACACAGCTGTTTTTGCAAAGGGAATTGTGTTCAGGTGTTTTATGAAATTTCTACTGGATATATGAGGTCCTCAGAGCATGACATTTTGGCTTGGTGTATATCAAATACTGTGAGGAACTATTGTCACTTGCATGGCCGGAGGTTGTATTCATTGTTAATAATTGAATGAGGAAGAATAAAATGTGAAGTTCATGAAGTCGTGCGGTTTATGGGGCGCAGGAACTCTCCAGTAAAATGTGATCTCTGTCTCATGCCATCTTTTTCTGGCCGAGCTCGCCACAATATGTTAGATTGCAGATATGTTTGGATGGTTGTTTTTTGATGGTTGTAAGTCGACCGTCAATTTTACTCCCAAGTTTTGTTATATTGCTATACAAGTTGGTTATATTGCATCCTAATGGTATGGCTAATGAAATGCATCCACTTGCGTGCAGTCTGTTTCGACTCGAGCAAATCAAATGCATGTATCTGATTGGCTACCTTTCACGGCGGGAAACTTCCCGTTGACGTGCCCTCTGGTCCTTGCTATCCGGGATCCTTGGGACGTCCTTATCCGTTGAACGTGAGGGTTAATGTTGGCAAGCGTGGAAAGGGACTGCCAAAAAACGCGCGAGGGAGTGTATCAGGGCTAGCCCCAAAATACCTTTTGCCCTTGGAACGCTGAGCTCCCCCATTGTTTTCCTATGGAAAGGCATGCTGGTATATTTCACCAAAAACCTCTCAATGTGTATATTTATATTTTTCTTTCAAGTAGGACACCATTTTAATCTCTTCTTTCTAATTATGCAAGGCTGGGCAGTGTATCTCATTGGAACTCTGAGGATGGCCCATTGTTTCCCTATGGGGAAATTCTACACAGGTAGGGAGGGAGTCATTTAGCAGAAGCCCTTATCCAGAGCAACTTACAGTAGTGAGTCCATTTCATTTAAAAAAAAGAAATGTTCATACTGGTCCCCTGTGGGAATCAAACCCACAACCCTGGTACCATGCTCTACAAATTGAGCTACACGGGACTACATGTCTATCTAATTCACCAAATATCTATCAATGTGTATATTTAGATTTTTTTATGGTCTGCCAGTTTTGTTCACAAACATAACAGGCCCTAGCCATTTCACTATTCAAATATTTGTATTCCTTTTCATGGATTATTATCATAGTTCAAATTTTCCCCTGTGCATTCCTCCCCCATCCCCCTCTTTCTCTGTCCTCCAGGCATACCTGACACTGCAGGTCTGGTGACCCGTCGAGGGGTGCTCTCCGTGGGGGACACCACTCCTGTGGCCTCGCTGAAGAGGGGCCGAGGCCATCCCCCCAGGTGTGACCAACTCCAGCGAGCTCTGCATGTGGTCTGAGTCCCACAACTACCTGTACGGCATCTGCAGCAGCACCTACGACCTGGAGAGGACACCAGGTGGCAGCTCAGTTGTGGTATTATAGCGCTTTTAACATGTAATAACATGGTTATAACATGGGATAATACATGCTATAATGGTATTACGACTGTGCAGATATAATAACAACACAGGTAGATGTCCATAGCAATAGGATACCAGGAAGTAGCTCAGGCCTGTTATATTAAGTGTTCAATTCTTGTCATATCAAGCTTCCTCACACTACAGAAACAGGAGATAGGCTCCTGCCACTATGGGCTATTCTGGCTTGGACAAGGCTTACTTCTCCACCCATTGTCTTCTCTCCTCCTTTCCTGTGGACTCCAGGTGGGCAGGGTACAAATTCTTATTTACAATGACAGCCACTAGAGCAAATTAGGGTTAAGTGCCTTGCTCAAGGACACAGCAACAGGTTTTTCACCTTGTCGGCTCGGGGATTCGGCACAACACCCTAACCATTAGGCTACCTGCTGCCCCAAAATGATTCTTCAGTGGAATGTTTTGCCATAAAACCCACCAGGTAAGTAAAGAGTACCCTGTGTGTGTGTGTGTGTGTGTGTGTGTGTGTGTGTGTGTGTGTGTGTGTATTGGTGTATATGTAGGTACTAGAGCATACAGTATGTGTGCCCCCGGGCATGTGTGTTATTCACTGTGATATCTTGTGTTATTTGTAGATGGTATCTCATGATTGTCAGTAGCCGCCCCTTGTTCTGTTCGTCAAGACGACTACCTCAATACTGGCCCCATGTGTAGCTTCTCTGAAGACATTCAACAGCCAACTGTAGATTCACAAAGACATCCATCTGTATTCCTACCAGGTGGTGGAATGGCTGGATCAGAGTTACTACAATTGTTATGACTGAGTGTTGGATCAGAGTTACTACTATTGTTATGACTGATGGAGGAACCAGGGGGTCCGGTGTGGCCAATATAAGAGACACACACACACACACACACACACACACACACACCAGGGATAACTGAAGTCAACCTTAAATGAATCATTCTTTATTAACAGCAAGCTGGAGAGGTCACAGTCAAACTTAGATGCATAAAGTACCGGTCTAAAGTGAGCGAGCTCTAACGGGGCAGTCCATTAGTTCTCTTATATACTGTTTACACAGTTATATTTGTATGATTTAAATTATTCATCGTTCATCATTAACTTTGTTTCCTGCACGTGACTGACCAATACCTCACAAGGCTTCTTCTCTCCAAACTGAGACCTTGAAACTGATATACCACCTTTCGGTTCCCAAACAGCAATGTTCTGGGTGTACTGCCAAATTGCTTATATGTCAGGCTCTGGCCATAGAGAAGCCTATTTGCTTCTCTATGTAGTTATGGTCAGAGTCTGACAGTGTCTTTCTTTTCTGTTTCTGTGTGGGTTTTGGGTTGGATCCCTAATTAGAGGCAGCTGCACCGCATTGTCTCTAATTAGGGATCCTATATATGTTAGTCTGTCATTCACTCTGGTGTGGGTCGTTGTCGTATATTCCGCAAGTCACGGTGAAAGTAAGTGTGCATTGTCGTTACGTTATTGTATTAGTGTTTGTTTGTTCAGTAGTTCGTCATTTGTGTTTCTTATTACATAGTAAATAACATATTACATAGTATAATAAAAAATGTCGAACTATCCCTGCGCTGCGCCTTGGTCATTCCCACACCCACATCGTGACATTATACTGATAGTGTCATACGTTAATTCCGTTCACCTGTTCTCCCTGGCTCCTCCTCTACCAGGTGTTTCCTATGTTCCCTTATTCCTTGTGTATTTAACCCGTGTCTGTTCATTGGTCTGGTTGCCAGTTCATCTTGTGTGTTTCACCAGGTCGTGCCCGCATTCCTAGTATACCTGCTGTCTGTTTAGTTCTCCCGTTACTGTACCCTTGCCTGTTTACAACCCGAATTCCTGCCTGCCGTCTCTGTACCTCTGAACTCTACTACGACAACGACATAGCCTACCGATTTTGTTTCAATAAACAACTTGACATTCTACCTGGTCTCCTGCGTCTGCACTTGGGTCTCTGTCTGAGCTGTGATAGATAGTGAGGATTCCTCCCAGGAACGATCAATCAGTCACTTGCATGAACCCAGTAGAATTGGTTATTAGAAAAGCACAAACATAGAGATGACCAGCTCATCCAAGCCCTCTCCCTTCATCCTGAAGCAGAAGGAGAAGCTCCAGAAGGACATAGAGGATCTGCTGGGTACAGACAGGGTTCTCCTGTACCTCACACACCTTCACCTGGCCCCCAAACACCACCACCCCCTCTTCACACCCTTCAACATCACCTACACAGGTGAGGCAGAGGCTCTGGATGACAATATACTGTAACTTATGATAACTATGAACAAAAATTGTACCATAACTTGAAGTATTCAAACTTTCAGACAATCAAATCACTCATTGATTCAATGGGAGATTTGCGCAATAATTACGGCTGTGGTTATTCACAGAAAAACTTGTGACTGAGAATGAAATCAGTACACCACATGAATGAATAAATTAAAGAATACAACACAAACCTTCCTTCCTTCCTTCCTTCCTTCCTTCCCGCTATCCCTCACTCCCTCCATCACCAGGGGTAATCAACATTCTAGGACTGCCTGTGACCGAGCACCCTTTGGGGCTGAGTGTAGAGGGTCTACCCCTGGGGGTGCAGGTGGTGTCTGGGAAGCTCCAGGACCGCCTATCTCTGGTCTCAGGCCTCTACCTGGAGAAGACCCTTGGAGGCTGGAGAGACCCTGGAGCCGCCTGACCCGGGCCCATAGCCATAAAGCAACTCAAGAGTAGCAGTGCTGGATCAGCTCCCCCCTAACCATGACCTCTTATTAATTATGATCTAAAAGGTAAAACTGATCATAGATCAGCTCTACTCTGAGACGCTACGAGGCCTGACCTGAGGAAGCCGCTGGCTCTGAGGGAAGGAAGAGGTAGAGGTTGCCCTTAGCAATTTGTAATGGTGAAGGGTAGAATTGTGGGTAGGATAATCTGATCCAAGATCGGTTAAGGGCAGGAGTAGGAATAATTTGTCCCTAACCATTGATACAGGGATGTGTGTTAAGGGCAAATTCTAACTCATTCTCTCACTTACACACAATTCAGCACTTATCCCAATGGAAATGTATGGTTCAAACATCTTTCACTGAATGGAAATGTATGGTTCAAACACCTTTCACTGAATGGAAATGTCTGGTTCAAACACCTTTCACTGAATAGAAATGTATGGTTAAAACACCTTTCACTGAATGGAAATGTATGGTTCAAACACCTTTCACTGAATGGAAATGTATGGTTCAAACACCTTTCACTGAATGGAAATGTATGGTTCAAACACCTTTCACTGAATGGAAATTTTTGGTTCAAACACCTTTCACTGAATGGAAATGTATGGTTCAAACACCTTTCACCGAATGTAAATGTATGGTTCAAACACCTCTCATTGAAGAATGAATGTCTGTTGTTTCTCTGCCACAATCTTCTGTAGGTTACTGCACTGAAAGCTAAAGGTGTTTTTAATCACTTGGCCTAAATGTTGTTGGCACAAAGAATGTCTTGTCAGCCATGATTTACTTTGCACTATGAAAGTATCACTTACTCTTTGTGTATTTATCTGCTTCCATAAATAAATAATTTTTTCTAAACAGATTATCTGATTATATTATTTCCTTGGATACTTGAACAAATAATAATAATAATAAACTGATAATACATTAGACTTACATACAGTATATACATGATGTTTTACATAAAAATAATTTGAAATAATATCCTGAAGTGATTTAATCCAACCCTGGTCTTAACCATAAAATAACACCTTTACCCTTGTCATCATTGTGTTGTGTGGTGAAAAGACAAGGCAGGACTACCCACCAGTTCACAGTTGATTTTTCAGACACTTAATCCGAGTCTCCCTCTCCGTCACGTATTTGAGTGAGACAGATAGAATGAACAAAAGAGACATTAAAAAGTATGTGTACAGTATATTATTTCATAATGATAGCATTTGTTGAACTAAAGTGTTGATGGCTAAGAAAAAAGGAGGGAGGAGGAAATACAACAGATACGTTGTGTGATGACGAGGTAGAGCGTTGGGCCAGTAACCTTTAGGTTGCTGGTTCAAATCCCGAGCTGGCAAGGTGGAAAAATCTGCTGTTGAGCAAGGCAATTATAAAACAACTGCACCATGGATGTCAATTTAGGAAGCCACCTGCACCTCTCTGATTCAGAGGGGTTGGGTTAAATGTAGAAGACACATTTTGGTTGAATGCATTCAGTTGTGTAACTGGCTAGTTGGCCTTTGCCCTTTAGAAGGGTTCTCTGGAAGAGGGAGGAGGAGGAAGAATTGCAACATAGATGTTGTGTGGTGATAAGGTAGAATGATTCTCTGGAAGAGGGAGGAATAGATACAACAGTTAGAGCTGATGAACCCTTTTTTTCTAAGAGTGTAGAGCCAAAAAACGTCCCTTCAAGCTGGGTACAGATACAACAGCCAAGACAAGACACAATGGTTGTTGACAGTTTTAGAATGTAGTTTAATTGATTTGAACTACCCAGTTTTAGAATGTCTCCTGTCAGCTGTTGGCGTCTCCAGGATTCAATATGTAAAACCTTACCTTTAAGTCTTAAGCAATTCTGTTCAGTGTCGAAACTACAATCCCACTCCACCTTTAAACTAATTCTCAATTGAATTTGCCTATCCCAAGGACTGTCGATTATTACTTGTCTCAGTTCAAGGGGGCCTGAAAAAGTCGGATCAACCTTATCAAATAGGCTAGACACACCTAGGTGATGTTATCTAAGTCCCCCCATATTCTGATATTTTTGTCCTCCCCAGTTTTCTCATTGGAATGTGATACAAAACGAGGCACCAGTTTGCTTTAGGGCCATGCGGACGCCTCCAATCGGTCAGGTAGGCTGTTTGAATTGTTTATCCGACCGGATAAAAAAGTAAATAATAATAATTATGTCCCCCACACTTCTAAAACCAAAGTTGTGCCCCTGCTCAGAGTCTAAACCTAACAAGGTTCCCGCTGTTCGGGTCAGCGCTTCCACCATAGACACCTTAATGATAATCTCTCCTGGATGGTTAAACCTCAGATTAAATCCTTACCCCACTCCTACTAATGTAGTAGTACAATAGGCTGGTTCTAGGTTACTTTATTCCAGAAACAAAGATTCTTATTCAGTTAAGTAGCAGTTTCATGCAGTAAAATGACGAAATTGCCTCATGGGTGGAATGTTATACAATATTCTGTGTTTCTATGTCAAACGATTTTGTTATATTTCAGTCTTCTGTGATGTATACAGTCTAATATTGGGATGGAAACTCAAAATTGATTACATGTTAACTCTATATCTGACATGGTACAGGTGTCTTCTTTTTTTTTTAAGCCCATACCCATGTGTTTGAGGTGAAGACTTTTTTTTCAAAGTAGATTTGTTTTCTGGAAATACAAATACATATGCCACTAATAAATGCTCATTCGAAAAAGTAATGCAATGCATTTACGTGAAGCTGGCTTCGATAGTTGGGTTGATGAGGTAAGCCTCTGGTTTGCCCAGTAGAGATCGCCATTGTCCTTTGTAGAGTCTTTCTGGTTGTAGTGGCTCTTAGAATGTATACTTCGAAGTACCCTGTAGTTCTTAGAGTTGATCTTGTTGAATAGACGCTTCAGATTGTTGGTGTCCTCGTCTTAGACTACGTACGTTTTGAACTGCATACTGATAACGGGACAACTAGGATTTATCACTTCTGTAGTGATGATAGTTTCAGAGTTTAACCATTTCCAGCCGTGTAGCTCACCCTCCACGCTGTTGTAGTTTTAAACCATTTTGCAACTTCAGGCTCTCCGTATATCGACTGGTCTAATAGAAATTCAACCATTTCAAATGTGTGGAGCAAGTCCTCACAATCTTTCTGGATTGGTAAAAATTAAACCATTTGCAACCTTAGCTTACACCGTGATTTGCGTGGTCTGGTTTAAATTGCGTCACGGGGGCTTTTATACTGGGGGTATATCTCCTCTCTTTCTGCATGTCCAGGGGAAGAGAGTCTCTGCCAGGAATTTATGACCTGTACTAAAGTCATAAAAAATGTTTATTGTAAAGTAGCGTTGCTCTACTTCAGACCTATGTTCTGCGATTATTAAAACATTGGTTATCTTCTCATCCTGCGCCTGCTCTCTGCCTTCCTACACCGTGACAGAGGGGGGGGGGGGGGGGGGGGGGGGGGGGGGGGAATGATTCAATCAATATTACAATAAGGCGGTAACGTAACAAAATGTAGAAAAAGTAAAGGGGTCTGAATACTTTCTGAAGGCACTGTATTTATTATACTTTTAGCACATTTAATAAACCGTTTTTTTCTAGTACAATTATATGAGAAGCACAATATTTAACTTTTTATAAAACAGGAAAACCACTTGAGACCTAGAATCTTTTATTCACTAGAAAATCTAAAAAACATCTACTCACTTTTGAGTCATACCTTGCTTTCATACCGTATACTGTATGTAGGCCTACTGGTATTTTTCTGTTGAAGCAATTAAGCCCTAAAAAGGACGCACCATTCCTGTTTCTCAGGAAATGTCAATATCTAACCAATGTTAGGTGTTTCCTGTTGTGTGTGTGTGTGTATCTGTGTGTGTAACTGGGTCTATATAAGATGATAGAGGACGGGACTAAAGTGTGGAGTTAAAGAGGAGATCAACTGGAGGTGTAGATTAAGACTGGACTAGTCTGCCATACTACACTATACATCTCTGGTAAGACTTCTCTGTCTAAACACTGCATGTAGCATTTGTGTGTTTTATTGTTTATGTATATTATTGTATTATTGTTCATGTTGTAAAACACTTTGTAACAATCTGTCTTTGTAAAAAGTGCTATACAAATAAATGTGGTTGATTGTTGTGTAATAGAATGATGCAGGTGACCTTTATTCAAATCAGTCTAGAGTCTTTGGCTTCTACTGTAGTTTTGCAGTCATATTGTTAGATGTGTTTAGGACATAGTCCTATAGGTTATTGCACCCAAATGTGATAATTTAGAGGAATTGACTATCACAGTACTGTTATTATTATTATTGTAATGGCACTTCGTTCTTCTTTACCACCATAATTGTACCACTTGTTGGAGTTAGTCTAGCAGACAGTATTCGCAACGCGAATGACAAAACAAAATATTTTTCTTTCAAAAGTTTAATAGTCAAACACAAAAATTACAATGTTCAACGCACGGTCAAAAAACTGTGTTGCTTCAATAGTGTCTAACTCCAAACTAACCAAGTTACGTCAATTACAAGCTATTACTACGCAGGTGCGTCATATTTAAATTTTAGGAAATCAGAAAATGTATCGTATATTTATATAATTTAAACATTCATAATAACTCATGCATTTAAACTAACATAAACCTTGTAAATGATAATGAAATATACATTACAATTCTTAACTGTTTTTAACTAAGATATTATCAATCAACTAGTTCCTCGTTGGCTCTTACAATTATACTTTTTTTTTTACTACAAATAACATCTTATTGAGAGTTTTCTGATTGGTTTGTGTTTAAAGGATCTGTTTAAGTGGACTCAGTGAGAGAAATGTCGAAACAAACAGATACTCCTAAGGTAAGAAACTCATCATCACATCAGGACATTTCTCTGAAATAATTTTTTTATTTAACCTTTATTTAACTAGGCAAGTCAGTTAAGAACAAATTCTTATTTACAATGACGGCCTACCCCGGCCAAACCCAGACGACGCTGGGCCAATTGTGCTCCGCCCTATGGGACTCCCAATCACGGCCTGATATCGAACCAGGGTCTGTAGTGACGCCTCTAGATGCAGTGCCTTTGACCGCTGCACCACTCAGGAAGCTCATTATGAGAACCATTATGCTTGGTTCTCTTCAAATACTATGCTACATAGCTGATATCGCTCAAATATACATACATATACATTGAACACAACCCTTTTCTGTTGCTGTCAATACTAAGTTCACCAAATTGTTTCATAATGAAAGGAAACTTACTTAATTATGTTTATGTATACACAATATAATGTTGACGTTTGTCTGCAACAAACCACACTGTATTGTAATACCTTTCTATGAATATGCATCCAGAATAAAGGAATACAATATACTTTTCTGACAAATTAAGAGTATAAGCTCAGAATTACGTATGTTTCATTTATCGTATAACTTGTTATTGAAATGCCATGTTACTTTAGAAGTGCTATGGCTCAATTAAAGACATTGAATAAAATATTTTTCCATAGCTATCAACAATTTAGTTCACCAAATGGTATCGTCATGAAACAATATACTGTACACATACTTTTTTCTGTATCTTTTGTTAATTCTGTCAGACTGTGCGTCTGTCTCACTCCATCAATGATGAAGAGATAAAATACGTGACGATGAGGAAGACTCTGATTAAGGAATGGCTGAAAAGTCAGGATATCGACTGTGAACTAGTGGGTACTCCAGTCTTCTCTATCTTTCTATCACTCTCTCTCGTGCATGCGCTCCAGCTCAGACCGCACCTTCTCTCTTATACAACGTATGATGGGACACTGATGTGGAATTCTCTAGATTTGATCTGTCTCTCTTTCTCTCTCTCTCTCTGTCTCTCTTTGTCTCTCTCTCTGTCTCTCTCTCTGTCTCTCTTTGTCTCTCTCTCTCTCTTTGTGTCTCTCTCTCTCTCTCTCTCTGGTCTCTCTCTCCCCATCTCTCAGGAGGATGTTCCTAACATAGCGTTGCTGGGGTCAGGTGGAGGAGAGAGGGCAGCAGTGGGCATGCTGGGATCGCTGTATCAGATGGCACAGGACGACCTGCTGGGCAGCCTCCTCTACATGTGTGGGGTGTCAGGCACCACCTGGTACACACACTATTTACTATTATTCTTAGCAGGAAAGTTCATTATGAATGTGCTGAAACAAATTAGGTATCTGACTCTCTCCTTCTCCATCACTCACACACACACACACACACACACACACACACACACACACACACACACACACACACACACACACACACACACACACACACACACACAGGTGCATGTCATCCCTGTACAGCGATCCAGATTGGTCATTGAATAAGCGCTGTGATGAGGTGATAGAGAAGCTGAAGAGTCCTAAGATGGACTTGAACGAGGCTATGAACTGGCTCAGACGGCAGAAAGACAACAACCAGGACTTCAACCTCACTGACTTCTGGGGCGCATTCACTGCCTCCTATTTCATGAAGGAGGTCAGTGTCTGGTTGTCTGTGTTTTTGTGTGTGTCTGTCTGTTTGTTTGTCTGTATGTGTGGAGGTCAGTGTATGGTTTATATATGTGTGTGTGTGTTTGCATTTGTGTGTGTGTCTGTCTGTCTAGCTGTGTGTCTGTCTGCCAGTGTGTGTGTGTGTGTGTGTGTGTGTGTGTGTGTGTGTGTGTGTGTCTGTCTGCCAGTGTGTGTGTCTGTCTGTCTGTCTGTCTGCCTGCGTGTGTGTGTGTGTGTATTTGTGTGTCTGCCTGTCTGTCTAGCTGTGTGTCTGTCTGCCAGTGTGTGTGTGTGTGTGTGTGTGTTTGTTTGACAGTCGTTCTTTCTATCCTTCTCTCCCTCTGTTGGGCTGATTGTCTCACCACCATCTCTCCCCCGCCTCTCCCCCCATCTCTCCCCTGTCTCTTCCCCATCTCTTCCCCCTCTCTCCTGTATCAGATGAACATTCACTGTCTCTCTGAAGAGGCTCACAAAAACAGCACCAACCCCTACCCAATCTACAGTGCAATAGAACTGTACTGCAACAGACAGGGTTACACTAAAGGTGACAGTTATGAGGTGTTCATTCAAACTTCAGAGTTAAAATGTATGTTATTTGCGTAGAGCTTGCTATTGGTTGATACTTGGAGTGGAAAACTTGGGTATCATCTTTGTTGAACTAGGTTCCAAGTGGAACATTTCAGAGTTCCAAGTGCACTGTGAATGCAGCATCAATCAATCAATCAATCAATCAAATGTAATTGTATTGCGTTTTTACAAAGAAATTGTCTCAAAGTGTTTTACAACCAGAACAACACAAACAATTAATACTATGAACAATATTAACTGGCACTCAACTGTATTGAGTCCTTAGTCAGGCTCTGCTTAGAAGTAGTGCATTATACAGGGTGTCATTTCAGACAAAGCCAATGAGTGTACGTTTCTGTAATTTCCCCGTTTTCTGTAGGTGTGTGGTTTGAGATGACCCCCCACGAGAGCGGCTTCTCCGGATTGGGCGCTTTCGTCCCCACTTCCTGTCTTGGGAGCCAGTTTGAAGGCGGGACTCTGAGAGAGAAGAGGAAGGAAATGGACATGGTTCTGCTGCAAGGTGGGGAACACATAGACACACACATGCACGCACACATGCACAAGCAATTGTGCATACACAACAATTTATTGTTGTTTGTTTGTTGTTGCTGGGCAGGTATCTGTGGGAGTGCCATTGCAGACATGCAGATGAACAGGAATGAGGTAGTAAAAAAGATCTGGCACTTATTTGATGGTAAGCCTCATGCTAGTTAGCTAGTGTGACAATAGTAGACAAACTACAGGACAATACTAGACAATAAACTACAGGGCAATAGATAATAAACTACAGGAAAAACTACAGGACAAACTACAGGACAATAAACTACAGGACAATACTAGAAAATAAACTACAGGACAACACTAGACAAACTACAGGACAACACTAGACAAACTACAGGACAATACTAGACAACAAACTACAGGACAATACTAGACAACAAACTACAGGACAATACTAGACAACAAACTACAGGACAATACTAGACAACAAACTACAGGACAATACTAGACAACAAACTACAGGACAATACTAGGCAACAAACTACAGGACAATACTAGGCAACAAACTACAGGGCAATACTAGACAACAAACTACAGGACAATACTAGACAATAAACTACAGGACAATACTAAACAATAAACTACTTTACAATAGTAGACAATAAACTACAGGACAATAGTAGACAAACTACAGGACAATACTAGACAAACTACAGGACAGTGGATTGCGCAGTCAGATGGAACAGAGTAAATAGGCATTTTAACAACATAGATTTAGCCAGTGGTAATTTGTGGAATAGACACTGGCTGGATTGTGGTTTTAACCAATAAGCATTGAGGATTAGACCCACCCGCTGTATAATAGACAATAATTTACAGGACAATACTAGACAAAAACACATACCTAGACAAATGATATGTAACATCTCTCAGCATCCCACCCATCCGTCACACCTGCTTAAGCCTTCTCATTTTATATTATGTTTCTGTGTTTTCCCATGTTTGTTATGTGGCAACACAACCCTCTGTTTTTTTACGTTTTGTGCTGGCATTGAAACGGTAAGCTGTTTTAACCATCCGACTGTCTGTGTGCGGAAATTCAATGGACTGTGCAGAAATAGCATGATTTATGATCTAAGATGCCACATGTATATTCTAACCCCATTCTAATTATGTTTTGATTCTTAAAGCCACAATTTGTAATTTGAACAATGACAAAATGTCAGCCCCGGGATAGGGTTGGGGAAATGTTATGATTCTCAAACTTCTTCTTGCAAGGACTGACAGCCTGTGACATCAATATGGCAATTTCAAACATATTTTGAGGCAATACAATGTTTGTTCAAGTACCAGTTGTTTTTCAACATTGGAGTAAAATCAGCCTTATGTTTTGGGTTATGAGAGAAACAAGTGCCTACCATTAGACCAAGAGAACATCCTCAAGGATCGAGGGCGGGACTTGACTTTTTAAATGTCTCAGACAGGGCTACTCATCACGAGAGGTGGGTGTGTTTCCAAATCACCTCCGCTACACTTGACCAACCTGATTTGTTCCGCAGGGGAGGAGAGCATGATGTTGATGTCTGAGAGAGGGAGGGAGGTAGAGGTAGTGTGTGAGTGTCTGCCCTCCCAGGTAGTGAGGTGTGTCTCTGAGCTGATGGAATACGCTGAGGACCCAGATGAACTGAAGACATGGAAAGTCATCATCTCACTGGGACAGCTACTGGAAGGTGAGGCGCACACACACACACACACACACACAGGCAAACACACATGCACTCACCCTTATCATGACCTGTGTGATAATGTGAATAATGATTCTAGGTCATGTGAGCAGTAAGGGTGAGATGCTGTGGAACATGGACGCTGAGAGCTGGAAGAGAACCAGCCTGCTGAAGAGAAAGGAGTTCATAGATAAAGTCTGTCTGGAACTCATCCTCACCTCAGACAGCTGGACAAAAGACTGGGAGGACCAACGCTGCACCTGCACCTACAACGGTAACAATAGCATCATATTACTCCAACACCAGGTTAGCCCATTGAACTACAGCCTACATAAGGGTTCCAAAAGGATTATTTGGCTGTCCGTGTGAGAGAACCCTTTGAAGAACCCTCATGGATTCCATGTACTGTAGAACCCAATTAGATTCCATTTATAACGTTTTGTGGAAAGGGTTCTAGATGGAACCTAAAAGGGTTCCACATGAAACCCAAAAGGGTTATTCAAATGGTAAATCCTTTATAGGTAGGAAACACTATTCTTAGAGGCATTAGCACCTGCAAAGGTAACACTAGCTTCCACAGTGCCACTTTTCTTACCTGTCTTTGGCTTTATGACTCAAGACCATGTTAGTTCACTGAGCTAATGCCTTGGAACTGAGTTTTTTATAGGAGGTTTGTGTGTCTGGATGTAAAATGCACTATGGTTATGTGGTAATATGGTCTCAGTATAAGTGGGTATATGGTACTAGGTCGTGTTAAACCGTGGCTATGTGTATCTACAACAACCTATTCGAGACCCTCCAGTCGGGTTTCTTCCCCCACCACAGTTCTGAAATTGCATTCCTAAAAATTGTCAATAAACTCCTCACCTCTGCTGATGCTCCTTGACCTGAGTGCTGCTTTTGACACAGTGAGCCATCAGATCCTCCTTACCAGGCTTGAGGGTCTGGGTGGTGAGGGCACTGCACTCTCCTGGCTACAATCCTACCTCACAAACCGGAACCCACTACATCTCCCTTAATGGCCACACCTCAGACTTCAGTTATACAGGGTGACCCCCAGGGCTCAGTGCTGGGCCCCTTACTTTTCATCATCTACATCTTCATCAGATCCTCCATCATTTCAACCTTGACTTCCACTACAATGCTGATGACACCCAGATCTACCTCAGAACCATATCCCTCTTAAACCCATCAAATCCTGCCTGTCTGCAATAAAAACATGGTTGCAACAAGATTTTCAGTTCAACAGCGATAAAACGTAACTCATCCTCATTGGCACCAAATCCCCCCTTACACAACTTTGACATCATCCTGGACTCTACCCTCTCCTTTGACTACCACATAAGACCTTCTGTCATATCCTCATTCTTCCACCTCCGCAACACTGCCAAAGTCAGGTACTCCCTCTCCCGTCCTGCTGCTGAAACATGCATTTGTTTCCTCCCGTCTTGACTACTGCAACTTGTGTTGTGTTGTGTAGTGGCTTTGACCCACTAATATTTACATGCTAAAATCGCCACTGGTTACAGCATGCACGTTTTTTTATGAGACTGTTGTACTGTCATGGAGACCATTCTCATGTCATCATCCAACACTCTCAACCAGAGAACAGAAAACGGCTGGTTCCCCATCCCAAGAATATGTAATGTTTTTTCATTACCTTTCTATCCATTATGATTACAATGGAAGGTGTGTGTGTGTGTTTCAGTAAAGGAAGGATACAGAACAGACTACATACTCTCCCATCACTGATATTATTTTTGACAAGTTATGAAATTGGTGTTTCTCCCCCAGCCTCAATCTTTTGGATTGTAAAGAACATTTTCCCTCTGGTCATTAAATGGGAATGGGGAACCACGCCCAACTTCCTCTTCAACATCCAAGGTACAGTAACATTTGACATCTTCCTAACATAATAGCATAACTAGTGTCAGTCATAAACTAGGTTTCCATCCAATTGGCGACAGATATTCATGCAAATATTCTAAAATCCACATCAAAATAATATGCACATTTTGCCACCAGAGATGTGAATTTGATCGATGCTTGACTGCTGGTTGACAAATAAAAATAATCTCGCTCTTTTGTCCATAATATATATTATATTTATATTATATCCGATATTTATTGGAAAGGAGCATCAAGCTCAGTAGTGGGAGGACCACACAACATGTCATCGCGTGACTCCAGGTTAACTTCGATATGATGGTTATTATATAAATATTTTACGCATTAAAGAGTTTCCACCGACATTTCTTGCATAATACATTTTACTGACACAAAGATCCCACCTTGTCTGCCTATTTTCTTTAGTTGACATTTGGAAAGTTTTCATCAGGCCTGTCATGACATGTTTTATCTGACGTACTTTACATGCATAAAAAGGTGGATGAAAACCTGGTTATTGTCATATTCTTACATAGTCCTATGCACACTCACTCTTATATCTCACTCGTTCCATCACTCACTCAGTCCCCTCTCTCTCTCTCTCTCTCTCTCCCCCCCCCCCCCCCCCCCCCTTCTCTGTCTGTCTCCAGATACTAACGTTCCACACAACATGGCGTCCAAAGAGAAGATTCACCTGATAGACGCAGGGTTAAAGATCAATTCTCCCTACCCCAGCATCCTGCGCACAGAGAGGGATGTCGACCTCATCATCTCCCTGGACTTCAGCGGGGAAGACCCCTTTGAGGCAAACACACACACAATGCTTATTCCTATCCAAGCCTTTCAGAAGAACATGAGGTGCCTAAGGAGTAGTGATTAGGGAGTAGGGACAAGGAGATAGGGACTAGGGGATTATCACAAACTCAGACAGAGACCCAAATGCAGACGCAGGAGGCAGGTAGAATGTCAAGTAAGTATTTTACTTTACAAAATCGGAAGGCTATATCTCGTTGTCGTAGGCAGGCAAAGGATTTGGTACACAGGTGTTCAGAGGTACAGAGACGGCAGGCAGGAATCAGGTTGTGTAAACAGGCAGGGGTACGGTAACAGGAGAACTAAACAGACAGCAGGTATTTCTAGGAATGCGGGCACGACCTGGTGAAACACACAAGACGAACTGGCAACCAGACCAATGAACAGATACAGATTAAATACACAGGGAATAAGGGAACATAGGAAACACCTGGTAGAGGAGGAGCCAGGGAGAACAGGTGAACGGAATTAGGGTATGACAGGGATAGGGAGTAAGGACTAGGGAATATGGACTAGGGCAGGGTTATTCAACTCTTACCTTATGAGGTCCGGAGCCTGCTGGTTTTCTGTTGTAACTGATAATTAATTACGCACACCTGGTGTCCCAGGTCTAAATCAATTTAAAAAAAATATATATTTGAATTCATAAATTGACCTTGTATTACATTATTTGAAACTGAATTTAATGAATGTAGCATTGATTTAAAATTCCATTTTTAGATGTTCAGTTTCAATATGGTAAATATTACCTCCATTGTCAGTGTATCAAGTTTACAAATTCTCATTTCAAGTTGATCAAAGTTGAATATATTCAAATTCTCAAATGCGTTCAGATTCAGTTTTGAAATTCAGTTCTCTAAATTTAGATTCAAAACCAGAGACAACATTCTGGTTTTGAAGGAGCAGCGATAAAATAAAATGCTCATGGTGGTAAACAGAAGCTTCTGGCGGTTTCTGAAGCCAATGTGGCATGTTGAATTTGGCTCTACTGTTTGAATCGTTATAGCTATAAGCAATTATGACCACATTCCTGAAAGCTAAGACGCTCTTCTAGAACATGGATATGCCTTCAAATCAAATGTTAATGGTTGCGTACACATTTTATGCAGATGTTATCATGCGGTGCAGCGAAATGCTTATATTCCTTACTCCAACAGCGAAGTAATACCTAACATTACAAAACAATACATGCAAATCCCCAAAAATTTAAAGAAAGGGATTAAGAAATATATAAATATTATAACGAGCAATGTCATATATATATATATTATTTTTATATTACATCAAATTGTAGCTGGAAATGGCAGATTTTTTTATGGAATATCTACATAGGTGTACAGAGGCCCATTATTTGCAAACATCACTCCTGTGTTGCTGTCACGGTGCGTAGTATTTAAGGGACGATATACTGAGCGCTGGTGAAGTGTCATCCTTTTTATTGAAAATGAGATGTTCTCACGAAGCATTTACAACTAAAAAGGAGAGTGAAACAAAAACACGATTACAAACAAAAACACGGTGACTTACTTTGTGTTGCAGGCAGTGCAGACAAACACAACAGACAATGATCCACACACAGGTGGAAATGTGTGGAGCCTATATACTATCCTCAATCAGAGACAACGCTAGACAGCTGTCTCTGATTGGGGATGATAATCTCCCTAGTTAGGGTGTGATGACTTGGTTGTGTGCCTCTCTCCTCCCCTAGGTGGGAGTAAGAGGCCTTACCACAACCAAGCCATCACAGTACCCCCCCCCAAGGTGTGGACTCCCGATCGCACAAAAATCCCCCCTCTCCTGAAAGAAAAAAAAAAAATGTCCAAAAAACTAGGGGGGACATGGCGGGGTACTGAGGTGGTTGCTGGTGGGGGCTCCGGTTCCGGCTCCGGGCGTGGCGTAGGCTTTGAGAGTAGCTTCCCTCCTACCTCTCCGTTGCACGCCCGGTCCGGTCCGGACCCCGGCGCGATGGTTCCCCCCTCAGTACTCCCGCCATTTACCAAGTCCTGTCTGGACCCTGGTGTGGGAGCCCTCGACCCTGGAGAGGGGCTGACAACCGGCCCCGGACTGGGCACCGGTGGAGCGGACTGCTCCGGCACTGGAGCGACGCAGACGACCGGCCCCGGACTGGGCACCGGTGGAGCGGATTGCTCCGTCACTGGAGCGACGTAGACGACTGGCCCCGGACTGGGCACCGGTGGAGCGGACTGCTCCGGCACTGGAGCGACGCAGATGACCGGCCCCGGACTGGGCACCGGTGGAGCGGACTGCTCCGGCACTGGAGCGAAGCAGACGACCGGCCCCGGACTGGGCACCGGTGGAGCGGACTGCTCCGGCACTGGAGTGAAGCAGACGACCGGCCCCGGACTGGGCACCGGTGGAGCGGACTGCTCCGGCTCTGGAGCGACGCAGACGACCGGCCCCGGACTGGGCACCGGTGGAGTGGACTGCTCCGGCACTGGAGTGACGTAGACGCCCGGCCCTGGACTGGGCATCGGTGGAATGGATTGCTCTGGCACTGGAGCGACGCAGACGACCGGCCCCGGACTGGGCACCGGTGGAGCGGACTGCTCCGGCACTGGAGCGACGCAGACGACCGGCCCCGGACTGGGCACCGGTGGAGCGGACTGCTCCGGCACTGGAGTGACGTAGACGCCCGGCCCTGGACTGGGCATCGGTGGAATGGATTGCTCCGGCACTGGAGCGACGCAGACGACCGGCCCCGGACTGGGCACCGGTGGAGCGGACTGCTCCGGCACTGGAGCGAAACAGACGACCAGCCCCGGACTGGGCACCGGTGGAGCGGACTGCTCCGGCACTGGAGTGACGTAGACGCCCGGCCCTGGACTGGGCACCGGTGGAATGGACTGCTCCGGCACTGGAGCGAAGCAAACTGCTGGACCCGGATTGGGCTCCGGTGGAGGTTTAGGGCTGCTCACCTTCACCTGAGGTCTCGGGCTGCTGACCTTCACCGGAGGTCTCGGGCTGCTGACCTTCACCGGAGGTCTCGGGCTGCTGACCTTCACCGGAGGTCTCGGGCTGCTGACCTTCACCGGAGGTCTCGGGCTGCTGACCTTCACCGGAGGTCTCGGGCTGCTGACCTTCACCGGAGGTCTCGGGCTGCTGACCTTCACCGGAGGTCTCGGGCTGCTGACCTTCACCGGAGGTCTCGGGCTGCTGACCTTCACCGGAGGTCTCGGGCTGCTGACCTTCACCGGAGGTCTCGGGCTGCTGACCTTCACCGGAGGTCTCGGGCTGCTGACCGTCACCGGAGGTCTCGGGCTGCTGACCGTCACCGGAGGTCTCGGGCTGCTGACCGTCACCGGAGGTCTCGGGCTGCTGACCTTCACCGGAGGTCTCGGGCTGCTGACCTTCACCGGAGGCCTCGGGCTGCTGACCTTCACCGGAGGTCTCGGGATGCTGACCTTCACTGGAGGTCTCGGGTTGGACGCCGTGCCCACCCTGGGCACCGACGTAGAGGTGGTCTCCAGCCCTGTAGTTGGCCCGTCTGTCTGCCCCAGGTTGAGCACCGACACGCTATGGAGCTCCTGCTCCACAGCGGGACTGAACGTCGTGCCCACCCTGGGCACCGACGCAGAGATGGTTTCCAGCCCTGTGGTTGGGCTGGCTGTCGGCCCCAGACTGGGCACCGACACGCTATGGAGCTCCTGCTCCACAGCGGGACTGAACGTCGTGCCCACCCTGGGCACCGACGCAGAGATGGTTTCCAACCCTCTGGTTGGGCTGGCTGTCGGCCCCAGACTGGGCACCGACACGCTATGGAGCTCCTGCTCCACAGCGGGACTGGACGTCGTGCCCACCCTGGGCACCGACGCAGAGATGGTTTCCAGCCCTGTGGTTGGGCTGGCTGTCGGCCCCAGACTGGGCACCGACACGCTATGGAGCTCCTGCTCCACAGCGGGGCTGAACGTCGTGCCCACCCTGGGCACCGACGCAGAGATGGTTTCCAACCACAGAGCCGTGCTGTCAACCCTCGCTGCAGGCTCCGTGCGAGGAATGGGCACGGGGCGCACTGGTCTGCTGCGAGGCGCAGGCACGGGCCGTACCAAAAAACGCACCGTTGGGTTGGGAAAACGCACCGTTGGGTTGGTGCGTTGAGCAGGCGCGGGCCGTACCGGGCTGGGGAAACGCACCGCTGGGTTGGCGCGTTGAGCTGGCACGGGTCGCACCGGGCTGGGGAAACGCACCATTAGGCTGGTGCGCGGAGCAGGCGCGGGCCGTACCGGGCTGTTGTTGCGCACCGATGGTGTGGTGCGCTGAGTCGGTCTCCTCCGTCTCCGACTCTGGACCGGCGCTGGAGGCACCGGAATGGGAACTGGCGCTGGAGCCCGACTGTCCCTGTCGTCCCTACTCCAACGCCAATCCCCATCCTGTGAGGGTTCCTCCGGGAACCCCCACGAGTGAGGGAACAGTAGCACACCGCCGTCGTCTTCCTCCGACTCCTCTCTGTACTCCTGCTCCCACGGCTGTAGGGGCTCCTCCTGGAACCCCCACGAGTGCAGTGGTCGGGGCTCTTCTCTCTCGATCCCCGACCACCCCCATAGCCCCCCCCAAAATCAGTTTGGGGTTTTTTCTGGGCTCCAGGCTGGTCCTCAGTTTTTGCCCGGTGACGTGTCCTCCGTCTCCGGCGCCTCGACTGCTCCGGACCCCAGCCTTCCTCCACCACATGATAATGGTAGACATCCTCCTTCGATAATTTCCCCATATCGTAGAGGATGTCTACCAGTGTCTGTTCTCGTTGCGTCCCAGGGTGGTGGATCATTCTGTCACGGTGCGTAGTATTTAAGGGACGATATACGGAGCGCTGGTGAAGTGTCATCCTTTTTATTGAAAATGAGATGTTCTCACGAAGCATTTACAACTAAAAAGGAGAGTGAAACAAAAACACGATTACAAACAAAAACACGGTGACTTACTTTGTGTTGCAGGCAGTGCAGACAAACACAACAGACAATGATCCACACACAGGTGGAAATGTGTGGAGCCTATATACTATCCCCAATCAGAGACAACGCTAGACAGCTGTCTCTGATTGGGGATGATAATCTCCCTAGTTAGGGTGTGATGACTTGGTTGTGTGCCTCTCTCCTCCCCTAGGTGGGAGTAAGAGGCCTTACCACAACCAAGCCATCACAGTTGCAATGGCACGTTGTGTTAGATAATCCAAGTTTATCATTTTAAAAGGCTAATTGATCATTAGAAAACCCTTTGGCAACTATTTTAGCACAGCTGAAAACTGTTGTGCAGATTAAAGAAGCAATAAAACTAGCCTCCTTTAGACTAGTTGAGTATCTGGAACATCAGCATTTGTGGGTTCGATTACAGGCTCAAAATGTCTTTCTTCTGAAATTCGTCAGTCTATTCTTGTTCTGAGAAATTAAGGCTATTCCATGCGAGAAATTACCAAGAAACTGAAGATCTCGTACAACACTGTGTACTACTCCCTTCACAGAACAGTTAATTTGTGGAATTTCTTTCCTTTTTAATGCATTTGAGACAATCAGTTGTTGTGAAAAGGTAAGGTTGGTATAAAGAATATAGCCCTATTTGGTAAAAGACCAAATCCATATTATGGCAAGAACAGCTCAAATAAGCAAGAGAAACGACAGAGTGACTGTTTAACAGTCTGATGGCCTGGAGATAGACAGTCTGATAGCCCTTCTATGATGATGTTAGAAGGGAGTGTCACAAAAACTGCAATTTGGCCTCCTTAAGAATATAGTTGAATTGTATCATAGCCATTCTAATGATAGGCTTTCCACTCCCTATTTAATCTTACTGACTGTGTTTGAACCAGGTCTCCTCTATGTCACGAGACTGTGTTATCCCACTTAGCTGAAGCCCATAGTGATGAGTTCAGGAAGCTAACAAGGCTTCAAGTCTCCAGCAAGGTTACTCATCAAAAGAGTGTGGTTTGACCTCCTTTGACCTCCTCCTTGAAGAGCAGGCTAACACAGTCTTAAACCAGTCAGTCACATGTTACCCTTATAATGACTACCTTTGCCGGAGACTTGAAACTAACATGTCTAACACAAACTAACACGTCTAACTAACACATCTTCAGGATCATAAGCATGGATCACCAAACCACGCTCTTTGATGAGTAACCTTGCAGGATCTTGAAAAGTTTAATAGCATGATGGGTTGGAATGCTTCAGGATGGCTGTCACGTGTGTTTTCAAGGCAGAGGTCCTGAGTTTGAGCCTCAGTATGAGCTGAATCAAGGGGAAGCGGTACTCGTCCATTACATTAATTTTCGGAACTTGTGAAACACAGGAGACCTGGTTCGAACCCAGTCAGTCACAAGATTAAATAGGGAGTGGAAAGTCTATCATTAGAATGGCTATGACAGGGCTATTCAACAATATTCTTACGGGGGCCAAATTGTGTTTTTTGTGACACTCCCATCCAGTGTTGGGGAGTAGTGAATTACATGTAGTTCAACTAGTCATTTAACTACATTTTGCAGTAGCTTGGTGGTAGTTGAACTAAATTCAAATCGAGGTTGTGTTTTCAGTAGTTAATTACTTTTTGCCATGTAGTGGTGTAGCTAACTACTGGAACTACTCACTACTATTTTTTATTAAATAGGCAATAATAATTTCGGCATTAGACCTGCCTAATTTTCACTTGTTTGTAAACAGACAATGAATACAATATCTACCATATTGAAACTGAATATTTAAATATTTTAAAACTGAAGGCAATATTTATTCTATTCAGTTTCAAATCAAGAAATACAAGTTGAAATTATATATGATTCAGTTTGTGCATTACAAATTCTAAAATATAACATTCAAAGTAATTCAATATCCTAATAAAATTCAAAATAATGGAATTCAAATACAATTTCTCTTGGCACTGAAATCGTTCAATACTAAGGGTTGTTTTGAAGAGGGACATTTACATAACCATGCTGCTGGTCCTGCTCCTCACAGACGGTGTTTAGTGCCAAACAGTACGCGCAAAAGCTGAAGCTCCCCTTTCCCCCAGTGAAGGAGAGTGTGAGGGATGAGAAAAACCATCCCAAAGACTGCTATGTTTTCGAGGGGCGACACCCTGAAGAGCCCACCATCATGCACATGCCCCTGTTCAACCTGCAGAACTGCAAAGGTCTGTGGTAGACAATGACTACTATGATGACTATCTGTGTCTTACTTTTATCCTTGTCTCTCTGACTACGCCCCATTCTGACTTTTCTTTTCTGTCTTTGCTTTTCTTTGTCATGTCTTTTTCTTTTTCTAGTTTATCTGCACCAACTGTCTGCTTTTTATGTCACTAGAAGTATTTGCATCTATGTATTCTAAGTGTTATAAGTCTCTGTGTTCTAAGTGTTTTAATTATGTGTTCTAAGTGTTCTATAGTCTGTGTTCTATATGTTCAAAGTTGTGTTGTAAGGTTCTGTGTTCTCTTCCCAGATGAGATGGGGATTAACAAGGAGAGGGAGAAGTATAAAACGTTCCAGCAGCACTACGGTGCTTCTGAGATCCAACACCTCCTGGAGAAGGCCCAGGCTAACTTGATGAAGAACAGAGACAAGATCCTGCAACAGATCATTATGTCTGTCCAACGCAGAAAGAGTCGCAAGTCAGTGGCTCAATGGTCTTTATCTATATCGGTCATGGACCATTTTAGTGTGTGTGTGTTGACTGCTTTCTTCTGAGTGTGATGGCTTTTAAAAAACATGCAGTTTCTGACAGATATGGAGGGTAACATTCTCTTGAGACACTTGTTATTTATCAAAAAAATTTACATTGATCAATCAATTGATTCAAACAGCATTTTGGACGGTCAGCTTGTGCATCGTTCCGTGATGTAAGTAATTCTTGGATTTAATTTACGTAGTCATTCACCCAGGAATGCATATTAGTATCCTGTCAGTTGTATCTTTTTTCATTGCTTTTAGTATATCGAATGTGCAATACGTGCATTTATTTATAATTAAACCTTGCACTAAGGACTGTAATTTAAGGGAATTATTATTATTACCCTAAATTATATCATACGCACATTTAGCTATTTAAGTATCTCTTCCTGTCATTTCACTGTACAGTTAATGTAACCATGCAAATATTCACTTACCTGTGCATTTAACTGTACATTTACCTGTACAGTTAATTTAACCATGCAAAATATTCACTTACCTGTTCATTTAACCAGACTGTATATTAACTATTATTACCCTCACTTATATCATACACAAGTATTTATCTGCCAACGACCTGTATAGTATAGTTAACCATGCAAATATTCCTTATTTATCTATATCAACTTGCAATATTTTATCATTTGTTTTCACCTAACACTCTGTAACAATGTATAGTGTACATATTCAGCCATTCACCCATACTATGCAATGTCTTTTTGCACTCCAGACTTCTTGTATTTTTTATACTTTTTCATACTGCCGCACTATGTATCATGTATCGTGTATCTGTCTTTTGTGTCTCTATCTATCTATGAATGACGGCCAACAGGTCACTGAAGCGTTCACTGTACAGCATGGACCAGGAAAATTCTGATTTACACACATTGCAGTTAGCGTAATATGTTTTCGATACCATCGTTTCATGCAATGCCAGCACCCTACTCAACTCCTCTCTATTCGTTGATAGAATCTGTGGCTCTGGTAAAATCTGTCTATTTAAATAGACAGTCTGATTTATTGATTATTAATTACCATTTTACACTGGAATTAGCACTGAACTTAGCATCAGCTCACCATTAGCCCTGATGTACAGTACATGTAAGTAATTTAGATTTCCTTTCTCTCTCTGATGACACAGTTACTACCTGATGCCCAGTGGCTCCAACCCCTTTCCAATGGGGCCAATCAGCATGCCGTATTGGCCACAGCTGACTCCAGGACAGAATGGCAGTCCATGGGGATATTACTATGCCCAGCAACAGAATGGCAGTCCTTGGGGATACCACCAGGCCCAGCAACCGTCCCAAGTACCAGCCCAGGGACAGAACGCACCACCTCCACCTCCCCTTATGGCTTTCCCCGGGTCAGTGTAACTTTTTTTTACTAGATCTGATTGATACAGTGGTTTTCCAGGTGTTGGAAGTGTTTGTTGTGTGAGTGTGTCTGGGTTGGGGGACAACTCACCACTGACACAACCTATGACACTAGGTCTTCTTCTCCACCCACAGGTATTTCTTGCTTCCCGTGGCCTGTGCTCCCTCCGATCTCCCACAACACAGCGCCCCCTATGGACTACCCCAGACCCCGACATAACTATATGTGATAGTGTTGAAATCTGAGGCCTGCAGCTTTTTTTTCTGTCATTACTTGTTGCCCTAGAAGACTAAATAAACCCTGGCTCACCAGAATAATGTCATAAATCGATAGAATGAATGCTTCAATCTAATCTGTAAAGTTAGTTTTCTCTTTACTCTTTCATCTTTGCTTCTCTCACGCAGCAAAGACGTTTAGGGACCAGGAGAAAATGCAAAATAAAAAACGAGAAAAATGTTATGTGCAAAATTTCCAAATTACATCAGTTTGACCGATTTTAAGGAAATTAAAAGTTCTTAAAATGGCCCAACATGTTTTTGATGAGATTTCAGTTTGGCTTGGATGCATAGGCTATTTTATGTGGTTGAAATACTATCATCTTTTATGATGCTGATAAAGATAGCACCTTTACAGACGGTCCCTAACCACACATTCATTCTTTCAAGATGCTGAAAGAAATCATATTTCCACACTCCTGTTCCCAAGTCAAAATGTACATTTAGTGTATAGTTTTATTGCAAGAAAAACTTAATTCTGCAGGAGATAAATTATATCAAGTTATGTGAGAGGTTATAGACCTACAGTCAGTGTCCAGATTTCAGTTAGGCTTCAAAAAAGATAAAATGAATGAAAGAAAAACCTCAATGTAGCCTATAGATATGAATTACACAAGAATGATACATTTATGGATTTTGTATGCATTGTTTTCTCTTTATTCAACCCCCCCCCCACACACATATAACCGCATGTAATGAGTCAACCTGCTTATCACTACGAGATATGTCCAGACGTAGGTCTTACTCCTATGCAAGTGATTGCTGCATTACATCTACTTGGGACCAAGGTCACCATGGGAACATCTTCACTACTTTGTCCCTTTAGTTTATCTGCCTCCTTTACATTTTTGTCCAGAGTGACGTACAGGAGCGATTAGGGTTAAGTGTCTTGCTCAAGGGCAAATTGACAGATGTTTCATCTAGTCAGCTCGGACCTTTTGGTTTATACGGGCCCAATGCTCTTAACCTCTAGGCTACATGCCACCTCAGCAGTTTTAATTTGAATGAATTTATTCTGCTTCTCTTCTGTTTAACAGTGAAGGCTGTGGCTCTACTGTCTATGTGTTGGTTACTGTAAACGTGAATACATTTTGTACTGAGAATGAACCTGAATACAAATTTGTACACTGCAATGAAATAAAAAAATGACAATTTATATCCATAGTCGGTCGTTGTCATTCAAGTGTGTGATTTCTCCTTGTATTTTCAGATACTGAGTTGTTCCTGCTAGAATTAGCACCTTGAAGAAGTTGCACGGCTGTGCATAAAGCTATGAGCTTATTCTTTTTATTTTCTACTTTTATTTTTTACTTTCCTCTGTATTGTAGATGTTCTCGCTAAATTCCCATTCTTAGAAAAAAAGGGTTCTTCATTTGTCCCTGTTGGGGCACTCTGAAGAACCCTTTTGGGATCCATGTAGAACCATTTTGGGTTCCAAGCAGACCATTTTGGGTTTCATTTAGAAACCTCTGTGTAAATGGTTCAACATGGAACCCAAAAGCGTTCTTCAAATGTTTAAAGAAATTTCCCCTCGGGGATCAATAAAGTATCTATCTATCGATCGATCTATCTATCAAAGGGTGCTCCTACCATTGGCTCCTACAGCAGCCTGGTCTCATAGACTAGACGTAACATAGTAAAAGTCAATCCGGGACACTAAAATTAGTATGATATGTTACATTTGGCATAGTTACATAAGACAGATGGTATAATGCAAATGTCTAGCAACCAAAAAGTTTGCAAGTTCTCCTGAAGTGGTGGACTTCAGGAGAACCAAGTGACCAACTGACTGCAGTCCATATACAGGGAATGGATGTGGAAATGGTTGGGTCATACAAGTTCCTGGGAGTCCATATGGACAACAGGCTGGAATGGGCTGGTAACACCAGGGCCCTATACAAAAAGGACAAGAGCCAACTCTACTTTCTGAGGAGGCTCAGGTCCTTCAACGTGCGCAGTAAACTACTGCATACCTTCTACCAGTTTTTTGCAGTGGTGTGCTGGGGCGCCAACATAAAAGCCAGTGATGCTTCTCCGGTAAATAAGATGATTAGGCAGGCTAGCTCTGTTCTGGGGATTGGCCTTGACACTAGAGGAGGTGGCGGAGAGACGGATCCTGGCCAAACTGCTGGCCATCATGGACAACGTCACCCACCCTCTGCATGCCATGGTTATGACAAAGAGGAGCACCTTCAGTCACAGACTGATCCCACCACAGAGAGCGCTACAGGAGGTCCTTCCTGCCAGCGGCTATTAGACTATTTAATGCCTCACCGGGGTGCCGTGCCGTCAGCAACATAGACCTGGAACTGTTGGGGTGTTAAGACCTAGTTTAACAATTATGCATCCATCCGTGAGTAACTCTGGTCTGAAATCACTCATTCACTAAGGACTTATTTATTAAATCAGGTCTGTATATACATATTTATGTACAGTTGTTATATCATATCACGTGCAATATTGTAACGCATTCTTAGACTGAACTTACGTAGTCATTCACTCAGGAATGCATATTAGTATCCTGTCAGTTGTATCTTTTTTCATTGCTTTTAGTATGTCGAGTGTGCAATACGTGCATTTATCTGTAATTAAACCCTGCACTAAGGATTGTATTTTAAAGGAATTACTATTATTACCCTAAATTATATCATACACACATTTAGCTATTTAAGTATCTCTTCCTGTCATTCACCTGTACAGTTAATTTAACCATGCAAAATATTCACTTACCTGTTCATTTAACCAGACTGTATATTAAGTAAACTATTATTACCCTCACTTATATCATACACACTTTTAGCTATTTAAGTATTTCTCTTCCATCGACCTGTATAGTTGTAAGACTTTATCAGGCAATACGTCCTCCAACCACTAGGGGTCACACTCCTGCCAGGACCAGCGGTATGGCCCCCAGTCACTAGGGGGCGCAGGAGGTCTTTTGCCTGCAATCCTCCTCCCAGTTGCCAGGGGGAAACCATTGGCAAGAACTGTTGTAGTTAGCAATCATTGTTGATGATACTCACCTGTGTAAGGCCCTATTTAAGTTTGCCTTTTGTTCAGTCTTGAGCCTACCTGTACCCGTGTATCCCGTGAGTTTGCTGTGAGCCATTGTGCTCGTTTTGGTTTTCCTTTTTGTGACTATTGGAAGCTTTGCTTCTAGTTTATTTGTTTGTACTTTGTTCTTTTTTTTTATCATTCTAAAAGTAAAAGTTACTTGAAGTTTATGCTGCTCGTCTCCTTAAGATTTTTGCTACTCCTCTGCACTTGGGTCTCAACATCCTCAACCGTGAGTTAGTTCTCTCTGGAGGAACACCAGCTCTGTATCTAGGAGACCGGGGTTCTAATCCCGCTAAAGACACATTCCAGGTCTTAGTCCATAGTCCCTGGTCCTATATCATAACAATAGTCTAGTTAACCATGCAAATACTCCTTATTTATCTATATCAACTTGCACATTTATTTGCTTGACCAAGAAATTTCCTCTCGGGGATCAATAAAGTATCCTATAAATCAATCAACCAACCAATCAATCCCCTCATAGGTGGTACTGCCTGGTAGAGTAGAGAGGTGTGCGTCTGTTAATGTGTATTTGATCTCGCTGTGATCTTCTCAGACAGATTTATAGCTCTCAACCTGTAAAAATACTATGAAGGTTTAATAACCAGGTTTTCATCCAAACGTTTTATGAGAGTTATGCATGTACTGTCAAACCCCATTAAGTTCCATGTATAACCTTCTGTGGAAAGGGTTATCCCACAGCGACAACCAAAGAACCATTTATAGGTACTGTAGGTTGAACTTTCTTCTTAAAGGCATTAGCACCTGCACAGGTAACACTGGCTTTATGACTCAAGACCATGTTAGTTCACTGAGCTGATGCCTTGGAACTGAGTTTTTTTATAGGTTTGGATGTAAAATGCAGGACGGTTATGTGGTAACATGGTCTTAGTGTAAGTGGGTATATGGCACTAGGCAGCTCCCGAGTGGCGCAGCGGTCTAAGGCACTAAATCAGGCTGTATCACAATCCGGGTGTGATTGGGAGTCCCATAGGATTCTTGTTGCTAATGCACATTATTGATAGTACCTTCCACTGACAACTTACCTCATCTTAACCTCTCAAAGTGAATGCCTAACCTTAACTTGTTATGTTTGATACTAGAGCTCTGAGGCATGTGTCGAAGTCACTAAGCCGCTAACTTTGAAGCAGTGTGCCAATGCGTGTATTTCTTTGTCAAAAGTTTAACATCAATGACATCCGATAACATGCTTTTTCAAACCATGTTACATGCCAGATCCCATTGCTTTTGCCTTGGTTCCGGTGCTTTCTTCGATTAAGCTGCTTTCAAACACCGACCTCATGGATTTTTTAAAATATAAATATATACAGTCATGTGAAAAAGTAAGTCCATCCCTAGAACATTCTTTTTTTTCTTCATATTTGGACAGATGGATATGTAATCTTCCAATTTAACAAATCAAAAACAAAAAATAACTTTGAAAATGTTATGCAATTCAAAGAAACAAAAATGCATTTTCCTTACAGGGAAAAAGTTAGTACACTCCTACCTTTACTGTCACGCTGTGGATAAATGGGACAATACACGGAGCGTTGGTGGAGCGACATTCCTTTTTATTTACACGTATCTTACTAATAGGTACGAAAATAATAAAGGAGAGGAAAACAAACGTGACTTGTCGATACAAACTAAGTAACCAAACAATGATCCACACACAGGTGGATGTGTTGAGTGCTTAAATAGAATCCCCAATTAGAGACAACTATAGACAGCTGTCTCTAATTGCGGATCATTAACCTCCCCATCTTGATGTGAGGACCTGACTGTGGCCATCTGACTCCCTCTAGTGGGAGTCAGAGGCCTGGCCTCAGTCAAGTCCTCACATTTACCATCACATAAAATGGCTAAAATGTGAATTAGGTGTACCAAAACAAGTGCAAATTATTAGAAAACATTAGAGAAACTGAGGAGGGTCCAGCCTTCCATAAAGATAAGAAAATTGGTCTGGTTTGGTCTTAACCATATGGGTGTGTGGTAACACATCATTCAAAGATCCTTTGTGTTTGGCGCCGCCCTGAGTGGTCGCCTGTTAAGCAGCTCCCGTTGTTCGTACATAAATTGTTGTTTTAGTTCGTTTTCCTTCGTCTCTTTTCTTTAGTTTTATTTTTTATTTTGCTACAGTTGAACTATAATAGTTCAGGATTATGGATTTTATGGATTTTATCGCAGCTGAACGTCGACAGGAGTCGTCAACTGTTATTGTTTACAACAGAGCCCAGCTCCTGGATTTAGCCCACGCAGCGCTGCTGCTCCCCAGGGACAAGTTTGATATTCCGGATGAATTGAAAAGACGACGCCGTGGACGCAGGGCGGGATTGAAATGTAAGGCAAAGCGGAGGAGGTTCAAGTACAAGCCGGCTATACCGTCTATTATTATGGGCAATGTGAGGTGTCTACATAACAAGATGGATGAATTGGAGGGACATGTTCGTGGACAAAGGATTTATCGTGAAACGAGCCTAATGTGTTTTACTGAGACTTGGCTGAACGATAACATCCCCATACAGAACGTCACTATCGACGGTTTCCAGATCATCAGAGCGGACAGGGATCGCGTCTCTTCCGGTAAGAGTAAGGGTGGTGGGCTGGCTTTATTAGTTAACAACAGATGGTGTCATCCGAAACATATTACTCTTAAGGAAAAGTTTTGTAGCCCGGACATTGAACTGTTAGCCGTTAGCCTGAGACCCTACTATTTGCCGAGGGAATTCACGGCGGCCATTGCTGTTATTGTTTACATCCCGCCCTCTGCTGACGCAAACACAGCGTGTGACGTCATCCACTCTGTTATCGCGAGGTTACAGACAGCGCATCCCAGTGCTTTCTTTGCCATTTCGGGGGATTTTAACCATGCATCTCTCTCTTCAACGCTGCCCACGTTCAAACAGTTTGTGAAGTGCCCAACCAGGAATAATAAAACTCTGGACTTGTTATATGCTAATGTGAAGGATGCATACAACTCCACTGCACTCCCTCCCCTCGGTAGATCGGATCACAACCTTGTCCACCTCACCCCACTCTACAGGCCTTTGGTCCAACAGCAGCCTGCAACCACCAGGACTATTAGGAGATGGTCCCCGGAGGCGAATGAGGCCCTACAGGACTGTTTTGAAACAACAGACTGGGATGTGCTCTGTGAGGCTCATGGGGAGGACATCGATGGACTCACTGACTGCATAACAGACTATATTAATTTTTGTGTAGACAACACTGTACCCACCAGGAAGGTACGCTGTTTCCCAAACAATAAACCCTGGGTCACCAGCGACCTGAAGGCCCTGCTGAATGAGAAGAAGAGGGCCTTCAAGGAGAGGGACAAGGACAAATTGAAATGCGTCCAGAGGGAGCTGAAGTTGCGGATTGCTGATGGGAAGAGAGGGTATAAGGAGAAGATGGAGGACAAGCTGAGGCAGAGCCAGGTGAGAGAGGTGTGGAAGGGTATGAGAAATATCACTGGCTTCAAAAAGTCAAACAGTGGGCAGACGGAGGGGACCCAGGACAGAGCCAATGAGTTGAACCAATTTTTTAACAGGTTTGATACTGGCCCTGTCCACCTCCCCTCCAGCTCCCCAGACCACACACCCTCACGGCTGTCCCACCCCCACTTTGCTCACAGCACCTCTGCTGAGACAATCAGTGACCCCACCTCCGACCCTGCTCCCCCTGGACTGATCCTCAACACCCCCCACCTCCCCACCTGGGCTGGCTTTCACCACCAACCAAGTGAAGAGAGAGCTGGAGACTACATCAGTGGAAAGCGGCGGGCCCTGATGGCATCAGCCCAAGGGTGCTGAGGGTCTGTGCTGACCAACTGTGTGGAATACTCTAGCGTCTTTTCAACCTTAGCCTGAGCCTAGAAAGGGTCCCTGTGCTGTGGAAAACATCCTGCCTCGTCCCAGTGCCCAAGAAGGCACACCCCACTGTCCTGAATGACTTCAGACCTGTAGCGCTAACATCCCACATCATGAAGACCATGGAAAGGTTAGTCCTCGCTCACCTCAGACCCCTGGTGTGTTCATCAATGGAACCCCTGCAGTTTGCATACCAGCGCAACATCGGGGTGGATGATGCAATCATCTACCTTCTGCAGAGGGCCTACTCTCACCTGGAAAACGCAGGTTGCACTGTGAGGGTTATGTTTTTTTACTTCTCCAGTGCCTTCAATACCATTCAGCCCCTGCTACTGGGTGAGAAGATGAGGAGGATGAAAGTGGAAGCACCCTTAGTCTCCTGGGTCACGGACTACCTGACCGGTAGGCCACAATTTGTGCGACTACAGAGCTGTGTGTCAGAACGGGCAGTTAGCAACACAGGGGCCCCCCAGGGAACGGTCCTGTCCCCCTTCCTGTTCACCCTCTACACCTCAGACTTCAGATATAACTCTGAAACATGCCACCTACAGAAGTTCTCGGATGACTCTGCTATTGTAGGGTGCATCAGGGGTGGGCAGGAGGAGGAGTACAGGAGCACAATCAGTGACTTTGTGTTGTGGTGTGAGCAGAACCACCTTCAGCTCAACATCAGCAAAACAAAGGAGATGGTGGTGGACTTCAGGAGAACCAAGGCACAACTGACTGCAGTCCCTATACAGGGGATGGATGTGGAAATGGTTGGGTCATACAAGTTCCTGGGAGTCCATATGGACAACAGGCTGGAATGGGCCGGTAACACCGGGGCCCTGTACAAAAAGGGCCAGAGCCGACTCTACTTTCTGAGGAGGCTCAGGTCCTTCAACGTGTGCAGTAAACTACTGCATACCTTCTACCAGTCTGTGGTGGCCAGTGCCATCTTTTTTGCAGTGGTGTGCTGGGGAGCAAACATCAAAGCCGGTGATGCTTCTCGGGTAAATAAGCTGATCAGGAAGGCTAGCTCTGTCCTGGGGATGAGCCTTGACACTAGAGGAGGTGGCGGAGAGACGGATCCTGGCCAAACTGCTGGCCATCATGGACAACGTCACCCACCCTCTGCACGCTATGGTTATGACGCAGAGGAGCACTTTCAGTCACAGACTGATCCCACCACGGTGTGCCAGAGAGCGCTACAGGAGGTCCTTCCTGCCGGCGGCTATTAGACTATATAATGCCTCACCGGGGTGCCGTGCCGTCGGCAACATAGATCTGGAACTGTTGGGGTGCTAGGACCTAGTTGTAACAATTATGCATCCATCCGTGAGTAACTCTGGTCCATCAGCACTCATCCACTCAGGACCTATTTATTCATACAGGTCTGTATATACATACTCATGTACAGTTGTTATATCATATCACATGCAATATTGTAAGTAATTATTAACTTAACTTACGTAGGCATTCACTCAGGAATGCATATTATTAGTATCCTGCCAGTTGCACCTTTTCTCATTGGTTTTAGTATATCGAATGTGCAATACGTGCAGTTGTCTGTAATTAAACCCTGCGCACTAAGGACTGTATTTTAAGGGAATTACTATTATTACCCCAAATTATATCATACACACATTTAGCTATTAAAGTATCTCTTCCTGTCATTGACCTGTACAGTTTGTGTAACCATGCAAGTATTCACTTATCTGTAAATATAACTGTATACCTAACTGTACAGCTAATTTAACCATGCAAAATGTTCACTTACCTGTTCATTTACCCAGTCTGTCTATTAAGTAAACTATTATTACCCTCGCTCATATCATACGCATTTTTAGCTACTGAAGTATTTCTCTGCCATCAACCTGTATAGTATAGTTAACCATCCAACATCCACCAATGTATAGTGTACATATTCAGCCAACCACCCATACTATGCAATGTCTTTTTTATAGCTTTTATTTTTTTGCACTCCAGATATCTTGTATTTCTATACTTTTTCATACTGCCGCTCTATGTATCATGTACCGTGTATCTGTCTTTTGTGTACTTTCGTTGTGGCATTTTGCACCTGCCCTGTGTTTTGTTGTAGCTGCTTGACCATGAAATTTCCCCCCCGGGGATCAATAAAGTACCTATCTATCTATCTATCTATCTATCTATCTATCTATCTATCTATCTATCTATCTATCTATCTATCTATCTATCTATCTATCTATCTATCTATCTATCTATCTATCTATCTATCTATCTATCTATCTAATGAATGTCTGTTGTTTCTCTGCCACAATGTTCTGAAGGTTACTGCACTGAAAGCTAAAATAGTTTTTAATCGCTTGGCCTAAATGTTGTTGGCACAAAGAATGTTTCACGGCTTGTATAGACGGGACGAGAAGCAGAGCGTTGGTGGAGTGACATTCCTTTTTATTATGTTCTTCAAAGACACAAAACAACAAAGGAGAGACAACCGTGAACTGGAGTGAAATGTAACTGACATTGACACGCACAAGAATCCACACTCAAGGTGGAAAACAGTGAACATAAACGGAATCCCCAATTAGAGACAACTCAGAACAGCTGTCTCTAATTGGAGATTGAAATCATACAATAATAACACCCCGGGATACTGGCAAGTTCCAACCGTGGTTCTACAGCTCCCCCCTAGAGGGAGCCAAAGACCAAACCACAGTCAGAACCTGACAGAATGTCTTGTCAGCCATGATTTACTTTGCACTATGAAAGTATCACTTACTCTTTGTGTATTTATCTGCTTCCAAAAATAAATACTTTTTTCTAAACAGATTATCTGATTATTAATTATTTCCTTGGATATAATAAATAATAATAATAATAAACTGATAATACATTAGACTTACATACAGTATATACATGATGTTTTACATAAAAATAATTTGAAATAATATCCTGAAGTGATTTAATCCAACCCTGGTCTTAACCATAAAATAACACCTTTACCATAGTCATCATTGTGTTGTGTGGTGAAAGGCAAGGACTACCCACCAGTTCACAGTTGATTTTTCAGACACTTAATCCGAGTCTCCCTCTCTGTCACGTATTTGAGTGAGACAGATAGAATGAACAAAAGAGACATTAAAAAGTATGTGTACAGTATATTATTTCATAATGATAGCATTTGTTGAACTAAAGTGTTGATGGCTAAGAAAAAATGAGGGAGGAGGAAATACAACAGATATGTTGTGTGATGACGAGGTAGAGCGTTGGGCCAGTAACCTTTAGGTTGCTGGTTCAAATCCCGAGCTGGCAAGGTGGAAAAATCTGCTGTTGAGCAAGGCAATTATAAAACAACTGCACCATGGATGTCAATTTAGGAAGCCACCTGCACCTCTCTGATTCATTTTGGTTGAATGCATTCAGTTGTACAACTGACTAGTTGGCCTTTGCCCTTTAGAAGGGTTCTCTGGAAGATGGAGGAGGAGGAAGAATTGCAACATAGATGTGTGGTGATGAGGTAGAATGGTTCTCTGGAAGAGGAAGGAATAGATACAACAGTTAGAGCTGAAGAACCCTTTTTTTCTAAGAGTGTAGAGCCAAAAAACATGTCCCTTCAAGCTGGGTACAGATACAACAGCCAAGACAAGACACAATGGTTGTTGACAGTTTTAGAATGTAGTTTTATTGATTTGAACTACCCAGTTTTAGAATGTCTCCTGTCAGCGTCTCCAGGATTCAATATGTAAAACCTTACCTTTAAGTCTTAAGCAATTCTGTTCAGTGTCGAAACTACAATCCCACTCCACCTTTAAACTAATACTCAGTTGAATTTGCCTATCCCAAGGACTGTCGATTATTACTTGTCTCAGTTCAAGGGGGCCTGAAAAAGTCAGATCAACATTATCAAATAGGCTAGACACACCTAGGTGATGTTATCTAAGTCCCCCAATATTCTGATATTTTTGTCCTCCCCAGTTTTATAATTGGAATATGATACAAAACGAGGCACCAGTTTGCTTTAGGGCCATGCGGACGCCTCCAATCGGTCAGGTAGGCTGTTTGAAGTGTTTATCCGACCGGATAAAAAAGTAAATAATAATAATTATGTCCCCCACACTTATAAAACCAAAGTTGCGCCCCTGCTCAGAGTCTAGGTATGGTGCCTTACTCTATCTAAACCTAACAAGGTTCCCGCTGTTCGGGTCAGCGCTTCCACCATAGACACTTTAATGATAATCTATCCTGGATGGTTAAACCTCAGATTAAATCCTTTCCCCACTCCTACTAATGTAGTAGTACAATAGGCTGGGTCTAGGTTACTTTATTCCAGAAACAAAGATTCTTATTCAGTTAAGTAGCAGTTTCATGCAGTAAACTGACGAAATTGCCTCATGGGTGGAATGTTATACAATATTCTGTGTTTCTATGTCAAACGATTTTGTTATATTTCAGTCTTCTGTGATGTATACAGTGTAATATTGGGATGGAAACTCAAAATGTAATACATGTTAACTCTATATCTGACATGGTACAGGTGTCTTCTTTTTTTTTTAAAGCCCATACCCATGTGTTTGAGGTGAAGACTTTTGTTTCAAAGTAGATTTGTTTAAGACTACTGTCATGTCTGGACTATCATTAAAAGTGAAGACTGTAATATTATCAAATCAATTCTCTAGGTTTAATTATTACGTGATTAAACTAATCATGTAAACATGAAATAACTAGGAAGTTGGGGCACCACGGTGTCACACCAGCCTTCGCTTTGGCTCCCTCTCCGGTCCAGCTCAGGCGTTTGGTGTCCCCGGCCTTCTATGTGTCACGGTTAGGAGTGAAGGGACGATACGTGGAGCGCTCGTGGAGTGTCATCCTGGTTTATTTTAATGAGGTGTTCTCACAAGGCATATAAAATAAACAGGAGAGTACACAACTTACTACAAACCAAAACAAAACCACAGTGACTTTCTTTAGTTCTGCAAACAGGCAGACAAACCCAAACAATGATCCACACACAGGTGGATGTGGAGGATGGCTAAATACTCTCCCCAATCAGAGACAACACTAGACAGCTGTCTCTGATTGGGGATCATTAACCTCCCCTACCTGAAATGAGGACTGGGTTGTGGCTCATCCACTCCCCCTGGTGGGAGTAAGCGGCTTCACCACAACCCGGCCCTTACACTATGGTGCTTTAATAAATTCAGTAGTTCTAAACCTGCGACTGCCTCCTGCCTACTCCTCTCTACACTTGTGACAGAATGACCGACCTAACAAAACAGGAAGCAGCAGGATAACCCGACCTCTCTGCTGTAGGAGCGAAGCTTCTCCACCACGCCTCGTGCCTGGAGTGCCTTGGGACTGTCATGGAGAGGTGCTCCGGAGCGTACGCCAACTGCAGGCTACACGTGGTCGTTCCAGCCACCCCACCACCATCTACATCACCCGGTCCGATCAGCAACGTCCACCTGCCCCTCCCGGAGCGGTAGGGGGTTTCTCCTGCAGTGTGACCTCCACCTTTCCCGTCATGCCGGGACGGCCTCCGAGAGGCTCAAAGTGGCCTTGGTGATCTTGGTGCTGACAGGCCGGGCTCTGGAGCGCACGCCATCTGGGAGAGGGACGCTCCACCTGCGCACAGAGTAAGACACCGAGACACAGCCACTAGAGCAAATTAGGGTTAAGTGCCTTGCTCAAGGACACAGCAACAGGTTTTTCACCTTGTCGGCTCAGGGATTCGATCCAGCAACCTTTCGGTTACCGGCACAACTCCCTAACCATTAGGCTACCTGCTGCCCCAAAATGATTCTTCAGTGGCATTTTTGGCCATAAAACCCACCAGGTAAGTAAAGAGTACCCTGTGTGTGTGTGTGTGTGTGTGTGTGTGTGTGTGTGTGTGTGTGTATTGGTGTATATGTAGGTGCTAGAGCATACAGTATGTGTGCCCCCGGGCATGTGTGTTATTCACTGTGATATCTTGTGTTATTTGTAGATAGTATCTCATGATTGTCAGTAGCCGCCCCTTGTTCTGTTCGTCAAGACGACTACCTCAATACTGGCCCCATGTGTCGCTTCTCTGAAGACATTCAACAGCCAACTGTAGATTCACAAAGACATCCATCTGTATTCCTACCAGGTGGTGGAATGGCTGGATCAGAGTTACTACAATTGTTATGACTGAGTGTTGGATCAGAGTTACTACAATTGTTATGACTGATGGAGGAACCAGGGAGTCCGGTGTGGCCAATATAAGAGCTGTACGCACGCACGCACGCACGCACGCACGCACGCACGCACGCACGCACGCACGCACGCACGCACGCACACACACACACACACACAGTGGTTCCAGACAGGGTATATTGTAGTATTCACAGATCTACTGTATAATGGTACTTTGATCAGTTGATTCAGAGTCACCTGTTACTATCTGGTATCTTTAGATTCAAGGTCCCCTCATCATGATGCTATGGCCTAATCAACAGATTGACTACATCAGTCTGTGATGTGTTATCTCAAGAATCATGGTAATACATTTTGTTGGTCTGATATGTGTGTGTGTCTCTCTGTGTGTCTCTGTGTGTTTGTGTGTGTGTGTGTGTCTACTTGGGTGTCTGTGCGTTCCAGTCCTGTGTCGTGGAAATTACCACCAGGTATAACTGAAGTCAATCTTAAATTAATCATTCTTTATTAACAGAAAGCTGGAGAGGTCACAGTCAAACTTAGATGCATAAAGTACCGGTCTGAAGTGAGTTCTAACGGGGCAGTCCATTAGTTCTCTTATATACTGTTTACACAGTTATATTTGTATGATTTAAATTATTCATCGTTCATCATTATCTTTGTTTCCTGCACGTGACTGACCAATACCTCACAAGGCTTCTTCTCTCCAAGCTGAGACCTTGAAACTGATATACCACCTTTCGGTTCCCAAACAGCAATGTTCTGGGCGTACTGCCAAATTGCTTATACTGATAGTGTCATACCCTAATTCCGTTCACCTGTTCTCCCTCTCTACCAGGTGTTTCCTATGTTCCCTTATTCCTTGTGTATTTAACCCGTGTCTGTTCATTGGTCTGGTTGCCAGTTCATCTTGTGTGTTTCACCAGGTCGTGCCCGCATTCCTAGTATACCTGCTGTCTGTTTAGTTCTCCCGTTACCTTGCCTGTTTACAACCCGATTTCCTGCCTGCCGTCTCTGTACCTCTGAACTCTACTACGACAACGACATAGCCTACCGATTTTGTTTCAATAAACAACTTGACATTCTACCTTGTCTCCTGCGTCTGCACTTGGGTCTCTGTCTGAGCTGTGATAGATAGTGAGGATTCCTCCCAGGAACGATCAATCAGTCACTTGCATGAACCCAGTAGAATTGGTTATTAGAAAAGCACAAACATAGAGATGACCAGCTCATCCAAGCCCTCTCCCTTCATCCTGAAGCAGAAGGAGAAGCTCCAGAAGGACATAGAGGATCTGCTGGGTACAGACAGGGTTCTCCTGTACCTCACACACCTTCACCTGGCCCCCAAACACCACCACCCCCTCTTCACACCCTTCAACATCACCTACACAGGTGAGGCAGAGGCTCTGGATGACAATATACTGTAACTTATGATAACTATGAACTAAAATTGTACCATAACTTGAAGTATTCAAACTTTCAGACAATCAAATCACTCATTGATTCAATGGGAGATTTGCGCAATAATTACGGCTGTGGTTATTCACAGAAAAACTTGTGACTGAGAATGAAATCAGTACACCACATGAATGAATAAATTAAAGAATACAACACAAACCTTCCTTCCTTCCTTGCTTCCTTGCTTCCTTCCTTCCTTCCTTCCTTCCTTCCCGCTATCCCTCACTCCCTCCATCACCAGGGGTAATCAACATTCTAGGACTGCCTGTGATCGAGCACCCTTTGGGGCTGAGTGTAGAGGGTCTACCCCTGGGGGTGCAGGTGGTGTCTGGGAAGCTCCAGGACCGCCTATCTCTGGTCTCAGGCCTCTACCTGGAGAAGACCCTTGGAGGCTGGAGAGACCCTGGAGCCGCCTGACCCGGGCCCATAGCCATAAAGCAACTCAAGAGTAGCAGTGCTGGATCAGCTCCCCCCTAACCATGACCTCTTATTAATTATGATCTAAAAGGTAAAACTGATCATAGATCAACTCTACTCTGAGACGCTACGAGGCCTGACCTGAGGAAGCCGCTGGCTCTGAGGGAAGGAAGAGGTAGAGGTTGCCCTTAGCAATTTGTAATGGTGAAGGGTAGAATTGTGGGTAGGATAATCTGATCCAAGTTCTGTGGTTAAGGGCAGGAGTAGGAATAATTTGTCCCTAACCATTGATACAGGGATGTGTGTTAAGGGCAAATTCTAACTCAAGCCGTCTGCTCTGAATCTCATTCTCTCACTTACACACAATTCAGCACTTATCCCAATGGAAATGTATGGTTCAAACATCTTTCACTGAATGGAAATGTATGGTTCAAACACCTTTCACTGAATGGAAATGTCTGGTTCAAACACCTTTCACTGAATAGAAATGTATGGTTCAAACACCTTTCACTGATTGGAAATGTTTGGTTCAAACACCTTTCACTGAATGGAAATGTATGGTTCAAACACCTTTCACTGAATGGAAATGTATGGTTCAAACACCTTTCACTGAATGGAAATGTATGGTTCAAACACCTTTCACTGAATGGAAATGTAAGGTTCAAACACATTTCACTGATTGGAAATGTTTGGTTCAAACACCTTTCACTGAATGGAAATGTATGGTTCAAACACCTTTCACTGAATGGAAATGTATGGTTCAAACACCTTTCACTGAATGGAAATGTATGGTTCAAACACCTTTCACTGAATGGAAATGTAAGGTTAAAACACATTTCACTGAATGGAAATGCATGGTTTAAACACCTCTCATTGAAGAATGAATGTCTGTTGTTTCTCTGCCACAATCTTCTGTAGGTTACTGCACTGAAAGCTAAAGTTGTTTTTAATCACTTGGCCTAAATGTTGTTGGCAGAAAGAATGTCTTGTCAGCCATGATTTACTTTGCACTATGAAAGTATCACATACTCGTTGTGTATTTATCTGCTTCCATAAATAAATACTTTTTTCTAAACAGATTATCTAATTATTAATTATTTCCTTGGATACTTGAACAAATAATAATAATAATAATAAACTGATAATACATTAGACTTACATACAGTATATACATGATGTTTTACATAAAAAATAATTTGAAATAATATCCTGTTGTGATTTAATCCAACCCTGGTCTTAACCATAAAATAACACCTTTACCCTAGTCATCATTGTGTTGTGTGGTGAAAGGCAAGGACTACCCACCAGTTCACAGTTGATTTTTCAGACACTTAATCCGAGTCTCCCTCTCCGTCACGTATTTGAGTGAGACAGATAGAATGAACAAAAGAGACATTAAAAAGTATGTGTACAGTATATTATTTCATAATGATAGCATTTGTTGAACTAAAGTGTTGATGGCTAAGAAAAAAGGAGGGAGGAGGAAATACAACAGATATGTTGTGTGATGACGAGGTAGAGCGTTGGGCCAGTAACCTTTAGGTTGCTGGTTCAAATCCCGAGCTGGCAAGGTGGAAAAATCTGCTGTTGAGCAAGGCAATTATAAAACAACTGCACCGTGGATGTCAATTTAGGAAGCCACCTGCACCTCTCTGATTCAGAGGGGTTGGGTTGCATTCAACCAACACATTTTGGTTGAATGCATTCAGTTGTGTAACTGACTAGTTGGCCTTTGCCCTTTAGAAGGGTTTTCTGGAAGATGGAGGAGGAGGAAGAATTGCAACATAGATGTTGTGTGGTGATAAGGTAGAATGATTCTCTGGAAGAGGGAGGAATAGATACAACAGTTAGAGCTGATGGACCCTTTTTTTCTAAGAGTGTAGAGCCAAAAAACATGTCCCTTCAAGCTGGGTACAGATACAACAGCCAAGACAAGACACAATGGTTGTTGACAGTTTTAGAATGTAGTTTAATTGATTTGAACTACCCAGTTTTAGAATGTCTCCTGTCAGCTGTTGGCATCTCCAGGATTCAATATGTAAAACCTTACCTTTAAGTCTTAAGCAATTCTGTTCAGTGTCGAAACTACAATCCCACTCCACCTTTAAACTAATACTCAGTTGAATTTGCCTATCGCAAGGACTGTCGATTATTACTTGTCTCAGTAATAATCGGGCCTGAAAAAGTCTGATCAACATTATCAAATAGGCTAGACACACCTAGGTGATGTTATCTAAGTCCCCCCATATTCTGATATTTTTGTCCTCCCCAGTTTTATCATTGGAATGTGATACTAAACGAGAAACCAGTTTGCTTTAGGGCCATGCGGACGCCTCCAATCGGTCAGGTAGGCTGTTTGAAGTGTTTATCTGACTGGATAAAAAAGTAAATAATAATAATTATGTCCCCCACACTTCTAAAACCAAAGTTGCGCCCCTGCTCAGAGTCTAGGTATGGTGCCTTACTCTATCTAAACCTAACAAGGTTCCCACTGTTCGGGTCAGCGCTTCCACCATAGACACCTTAATGATAATCTCTCCTGGATGGTTAAACCTCAGATTAAATCCTTTCCCCACTCCTACTAATGTAGTAGTACAATAGGCTGGGTCTAGGTTACTTTATTCCAGAAACAAAGATTCTTATTCAGTTAAGTTGTGACGGTGGATATATAATGGAGAGCCAGGCGCAGGAGATAGCGTGGAACAAGGTATAATTTAATACCAAAGAAGTAATTCTCAACCGAACAGACAAAATATAACTGTTCCAGTAATCACGAAAGGTGTACAAATAACTAGGCATTGCCTGGACACACACTCTGTGTAAATACACAATCACAAATAAACAATAACCGACAAGGACATGAGGGAACATATATACATGAAGTAATTGGTGGAAATGAGAACCAGGTGTGCGTAATGACAAGACAAGACTAATGGATAATGAAAGAGGTAGCGGCAGTGGCTAGAAAGCCGGTGACGACGATCGCCGAAGCATGCCCTAACAAGGGGGTGAGACAACTTCGGATGGCGTCGTGACGTAAGTGGCAGTTTCATGCAGTAAAATGACGAAATTGCCTCATGGGTGGAATGTTATACAATATTCTGTGTTTCTATGTCAAACGATTTTGTTATATTTCAGTCTTCTGTGATGTATACAGTGTAATATTGGGATGGAGACTCAAAACTGAATACATGTTAACTCTATATCTGACATGGTACAGGTGTCTTCTTTTTTTTTGAAAGCCCATACCCATGTGTTTGAGGTGAAAACCTTTGTTTCAAAGTAGATTTGTTTAAGACTACTGTCATGTCTGGACTATCATTAAAAGTGAAGACTGTAATATTATCAAACAATTATCTAGGTTTAATTATTACGTGATTAAACTAATCATGTAAACATGAATTAACTAGGAAGTTGGGGCACCACGGTGTCACACCAGCCTTCGCTTTGGCTCCCTCTCCGGTCCAGCTCAGGCGTTCGGTGTCGCCGGCCTTCTATGGTGCTTTAATAAATTCAGTAGTTCTAAACCTGCGACTGCCTCCTGCCTACTCCTCTCTACACTTGTGACAGAATGACCGACCTAACAAAACAGGAAGCAGCAGGATATCCCGACCTCTCTGCTGTAGGAGCGAAGCTCCTTCACCACGCCTCGTGCCTGGAGTGCCTTGGGACTGCCATGGATGAGGTGCTCCGGAGCGTACGCCAACTACAGGCTACACCACCAACTTCCCAGCTCCCCGCGGTCGTTCCAGCCACCCCACCACCATCTACATCACCCGGTCTGATCAGCAACGTCCACCTGCCCCTCCCGGAGCGGTAGGGGGTTTCTCCTGCAGTGTGACCTCCACCTTTCCCGTCATGCCGGGACGGCCTCCGAGAGGCTCAAAGTGGCCTTGGTGATCTCAGTGCTGACAGGCCGGGCTCTGGAGTGGGCACACGCCATCTGGGAGAGGGACACTCCACCTGCGCACAGAGTAAGACACCGAGACACCTCCCCTATGGTAAACTCCACCTGCTGCCGGTTCCACAATGACCCTGGTCCCATCTCTCCGTGGACTTTGTCACAGACTATCCCCCTTTCGGAGGGGCACACCACCGTCCTGGTCATTGTGGACCGGTTTTCCAAAGCCTAACGTTTGATTCCTCTGCCTGGTCTCCCTACAGCCCTGCAGACCGCGGAGGCTCTCTTTTCTCACATCTTCGGGCACTACGGGATGCTGGAGGACATTGTGTCTGACCGTGGTCCTCAGACCTTAGTTCACTTCCCGTGTCTGGAAGGTCTTCATGGAACGACTTGAGGTCACGGTCAGCCTCACCCCCGGGTACTGCCCCCAATCAAATGGGCGGGTGGAAAGGGTAAATCAGGACCTGCCCCTCCGACCTGCCCTGTCGGAAGCTGAGCCCGGGGTTTGTGGGGCCGTTCAAAGTCCTGAGGACAATCAATGAGGTGACGTACAGATTACAGCTCCCCGTCAATTACCGTATCTCACCCTCATTTCATGTATCTCTCCTCAGGCCTGTGGCAGCTGGTCCCTTCGTTAGTGCTGGACCCCACAACGCACCGCCCCCTCATACTCCGTTAGCAGCCTGTTGGACTTACAGCGTAGTGGTGGGTCTCTCCAATACCTGGTCAACTGGGAGGGGTATGATCCCTAAGAGCTGTGCTGGGTTCCGACAAGGGACGTCCTGGACCGTTCTCTCATTCGGGATTTCCACAGGCGTCGTCCCGACCGACACACACAGCGTCTCTGGGGTCGTCGCCAAGGTCGTCGGAGCCCTGCTTCTGGAGCAGCGCCTCAGAGGGAGGGTACTGTCACACTAGCCTTTACTTTGGCTCCCCCTCAGAGAGAAAAGGGGGCGGGGGAGTAAGGGAGACAAAGGAATGGGTTTATAGGACAATGGGGAAGCTACACTCATGGAAATACAAATACATATGCCACTAATAATCGCTCATTCGAAAAAGTAATGCAATGTATTTACGTGAAGCTGGCTTCGATAGTTGGGTTGATGAGGTAAGCCTCTGGTTTGCCCAGTAGAGATCGCCATTGTCCTTTGTAGTGTCTTTCTGGTTGTAGTGTCTCTTAGAATGGATACTTCGAAGTACCCTGTAGTTCTTAGAGTTGATCTGGTAGAAAATATGCTTCAGATTGTTGGTGTCCTCGTCTTAGACTACGTACGTTTTGAACTGCATACTGATAACGGGACAACTACGATTTATCACTTCTGTAGTGATAGTTTCAGAGTTTAACCATTTCCAGGCGTGTAGCTCACCCTCCACGCTGTTGTAGTTTTAAACCATTTTGCAACTTCAGGCTCTCCGTATATCGACTGGTCTAAAAGAAATTCAACCATTTCAAATGTGTGGAGCAAGTCCTCACAATCTTTCTGGACTGGTAAAAATTAAACCATTTGCAACCTTAGCTTACACCGTGATTTGCGTGGTCTGGTTTAAATTGCGTCACGGGGGCTTTTATACTGGGGTTATATCTCCTCTCTTTCTGCATGTCCAGGGGAAGAGAGTCTCTGCCAGGAATTTATGACCTGTCCTAAAGTCATAAAACTGCCCCCCCCCCCCCAGTATTAAAAATGATTTGCCAGTAGATTGTTGACTTGATCCATGATAATGACTTCTAGATAAGATTTTGAAAGTATGATGTTGACATGATCAGTCCAATCAAAGCTGTAGACATATTGTGATTTGACATCATATTATCTGTGGCCAATAACCTTGAGCCTTCTTGGATGGGCAATTCTAATGTAACTCTATGGCAGCACCCAAAGGGCTTAAATGTTCTAGTTCTACCCTTAGACTTGGCTGTGAGGTAGTGTCCCCATGAGTGACAGAACACTGAGCCAATCATAGCGCAACGCCTCGTATTTTCTGCTGGCTTGCCCCACCACCACAGAAAGCACTGAGCTAGGCTGAACGGAGCAAAGTACAGAGAGATCCTTGATGAGAACCTGCTCCAGGTTGTGCTTCAATAAAGTACTGAGTAAAGGGTCTGAAAACGTATGTAAATGTAATGTTTAAGTTTTTTTATTTATATACATTTTCAAAAAAACTGTTTTGGTTTTGTCATTATGGGGTATTGTGTGTAGATTGACGAGGCTGTCACGCCTCCCTTTGGGGAATTCCAATTACGTCGCTCCCATTCGCCGACCTACTAGCTACCACCATTGTTCCCCGCAGCTGGTGCTCGTTACCACTCCGGACTCCCATTATTACTCACACCTGATTGTTTCGCTGTTTTGTTTTATCAATGTTTATTGTAAAGTAGCGTTGCTCTACTTCAGACCTATGTTCTGCGATTATTAAAACATTGGTTATCTTCTCATCCTGCGCCTGCTCTCTGTCTTCCTACACCGTGACAGAGGGGGGGGGGATGATTCAATCAATATTACAATAAGGCGGTAACGTAACAAAATGTAGAAAAAGTAAAGTGGTCTGAATACTTTCTGAAGGCACTGTATTTATTATACTCTTAGCACATTTAACTCACATTCTTATAGGACTGACTACCAATAAACCGTTTGTTTCTAGTACAATTATATGAGAAGCACAACATTTAAAACCACTTGAGACCTAGAATCTTTTCTTCACTAGAAAATATAAAAAACATCTCATTTGAGTCATTCCTTGCTTTCATACCGTATACTGTATGTAGGCCTACTGGTATTTTTCTGGAAATGTCAATATCTAACCAATGTTAGGTGTTTCCTGTTGTGTGTGTGTGTGTAACTGGGTCTATATAAGATGACAGAGGAGAGGAGATCAACTGGAGGTGAAGATCAAGTCTGCCGTACTACACTATACATCTCTGGTAAGTCTGTCTAAACACTGCATGTAGCGTTTGTGTGTTTTATTGTTTATGTATATTATTGTATTATTGTTCATGTTGTAAAACACTTTGTAACAATCTGTCTTTGTAAAAAGTGCTATACAAATAAATGTGGTTGATTGTTGTGTAAATGCAGGTGACCTTTATTCAAATCAGTCTAGAGTCTTTGGCTTCTACTGTAGTTTTGCAGTCATATTGTTAGATGTGTTTAGGACATAGTCCTATAGGTTATTGCACCCAAATGTGATAATTTAGAGGAATTGACTATCACAGTACTGTTATTATTATTATTGTAATGGCACTTCGTTCTTCTTTACCACCATAATTGTACCACTTGTTGGAGTTAGTCTAGCAGACAGTATTCGCAACGCGAACGACAAAACAAAATTATTTTCTTTCAAAGGTTTAATAGTCAAACACAAAAATTCAACGCACGGTCAAAAAACTGTGTTGCTTCAATAGTGTCTAACTCCAAACTAACCAAGTTACGTTAATTACAAGCTATTACTACGCAGGTGCGTCATATTTAAATTTTAGGAAATCGAATCTAATGTATCGTATATTTATATAATTTAAACATTCATAATAACTCATGCATTTAAACTAACATAAACCTTGTAATGATAATGAAATATACATTACAATTCTTAACTGTTTTTAACTAAGATATTATCGATCAACTAGTTCCTTGTTGGCTCTTACAATTATAAATTGTTTTTTTTACTACAAATAACATCTTATTGAGAGTTTTCTGACCCTATGACATCAATAAAAACAAAGGGATTGTTTTTTGTTTAAAGGATCTGTTTAAATGGACTCAGTGAGAGCAATGTCGAAACAAACAGATACTCATAAGGTAAGAAACTCATCATCACAGCATGACATTTCTCTGAAAGAAACCACACAATATAATTTTTTATTTTACCTTTATTTAACTAGGCAAGTCAGTTAAGAACAAATTCTTATTTACAATGACGGCCTACCCCGGCCAAACCCAGACGACGCTGGGCCAATTGTGCTCTGCCTTATGGGACTCCCAATGACGGCCTGATTGTGATACAGCCTGGAATCGAACCAGGGTCTGTAGTGATGCCTCTAGATGCAGTGCCTTTGACCGCTGCACCACTCAGGAACCTCATTATGAGAACCACTATGCTTGGTTCTCTTCAAATGCTATGCTACATAGCTGATATCGCTCAAATACACATTGAACACAACCCTTTTCTGATGCTGTCAATACTAAGTTCACCAAATTGTTTCATAATGAAAGGAAACTTACTTCATTATGTTTATGTATACACAATATAAGGGTGACATTTGTCTGCAACAAACCACACTGTATTGTAATACCTTTCTATGAATATGCATCCAGAATTAAGGAATACAATATACTTTTCTGACAAAGTAAGAGTATAAGCTGTCAGAATTACGTATGTTTCATTTATCGTATAACTTGTTATTGAAATGCCATGTTACTTTAGAAGTGCTATGGCTCAATTAAAGACATTGAATAAAATATTTTTCCGTAGCTATCAACAATTTAGTTCACCAAATGGTATCGTCATGAAACAATATACTGTACACATACTTTTTTCTGTCTCTTTTGTTAATTCTGTCAGACTGTGCGTCTGTCTCACTCCATCAATCATGAAGAGATAAATTACGTGACGATGAGGAAGACTCTGATTAAGGAATGGCTGAAAAGTCAGGATATCGACTGTGAACTAGTGGGTACCCCAGTCTTCTCTATCTTTCTATCACTCTCTCTCGTGCATGCGCTCCAGCTCAGACCGCACCTTCTCTCTTATATAACGTATGATGGGTCACTGATGTTGAATTCTCTAGATTTGATCTCTCTCTCTCTCTCTCTCTCTCTCTCTCTCTCTCTCTCTCTCAGGAGGACGTTCCTAACATAGCGTTGCTGGGGTCAGGTGGAGGAGAGAGGGCAGCAGTGGGCATGCTGGGATCGCTGTATCAGATGGCACAGGACGACCTGCTGGGCAGCCTCCTCTACATGTGTGGGGTGTCAGGCACCACCTGGTACACACACACTATTTACTATTATTATTAGCAGGAAAGTTCATTATGAATGTGCTGAAACAAATTAGGTATCTGGCTCTCTCCTTCTCCTTCTCCATCACACACACACACACACACACACACACACACACACACACACACACACACAGGTGCATGTCATCTCTGTACAGCAATCCAGCCTTGTCGTTGAGTGAGCGTTGTGATGAAATAATAAAGAAGCTGAAAGGTCCAACGGTGGACTTGAAAAAGGCTGTGGATTGGCTGAAATTGAGGAAAGAACAAAACCAGGACTTCAACCTCACTGACTTCTGGGGCGCCTTCACTGCTTCCTATTTCATGAAGGAGGTCAGTGTATGGTTGTGTGTGTTTTTGTGTGTGTCTGTCTGTTTGCCTGTGTGTGTGTGTGTGTTTGTGTGTCTGTCTGTCTAGCTGTGTGTCTGTCTATCTGTCTTTCTGGCAGTGTGTGTGTGTGTGTGTGTCTGTCTGTCTGTCTGTGTGTGTATTTGTGTGTCTGCCTGTCTGTCTAGCTGTGTGTCTGTCTATCTGTCTGTCTGCCAGTGTGTGTTTGTGTCTGTATGTCTATCTGTCTGTCTGCCAGTGTGTGTGTGTGTGTGTGTGTGTGTGTCTGTCTATCTGTCTGTCTGCCAGTGTGTGTCTGTCTTTCTGCCAGTGTGTGTGTGTGTGTCTGTATGTCTGTCTGTCTATCTGTTGGTCTGCCTGTGTGTGTTTGACAGTCGTTCTTTCTATCTTTCTCTCTCTCTGTTGGGCTGATTGTCTCACCACAATCTCTCCCCCCCGACTCTCCCCCCGTCTCTCCCCCATCTCTCCACCGCCTCTCCCCCCATCTCTCCCCCCATCTCTCCCCCCTCTCTCCTGTATCAGATGGACACTCGTCATCTCTCTAAAGATGCTCACGAAAACAGCACCAACCCCTACCCAATCTACAGTGCAATAGAACTGGACTGCAACAGACAGGGTTACACTAAAGGTGACAGTTATGAGGTGTTCATTCAAACTTCAGAGTTAAAATGTATGTTATTTGCGTAGAGCTTGCTATTGGTTGATACTCGGAGTGGAAAACTTGGGTATCATCTTTGTTGAACTAGGTTCCAAGTAGAACATTTCAGAGTTCCAAGTGCACTGTGAATGCAGCATCAATCAATCAATCAATCAAATGTAATTGTAATGCGTTTTTACAAAGAAATTGTCTCAAAGTGTTTTACAACCAGAACAACACAAACAATTAATACTATGAACAATATTAACTGGCACTCAACTGTATTGAGTCCTTAGTCAGGCTCTGCTTAGAAGTAGTGCATTATACAGGGTGTCATTTTAGACAAAGCCAATGAGTGTACGTTTCTGTAATTTCCCCGTTTTCTTTAGGGGTGTGGTTTGAGATGACCCCCCACGAGAGCGGCTTCTCAGGATTGGGCGCTTTTGTCCCCACTTCCTGTCTCAGGAGCCGTTTTGAAGGCGGGAATCTGATAGAGAAGAGGAAGGAAATGGACATGGTTCTGCTGCAAGGTGGGGAACACACACACACACACACACACACACAACCACACCAACATAGCCACACACATAAACACAAATGTGTTCCCATTGTTGATATCATTTTTTTTTTACAACTCTCTTAGATAGTTATCTATTGTGGTTTGTTTGTTGCTGGGCAGGTATCTGTGGGAGTGCCTTAGCAGACGGGCAGCGGAACATTGCTGAGCTGATGAACATTATTGCCAAAAAGATCTGGGACTTAATTGGTAAGCTACAGTCTATCATGCTAGTTAGCCTGCAAGGCTAGTGTGTAGGATTGTAAGTTGTATTTCGGATCATTGAAACAACGTTCCTTTTGAGTTAATTTGTGATAAATAATATTTATATTTTCTCCTTTACCATATCTTTAGTTGGCAAGAAAGTTTCCAAATCAGGTAAGAGTTTACTTCTCACCTCTCCCCTTACCCCCATGCATCCAGACGATAAAACATCCATCAGACAACGATAGAGAGACAAAATATAAAAGATTTTTATTTTTAATTTTTTTATTTCACCTTTATTTAACCAGGTAGGTCAGTTGAGAACAAGTTCTCATTTGCAACTGCGACCTGGCCAAGACAAAGCAAAGCAGTGCGACAAAAACAACACAGAGTTACACATTAAACAAACAGTCAAAAAACACAATAGAAAATCTATATACAGAGTGCAAAATGTAGTGCAAAAATGCTGTAAGGTTAGGAGGTAGGACAATAAATAGACTATAGTGGTGAAATAAATTACAGAATTATCATCATTAACACAGGAATGAAGGATGTGCAAATTATGATGTGCAAATAGAGATACTGGAGTGCAAGATTAGTGAAAATAAACAAAAATAAATATGGGGATGAGGTAGTAGTGTGGGCTATATACAGAAGGGCTATATACAGGTGCAGTGATCAATAAGCAGCTTTGACAACTGATGCTTAAAGTTATTGAGGGAGATAGGAACCTCTAGCTTCAATGATTTTTGCAATTCGTTCCAGTCATTGGCAGCAGCGAACTGGAAGGAATGGCGGCCAAAGGAGGTGTTGGCTTTGGGGGTGACCAGTGAGATATACCTGCTGGAGCGCATGCTACGGGTGGGTGTTGCTATAGTGACCAGTGAGCTGAGATAGGGCGGGGATTTACCTAACAAAGACTTGTAGATGACCTGGAGCCAGTGGGTTTGGCGACGAATATATAATGAAGGCCAGCCAACGAGAGCATACAGGTCGCAGTGGTGGGTAGTGTATGGGGCTTTGGTGACAAAACCGATGGCACTGTGATAGACTACATCCAATTTGCTAAGTAGAGTGTTGGAGGCTAGTTTGTAAATGACATCGCCGAAATCAAGGATCGGTAGGATAGTCAGTTTTACAAGGGCATGTTTGGCAGCATGAGTGAAGGAGGCTTTGTTGCGAAATAGGAAGCCAATTCTGGATTTAATTTTGGATTGGAGATGGTTGATGTGAGTCTGGAAGTTGAGTTTATAGTCTAACCAGATGCCTAGGTATTTGTAGGTGTCCACGTATTCTAATTCGGATCCGTCGAGAGTAGTGATGATAGTCCGGTGGGCGGGTGCTGGCAGCGTACGATAGAAAAGCATGCACTTAGTTTTACTAGCGTTTAAGAGCAGTTGGAGGCCACGGAAGGAGTGTTGTATGGCATTGAAGCTTGATTGAAGGTTAGTAAACACAGTATCCAAAGAGGGGCCAGATGTATACAGAATGGTGTCATCTGCATAGAGATGGATCAGAGAGTCACCAGCAGCGAGAGCGACATCGTTGATGTATATAGAGAAAAGGGTTGGCCCAAGAATTGAACCCTGTGGCACCCCCATAGAGACTGCCAGAGGATCGGACAATAGGCCCTCCGATTTGACACACTGAACTCTGTCTGCAAAGTAGTTAGAGAACCAGGCAAGGCAGTCACTTGAGAAACCAAGGCTATTGAGTCTGTCAATAAGAATGCGGTGATTGACAGAGTCGAAAGCCTTGGCCAGGTCGATGAAAACGGCTGCACAGTACTGTCTTTTATCGATGGCGGTAATGATGTCGTTCAGTACCTTGAGCGTAGCTGAGGTGCACCCATGACCAGCTCGGAAACCAGATTGCATAGCAGAGAAGGTACGGTGGGATTCGAAGTGGTCAGTTATCTGTTTGTTAACTTGGCTTTCGAAAACTTTAGAAAGGCAGGGCAGGATGGATATTGGTCTATAACAGTTTGGGTCTAGAGTGTCTCCTCCTTTGAAGAGGGGGATGACCGCGGCAGCCTTCCAGTCTCTAGGGATCTCAGACGATACGAAAGAGAGGTTGAACAGGCTAGTGATAGGTGTTGCAACAATTTTGGCTGATAATTTCAGAAAGAGAGGGTCCAGATTATCTAGCCCAGCAGATTTGTAGGGGTCCAGACTTAGCAGCTCTTTCAGAACATCAGCCGTCTGGATTTGGGTGAAGGAGAAGCGGGGGGGGCTTGGGCAAGTAGCTGCCGAGGGTGCAGAGCTGTTGGCCGGGGTAGGGGTAGCCAGGTGGAAAGCATGGCCAGCCGTAGCAAAATGCTTATTGAAATTTTCGATAATCGTGGATTTATCGGTGGTAACAGTGTTTCCGAGCCTCAATGCAGTGGGCAACTGGGAGGAGGTGCTCTTATTCTCCATGGACTTAACAGTGTCCCAGAACTTTTTGGAGTTAGTGCTACAGGAAGCAAATTTCTGTTTGAAAAAGCTGGCCTTTGCTTTTCTAACTGACTGTGTATACTTGTTCCTGACTTCCCTGAATAGCTGCATATCGCGGGGGCTATTCGATGCTAATGCAGTGCGCCACAGGATGTTTTTGTGTTGGTCTAGTGCAGTCAAGTCTGGGGTGAACCAAGGGCTATATCTATTCTTAGTTCTACGTTTTTTGAAAGGGGCATGCTTATTTAGGATGGAGAGGAAAGCACTTTTAAAGAACAACCAGGCGTCCTCTACTGACGGGATGAGGTCAATATCCTTCCAGGATACCTGGGCCAGATCAAATAGAAAGGCCTGCTCACAAAAGTGTTTTAGGGAGCGTTTGACAGTGATAAGGGGTGGTCGTTTGACCGCTGACCCATTGCGAACGCAGGCGATGAGGCAGTGATCGCTGAGATCCTGGTTGAAAACAGAGGAGGTGTATTTGGAGGGCAAGTTAGTCAGAATGATATCAATAATGGTACCCATGTTTACGGATTATGGGTTGTACCTGGTGGGTTCCTTGATAATTTGCGTGAGATTGAGGGCATCTATCTTAGATTGAAGTACAGCCGAGGTGTTAAGCATATCCCAGTTTAAGTCACCTAACAGTACAAACTCTGAAGATAGATGGGGGGCAATCAATTCACATATGGAGTCCAGGGCACAGCTGGGGGCTGAGGGGGGTCTGTAACAGGCGGCAACAGTGAGAGACTTATTTCTGGAAAGGTGGATTTTTAAGAGTAGAAGCTCAAACTGTTTGGGCACAGACCTGGACAGTATGACAGAACTCTGCAGGTTATCTCTGCAGTAGATTGCAACTCCGCCACCTTTGGCAGTTCTATCTTGACGGGAAATGTTGTAGTTGGGGATGGAAATTTCCGAATTTTTGGTAGCCTTCCTAAGCCAGGATTCTGACACAGCTAGGACATCCGGGTTGGCGGAGTGTGCTAAAGCAGTGAATAAGTCAAACTTAGGGAGGAGGCTTCTAATGTTAACATGCATGAAACCGAGGCTTTTACGGTTACAGAAATCAACAAATGAGAGCGCCTGGGGAATAGGTGTAGTACTGGAGGACCTGGGTTTACCTCTACATCACCAGAGGAACAGAGGAGTAATAGAATCAATATTCGGCTGAGGGCTTTCAGAACTGGACGTCTAGTACGTTGGCTACATAGAATAAAAGGAGCAGATTTCTGGGCGTGGTGGAATAGGTTAAGGGCATAATGTACAGACAAGGGTATGGTAGGATGTGAGTTCAGTGGAGGTAAACCTAGGCGTTGGGTAATGAAGAGAGAGGTTGCATCTCTGGAGACACCAGTTAAGCCAGGTGAGGTCTCCGCATGTGTGGGGGGAGGGACAAAGGAGCTATCAGAGGCATGTTGAGCAGGACTGGGGGCTCTACAATGAAATAAAACAATAATAGCTAACCTAAACAACAAAAGACAAGGCATATTGAAAAAAAAAAAAAGATAAAAAAAAAAAAAAGATAACAGTTAATTAAGAGAGCTAAGACAACGACGGGTAATGGAGGTGAATGGACAAAGAGGGTCAGTTAGAAAAAGATAAGTAAAGTTAATAAGAAAAAAGAAAATGAACATAGTGCATGTATGTACAACACAACCCAGGAACAGACCCAGTACAGAAACACAGAGACACAACGACAACAAAGAGAATGGCCTTCAATAAAAAAGAAACACTAATAATGTAAAACAATACTAGGCAATAAACTACAGGACAATACTAGACAATAAACTACAGGACAATACTAGGCAATAAACTACAGGACAATACTAGGCAATAAACTACAGGACAATACTAGGCAATAAACTACAGGACAATACTAGACAATAAACTACAGGACAATACTAGGCAATAAACTACAGGACAATACTAGGCAATAAACTACAGGACAATACTAGGCAATAAACTACAGGACAATACTAGACAATAAACTACAGGACAATACTAGGCAATAAACTGCAGGACAATACTAGGCAATAAACTACAGGACAATACTAGACAATAAACTACAGGACAATACTAGGCAATAAACTACAGGACAATACTAGACAATAAACTACAGGACAATACTAGGCAATAAACTACAGGACAATACTAGGCAATAAACTACAGGACAATACTAGGCAATAAACTACAGGACAATACTAGACAATAAACTACAGGACAATACTAGGCAATAAACTGCAGGACAATACTAGGCAATAAACTGCAGGACAATACTAGACAATAAACTACAGGACAATACTAGGCAATAAACTACAGGACAATACTAGGCAATAAACTGCAGGACAATACTAGACAATAAACTACAGGACAATACTAGGCAATAAACTACAGGACAATACTAGGTAATAAACTACAGGACAATACTAGGCAATAAACTACAGGACAATACTAGGCAATAAACTACAGGACAATACTAGACAATAAACTACAGGACAATACTAGGCAATAAACTACAGGACAATACTAGGCAATAAACTACAGGACAATACTAGGCAATAAACTACAGGACAATACTAGACAATAAACTACAGGACAAGTGGTAACTTGTGGAATAAACACTGGCTGGAATGTGGTTTTAACCAATAAGCATTGAGGATTAGACCCACCCGCTGTATAATAGACAATAATCTACAGGACAATACTAGACAAAAACACATACCTAGACAAATGATATGTAACATCTCTCAGCATCCCACCCATCCGTCACACCTGCTTAAGCCTTCTCATTTTATATAATGTTTCTGTGTTTTCCCATGTTTGTTATGTGGCAACACAACCCTCTGTTTTTTTTTCAGTTACGTTTTGTGCTGGCATTGAAACTAACGGTAAGCAGTTTTAACCATCCGACTGTCTGTGTGCGGAAATTCAATGGACTGTGCAGAAATAGCATGATTTATGATCTAAGATGCCACATGTATATTCTAACCCCATTCTAATTACGTTTTGATTCTTAAAGCCACAATTTGTAATTTGAACAATGACAAAATGTCAGCCCCGGGATGGGGTTGGGGAAATGTTATGATTCTCAAACTTCTTCTTGCAAGGACTGACAGCCTGTGACATCAATATGGCAATTTCAAACATATTTTGAGGCAATACAATGTTTGTTCAAGTCCCAGTTGTTTTTCAACATTGGAGTAAAATCAGCCTTATGTTTTGGGTTATGAGAGAAACAAGTGCCTACCATTAGACCAAGAGAACATCCTCAAGGATCGAGGGCGGGACTTGACTTTTTAAATGTCTCAGACAGGGCTACTCATCACGAGAGGTGGGTGTGTTTCCAAATCACCTCCGCTACACTTGACCAACCTGATTTGTTCCGCAGGGGAGGAGAGCATGATGTTGATGTCTGCGAGAGGGAGGGAGGTAGAGTGTGAGTGTCTGCCCTCCCAGGTAGTGAGGTGTGTCTCTGAGCTGATGGAGTACGCTGAGGACCCAGATGAACTGAAGACATGTAAAGTCATCATCTCACTGGGAAAGCTACTGGAAGGTGAGGCACACACACACATATATACACACACACAGGCAAACACACACATGCACTCACCCTTATCATGACCTGTGTGATAATGTGAATAATGATTCTAGGTCATGTGAGCAGTACGGGTGAGATGCTGTGGAACATGGACGCTGAGAGCTGGAAGAGAACCAGCCTGCTGAAGAGAAAGGAGTTCATAGATGAAGTATGTCTGGAGCTCATCCTCACCTCAGACAGCTGGACAAAAGACTGGGAGGACCAACGCTGCACCTGCAACGGTAACAATAGCATCATATTACTCCAACACCAGGTTAGCCCATTGAACTACAGCCTACATAAGGGTTCCAAAAGGATTATTTGGCTGTCCGTGTGAGAGAACTCTTGAAAGAACCCTCATGGATTCCATGTACTGTAGAATCCCATTAGATTCCATTTATAACCTTTTGTGGAAAGGGTTCTAGATGGAACCTAAAAGGGTTCCACATGAAACCCAAAAGGGTTATTCAAATGGTTTTCTAAACATTGGCTATGTGTATCTACAACAACCTATTCGAAACCCTCCAGTCGGGTTTCTTCCCCCAACACAATAAACTCCTCACCTCTGCTGATGCTGGTGACCCCAACATTCTGATGCTCCTTGACCTGAGTGCTGCTTTTGACACAGTGAGCCATCAGATCCTCCTTACCAGGCTTGAGGGTCTGGGTGGTGAGGGCACTGCACTCTCCTGGCTACAATCCTACCTCACAAACCGGAACCCACTACATCTCCCTTAATGGCCACACCTCAGACTTCAGTTATACAAGGTGACCCCCAGGGCTCAGTACTGGGCCCCTTACTCTTCATCATCTACATCTTCATCAGATCCTCCATCATTTCAACCTTGACTTCCACTACAATGCTGATGACACCCAGATCTACCTCAGAACCAAATCCTTCTTAAACCCATCAAATCCTGCCTGTCTGCAATAAAAACATGGTTGCAACAAGATTTTCTCAAGTTCAACAGCGATAAAACGTAATTCATCCTCATTGGCCCCCAAATCCCCCCTTACACAACTTTGACATCATCCTGGACTCTACCCTCTCCTTTGACCACCACATAAGACCTTCTGTCATATCCTCATTCTTCTACCTCCGCAAAACTGCCAAAGTCAGGTACTCCCTCACCCTTCCTGCTGCTGAAACATGCATTTGTTTCCTCCCGTCTTGACTACTGCAACTTGTGTTGTGTAGTGGCTTTGCCCCACCAATATTTACATGCTAAAATCGCCACTGGTTACAGCATGCACGTTTTGCTATGAGACTGTTGTACTGTCACGTTCCTAAATTCTCTCATCATAGTGGCATGAGGTAATCTTTCTTCTCTTATCCTCTGCAGGTGAAGGGAAGTACAGGGAGACCATTCTCATGTCATCATCCAACACTCTCAACCAGAGTTTAGAAAACGTCTGGTTCCCCATCCCAAGAATATGTAATGTTTTTTCATTACCTTTCTATCCAGTATGATTACAATGGAAGGTGTGTGTGTGTTCCAGTTAAGGAAGGCTACAGAACAGACTACATACTCTCTCCATCACTGATATTATTTTTGACAAGTTATGAAATTGGTGTTTCTCCCCCAGTCTCATTCGGTTGGATTGTAAAGAACATTTTCCCTCTGGTCAAAACATGGGAATGGGGAACCACGCCCAACTTCCTCTTCAACATCCAAGGTACAGTAACATTTGACATCTTCCTAACATAATAGCATAACTAGTATCAGTCATAAACTAGGTTTCCATCCAATTGGAGACAGATATTCATGCAAATATTCTAAAATCCACATAAAAATAATATGCATTTTGCCACCAGAGATGTGAATTTGATCGATGCTTGACTGCTGGTTGACAAATAAAAATAATCTTGCTCTTTTGTCCATAATAATCTCGTAATGTAGGCTATACCTGCACTGTATCTGCCAGATGGAGGCTAAAGTTCAAGTGCCTATTCCAGAGTGGGCATGCTCGCTATATAACGCAACGTTTTTTGTTGAGAAAACCATCAGAAGAGTTGAAAATGCTCTGGAAACAAATTTAACTTGTATTTTTTATTCGGCACATGGGAAGTTAACCGCAAAATATATTTTAATGTGCAGTCCGTCATCACGCACAGCCTTGTATCCGCAATAAGTGGTCATCAAATTCACTTATTGCAGATAGTAGTGCGCATTTTCAACTCTACTGATGGTTTTCTCACCCAAAGAGTTTACGTTATTTAGCGAGCATGCCCACTCTGGTATTGGCACTTGAGCTCTAGCTAGCCTACATTATGAGATTATTATGGACAAAATAACAAGATTATTTGTATTTGTCAAATGGCAGTCAAGCATCGATTATCATGTCACCAGAATAAGACCCTCAATATTTATTGGAAAGGAGCATCAAGCTCATCACCGTGTACATTCACCACCCTGTGAAGTTACTTCTTTCATATGTAGCCTAAAAAAACTGCATGCTTTCCTGACAAGTCGTAGTGGGAGGACCACACAACGTCATCGCGTGACTCCAGGTTAACTTCGATATGATGGTTATTATATAAATATTTTATGCATTAAAGAGTTTCCACCGACATTTCTTGCATAATAAATTTTACTGACAAAGATCCCACCTTGTCTGGCCTATTTTCTTTTGTTGACATTTGGAAAGTTTTCATCAGGCCTGTCATGACATGTTTTATCTGACGTACTTTACATGCATAAAAAGGTGGATGAAAACCTGGTTATAGTCAGGATCTTAGATTTCCCCCATCATGGCAACTTTCTAGCTCATATTCTTACATAGTCCTATGCACACTCACTCTTATATCTCACTCGTTCCATCACTCAGTCCGCCCACCCTGTGTCACCCTGTGTCTCTCTCTTCTCTCTCTCTTCGCTGTCTCTCTCCAGATGATAATGTTCCGACCAGCATGGCGTCCAAAGAGAAGATTCACCTGGTAGACGCTGGGTTAATGATGAACTCTCCCTACCCCAGCATCCTGCGCACAGAGAGGGATGTCGACCTCATCATCTCCCTGGACTTCAGCGAGGGAGACCCCTTTGAGGCAAACACACACACACACACACACACACACACACTGCTTATTCCTATCCAAGCCTTTCAGAAGAACATGAGGTGCCTAAGGAGTAGGAAGTAGTGATTAGGGAGTAGGGACAAGGAGATAGGGACTAGGGGATAGGGAGTAAGGACTAGGGAATATGGACTAGGGCAGGGTTATTCAACTCGTACCTTACGAGGTCCGGAGCCTGCTGGTTTTCTGTTGTAACTGATAATTAAATACGCACACCTGGTGTCCCAGGTCTAAATCAATTTATGAATTTATAATGCAATTTGTAAAAAAATATTTGAATTCATAAATTGATCTTGTATTACATGATTTGAAACTTAATTGAATGAATGTAGCATTCAGTTTTAAAATTCAATTTTTAGATGTTCAGTTTCAATATGGTAAATATTACCTCCATTGTCAGTGTATCAAGTTTACAAATGATAATTTCAACCTGATCAAAGTTGAATATATTCAAATTCTCAAATGTGTTCAGATTCAGTTTTGAAATTCAGTTCTCTAAATTTAGATTCAAAACCAGAGACAACATTCTGGTTTTGAAGGAGCAGCGATAAAATAAAATGCTCATGGTGGTAAACAGAAGCTTCTGGCGGTTTCTGAAGCCAATGTGGCATGTTGAATTTGGCTCTACTGTTTGAATCGTTATAGCTATAAGCAATTATGACCACATTCCTGAAAGCTAAGACGCTCTTCTAGAACATGGACATGCCTTCAAATCAAATGTTAATGGTCGCGTACACATTTTATGCAGATGTTATCACGCGGTGCAGCGAAATGCTTATATTCCTTACTCCAACAGCGAAGTAATACCTAACAATACAAACCAATACACGCAAATCCCCAAAAATGTAAAGAAAGGGATTAAGAAATATATAAATATGGAATATCTACATAGGCGTACAGAGGCCCATTATTTGCAAACATCACTCCTGTGTTGCAATGGCACGTTGTGTTAGCTAATTCAAGTTTATCATTTTAAAAGGCTAATTGATCATTAGAAAACCCTTTGGCAACTATGTTAGCACAGCTGAAAACTGTTGTGCAGATTAAAGAAGCAATAAAACTGGCCTCCTTTAGACTAGTTGAGTATCTGGAACATCAGCATTTGTGGGTTCGATTACAGGCTAAAAATGTCCAGAAACAAAGACCTTTCTTCTGAAACTCGTCAGTCTATTCTTGTTCTGAGAAATTAAGGCTATTCCATCCGAGAAATTGCCAAGAAACTGAAGATCTTGTACAACACTGTGTACTACTCCCTTCACAGAACAGTTAATTTGTGGAATTTCTTTCCTTCTTAATGCATTTGAGACAATCAGTTGTTGTGAAAAGGTAAGGTTGGTATAAAGAATATAGCCCTATTTGGTAATAGACCAAGTCCATATTATGGGAAGAACAGCTCAAATAAGCAAGAGAAACGACAGAGTGACTGTTTAACAGTCTGATGGCCTTTTAAATAGACAGTCTGATGGCCGGTTCCCTTCTATGATGATGTTAGAAGGGAGTGTCACAAAAACTGCAATTTGGCCTCCTTAAGAATATAGTTAAATAGTATCATAGCCATTCTAATGATAGGCTTTCCACTCCCTATTTAATCTTACTGACTGTGTTTGAACCAGGTCTCCTGTATGTCACGAGACTGTGTTATCCCACTTAGCTGAAGCCCATAGTGATGAGTTCAGGAAGCTAACAAGGCTTCAAGTCTCCAGCAAGGTTAATCATCAAAAGAGTGTGGTTTGACCTCCTTTGACCTCCTCCTTGAAGAGCAGGCTAACACAGTCTTAAACCAGTCAGTCACATGTTACCCTTATAATGACATCCTTTGCCGGAGACTTGAAACTAACATGTCTAACACAAACTAACACGTCTAACTAACACATCTTCAGGATCATAAGCATGGATCACCAAACCACACTCTTTGATGAGTAACCTTGCAGGATCTTGAAAAGTTTAATAGCATGATGGGTTGGAATGCTTCAGGATGGCTGTCACGTGTGTTTTCAAGGCAGAGGTCCTGAGTTTGAGCCTCAGTGTGAGCTGAATCAAGGGGAAGCGGTACTCGTCCATTACATTAATTTTCGGAACTTGTGAAACACAGGAGACCTGGTTCGAACCCAGTCAGTCACAAGATTAAATAGGGAGTGGAAAGTCTATCATTAGAATGGCTATGACAGGGGTATTCAACAATATTCTTACGGGGGCCAAATTGTGTTTTTTGTGACACTCCCATCCAGTGTTGGGGAGTAGTGAATTACATGTAGTTCAACTAGTCATTTACCTACATTTTGCAGTAGCTTGGTGGTAGTTGAACTAAATTCAAATCGAGGTTGTATTTTCAGTAGTTAATTACTTTTTGCCATGTAGTGGTGTAGCTAACTACTGGAACTACTCACTACTATTTTTAATTAAATATAGGTGAAATAGGCAACAATAATAAAAACATTTCGGCATTAGACCTGCCTAATTTTCACTTGTTTGTAAACAGACAATGAATACAATATCTACCATATTGAAGCTGAATATTTAAATATTTTAAAACTGAAGGCAATGTTTATTCTATTCAGTTTCAAATCAAGAAATACAAGTTGAAATTATATATGATTCAGTTTGTGCATTACAAATTCTAAAATATAACATTAAAAGTAATTCAATATCCTAATAAAATTCAAAATTATGGAATTCAAATACAATTTCTCTTGGCACTGAAATCGTTCAATACTAAGGGTTGTTTTGAAGAGGGACATTTACATAACCATGCTGCTGGTCCTGCTCCTCACAGACGGTGTTTAGTGCCAAACAGTACGCGGAAAAGCTGAAGCTCCCCTTTCCCCCAGTGAAGGAGAGTGTGAGGGAGGAGAAAAACCATCCCAAGGACTGCTACGTTTTCGAGGGGCGACGCCCTGAAGAGCCCACCATCATGCACATGCCCCTGTTCAACCTGCAGAACTGCAAAGGTCTGTGTTAGACAATGACTACTATGATGACTATCTGTGTCTTACTTTTATCCTTGTCTCTCTGACTATGCCTCTTTCTGACTTATCTTTTCTTTTCTGTCTTTGCTTTTCTTTGTGTCATGTCTTTTTCTTTTTCTAGTTTATCTGCACCAACTGTCTGCTTTTTATGTCACTAGAAGTATTTGCATCTATGTATTCTAAGTCTATGTGTTCTAAGTGTTATAAGTATATGTGTTCTAAGTGTTCTAAGTCTGTGTTCTATATGTTCAAAGTTGTGTTGTAAGGTTCTGTGTTCTCTTCCCAGATGAGATGGAGATTAACAAGGAGAGGGAGAAGTATAAAACGTTCCAGCAGCACTACGGTGCTTCTGAGATCCAACACCTCCTGGAGAAGGCTCAGGCCAACTTGAAGAAGAACAGAGACAAGATCCTGCAACAGATCATTATGTCTGTCCAACGCAGAAAGAGTCGCAAGTCAGTGGCTCAATGGTCTGTATCTATATCGGTCATGGACCATTTTAGTGTGTGTGTGTTGACTGCTTTCTTCTGAGTGTGATGGCTTTTAAAAAACATGCAGTTTCTGACAGATATGGAGGGTAACATTCTCTTGAGACACTTGTTATTTATCAAAAACATTTACATTGATCAATCAATTGATTCAAACAGCATTTCGGAGGGTCAGCCTGTGCATCGTTCCGTGATGTAAGTAATTCTTGGATTTAACTTACGTAGTCATTCACCCAGGAATGCATATTAGTATCCTGTCAGTTTTATCTTTTTTCATTGCTTTTAGTATATTGAATGTGCAATACATGCATTTATCTATAATTAAACCTTGCACTAAGGACTGTAATTTAAGGGAATTATTATTATTACCCTAAATTATATAATACACACATTTAGCTATTTAAGTATCTCTTCCTGTCATTTACATGTACAGTTAATGTAACCATGTAAATATTCACTTACCTGTGCATTTAACTGTACATTTACCTGTACAGTTAATTTAACCATGCAAAATATTCACTTACCTGTTCATTTAACCAGACTGTATATTAAGTATACAGTGGGGAGAACAAGTATTTGATACACTGCCGATTTTGCAGGTTTTCCTACTTACAAAGCATGTAGAAGTCTGTAATTTTTATCATAGGTACACTTCAACTGTGAGTGACGGAATCTAAAACAAAAATCCAGAAAATCACATTGTATGATTTTTAAATAATTAATTTGCATTTTATTGCATGACATAAGTATTTGATCACCTACCAACAGGAGGAATTCCGGCTCTCACAGACCTGTTAATTTTTCTTTAGGAAGCTCTCCTGTTCTCCACTCATTACCTGTATTATCTGCACCTGTTTGAACTCGTTACCTGTATAAAAGACACCTGTCCACACACTCAATCAAACAGACTCCAACCTCTCCACAATGGCCAAGACCAGAGAGCTGTGTAAGGACATCAGGGATAAAATTGTAGACCTGCACAAGGCTGGGATGGGCTACAGGACAATAGGCAAGCAGCTTGGTGAGAAGGCAACAACTTTTGGCGCAATTATTAGAAAATGGAAGAAATTCAAGATGATGGTCAATCTCCCTGGGTCTGGGGCACCATGCAAGATTTCACTTCGTGGGGCATCAATGATCATGAGGAAGGTGAGGGATCAGCCCAGAACTACACGGCAGAACCTGGTCAATGACCTGAAGAGAGCTGGGACCACAGTCTCAAAGAAAACCATTAGTAACACACTACTCCGTCATGGATTAAAATCCTGCAGCGCACGCAAGGTCCCCTGCTCAAGCCAGCGCATGTCCAGGCCCGTCTGAAATTTGCCAATGACCATCTGGATGATCCAGAGGAGGAATGGGAGAAGGTCATGTGGTCTGATGAGACAAAAATAGTGCTTTTTGGTCTAAACTCCACTCGTCGTGTTTGGAGGAAGAAGAAGGATGAGTACAACCCCAAGAACACCATCCCAAACGTGAAGCATTGAGGTGGAAACAACATTCTTTGGGGATGCTTTTCTGCAAAGGGATCAGGACGACTGCACCGTATTGAGGGGAGGATGGATGGGGCCATGTATCGCGAGATCTTGGCCAACAACCTCCTTCCCTCAGTAAGAGCATTGAAGATGGGTCGTGGTTGGGTCTTCCAGCATGACAACGACCCGAAACACACAGCCAGGGCAACTAAGGAGTGGCTCCGTAAGAAGCATCTCAAGGTCCTGGAGTGGCCTAGCCAGTCTTCAGACCTGAACCCAACAGAAAATCTTTGGAGGTAGTTGAAAGTCCGTATTGCCCAGCGACAGCCCCGAAACCTGAAGGATCTGGATGGAGGAGTGGGCCAAAATCCCTGCTGCAGTGTGTGCAAACCTGGTCAAGAACTGCAGGAAACGTATGATCTCTGTAATTGCAAACAAAGGTTTCTGTACCAAATATTAAGTTCTGCTTTTCTGATGTATCAAATACTTATGTCATGCAATAAAATGCTAATTAATTACTTAAAAATCACACAATGTGATTTTCTGGATTTTTGTTTTAGATTCCGTCACTCACAGTTGAAGAGTACCTATGATACAAATTACAGACTTCTACATGCTTTGTAAGTAGGAAAAGCAGCAAAATCGGCAGTGTATCAAATACTTGTTCTCCCCACTGTATTAACTATTATTACCCTCACTTATATCATACACAAGTATGTATCTGCCAACGACCTGTATAGTAAAGTTAACCATGCAAATATTCCTTATTTATCTATATCAACTTGCAACTTGTTTTCACCTAACACTCTGTAACAATGTATAGTGTACATATTCAGCCATTCACCCATACTATGCAATGCCTTTTTGCACTCCAGACTTCTTGTATTTTTATACTTTTTCATACTGCCGCACTATGTATCATGTATTGTGTATCTGTCTTTTGTGTATTTTCGTTCTGGCATTTTGCACCTGCCCTGTGTTTTTTCGTAGCTGCTTGGCAAAGAAATTTCCCCTCTGGGATCAATAAAGTATCTATCTATCTATCTATCTATCTATCTATCTATCTATCTATCTATCTATCTATCTATCTATCTATCTATCTATCTATCTATCTATCTATCTATCTATCTATCTATCTATCTATCTATCTATCTATCTATCTATCTATCTATTTATTTATTTATCTATCTATCTATGGTGGCTAACAGGTCACTGAAGCGTCCACTGTACAGCATGGACCAGGAAAATTCCCCCAGTGCACCAAAGAGACCCCACCAATCAGAGCAGGGAAACCTGGGGTGAGTGTTTTTATCTTTCCTTAACTGTATATTCCTTTGAAGGAATAGATACTTTTATAGTACTCAATAATATAATATATACTGTAGTACTCTTGATGTGGCGAAAGGGATTTAATCTCAACAGACATCAAATTAAACCAACATGAGCAAGGATATCGGCTTTGAATTTAGTGGTGACATTAGCTATACCTTCTCTGTGGAAGTGTGCTCCAAAATATAATTGGCCTGTTTGATTCAAACAATCCACTATTTATGGAAATAACATCATGACCAATTCTATGAGGTATCATGTTAGAAGATTATTAATCTCTGAATTTTAAATCACATTTTTAGTAGTAAACACTACGGAACGACAAGTCTCCACCCCCCTTTTGCCACAATGCCGCAATGCCCCTCCCATTCCGCCCTTTTGCCGCAATGCCCCTCCCGTTCCGCCCAGCACTATGTTTATAACCTGATTTACACACATTGCAGTTAGCGTAATATGTTTTCGATACCATCGTTTCATACAATGCCAGCACCCTACTCAACTCCTCTCTATTCGTTGATAGAATCTGTGACTCTGGTAAAATCTGTCTATTTAAATAGACAGTCTGATTTATTGAGACTAGCAGATTATTAATTACCATTTTACACTGGAATTAGCACTGAATTTAGCATTAGCTCACCATTAGCCCTGATGTACAGTACATGTAAGTAATTTAGATTTCCTTTCTCTCTCTGATGACACAGTTACTACCTGATGCCCATTGGCTCCAACCCCTTTCCAATGGGGCCAATCAGCATGCCGTATTGGCCACAGCTGACTCCAGGACAGAATGGCAGTCCTTGGGGATACCACCAGGCCCAGCAACCGTCCCAAGTACCAGCCCAGGGACAGAACGCACCACCTCCACCTCCCCCTATGGCTTTCCCCGGGTCAGTGTAACTTTTTTTTTTACTAGATCTGATTGATACAGTGGTTTTCCAGGTGTTGGAAGTGTTTGTTGTGTGAGTGTGTCTGGGTTGGGGGACAACTCACCACTGACACAACCTTTGACACTAGGTCTTCTTCTTCTCCACCCACAGGTATTTCCTGCTTCCCATGGCCTGTGCTCCCTCCTATCTCCCACAACACAGCGCCCCCAATGGACTACCCCAGACCCTGACAGGTTGATGGCAGAGAAAATACAGAGAAATACAGAGAAATACTTCAGTAGCTAATGCGTATTACCCTCGCTCATATCATACGCATTAGCTACTGAAGTATTTCTCTGCCATCAACCTGTATAGTATAGTTAACCATCCAACATCCACCAATGTATAGTGTACATTTTCAGCCAACCACTCATACTATGCAATGTCCTTTTATAGCTTTTTTTTGCACTCCAGATATCCTGTATTTCTATACTTTTTCATACTGCCGCTCTTTGTATCATGTACCGTGTATCTGTCTTTTGTGTACTTTCGTTGTGGCATTTTGCACCTGCCCTGTGTTTTTGTTGTAGCTGCTTGATAATGTAATTTCCCCCCCGGGGATCAATAAAGTACCTATCTATCTATCTATCTATCTACTAGTGGTGTGCGGGTCAGCTGTTTGTTCACCCGCACCCGCCCCACAATTGCTAATAACCCATCTGCAACTGCCCAACTATATGTGATAGTGTTGAAATCTGAGGCCTGCACCTGACCGTAACCCGCAAATATAGAAAACGCGTTGTACAGTCAGTCAGAGATGGCGTAATGATTTTTTGACAGGCCTTTATAGATAGGCCTGTGTTTCTGCTTATAAATTTGGTAGGCTATTTGTTAGTGAGCTTGTCTGCAGCTTTTCTTCTGTCATTACTTGTTGCCCAAGAAGACTAAATAAAGCCTGGCTCACCAGAATAATGTCATAAATCGATAGAATGAATGCTTCAATCTAGTTGACATCTGTAAAGTTTGTTCTCTCTTTACTCTTTCATCTTTGCTTCTCTCACGCAGCAAAGACGTTTAGGGACCGGGAGAAAATGCAAAATAAAAACTAGAAAGATTATGTGCAAAATAACCAAATTAGTTTGACCGATTTTAAGGAAATTAAAAGTTGTTAAAACGTCCCAACATGTTTTTGATGAGATTTCAGTTTGGCTTGGATGCATAGGCTATTTTATGTGGTTGAAATACTATCAGCTTTTATGATGCTGATAAAGATAGCACCTTTACAGACGGTCCCTAACCACACATTCATTCTCTCAAGATGCTGAAAGAAATCATATTTCCACACTCCTGTTCCCAAGTCAAAATGTACATTTAGTGTATAGTTTTATTGCAAGAAAAACTTAATTCTGCAGGAGTTAAATTATATCAGGTTATGTGAGAGGTTATAGACCTACAGTCAGTGTCCAGATTTCAGTTAGGCTTCAAAAAAGATAAAATGAATGAAAGAAAAACCTCAATGTAGCCTATAGATATGAATTGCACAAAAATTTTACATATATGGATTTTGTATGCATTGTTTTCTCTTTATTCAACCCCCCCCCCCCCCCCACACACACACACATATAACCGCATGTAATGAGTCAACCTGCTTATCACTACGAGATATGTCCAGACGTAGGTCTTACTCCTATGCAAGTGATTGCTGCATTACATCTACTTGGGACCAAGGTCACCATGGGAACATCTTCACTACTTTGTCCCTTTAGTTTATCTGCCTCCTTTACGTTTAGCAGACACTCTTATCCAGAGTGACGTACAGGAGCGATTAGGGTTAAGTGTCTTGCTCAAGGGCAAATTGACAGATGTTTCATCTAGTCAGCTCAGACCTTTTGGTTTGTACTGGCCCAATGCTCTTAACCTCTAGGCTACATGCCGCCTCAGCAGTTTTAATTTGAATGAATTTACTCTGCTTCTCTTCTGTTTAACAGTGAAGGCTGTGGCTCTACTGTCTATGTGTTGGTTACTGTAAACGTGAATACATTTTGTACTGAGAATGAATCTGAATACAAATTTGTACACTGCAATTAAATAAAAAAATTACAATTTATATCCATAGTCGGTCGTTGTCATTCAAGTGTGTGATTTCTCCTTGTATTTTCGGATACTGAGTTGTTCCTGCTAGAATTAGCACCTTGAAGAAGTTGCACGGCTGTGCATAAAGCTTTGACCTTATTCTTTTTATTTTCTATATGTTACTTTCCTCTGTATTGTAGATGTTCTCGCTAAATTCCCAAAATCCCAGGAAAAAAAGGGTTCTTCATTTGTCCCTGTTGGGGCACTCTGAAGAACCCTTTTGGGATCCATGTAGAACCATTTTGGGTTCCAAGCAGACCATTTTGGGTTTCATTTAGAAACCTCTGTGTAAATGGTTCAACATGGAACCCAAAAGGGTTCTTCAAATGTTTAAAGAAATTTCCCCTCTGGGATCAATAAAGTAGCTATCTATCGATCGATCTATCTATCAAAGGGTGCTCTTACCATTGGCTCCTACAGCAGCTTGTTCTCATAGACTAGACGTAACATAGTAAAAGTAAATCCGGGACACAAAAATTAATATGATATGTTACATTTGGCATAGTTACATAAGCCAGATGGTATACTGCAAATGTCTAGCAACCAAAAAGGTTGCAAGTTCTCCTGAAGTGGTGGACTTCAGGAGAACCAAGTGACCAACTGACTGCAGTCCATATACAGGGAATGGATGTGGAAATGGTTGGGTCATACAAGTTCCTGGGAGTCCATATGTACAACAGGCTGGAATGGGCTGGTAACACCAGGGCTCTGTACAAAAAGGGCAAGAGCCAACTCTACTTTCTGAGGAGGCTCAGGTCCTTCAACGTGTGCAGTAAACATACCTTCTACCAGTTTTTTGCAGTGGTGTGCTGGGGCGCCAACATAAAAGCCGGTGATGCTTCTCGGGTAAATAAGCTGATCAGGAAGGCTAGCTCTGTTCTGGGGATTGGCCTTTACACTAGAGGTGGCGGCGGAGAGACGGATCCTGGCCAAACTGCTGGCCATCATGGACAACGTCACCCACCATCTGCATGCCATGGTTATGACACAGAGGAGCACATTCAGTCACAGACTGATCCCACCACGGTGTGCCAGAGAGCGCAACAGGAGGTCCTTCCTGCCGGCGGCTATTAGACTATTTAATGCCTCACCGGGGTGCCGTGCCGTCAGCAACATAGACCTGGAACTGTTGGGGTGTTAGGACCTAGTTTAACAATTGTGCATCCATCCGTGAGTAACTCTGGTCTGTAATCACTCATTAACTAAGGACTTATTTATTATATCAGGTCTGTATATACATATTTATGTACAGTTGTTATATCATATCACGTGCAATATTGTAACGCATTCTTGGACTGAACTTCCGTAGTCATTCACTCAGGAATGCATATTAGTATCCTGTCAGTATGTAGTATGTCGAGTGTGCAATACGTGCATTTATCTGTAATTAAACTCTGCACTAAGGATTGTATTTTAAAGGAATTACTATTATTACCCTAAATTATATCATACACACATTTAGCTATTTAAGTATCTCTTCCTGTCATTTACCTGTACAGTTAATTTAACCATGCAAAATATTCACTTACCTATTAATTTAACCAGACTGTATATTAAGTAAACTATTATTACCCTCACTTATATCATACACACTTTTAGCTAATTAAGTATTTCTCTTCCATCGACCTGTATAGTATAGTTAACCATGCAAATATTACTTATTTATCTATATCAACTTGCAATTATTTTGCTTGACCAAGAAATTTCCCCTCGGGGATCAATAAAGTATCCTATCTATCGATCAATCGATCAATCAATCAATCTATCAACCAATCAATCGACAACTTTAGCATTTTAGCTAATTAGCTAAACGTACTACTCTTTAGTAACTTTGCAACTATTTAGCATGTTAGCTGTCTGCCTTCCACTGCAATTCTCCATGCTGTCTGTCTGCTGTCTGTCTGCTTTCCACTGCCATTCTCCGTGCGGCGCTGACTTGAAATGTCAGGTTTCACATCCCTTATTTGCATAGGGAGTGACATGTCAATTTTTTCTGGCCTATTCGGACAAAGGATTTCCTCTGCCTCAGTACCTCACATCCCCTCATAGGTGGTACTGCCTGGTAGAGTAGAGTGGTGTGCGTCTGTTAATGTGTATTTGATCTCGCTGTGATCTTCTCAGACAGATTTATAGCTCTCAACTTGTAAAAATACTATGGAGGTTTAAAAACCAGGTTTTCATCCAACCTTTTTATGAGAGTTATGCATGTACTGTCAACCCCCATTAAGTTCCATGTATAACCTTCTGTGGAAAGGGTTATCCCACAGCGACAACCCAAGAACCATTTATAGGTACTGTAGGTTGAACTTTCTTCTTAAAGGCATTAGCACCTGCACCTGCAAAGGTAACACTAGCTTCCACAGTGCCACTTTTCTTACCTGTCTTTGGCTTTATGACTCAAGACCATGTTAGTTCACTGAGCTGATGCCTTGGACCTGAGTTTTTTTTATAGGAGGTTTGTGTGTCTGGATGTAAAAGGCAGGATGGTTATGTGGTAACATGGTCTTAGTGTAAGTGGGTATATGGCACTAGGCAGCTCCCGAGTGGCGCAGCGGTCTAAGGCACTAAATCAGGCTGTATCACAATCCGGGTGTGATTGGGAGTCCCATAGGATTCTTGTTGCTAATGCACATTATTGATAGTACCTTCCACTGACAACTTACCTTATCTTAACCTCTCAAAGTGAATGCCTAACCTTACCTTGTTATGTTTGATACTAGAGCTCTGAGGCATGTGTCGAAGTCGAACTTTGAAGCAGTGTGCCAATGCGTGTATTTCTTTGTCAAAAGTTTAACATCAATGACATCCGATAACATGCTTTTTCAAACCGTGTTACATGCCAGTCCCCAGATCTTCAAAGTTCTACAGCTGCACCATCGAAAGCATCCTGACCAGTTGCATCACCGCCTGGTATGAAAATTGCTCGGCATCTGAACGTAAGGCACTACAGAGGGTTGTCCGTACAGCCCAGTACATCACTGGGGCCAAGCTTCCTGCCATCCAGGGCCTATATACTAGGCGGTGTCAGAGGAAAGCCCGAGAAATTGTCAAAGACTCCAGTCACCCAAGTTTTAGACTGTTCTCTCTGCTACCGCACGGCAAGTCTAGGACCAAAAGGCTCCTTAACAGGTTCTACCCCCAAGCCTTAAGACTCCTGAACAATTAATCAAATGGCCACCCGGACTATTTACATTGTGCGGGGGTTCAGGTTATCTATGCATAGTCACTTTACCCCTACCTGTGCGGGGGTAAAAATTACCTTGACTAACCTGTACCCCCACACATTGACCCGGTACCCCCTGTATATAGCCTCTTTATTGTTATTTTATTGTTACTTTTTATAATTTTTTACTTTATTTTATTTGGTAAAAATTGTCTTGAACTGTATTGTTGGTTAAGGGCTTGTACATAAGCATTTCACGGTAAGGTCTACACCTTTTGTATTCGGCGCATGTGACAAGTAAAGTTTGATTTTGAACATAAATGTATTGTGGCGAGCTCAGCCAGAAGAACATGGCATGAGACAGAGATTGATTTTACTGGAGAGTTCCTGTGCCCCATAAACCGCGCGACTTCAGGAACTTCACATTTAATTCACCCTCCTTCAGTTATTAACAATGAATACAACCTCCGGCCATGCAAGGTGTTGATATACAATTATTAGAGAAGGAGACAAGTCATAACTCAGAACCGGGTGGAATTGATATTCAATCAAGCGGTTTATTAAATGCAAAGATATTTGGTAACTCGTGCACGGGCTCGTCCCTTCAGCTCTTAGGGAGTCATCTGGAACAAAAAGAACCCCTAACCATGTGGCACACATACTTATACAGAGCAATAGTAATAAAATGACGTAGGTAGAGTCTGGTAGATTCACACGCCTGACTGGTCGTTGTTATGGAGGGGCAGTCCCTCCTCGGGCAGTGTCGACTTCCCATTGGCTCTTAGCAGTGTTCTTTGTCCTCGGAGTCCAGCCCTCATAAGTCTGTGTGTGTGTGTGTGTGTTTAGGATTAGCTGTTCTAACAGATGTGTTGGCATACGGGTTGTGTAATGTTTCAAGCTAATGTGTGTAATACAGCGTTGGTAATAAGCGACATCAAGAATATATTTATTACAAATCCCCCTCTTCACGTCTCACAAGAGACGTGAAAAATAGGCCAACGACTAGTCCAATATATACGTGGCTGAACCAATAGGACTGGGGTGCAGGTACCTACCCACCCTTTGTGCAGTGTCTGCCTCATACGTCCTTTACTGGTACACGCCCATCACACATCTGTTACCAGGCTGTAAGTAGTTTCTCCTGTGCCTCTGAACTCAGATCAGTAACATTAACTACTGACTTACTCCATTAAAATCACCCAAATCTCTGGTGCCATTCTTGTCTATAACACTCCCCTGGAGTCAGAGTGAACTGGGGTGGGTTAGCAGCCTCTTTCAATCTGGCCAACCCTATCCCTGTACAGTTTTAACCTCTGTTTTGCTCAGTTAATTTTGGTGCTATTTACGTCTATACAGGTATCCTAACCATAGTCATCCGTGCAAGCCCAATACTTGTATAATATCCTCTTGGCTCACCGCCTTTACTTAATATTTTCCCCAAATATGTTTAAACTGTAGCCCAAGGGCAACTAGCAGTAGGTCCCGTACAGAGGTATAATGCATAAGTATGAACAGTTATTTTGAAAACCACATCCTGCCCCTCTCTTCTATTGACACCTCTGCAGATGCAGAGACTGATGTATTATTGTCAATCAAATCAGCAGAACACATTATCCCTTCCTTCTTATAGCTATTAGGAATTCTGCCAGTCATTCGTTGTTCACAAGTCCATGGTACCCACTTGACCCTCTCACGCCTGTTAATGATCAGCGCTGAAACACCTTTAGTAGTACCAGTCATTGTCTTTCTTCTAGCTTCGAATTGTCCCATTTGTAAGATGGTTGCGTTGGGGCTCATCAATGTCTGGCCCTGTACTGTAGGCATCAACCAGAGCACGTAGCTCAGCAGCACCATTCACATTGCCAGTGTCCCCCATAGCTGGAGTACCAACAGAGAGTGATGATTCTGCCTGAGCATTCTCCCTCTCCCCTTCGTCTTCTGTCCTTGTGTCATCTCCTTCCCCGGATGGGGTTTCCCGCATCTTCTGCTCCCTCATCGTTGGATCGCTGTACCCGTCGTGGTGCTCTGGTGCAGTGGTTGAGATGGCATCAGGTCGAACTTCCCTCTACTCGAACAGCTGTTGGTGTGGCCTGGGTGACCATGTAAGGACCCTCTCATCTCGATTCATTCCACCTCCTCCGGAAGTCTCTGATGTAGACTCTGTCCCCTGGCTCGACTGCTCGAATTGGGTCCACCTCCTGCTCTGGAACCCTGTATTTCTCCTGTTGATAAACAACTTTATGCAGAGCAGTTAATAGTCCATTGTACTCATTCAATTCTCCCTCCATATTCTCTAAAAAGGTGGACCATCACAAGACCCTCTAAAAACTGACACTGGCATGAGTCAAACTGTAAGCAGTTCATGCAGTGTTAGATGTGTTATTTGATTAGTTTTTATGCTATAAGTCATTAGTGCCAGGGAAAAAACACCCACCTGTTTCATCAGTGTACTCTCACAGATTTGATCATATCTACATAGTCCATTACCAGGTGTTTAAATGGTCCTTCTGGTACTGGAATCTGTCCAATTAGTGCCGTTAACCCCTTCCTGATATTATTTAATGCACATATTTGACACGTTTCACACTCTGCTCGTCTTAAATCCACTGTTACTTGCATGTATGGAGACCAAAAACCTTGTTTTTTAATTTTCCTCATCACCTCCCCCCTTGCGCAATGGTCAAAACCATGCGCATTTGTAACAAGTAATTTCAACAGTACAATAGAGCTACTACCAGTCCTCCATGTGTTCTCCGCAATCCATTTATGTCTCGTCACCCCCCTTTCACCCGATATACTTGGCTCATATCTCTCTGCTCTCCCTTGCATTCTCAGTATGTCATCTATTGCAAGCTACTTCTTCTTCATCTGTAAATTTTATATAATGCAAATATAATAAAGTTATCCCTCTGATCTAACACTTCCTGCACTAGTTCTCCTATTCCTCCTATCCAATACACATTGTCTGCCTTTGCCTGTATATATTTGCTGCCTGTAATCTTCACCATTTATTGTCCTGTTCCTTCCCTGTCTATTTCTATCCCTTCTAATGTATACTTAATTTGAATACCCATTTGACATAGTGCATCCTTTCCTAATAAATTTACTGGAGTATGTTCTGATTACAATTCCGGTATGCAGGCGGTTGTCCTTCCTGCTTCTAAATTTAGTGGTGCTGCCATAGAAATTAGCAGCATTTGTCCCAAGAATCCTATTGTCTTCTTAAATTTACATGACACGGAGTGGTTAGGCAAAATTTGGATTTATACTCAAATACATTGCTCCAGTATCTATCATCATGGGTGTGCCTCTATTATTCACCCATACCTGTAGCATAGGTTCATCATCAGCCTGCATGGTTATTACTGTAAACTGACCCTCCCCTTTAGGACTCTCTGGGCATCCCTAGTCCCTTTAATTTGGTATTCCCCAGTGGTTCACTGGTCCCTGTGGAGCCTGTGTTTGAGATTGCTGCCATGCATCCGAGGTGGGACCATTTCCTTGCCAATTGTCCTGTTGTGGATGCCTTAGCATCCAAGGATTGGTAGGACAATTGCTTCTGGTGTGCCCTGTCTGACTGCACCCCCAGCAGGCACCTGGTTGTCCTTTTTGACCTCTATTCTGCCGTGCCTGATACTGCGGTTGATACCCCTGTGTTCGAGGTGCATTTCCGTTGATTTTATTTTGCAAGCCTCCCGGGGATTGCTGTGTATACACATTCACTACTGGCGGAGCAGGTGCCCTTGGACCCTGCTGTTGAGGTGGCGGTTGCGGGCCTCCATGAGTGACTGGCACAGGTAGAGGTGACAGGGTTAGAGGAGCCTGTGTTTTCTTTTTGTCCTTTTTTGTTAGTTCATCCAGCTGCATTTGTGTCAGCTTTCTCTGGATGTCTCTGACCTGGTCTGCCAGTCTTTGTTCATCTTTTCGATATTCTTCCACTGCATGGACAACATGGTCACAGAATTCCTCGTGGGTTTTTGATGTCAGTCCCACCACATTGTCCAGTCTGCTCTTGACCGCTGTCAACATGGATTCCACCAGAGTCGTCCTGAACATTGTGGTTATCAGTGGGTCTGTCTCTGGAACCCTTTCAGTCTCCTGCTGATTAATTCTTGTTGGATATTCGTGTCTTAGGGCCCTCCACACCCTAGTTCTGTATTGATCGAACAGTTCTCCATCCATCACTCGATCCTCTGTCAGATCCCCCATGCCACCTACTGCCAATACCTCATCCATTTTGGCCTTTCCCACCACCCTGGCCAACAGTGCCTTCAGGTCCCCCACCGCCAGCAGTTTCCCCATCGTCTGCTCTTCAAAAGCTCCAATCCAATTTCTGGCCCCATCATGGATGCTCGGCAGTTTGCTCACTAGGCCCTCCAGGTCCTGACAACCACAGGGTTCAAATTGCATCGGAGTTTCTTTTAACATCTCCAAAAGAAAGCTATATACCGTTTAGGTTGTTTTAAAATCTGTTCTAGGCCTTAGCTACCTTCCTACACATTATTCTGCTTTCCTCCTTTCCTCCACAAGAAATTATACTATCTTCTCTGAACACATCCACTCTCTCCTCTACTTCCTCATTACCTTCTTTATCTCGTCGAGATATAACACATCTATTCTGACCTACTTCCTCCTGAAGCCCCTCAGTTTTACTCAGTCTCCGATCAGGACAGGGATTTCGTCTGTCCTCTCTGGCTGAGACCTGGATTTTCCTAGAAACAAGAAAAACAAAAACCTAACAGTAGAAGTTAGTTTCTACATATAACATTAACAAATCATCTTCCAGTCTAGTCAGGTCAGTCTGTTCGTCAATCATCGGCCTATAACACGGGACATTCATGGGACAGCCTGTTAACATCTCATGAGGGCTAAACCCAGTACCCCTATAGGGGCTGTTTCTCATTCTCCTCAGCACCAGATGTATACATTCTATTCAGGTTCAACCTGTTAATCTAGGCCTTAGCCATAATTTTTTGGATCATAGAGACAAATTTCTGATCCATTCCCATCATCAGGACAATTTGGGTCACGGCATCTCCTGTAACATGGGTGCCGTGTGTCTACAGACAAGGTTTCTGGGATTCCGAATCCAGGGAATATTTCCCTTACCAGACTGTTAGCTACTATGTTGGCATGACAGCAGGTATAACCCTGTCACTTATCACTAGACAAGAGCACTTTTTCTCAATCATATCAATATAGTCTAATGCAATGTGTGTAAAGAAACCACTAAGTAACATTACCTGGTTTAAGAAGTATCCACTTGGCAATGTTATATTAAATGCACATAACGCATACTAAAAATAGTCTTATATTCGGCAAACCTACGGAATGAGTTACTCTAGCAACACAAATTTACCTGAAAGGTGTTGTCTACAGAGGGCCATCAGGGCCCTGGGAGCAACCTCTGGTCTCCCTTAGGGAGTGAGACATATGGTCATTCCCCTGTTGTTGTTGCAACTCAACAACAGGCGAGGCCATAGCAAAAACCAGATACACAACATGGGTGTGAAACCTTTCAGCAGCAACTTTATTACTTAAGCTAATATTGTCTTGATTGGCTTGTTGGCACAAACCCTCAAAATGCCAACCTAGCTGGGAGCAACATAGCTTCCAGCTGGGCCTCAATCTGTAAACATATTATTTACCTAATATATCCATATGCATTCATAAAATCACTACTTTTCCAAACTCCTACTCATAGTGGGCAAACACCAATCTAAATCAGAATATCTGTTCACATGTACACCACTACCTAGTTTACATGACTCAGTGAGGGCCATCATAGTAAATTAGAACCTGTAATCACAAAAGTGAAATAAACCACAAATAAAGTTGATCAATATTGTCCTATTAAGTAAGACTGTCAACTAAAAAAAATAAAAATAAAACTAACCCATATTCTATAAATACTGTCCTATCAATTGAGTCAATCTCATATTTTAACACAGCCCATCCCCCACATTTGTTTCTTATCAAGTTCAAACGTTAAAATCACAGCCCAGGCAATCGCCCTTCATTGGAATGTATTTAAGATACACCAACATTAAAACTCTATCATCCCCTGTAAGTTCTATGATCATTACTTTGCGCACATACAACACACCTGGAACAACATTTTTTTAAAGTAATTTGTTCTTCCATACGCTACAACCCCACTAGGTTTATACCAACGGCCCGGTGATCACTCTAGTGAGATGACAGGTGCAAAACCTACGGAGTAACTGCACATCAAACCCTCATTCTGTTATTTAGACGAACAAAATGCACACCCGGGCTGAAACCCCTTAGTTTCAGACCTCCGGGGTCCGTACACACAAACACAAATCTTTCCCTAAACAAAGTCAACCGGGCTAGAATAAATTCTAGACCTCCGGGACGAAACTATTTCAACTCAATTATCCAGACAAACAAAACGTACTCCCTCTAGGGTACGTACAAACAAGCACACTCAAACAGGGCTGGTAACAAATCACTCAGACGACCTGGAGGCGCACAAATATTTCCCTAAACAAAGTCAACCGGGCTAGAATAAATTCTAGACCTCCGGGACGAAACTATTTCAACTCAATTATCCAGACAAACAAAACGTACTCCCTCTAGGGTACGTACAAACAAGCACACTCAAACAGGGCTGGTAACAAATCACTCAGACGACCTGGAGGCGCACAAATATTTCCCTAAACAAAGTCAACCGGGCTAGAATAAATTCTAGACCTCCGGGACGAAACTATTTCAACTCAATTATCCAGACAAACAAAACGTACTCCCTCTAGGGTACGTACAAACAAGCACACTCAAACAGGGCTGGTAACAAATCACTCAGACGACCTGGAGGCGCACAAATATTTCCCTAAACAAAGTCAACCGGGCTAGAATAAATTCTAGACCTCCGGGACGAAACTATTTCAACTCAATTATCCAGACAAACAAAACGTACTCCCTCTAGGGTACGTACAAACAAGCACACTCAAACAGGGCTGGTAACAAATCACTCAGACGACCTGGAGGCGCACAAATATTTCCCTAAACAAAGTCAACCGGGCTAGAATAAATTCTAGACCTCCGGGACGAAACTATTTCAACTCAATTATCCAGACAAACAAAACGTACTCCCTCTAGGGTACGTACAAACAAGCACACTCAAACAGGGCTGGTAACAAATCACTCAGACGACCTGGAGGCGCACAAATATTTCCCTAAACAAAGTCAACCGGGCTAGAATAAATTCTAGACCTCCGGGACTAAACTATTTCAACTCAATTATCCAGACAAACAAAACGTACTCCCTCTAGGGTACGTACAAACAAGCACACTCAAACAGGGCTGGTAACAAATCACTCAGACGACCTGGAGGCGCACAAATATTTCCCTAAACAAAGTCAACCGGGCTAGAATAAATTCTAGACCTCCGGGACGAAACTATTTCAACTCAATTATCCAGACAAACAAAACGTACTCCCTCTAGGGTACGTACAAACAAGCACACTCAAACAGGGCTGGTAACAAATCACTCAGACGACCTGGAGGCGCACAAATATTTCCCTAAACAAAGTCAACCGGGCTAGAATAAATTCTAGACCTCCGGGACGAAACTATTTCAACTCAATTATCCAGACAAACAAAACGTACTCCCTCTAGGGTACGTACAAACAAGCACACTCAAACAGGGCTGGTAACAAATCACTCAGACGACCTGGAGGCGCACAAATATTTCCCTAAACAAAGTCAACCGGGCTAGAATAAATTCTAGACCTCCGGGACGAAACTATTTCAACTCAATTATCCAGACAAACAAAACGTACTCCCTCTAGGGTACGTACAAACAAGCACACTCAAACAGGGCTGGTAACAAATCACTCAGACGACCTGGAGGCGCACAAATATTTCCCTAAACAAAGTCAACCGGGCTAGAATAAATTCTAGACCTCCGGGACGAAACTATTTCAACTCAATTATCCAGACAAACAAAACGTACTCCCTCTAGGGTACGTACAAACAAGCACACTCAAACAGGGCTGGTAACAAATCACTCAGACGACCTGGAGGCGCACAAATATTTCCCTAAACAAAGTCAACCGGGCTAGAATAAATTCTAGACCTCCGGGACTAAACTATTTCAACTCAATTATCCAGACAAACAAAACGTACTCCCTCTAGGGTACGTACAAACAAGCACACTCAAACAGGGCTGGTAACAAATCACTCAGACGACCTGGAGGCGCACAAATATTTCCCTAAACAAAGTCAACCGGGCTAGAATAAATTCTAGACCTCCGGGACGAAACTATTTCACGATTTAATTACTTTATTTCTCCACCTTAACTGAGGGTTCCCTTCTGGTCAGCTAGTCCAAAAGGCCTTCTCTAGTTGGCAGATACTGCTATCAATATTGCGCCACACAGGCTTTTACCTTGACCCACACAGGGTTTGCCACACAGGCTCACTTTCACTTCTTTTACCTTTTCTTATATATATTACACAAATATCCTTGCAATCAGCCTTCGCATTCTATTTTTAAATTTAGGAAGAATTTAGCAACAATTCATACTCACGCCCAGTAGTACTGATCAAAATTTGGATAAAACTATGCTACAATATGCAGATTCGTTTAACAGGTTCTGCTTACCTTATTTAGTCGAGCTCGTTGATCAGTTTCCTGGGGTGAGAAGAATTGCCGATGGCTCCTGCGAACAGGTCACCCGTCCTTGTAAATTCGTCAAAGACCCGTCTCCTCTCACATCAACTACCAATGGACCGAAATCAGAAGACTGAAACCATCCTCTGCTACCAATTTATTGATATACAATTATTCGAGAAGGAGACAAGTCATAACTCAGAACCGGGTGGAATTGATATTCAATCAAGCGGTTTATTAAATGCAAAGATATTTGGTAACTCGTGCACGGGCTCGTCCCTTCAGCTCTTAGGGAGTCATCTGGAACAAAAAGAACCCCTAACCATGTGGCACACATACCTATACAGAGCAATAGTAATAAAATGACGTAGGTAGAGTCTGGTAGATTCACACGCCTGACTGGTCGTTGTTATGGAGGGGCAGTCCCTCCTCGGGCAGTGTCGACTTCCCATTGGCTCTTAGCAGTGTTCTTTGTCCTCGGAGTCCAGCCCTCATAAGTCTGTGTGTGTGTGTGTGTGTTTAGGATTAGCTGTTCTAACAGATGTGTTGGCATACGGGTTGTGTAATGTTTCAAGCTAATGTGTGTAATACAGCGTTGGTAATAAGCGACATCAAGAATATATTTATTACAAAGGCTCGGTCACGGTAGGCATTCTAACATTCTCCACTACCCCCTTAACCTGAACTAAGACAACTTAAGGAAACTAAGTTGTCTTAACTACTAAAACATAAACACATAACACAACCGTTTTAATCATAGAACAAGAACTACCCACAATCCTCTTGAGCCCTTCAGTTACCGTGCAACGCGTAGCTAGCGGCATGCCGGCCAGATCGCTACAATATATTACTTGCATTGCCCCTTTAAACAGGCTAGATGAGATATTGATTTGGCCTAGTTTCAGAGGAATTAAAACATTGTTTTCCATGCCCTAAAATATGTGGGGGGAAAGTCTGATGTGGGGGGGGGAACCCCTGTTAGTTTGGGAAACCCTGTCCTAACCCACCGACCTGCGATGGGGTTTCCCTCGCTCCTCCGAATACCTCTGTGGGTTGGTTGCGCAGTGTTTTTATGCATATAAATACTGCTGCGCTGTGGCACAACGTAGGGATGACATCGTGGATTGCATTCAGGAGAGGATTATAGCAAATACAGTGATTTGTGAGCGTGCGATGTATAATGATTGGTTGTCTACTATGTTGCACATTTATTTGCTTTTTGTGATTTACTTGATAGAAGTATTTACAGTACATTACATATTTGTTATGTATTCAATACAGCCAGCTGAAGGTGCTCCATCACCCCCTGTTGGTGAGATAGTAAAATGTAAAGAATTAGTGGTGTTACAGTAAAAAACGATTAAAGTATTTTCTGTTGCATTATTGATATACATGGGATATTCATATACGGGCCACCTTCTGCATGGAGATCTCTCATCTGTGTTGTGCTCAGGACATGCTTGTATATATTTAGTTGTAAGGGTTTGGAGTCGGAAATGCTCTACAGTATACAGTTCAGTTTGAGTTAAATCGTGTAACTCTCTCCAACCCAACCCTCTCTCTCTCTCTCTCTTCTCTTGCCCTTGTGGTCGATATCAAGTGTTCTGGAGCAGTGCTAGCAATCCTCAAATAAGGAACATGGCACTCTAAAAATAAAATGTTCCTGGAGTATCCTTTAGCGGTTCTTCAAATTGAAACTGTGGGTAAAACCCTATACGTTCTTCGAAGAACCCCTTTTAATGGATCCTCTGTCACGAGAGGGTGCATACACAGACCAAGGCGCAGCACAGGAATAGTTCAACATTTATTTTTTATTCAACACTAGACTAAATTTTACAAACTATACAAATGACACATACGCACACTTACTCGTAGACAATTGACCACACCTAGGGTGTGGAACCTACAAACATAAGTAGGATCCCTAATTAAAGACAATGCAATGCAGGTGCCTTTAATTAGGGATCCAACACAAAACACCACATAGAAAACAAAAACCTAGAGCTGTCAGACTCTGACCAAGGCTACATAGAGAAGCAAAAGGCTTCTCTATGGCCAGAGCCTGACATCCTCAAATAACCTTTTTGGCATTCATTCTGTATTATTATTAATGATAATAATATGCATAGCAATAACAACAGTAATACAATAGTTTAGTTCTCTGTGTTTATGATTTTAGTGGCAAAGCAGAATTTAAATATCCAAATATGAGGTAAACTCCCAGCAGCCGTATCCATAGCCACACTCTAAAAATTAGGGGTTCATCCAGGGTTCTTCTAAGATCCTCCAAGTTCTTCGAAGAACCTTAGGGTTCTGAGCACTGACAAGGTTATTCCAAGAACCCCATAGCAGGTGGGGTTCATCGAGGAACCTCCTTAGTTGGTGGAGGTTCTTGCAGGAACCTAACTGCCCAACTGAAACATTTGGATTTGAATTTGAAAGGACAGCAGGCGAAGGCATTTACCTGAAAAAAATGTAAAGATCTCCTCAATTTAAGGTAAGGTTTGTCCTTGTATGATCTAAATTATGATCCAAATAATCTACCTTTTCATATTTGTGCAAATCTTTCTAAAACAGAAAATGGACAGAATTCAATGGATATCAACAAACAAAGAGGTAGGCTATAAGAATATGTTAACTGCTAGATGTACACTCTAAAAATAAAAGGTTCCTGGAGTATCCTTTATGGATCGCATAGCTGTCCGTTTGTGCTCACTTTTAATATGCACAAATTTAGTGAAAACACCCCTCTTGTAATCTCTCTCTCTCACACACATCCGTTGTAATTATGCAGTACAAAGAAATGTGCGCTCTGTTCACAACTGTCTATTCATAGGCAGCGGGTGAGTTTCAAGTTTGGGGAAGCTTACAATTTATCCTACCATTTCTACCAATACGCTTGCCAGTTATACTTTTTTATATGCGCATTTTCGTGGAACAGTTTCATTTAAATAATAACGTTTTCGTTTCTCAAAATCATTCTCACGTGGTTAATAATACACATCGAAATTAAAACGATAAAAATATGAGATTTAAAATTCCACTAATTGGAGAACACCAGCCTCTGCCACATGAACACATTGATTCACCGTGAACCATAGGCAGCTAAAGAAATTGGCGCATGGAACTAAGATATAGCCTAGGCCAATGTAGCAGTAGGCCTATAATTGTCAGCTAAGTAAAAAATAGCCTGCATTAAGCTAACAAATAAAACAAGAAAATATCCTGATGAAAATGCAGGTTCTTTGAACCGCATTCATCTCTCTACTCTGCCTGTCTGCCTCCCTTTCTATATGTCTTGACTTGAGCTAATACTAACGAAGTGCAACATTGTAATCTATCAACTCAATCAACTGGGCTGGGCCCGGCCCAATGACTGCATATATGAAGGTCCGGCCTGAAGCTCTTGGTAGCGAACTTGCAACTGTCAGGTTCTGACTGTGGCTAGGTCTGGCTCCCTCTTGTGGGGGAGTTGGAGAGCCGCGGTTAGAGCTTGACAGTTCACTGGGTGTTGGTGGTGTGTGTTAATTTCTATCCCCAATTAGAGACAGCTGTCTCGTGTTGTCTCTAATTGGGGATTCTATTTAAGTTCCTGTGTTTGTCACCTGGGTGTGGGTTCTTATGTGTGTTTAGTCATAGGGTTCTGCTCACACCAGTTCACGTGTGCGTACTCGCCTTTGTTATTTTGGTACTTGTTTTGTTAAACGAGTTAAATAAAAAGGATGTCGCTCCACGAACGCTCTGTTTACCGTCCCTTACTACAGCATTGTGACAGCAACATTGTATCAACTAGCCTATTCAGGTGCCTCAGTTTCCTCGGCCAGTGAGCTCGAGACAGACACAGCTGTTTTTGCAAAGGGAAATGTGTTCAGGTGTTTTATGACATTTCTACTGGATATATGGGATCCTCAGAGCATTACATATTGGCCTGGTGATGATCAAATACCGTGAGGATCTATTATCACTTACAATTGTTTAAAAATACTGACTTATTTGACTTACTGTTTGAGGTGGAGAAAATAATGACTGAGAAGCTCAGCTTGTGGTGGTGAATTAAGACAATCAGAAATCCGACATCCATCCCCAAATGGGCACTTTCCTACATTTGCGCGCAGCAGGCCAGTTAGCGTACTTCTATCTTCTATACGTGCTCGGTCAACATTAAGGGGACAGAGTAATCAGACATATGCTCATTGTTTACAAAACAAAATACAACGAAAAATGTACAAAACTCGTAAATTATGGTATGAAATAAACCAAGTGTAGCACGTTGTGAACTCTGCAAATGTGTCCACTCCTAAAATGAGAACGATAAATGACTGTAGGCCTAACACATGCATTAAAATAAATTAATGTAACCAAATGATGGGGATTAACGGTAAATGTACTACTGGAGACATTTGTAAGGGGGAATTTATATAAAAAAAACAATCAATACAATAAAACGTGTGGATATCGACTCTGCCATTTGAGCATGCTTTTGTGGCAAAGTCTATTTCCGCAGGGCTACTGGCCAGAAGGTTGAGGGTTCGCGCCTGTCATTACAATCTAGTGCTTTTTATTCTCATAGACTACAAGGCCCAAATACAGGAGTTGTAAAGGCCCAGTGCACTATGATACTATTAGTGCCCTTAACTCACATTCTTATAGGACTACCAATAAACAGTTTGTCTAGTACAATTGAGAAGCACCAAAACCTTTAAAAAAACAAATGGTGTCTAAACAGGAAAACCACTTGAGATCAAGTTTATTTTATTCACTGGAGAATCAAAAAAATGTCTACTCACTTGAGTTACACTTATACTTTCATACCTTATACTGGTATTTTTCTGTTGATGCAATTAAGCCCTAAAAACATTGCAGCACTCTGGTTTCCCAAGGAAGTGTCACTAACTATGAAATTCTCACCACCATAGAAAAAGGGCATGTTAAGTGTTTTCTGCATTTTTCTCTGTAACTGTCACTCTTAAGGGTGTGTCGCACTGGAGGATTTAGGTATGGGCGACATGGGCAGCCGCCCAGGGCGGCATCTTGCCTGGGGCGGCAACCTTGTCGGAGTGGGCGCCCTGATTCCAGTTTGTGAGCTAGGCAGGCTACTGCCTGGGAAGGTCTTCCACTCAGAAGTACGAGATGAGGAGGGGGAAAGGGTAGGTTGACCTCAGGTCTCCCCACTGGAAGCCAGAGGTAGGGGAAGTGGGGGAATCTATCAAATAGCGCACCTCTAACTTTGTACCGTACTAATACAATTAGTACAATCAGTCACAATACGAAATGTTTATGATGATGTAATTGATGACTTGGCATCAAGGAAGGCAAGAAAGGTCAGGGTTTTTAGATGGCAGTTTGTGTGTTTCTTGTTTGAAGTGCAATAGTGTAATAATCAGGTTCTCTTCTTTATAAGTGTGTTATTCTATTTGTGTGATATAGGATTTGTGCAATTTAGTTTTATTTGTGTGGTTTTTGTTTGTTAGCAATAAGGTAATATAGTAATAATTCCCCCACGAGAGTGGTGTTGTAACTTAACTATCATTAAAATAGTGGCTGCTTTTTATCAAATAATTACTATATTATTTGATTAAATTAATCATGTAATAATTAATTCATTAGGAATCTTGGGGCACCATGGGAAAAGTTTGTTTAATGAGTTCCATTTCCTGATTTAACTCAATATTTATTCTCATATATGTTGATATAGCAGTCCCTTATTTAACGTATAACCTCATCAGTCTCGTCCTAAACGTTGTAGACTCCGTAATACAGGATACACACAGTAATGGGTTGTAGAATATGGTTCTGATACAATGAAACTTAATACGATAACAACAGGTCCCTAGCGGACCAACACAATATGACATGTGCTACATAAGATGGACATTTAGAGAGAGACAGAGACAGAAAGATAAATAACACTTGAATACATTTGAAAACGACGCTTAGTTTAACCCTAATCTCTTGCCCCGCACTGACGCTCTTACTGGTCAAAAGGGCAATGCATGTATTTACATGTTTAAGGTCTTCGTTGGGTATCTCTGTTGGGCTCACTTCAGGTGGCCTGGTCTTCGTTCTCAGGTGTAAGTCTCTGATTGTCCACAAGATGTCACAACGTCCTTTCCTTTAGTGGTCTGGTTCCTTGAACTCGTTTTTGAAGGTTGGTCTTCTGAGGACGGCTAATCAGCCGTGTAGATACTCCCAGCGTGGGGATGAAAGCAGTGTAGACAAGTGATGACTTGAAGATAATAAACAGGTGGTCCTGCTTGAATTCACCTTCTTAGATACAGTACTCAGGACAGCTACTCAACCGTAGCATTGACTGTTAAGAGGTTAAAACAAACATACTCCCCCTCAGATGGTTATTTATTGTTGTTTGTCTGTTGGGAGTGCTGGGCAGGTATCTGTGGGAGTGCTAATGCAGATGGGCCGATGAACATTGCTGAGTTGAACAAAAAGATCTGGGGCTTATTTGGAGGTAAGCAACAGTACAGCATGCTAGTTAGCCTGCACAGGTGCGAGCTGCCCTGCCCGAGCCAAAGGGAGGACAGCTCCATAAAATCTACCCTGGCGACTGGATTGGGGTGAAGGATCTGAGACAAAAGCACTGGCACCAACCTCGGTGGAGGGGGACCATACCAGGTGCTGACCACCCCAACTGATCGCTGAGAGAGATACCTGGATCCAGGAGAGGAAGATGGCCCCACCCCTGCATAGCACCGTTTTCTTTTCTGTCTGTCTGTCTGTCTGTCTTTGCAGCAGTGACTCTCAGCTTACCAATTTGTAAGCTGCCAGAAGGATACACTCCACAGCCCGATGTTTATGAATTGAGAAAGACTCTGACTGGGCCAGAGACCCTATTGAAGGAAGAAGGTCCCGAGCCAAAGGGACCAACGCCGGCCCGGGGTAGTGGCCCAGAAGTAGATGGTCATCGTAGAAGAAGTCCTTAAGGCGAAAAGGACAGATGCCGGTCCGGAGTAGAGGACCAGAAGAAGATGGTCATCAATCGAAAGAGAGCCCTGCTGGGCCCTCACAACAATGAAGACAATTTGTTCTTATCTAGAGCAGAAATGGTTGCTAATCTTACATCTGGACAAAAAGAGTGTTGGGTGTGTGGGCTGGGGCCAGTTAAGGTGTTTGCTAGGCCAGATAATACCGTGCTTGGAGGGTGGATCGTCTGTGTCTGACCGTTGTTTTAGTCATTGTACTGATTTTGCTGCTCATTCTCATGTTGAAATTTTGTTGCAATATGTGTTTAAAACTGGTAACAAATTCAAGGCCAAATGTAATGTTAAATGTTGCCATGACACAGGGCCCGAATGCATGCTGTGAAGGATTAGCAAAGCTACCCTTTACTGCTGAATACAGTGATATGTATGTGATGTGTAAAGGGTTGAAGGTTTTAACCTCAGTCTCACAACGGATAACACTTACAAGGATGAATTGGTGGACTACAGGACATGCCTTTAGAAGCTTGCTACATTTAAAATTGATTCAATAATTAAGGGATTAACAAAGGGAGGAGTGTAATGGGACATTTTAATTGCATGTGTCCACATAACTGAGTATGTCACTAACCTTGTGAAACTGTCCTATTATAATCTCCTGTTCTTGGGAGTATCACCAGCTTGCACCTGCGTCCTTGTATAAAGTCCCACCCAAGAACAGGAAACTATAAAGATATGTGCTTATCACCAAATGCTTCGGATTTCAGACTGTCTACACTGCGCTGTGTAACTGTTATTCTCTCTGAGCTCAGAATTATAAAGAATCCTACTTTTACTTATTTTATAATATCTACCACGTTTTACATAAAAAATGATTGGAAATAATATCCTGAATTTAAATGGAATTTACCCTAACCCTGGTCTCAGGCTCTGCCGGCTGTGAATGCAGTGTGTGCTCCTTGGTGGTTGTGTGTCTCGTGGAACTCCACCTCTTTGTTTGTGAATAACGTTAATGTAGTGAAAAATGTCTAAACGACTTAACACGGAGTCAGGAAAATGTGCCAAAAAACTACGCAATTGTACATTAACAGTGAAGTTTAGAGCAGAGCAATACCCTAATGATTTTTAAGAAGCCAATGGCCTCCTTTTTTGCAAATTTTGCCAGCACACAACCGATTGGCTAAGTAAAAATACCTGTAGCGATCACCTGAAATCAAAGGTACACACAAAAAACAAGGACAAGAATGCATCTACGCCCCTTCAAACAACTATCCCAAACTATGTAAAGTCTAGTAATGCAAGTCGAGAATTCATAGAGGATTTCGTTGCAGTGTGTGCCGAGACCGATATCCCTCTCGAAAAAATGCGCAAACTTCGGCCATTCCTGGTTAAACACTGCAGGCCGGTGGGGGGGTGCGATGCCAGATAGTGAGAGCTCGTTCCACCTGCCTAGGGTGTTCGAAGAGCACATGGAGGCAGTGCTGGAAGAAAAGAGGGAAAACATAGTTTGAACATCGTTAAAGGTAAGTCTTTGTACTAGTACTTTTTCAGGAACTTCAGAATGTCTTTATTTTATTTATTTTTTGCTGTTTGAGTATAAAACGGAATCACAGAAAAATTTAATGGAAACAATTGAATTTTGAAAATAATAAAACGGAATTGTCCTCAAAATAAAACAGATTTTATAGGGCCCTACTCACTAGTTCAGTCTTTTTTTCAGCCACTTCTTAATCAGTCTTCCTCTCTGTCACGTATTTTCTCTCCTCGTTATTGATTGAGTGAGACAGGCACACAGTCTGACAGAATGAATGAAAGAGACAGAAAAAAGTATGTGTACAGTATATTATTTCATAATGATAACATTTGTTGAACTAAAGTGTTGACAGCTAAGAAAAAAGGATGGAGGAGGAACTACAACAGAGATGTGTGATGAGGTAGAGCGTTGGGCCAGTAATTGAAAGGTTGCTGGTTCGAATCCCCGAGCCGGCAAGGTGGAAAACTCTGCTGTTGAGCAAGGCAATTATAAAACAACTGCACCGTGGATGTCAATTTAGAAAGCCACCTGCACCTCTCTGATTCAGAGGGGTTGGGTTAAATGTAGAAGACACATTTTGGTTGAATGCATTCAGTTGTACAACTGACTAGTTGGCCTTCGCCCTTTAGAAGGGTTCTCTGGAAGATGGAGGAGGAGGAAGAATTGCAACATAGATGATGTGTGGTGATGATGTAGAATGATTCTCTGGAAGAGAGAGGAGTAGATACAACAGTTAGAGCTGATGAACCCTTTTTTTCTATGAGTGTAGAGCCAAAAAGCGGACCGCTCCACCGGTGTCTAGTCCAGATCCGGTTCCCTGCACACTCACCGTGACAAATGCATTCAGTTGTGCAACTGACTAGACACCGGTGGAGCAGTCCGCTCCACCGGTGCCAAGTCCGGGACCAAAGATCTACTCTACCCCCATGCCAGAGCAGTCCGCTCCACCGGTCAGCTACTCCACTCCAGTGTCGGAGCAGTCCGCTCCACCGGTGTCTAGTCCAGATCTGGTTCCCTGCACACTCACCGTGACAAATGCATTCAGTTGTGCAACTGACTAGTCGGCCTTTGCCCTTTAGAATGGTTCTCTGGAAGATGGAGGAGGAAGAAGAATTGCAACATAGATGATGTGTGGTGATAAGGTAGAATGATTCTCTGGAAGAGGGAAGAGGTGATACAACAGTTAGAGCTGATGATCCCTTTTTTTCTACGAGTGTAGAGCCAAAAAGCATGTCCCTTCAAGCTGGGTACAGATACAACAGCCAAGACAAGACACAATGGTTGTTGACGGTTTTAGAATGTAGTTTTATTGATTTGAACTACCCAGTTTTAGAATGTTTCCTGTCAGCTGTTGGCGTCTCCAGGATTCAATATGTAAAACCTTACCTTTAAGTCTTAAGCAATTCTGTTCAGTGTCGAAACTACAATCCCACTCCACCTTTAAACTAATACTCAGTTGAATTTGCCTATCCCAAGGACTGTCGATTATTACTTGTCTCAGTTCAAGGGGGCCTGAAAAAGTCGGATCAACCTTATCAAATAGGCTAGACACACCTAGGTGATGTTATCTAAGTCCCCCCAAATTCTGATATTTTTTTATCATTGGAATGTGATACAAAACGACGGCACCAGTTTGCTTTAGGGCCATGCGGACGCCTACAATCGGTCAGGTAGGCTGTTTGAAGTGATTATCCGACCGGATAAAAAGTAAATAATAATAATAATGTCCCCCACACTTCTAAAACCAAAGTTGCACCCCTGCTCAGAGTCTAGGTATGGTGCCTTACTCTATCTAAACCTAACTGTCACGACTTCAGCCGAAGTTGCTCCCTCCCCTGGGGCGGGCTGCCGGAATAGGTCGATGTCACCCAGAGTACTAGCCTCCACCGATCCACTACTCAGTGTCCGTTTTGTCCTGTTCCCTTCACACCTGTTTTCCATTTTGTCACTAATTGTTGGTGCATCTTATTCCCTCTGCTCTGTCGGTGATTGTCATTATTGTGAGTGTGTGTTACGAGTGAGTTTCATTGTGTTGCGGAACAATTAGTGTTCAGTAAACTCATTTTCCCGCTACCCTCCTGCCTCCCTGCGCTTGTTTCAACTACGCCTGCCTTTCGCGCAGGAAAACATTCACAGAATCACCGACCTGAAAAAATGGAAGCAGCAGGTGGGGTCAGCGCTCCTGCCCAGGTGGAGGAGCGAGTGCAGCAACATGAGGACATGTTGCAGCAGCTGGGGACCGCGATGGACAGAGTGCTGTCCACCATGGAGCGTTGGGGTCAGACGGGACCCCCCGTTCCTCCACCGGCTCCCCCCATGGCTCAGATGATCCCTCTCCCTGTTTCTGGGCAGGGTGTAGTGGTGTTTATCAATGATATATTGATATACTCCGCTACACGCGCCGTGCATGTAGCCCTGGTGCGCAGAGTGCTTGGGAGACTGTTGAAGCATGACCTGTATGTCAAGGCAGAGAAGTGTCTGTTCTTCCAACAATCAGTCTCCTTTTTGGGGTATCGTATTTCCACGTCCGGGGTGGAGATGGAGGTAGACCGCATTTCAGCCGTGCGTAATTGGCCGACTCCCACCACGGTAAAGGAGGTGCAGCGGTTTCTAGGGTTTGCCAACTACTACTGGAGGTTTATCCGGGGTTTCGGTCAGGTAGCAGCTCCCATTACCTCACTACTGAGGGGGGAGCCGGTACGTCTGCGCTGGGGCGGATAGGGCTTTCAGTCGCCTGAAGGCATTGTTTACCTCGGCCCCAGTGTTGGCTCATCCGGACCCCTTTCGGTCATTCATAGTTGAGGTGGACGCATCCGGGGCTGGGATAGGAGCTGTGCTGTCTCAGCTCACGGGTGCGCCACCTAAGCTCCGCCCCTGCGTTTTTTTTTAGAAGAAGCTCAGTCCAGCGGAGCGAAACTATGATGTGGGGGACCGAGAGTTGTTAGCTGTCGTGAAAGCTCTGAAGGTGTGGAGGCATTGGCTTGAGGGGGCTAAACACCCTTTTCTCATCTGGACTGACCACCGCAATCTGGAGTACATCCGGGCGGCGAGGAGACAGAATCCTCGCCAGGCAAGGTGGGCCATGTTTTTCACCCGATTTGATTTCAAGCTCTCCTACAGACCGGGTTCACAGAATGTGAAGGCAGACGCACTGTCCCGGGTGTATGACACGGAGGAGCGGCCCATCGATCCTACTCCCATCCTCCCCGCCTCGTGCCTAGTGGCTCCGGTGAGATGGGAGATGGACACGGACATCGAAAAGGCGATGCGCACCGAGCCCGCTCCCCCTCAGTGTCCCGAAGGGCTCAGGTACGTGCCGTCTGGTGTTCGTGACCGCTTGATCGTGTGGGCCCACACGTCACCCTCCTCCGGTCATCCTGGCATCGCGAGGACGGTGCCCTGCTTGAATGTAAAGTACTGGTGGCCCACTCTAGCTAAGGATGTGAGGACCTATGTTTCCTCCTGCTCGGTGTGTGCGCAGTACAAGGCGCCCAGACACCTACCCAGAGGTAAACTACAACCTCTACCCGTTCCACAGCGGCTGTGGTCACACCTGTCGGTGGACTTTGTGACGGACCTTCCACCGTCACAGGGGAAAACGACGATCCTGGTCGCTCACAGGGGAAAACGACGATCCTGGTGGTTGTGGATCGGTTTTCTAAGTCCTGGTTTTCTTGCCCGGTCTCTCGACGGCTCTGCAAATGGCAGAGGCCCTGTTCACCCATGTCGTCCGGCACTACGGGGTGCCTGAGGACATAGTGTCTGACCGGGGTTCCCAATTCACGACCAGGGTGTGGAGGGCGTTTATGAAACATCTGGGGGTCTCGGTCAGCCTCACCTCAGGTTTTCACCCCGAGAGTAACGGGCAGGTGGAAAGAGTGAACCAAGACGTGGGGGGGTTTCTGAGGTCGTATTGCCAGGATCGGCCGGAGGAGTGGGCGGAGTTCATTCCCTGGGCCGAGATGGCACACAACTCACTCCGTCACTCCTCCACTAACCTATCCCCGTTTCAGTGCGTGTTAGGTTATCAGCCGGTTCTGGCACCGTGGCATTTTAGCCAGACCGAGGCTCCTGCAGTGGATGAGTGGTTCGAGCGCTCGAAGGAGACTTGGAGGGCCGCCCACGCACATCTCCAAGAAGCCGTGGGTAGGTATAAGGCGAGCGCCGACCGCCACCGCAGTGAGGCCCCGGTGTACGCACCAGGGGACCGAGTCTGGCTCTCGACCCGAAACCTCCCCCTCCGCCTGCCCTGCCGGAAGCTGGGTTCGCGGTGGGGCCGTTCAAAGTCCTGAGGAGACTGAACGAGGTATGCTACAGGCTGAGGCTTCCGCCTGACTACCGCATTAACCCCTCGTTCCATGTGTCTCTCCTCAGGCCCGTCTTGGCTGGTCCACTCCAAGGACATAGGATACTGGAGGTCCCTCCGCCCCCGCTGGACATCGAGGGGGCCCCGGCGTATGCGGTCCAAGCCATCCTGGACTCAAGACGTCGGGCTAAGGGCCTCCAGTACCTCGTGGAGTGGGAGGGATACGGCCCGGAGGAGAGATGCTGGGTACCGGTGGAGGACATCCTGGATACCTCACTGTTGAGGGAATTCCATCGCCTCCATCCGGGACGCCCCGCGCCTCGCCCCCCGGGTCGCCCTCGAGGCCGACGTCGACGCGCGAATACTGTCACGACTTCAGCCGAAGTTGCTCCCTCCCCTGGGGCGGGCTGCCGACATCACCCGAGTACTAGCCACCACCGATCCACTACTCAGTGTCCGTTTTGTCCTGTTCCCTTCACACCTGTTTTCCATTTTGTCACTAATTTTTGGTGCGTCTTATTCCCTCTGCTCCCCCCGGGTCTCTGTCGGTGATTGTCATTATTGTGAGTGTGTGTTATGAGTGAGTTCCATTGTTTTGCGGAACAATTAATGAGTGTTCAGTAAACTCATTTTCCCCCTACCCTCCTGCCTCTCTGCGCTTGTTTCCACTACGCCTGCCTTTCGCGCAGGAAAACATTCACACTAACAAGGTTGCTTCCACCATAGACACCTTAATGATAATCTCTCCTGGATGGTTAAATCTCAGATTAAATCCTTTCCCCACTCCTACTAATGTAGTAGTACAATAGGCTGGGTCTAGGTTACTTTATTCCAGAAACAAAGATTCTTATTCAGTTAAGTAGCAGTTTCATGCAGTAAACTGATGAAATTGCCTCATGGGTGGAATGTTATACAATATTCTGTGTTTCTATGTCAAACAATTTTGTTATATTTCAGTCTTCTGTGATGTATACAGTGTAATATTGGGATGGAAACTCAAAATTGAATACATGTTAACTCTATATCTGACATGGTACAGGTGTCTTCTTTTTTTTTTAAGCCCATACCCATGTGTTTGAGGTGAAAACTTTTGTTTCAAAGTAGATTTGTTTTATGGAAATACAAATACATATGCCACTAATAATCGCTCATTCGAAAAAGTAATGCAATGCATTTACGTGAAGCTGGCTTCGATAGTTGGGTTGATGAGGTAAGCCTCTGGTTTGCCCAGTAGAGATCGCCATTGTCCTTTGTAGAGTCTTTCTGATTGTAGTGGCTCTTAGAATGTATACTTCGAAGTACCCTGTAGTTCTTAGAGTTGATCTGGTAGAATAGATGCTTCAGATTGTTGGTGTCCTCGTCTTAGACTACGTACGTTTTGAACTGCATACTGATAACGGGACAACTAGGATTTATCACTTCTGTAGTTATCGATAGTTTCAGAGTTTAACCATTTCCAGGCGTGTAGCTCACCCTCCACGCTGTTGTAGTTTTAAACCATTTTGCAACTTCAGGCTCTCCGTATATCGACTGGTCTAATAGAAATTCAACCATTTCAAATGTGTGGAGCAAGTCCTCACAATCTTTCTGGATTGGTAAAAATTCAACCATTTGCAAACTTAGCTTACACCGTGATTTGTGTGGTCTGGTTTAAATTGCGTCACGGGGGCTTTTATACTGGGGGTATATCTCCTCTATTTCTGCATGTCCAGGGGGAGAGAGTCTCTGCCAGGAATTTATGACCTGTCCTAAAGTCATAAAACGGACCCCCCCCCCCCAGTATTAAAAATGATTTGCCAGTAGATTGTTGACTTGATCCATGATAATGAGTGGTTAGAGTGTTGGGCCCATAATCGAAAGGTTGCTGGATCGAATCCCCGAGCTGACAAGGTAAAAATATGTCGTTCTGCCCCTGAACAAGGCAGTTAACCCACTGTTCCTAGGCCGTTACTGAAAATAAGAATTTGTTCTTAACTGACTTGCCTAGTAAAATAAAGGTAAAATAAAAAAAATGATCAGTCCAATCAAAGCTGTAGATATAATGTGATTTGACATCATATTATCTGTGGCCAATAACCTTGAGCCTTCTTGGATGGGCACTTCTAATGTAACTCTATGGCAGCACTTAAATGTTCTAGTTCTACCCTTAGATGTGGCTGTGAGGTAGTGTCCCCATGAGTGACAGAACACTGAGCCAATCATAGCACAACGCCTCATATTTTCTGCTGGCTTGACCCACCACCACAGAAAGCACTGAGCTAGGCTGAACGTAGCAAAGTACAGAGAGATCCTTGATGAGAACCTGCTCCAGAGCTCTCAGGACCTCAGATTGGGGTGAAGGTTCACCTTCCAACAGGACAATGGCCCTAAGCACACAGCCAAGACAACGCAGGAATGGCTTCGGGACAAGTCTCTGAATGTCCTTGAGTGGCCCAGCCAGAGCCCGGACTTAAATCTGATCGAACATCTCTGGAGAGACCTGAAAAATAGCTGTGCTGTGACGCTCCCCATCCAACCTGACAGAGCTTGAGAGGATCTGTAGAGGAGAATGGGAGAAACTCCCCAAATACAGGTGTAACAAGCTTGTAGCGTCATACCCAATAAGACTCAAGGTTGTAATTGCTGCCAAATGTGCTTCAATAAAGTACTGAGTAATGTTTACGTTTTTTTATTTATATACATTTTCAAAAAAACTGTTTTGGTTTTGTCATTATGGGGTATTGTGTGTAGATTGATGAGGGTGTCACGGATCCTCCCGCTGTCACGCCTCCCTTTGGGGAATTCCAATTACGTCGCTCCCATTCGCCGACCTACTAGCTACCACCATTGTTCCCTGCAGCTGGTGCTCGTTACCACTCCGGACTCCCATTATTACTCACACCTGATTGTTTCGCTGTTTTGTTTTTTCAATGTTTATTGTAAAGTAGCGTTGCTCTACTTCAGACCTATGTTCTGCGATTATTAAAACATTGGTTATCTTCTCATCCTGCGCCTGCTCTCTGCCTTCCTACACCGTGACAGAGGGGTAAAAAAATATATTCGAATCAATTTTACAATAAGGCGGTAACGTAACAAAATGTAGAAAAAGTAAAGGGGTCTGAATACTTACTGAAGGCACTGTATTTATGATACTTTTAGCACATTTAACTCACATTCTTATAGGACTGACTACCAATAAACCATTTTTTTCTAGTACAATTATATGAGAAGCACATCATTTAACTTTTTATAAAAGATGGTGTCTAAACAGGAAAACCCCTTGAGACCTAGAATCTTTTATCTAAAATCTAAAACACATCTACTCACTGAGTCATACCTCGCTTTCATACAGTATACTGTATGTAGGCATACTGGTATTTTACTGTTGAAGCAATTAAGCCCTAATAAGGACGCACAATTCCTGTTTCTCAGGAAATTTCAATATCTAATAAATGTTTCCTGTTGTGTGTATCTGTGTGTGTAATTGGGTCTATATAAGATGACAGAGGATGGGACTAGAGTGTGGAGATCAAGAGATCAACTGGAGGTGAAGATTAAGACTGGACTAGTCTGCCGTACTACACTATACATCTCTGGTAAGACTTCTCTGTCTAAACACTGCATGTAGCGTTTGTGTATTTTACTGTTTATATATATTATATTGTTCATGTTGTCAAACACTTTGTAACAATCTGTCTTTGTAAAAAGTGCTATACAAATAAATGTGGTTGATTGTTGTGTAATAGAATGATGCAGGTGACCTTTATTCAAATCAGTCTAGAGTCTTTGGCTTCTAGTTTTGAAGTCACATTGATAGATGTGTTTAGGACATAGAAAATAATCCTATAGGTTATTGCACCCAAATGTGATAATTTAGAGGAATTGACTCACTGTACTGTTATTATTATTATTTTTATATATACATATATATTTTTTACTACATATAACATCTTATTGAGTTTTCTGACCCTATGACATCAACAAAAGCAAAGGGATTGTTTTTTGTTTAAAGGATCTGTTTAAGTGGACTCAGTGAGAGCAATGTCGAAACAAACAGATACTCATAAGGTAAGAAACTCATCACAGTAGGACATTTCTCTGAAAGAAACCACACAATATTATTTTTTATTTATTTAACTAGGCAAGTCAGTTAAGAACAAATTCTTATTTACAATGACGGCCTACCCCGGCCAAGCCCAGACGACGCTGGGCCAATTGTGCTCCGCCCTATGGGACTCCCAATCACGGCCTGATTGTGATACAGCCTGAAATCGAACCAGAGTCTGTAGTGACGCCTCTAGATGCAGTGCCTTTGACCGCTGCACCACTCAGGAACCTCATTATGAGAACCATTATGCTTGGTTCTCTTCAAATACTATGCTACATAGCTGATATCGCTCAAATATACAGTACATTGAACACAACCCTTTTCTGTTGCTGTCAATACTAAGTTCACCAAATTGTTTCATAATGAAAGGAAACTTACTTAATTATGTTTATGTATACACAATATAAGGATGACAATAGTCTGCAACAAACCACACTGTATTGTAATACCTTTCTATGAATATGCATCCAGAATAATGGAATAAAATATACTTTTCTGACAAAGTAAGAGTATAAGCTGTCAGAATTACGTATGTTTCATTTATCGTATAACTTGTTATTGAAATGCCATGTTACTTTAGAAGTGCTATGGCTGAATTAAAGACATTGAATAAAATATTCTTCCGTAGCTATCAACAATTTAGTTCACCAAATGGTATCATCATGAAATATTATACACATACTTTTTTCTGTCTCTTTTGTTAATTCTGTCAGACTGTGCGTCTGTCTCACTCCATCAATGATGAAGAGGTAAAATACGTGACGGTGAGGAAGACTCTGATTAAGGAATGGCTGAAAAGTCAGAATATCGACTGTGAACTAGTGGGTACCTCTCTCTCTCGCTCTTTTTTTGGGGGGGGGGTTTATTTATGAATTGGTGAAGGATTGGTGAAGTATTTTGACTAAGGCCATGGCATCTCTCTCTGGCGAGGGAGTGCCGGGGTTAACTATCAAAAATGGGTGCAAAGTATTCTCGGGTCAACCGTAGAAGACGTACTTTTAGCAATGGGCGAAGTTGTAACTGAGATACAGGAGTCTTTTACGGTAATACCATTGCAAGCTGAGTGTAAATGTAGGAGAGTGGCAGGAGGAGGATGGGAGACTTCATACTTTTACAACACCTGAGATTGGTCTATTTGACACTATATCTAAGAAGTCACTTTATCTTGTTTGTGTAAAATATTTTAATTTAAGAGCACTGCAAGATCTCCCAGAGACCAAATGGACAAATTTTGTTGAATCAGGGGCCTCTCCAAAAGGATGTTGGAGGACATTGTATAAGAAACCAATTGAGAAAAGAAGTGGAGATTTGCAATGGAGGATCTCTCATTGGAGTATAGCAACAAACTGTCATAAAGTTCACTTAAATTCTTTGCAAGGAGAATAGTGTCTGTTTTGTGGTCTACCAGAAACAAGTTTTCATATATTTATTGGGTGTTCAAGGCTATTAGAAATTCTAGGTGTGTTAAATGACTTGAGCCATAAATTTGGTTTTATTTTTACAAATAGTTTTTTAAATTTTTGGACCAAAATATAGCACCTTGATAAAAGCAAAATTGTTTTGATAAATGTTTTATTTGGTATGGCAAAAATGGCAATTTGGTTGACAAGAATGAGAAAAATGCAGTTTAATAGTGAAGCTGATCCATTGAACATGTTCAGAGCTCTGGTAAAAAGTAGGCTGGTTATAGAGTATAAGTATTATGAATTGGTGAAGGATACTGAATCTTTCTTCTATTTATGGGGAGTTGGAAATATTGTATGTCAACCCAATGAAGAGGAAGGATTTAATGTACTGTTGTAAAATGTTTTATTTACACATTTTAAAGATATTTTATGAGGATGATGTATTTATGAAGTAATGTGAATAAGGAGAATGTATTTATGTGGAGGAGAGAGTAATTAAATAGATGTTAAAAGTCAAAGTCTCTCTCTCTCTCAGGAGGACGTTCCTAACATAGCGTTGCTGGGGTCAGGTGGAGGAGAGAGGGCAGCAGTGGGCATGCTGGGATCGCTGTATCAGATGGCACAGGACGACCTGCTGGGCAGCCTCCTCTACATGTGTGGGGTGTCAGGCAGCACCTGGTACACACACACTATTTACTATTATTCTTAGCAGGAAAGTTCATTATGAATGTGCTGAAACAAATTAGGTATCTGGCTCTCTCCTTCTCCATCTCTCACACACACACACACACACACACACACACACACACACACACAGGTGCATGTCATCCCTGTACAGCAATCCAGCCTTGTCGTTGAGTGAGCGTTGTGATGAAATAATAAAGAAGCTGAAGGGTCCAACGGTGGACTTGAAAGAGGCTGTGGTTTGGCTGAAATTGAGGAAAGAACAAAACCAGGACTTCAACCTCACTGACTTCTGGGGCGCCTTCACTGCTTCCTGTTTCATGAAGGAGGTCAGTGTGTGTGTCTCTGTCTGTCTGTCTAAAAGCCAATTCACCTAGGTGGTGTGCAGACTGGTTTTATATTATTCTTAACGATTTCGCACCAACCAGAAGAAAATACAACAATATCTCTGTGGAACTAAATATTATGAATTAATTGTGGTTTATTTGGTAGCATTGTGACTGATTTTACTAATTGCATTAGTACTATACAAAGTTAGAGGTGCGCTATTTGATAGATTCCCCCACTCCCCCTACCTCTGGCTTCCAGTGGGGAGACCTGAGGTCAACCTCCCCCCTCCTCATCTCATACTTCTGAGTGGGAGACCTTCCCAGGCAGTAGCCTGCCTAGCTCACAAACTAGAATCACTCCGACAAGGTTAATTGACCCACAGTCCCACACGGTGACATGATATAATTGACGTGACGTGAAAATGAGCGATAGAAAACCGACCGCGCAAATGTCAGCATTCCACATTTTTTTGTGCGGGTACCCCGTGCCGCCCCCCGGCAAGATGTCGACACGGCTGTGTCTATCTGTCTGTCTGCCAGTCTGTTGGGCTGATTATCTCTCTCCCCCATGTCTTTCCACCCCCCCTCCCCATCTCTCTCCCCCGTCTCTCCCCCCTCCCATCTCTCTCCCCATCTCTCCCGCCATGTCTCTCCCCCCGTCTCTCCCCCCCTTGTTCTCTCTCTCCTGTATCAGATGCACACTCGCTGTCTCTCTGAAGATGCTCACAGGAAAATCATCAAACCCTACCCCATCTACAGCGCCATAGAACTGGACTGCCACAGACAGGATGACACTAAAGGTGACTGTTATGCAGGGTTCATGCAAAGTCGGAAATTCAGAACTTTTTCAGTTTCCTAGTTCCGAGTGCACTGTGAACACAGCATCAATCAATCAATCAAATGTAATTGCATTGCAATTTTTATAAAGACAATTGTCTCAAAGTGCAAGAACAATACAAATAATATAAACAACTAATGCAATATAAATAATATGAACTAACACTCATCAGTAGACGCCCAAAAGCAAGCCAAGCATCAGTCTGAGTCCCAGTCGGACTCTGCTTAGAAGTAGTTCACTACAAAGCCAATGAGTGCACATTTCTGTAGGGGTATGGTTTGAGATGACCCCCCACGAGAGCGGCTTCTCCGGATTGGGCGCTTTCGTCCCCACCTCCTGTCTTGGGAGCCAGTTTGAAGGCGGGACTCTGAGAAACAAGTAAATGCTGTGGTTAAGGGCAGCTTTTTTCAATTGAGGGGCATTGCCAAATTGAAAGGCTTCCTGTCTTTCAAAGACATGGAAACTGTGATCCATGCATTTATTTCGTCCAGATTGGATTATTGTAATTCTCTTTATTTGGGGTTGTCTAAGAAGTTGCTTTCACGGCTGCAACTGGTCCAGAATGCTGCGGCCAGACTGTTGACTGGGACCAGGAAATGTTCCAGTATCTCTCCGGTGCTGGCTTCTTTGCACTGGCTTCCTGTGGAGTATAGGGTGCATTTCAAGGTCCTCTTGATGGTTTTTAAAGGTTTACATGGGCTTGCCCCTGTATATATCTCTAGTTTGTTACAGCATCATGTTGCTGCTAGACCACTAAGATCATCTCAAAGCTTCATTTTAAATGTTCCAAAATCTCGGTTAATAACCAAGGGAGATCGTGCCTTTGCGGTAGCAGCACCGCGTCTTTGGAATAGTCTCCCATTACACATTAAATCCTGTGATTCCGTCGAGTGTTTTAAATCTAGGCTGAAGACCCACCTTTTCTCCGCTGCTTTTAACTGTTCTTAGCTACATGTGGTGTTTTGTTTTGTTTTATGGTGTATTTGTCTATATGTTTTGTACAGTTGGGTCTGTAAAGCACTTTGGTCAACTCGTGTTGTTTTTAAATGTGCTTTAGAAATAAAAATGATTGATTGATTGAAGAGGAAGGAAATGGACATGGTTCTGCTGCAAGGTGGGGAACACACACACATGCGCACACTCACATGCACAAGCAAACGTGCACAAACACAATGTATTGTTGTTTGTTTGTTGTTGCTGGGCAGGTATCTGTGGGAGTGCCTTAGCAGACGGGCAGATGAACAAGGATGAGGTAGTAAAAAAGATCTGGGGTTTATTTGAAGGTGAGCCACAGTTTATCATGCTAGTTAGCCTGCAATTGTAAGTTGTATTTCGGAGTTTATTTGTGATAAATGATGTTTATTTCTTCTCCTTTAACATATCTTTAGCTGGCAATAAGGTAGTATTTTACCCCTTCCCTTACCCCATGCATCCAGACTATAAAACACCCATCAGACAGTGATAAAGACACAAAATACAAAAGATAAGTAAATAATAAAAAAAGAAAAGGAACATAGTGCCTGTATGTGAAAGACAACCCAGGAACAGACCCAGTACAGAAACACAGATAACAACAACAACAACAACGAAGAGACTCACCATCAATCAAAAAGAAACACTAAAAATGTAAAACAATACTTCAAAACAATACTAGACAATAAACTACAGGACAATACTAGACAAACTGCAGGACAATAGTAGACAAACAATCATGGCCAAAGGTTTTGACACAAGTCTCCACAGAGTTTGCTGCCTCAGTGTTGATGATGGCAATTTGCATATACTCCAGAATGTCATGAAGAGTGATCAGATGAATTGCAATTAATTGCAAAGTCCCTCTTTGCCATGAAAATGAACTTAATCCCCAAAAAACATTTCCACTGCATTTCAGCCCTGCCACAAAAGTACCAGCTGCCATCATGTCAGTGATTGTCTCGTTAACACAGGTGAGGGTGTTGATGAGGACAATCACTTGTTCATAAATTGCCTGGCTGGGCTGATGAGACAGTGGATTGACCAGTCAGATAGAACAGAGTTAATAGCCATTTTAATGTCATAGATTTAGCCGGTGGTAACTTGTGGAATAGACATCAGCTGGAATGTGGTTTTAACCAATCAGCATTCAGGATTAGACCCACCCGTTGTATAATAAACAAACTACAGGACAATAGTAGACATACAACGGGTGGGTCTAATCCTGAATGCTGATTGGTTAAAACCGCATTCCAGATAAACGGACCAGAGGAGGATGATGGGAGGAGCTATAGGATGTCAGGCTCATTGTAATGGATGTAATGGAATTGGCCAAGAGGACATCCTCAAGGTCCGAGGACGACACTTGAGATTTACATGTCTCAGACAGGGCTACTCATCATGAGAGGAGGGTGTGTTTCCAAATCCCCTCTGCTACACGTGACCAACCTAATTTGTTCCACAGGGGAGGAGAGCATGAGGATGGCGTCTGTGAGTAAGAGGAACAGAAAGGTGTGTAACTGTGTGCCCTCCGAAGTGGTGAAGTGTGTGTCTGAGCTGATGAAGTACCCTGAGGACCGAGATGAACTGAAGACATGGGAAGTCATCACCACACTGAGACAACTACTGGAAGGTGACACACAAACACACATACTAACAAAAAGACACCATTATCACGACCCTAGTGATAATGTGTATAATGATTCTAGGTCATGTGAGCAGTAAGGGTGAGATGCTGTGGAACGTGGACGCTAAGAGCTGGAAGAGAACCAGCCTGCTGAAGAGAAAGGAGTTCATAGATAAAGTCTGTCTGGAACTCATCCTCACCTCAGACAGCTGGACAAAAGACTGGGAGGACCAACCCTGCAACGGTAACAATAGCATCATATTACTCCAACACCAGGTTAGCCCATTGAACTACAGCCTGCACTCTGAGAAAAGAAGGGTTCCAAAAATATTTTTGGGCTGTCTGTGTGTGAGAACACTTTGAATAACCCTTATGGGTTCCATAGGGAGTAGGGCCTAGGGAATAGTGACTAGGAAGTAGGGCCTAGGGAGGAGAGGCTGGTTTGGAGAAGGACATTGACATAACCTAAAAGGGATATGCAAAGGATTCTCCCAAAGAAACAGCCAAAGAACCCTTTATAGGTAGGTAGCACTATGTAGTACTTTCTTCTTAAAGGCATTAGCACCTGCACCTGCAAAGGTAACACTAGCTTCCACTGTGCCACTTTTCTTACCTGTCTTTGGCTTTATGACTCAAGACCATGTTAGTTCACTGAGCTGATGCCTTGGAACTGAGTTTTTTATAGGAGGTTTGTGTGTCTGGATGTAAAATGCAGTATGGTTATGTGGTAACATGGTCTTAGTGTAAGTGGGTATATGTCACTAGGTAGTTATAACCAGCGGATATCTGTATCTAGTACAGCTCCTATAGGGGAGGTTGGTGGAGGGAGAAATCAGAGGACGGCTTATTGTAATGCTTGGGAATGGCATGAGGAACTGTATCCAACACATATCAAAGACGTGTTTGGTACGATTTCTCAATCCGTTCCATCCATTACAATGAACCCATGTTCCAACAGCCCCCTGTGGTTCAGCATCATGTCCAGCCGCCCAATCACTTATAGAATACGTGTTCCTGCTGTACGCGATAGTGTTTACTGGCTAAGTGTGTGTGCATGCACGTATCAGACAATAGCAGCAGACGGATACAAATGGAAGGCTTCAAGGTGGTAGATTGGGGTTTAGGTTAGAGGGCATACAACAATTACTTGCCTCCCGAATGTCAGGAGTTCAAATCAGCTTCGGGTAAATTGTTTAAGTGTTTCAAGTGTTTTTGTTTGCTAATTCTTGTTGCTAATGCACCTTTTTGATAGTAGCTTCCACTGACAACTTACCTTATCCTAACCACTCAAAGTTAATGCGTAACCTTAACCATAGACACTCAAAGTTAATGCCTAACTTGAAGAACAACAAAGACAGGATCCTGGAACAGATCTTTTTGGCTGTCAAACGCAGAACTTAACCCTAATCTCTCAAAGTTAATGCCTAACCTTGGGCCCAATGTGATATCTTTTCATGGGGCCCAACATCCCTGGCGGCACCCCTGCCGATGAGTGTATTACTTTATCAAAAGTATAACATCAATGACGTCCAAAGCTATGTTTGATCACGTGCTTCTTCAAACCGTGTGTTACATGCCAGACCATGAGGTAATCTTTCTTGTCTTATCCTCTGCAGATGAAGGGACTTACGAATCGTTCATGAAACCGGCAAAGCCAACAACAAACTCCTGGGTCCCTGGTAGTAATTTTTTTTCATTACCTTTCTAGACAGTATGATTACAATGGAAGTTGTGTGTGTGTATTCCAGAAAAGGAAGGATACAGAACAGACTGTATACTCTCTCCATCACTGAGGTTATCTTTGACCAGGTATGAATAATTTGAAATTGGTGTATGTTTCTCCCCCAGAGTTGTGGATTGTACGTAACATTTTCCCCCTGGTCAAAAAATGGGAATGGGGAACCACGTCCAACTTCCTCTTCAAGATCCAAGGTACAGTAACACCAGACCTCTCCCTAACATGATAGCATTACTAGTATCAGTCATGGATCTTATGCACTCTCTCTCTCTAACCCCCCCCCCCCCCCCCCTTACTCCAGATACTAACGTTCCAAGCAACATGGCATCCAAAAAGAAGATTCACCTGGTAGACGCTGGGTTAAAGATCAACTCTCCCTACCCCCCCGTCCTGCGCACATCAAGGGATGTCGACCTCATCATCTCCTTGGATTTCAGTGAGGGAGACCCCTTTGAGGCAAACACACACACAATGCTTATTCCTATTCAAGCCTTTAAGAACGAAATGAAGTGCCTAGATAGAGGGGGTCAGTACTATCTCTCCCCTCTCTTGCTCTCTCTCTAGGGAGTAGGGAATAGTGACTAGGAAATAGGGGCTAGGGAATAGTGACTAGGAAATAGGGGCTAGGGAATAGTGACTAGGAAGTAGGGGCTAGGGATTAGTGACTAGGAAATAGGGGCTAGGGAGTAGGGGCTAGGGAGTAGGGGCTAAGGAATAGTGACTAGGAAATAGGGTCTAGGGAGTAGGGGCTAGGGAGTAGGGGCTAGGGAGTAGGGGCTAGGGAGTAGGGGCTAGGAAGTAGGGCCTAGGGAGTAGAGGCTGGTTTGGAGAAGGACATTGACATAACCATACTACCGATCCTGCTCCTCACAGACGGTGTTTAGTGCCAAAAAGTACGCTTTTCAGCAGAAGGTCCCCTTTCCCCCGGTGAAGGAGTGTGAGGGATGAGAAAAAACATCTGCAGGACTGCTATCTTTTCGAGGGGCGACGCCCTGAAGAGCCCACCATCATGCACATGCCCCTGTTCAACCTGCAGAACTGCAAAGGTCTGTGTTAGACAATGACTACTATGATGACTATCTGTGTCTTACTTTTATCCTTGTCTCTCTGACTCCGCCCCATTCTGACTCATCTCTCTTGTTTTCTGTCTCTTTGAAGAAGCGTGTCTTCCCTTGGCATCCATGAATACACGCTACTGCTAGGGAATTTGTATGACCGGACCTTCTCAAATAGTACTTGAGTACCACTGAGTTTTAGCTTCAGGGGTGTTTTAGAAATATTTTTGCTATTTTCACAACCAAAAATGATCAGCGCACTGATAAGTAATGGGGTTTGATGAATAAACAAGTTGTGGGTATGGCGAGGCTTGGCCTCTCACTGGCCAATCAGAACGTGCTGAGCATGGACATGCCAAACATTGACAATAAGCAAGATTAAATTAATTATTGATAAGGCCTAAAAGAGAACTAATTATTCTAAACCAAACAACTTGTTTTAAATAGGCTATGTCACACTTACAGGTAGCATAATTTCTCCCAGTGTGCATATAATATTTAAACAACCCAGACTATAGATGGTTTTGTGCACATCCAAACTTTTCACAGTAGCTGGACAAATATCCAATATAAAGAGAAAGGGAGAATGTCCACTCACCATTATAGTCTACTGCTCCCAAATAGGCTTATGTTTTATGAACGTAATCAGAACCATTATACAGATCAGATCGCATTCATACATCTCCAGAAGTTGTATTGCATGCGCGCCACAGACGCTGTAACCATAAAACCAGGAAGGTGAATCATTCTAACAAAATTGTGTTTTTCGTTGAATTTCATTACAACCCATATTTTTTTTTAATACATGTAAAATGTAATCGGCAGGATAAAAAAAAGACACTCATTGCTGTTGAACCAGCCTTCCTTATAAAAGGCCTATGGGGGGGCTTGGGTTTTGAAAATATGAAACGGAAAACATGTAGTTGTTACAAGTTAGATAACTTCATGATGGCCATGGACACGTAGGTTTTTTCACACGTCCAAATCGAGACCTCATGGCTAAAATAATGTGGGCCTTCCTACAATGCATTGATAAAAAGGGAATGTCAGCTCACTGTTTTACACCTCTGAAACTTTATATTTTAATAAAGTTGTGGTGGTTACAATTAATTCCCAAGCTGTATCAGGAGCCAAGACCTTTATTGACTACTTCGCGATTGCTCTTGTTCCATGCGCATATGGGAAGTGTGTGTCATGCCAAAAAACAACACTGCCTGAAATTAGCACTTTGGATCATGTTTTTAAGGACACACCTCAATTATTTCCACTCCTCCCATCTGAGCTGATAGAGAAATGTGTATGTTTAATGTTAATGACTAAGATGTTTCACCCTGAAACTGTGTAAGATGTATTAGAATTACAAGATTATGATTCCAAGAATGTGAGAACATAGACAATGGTTAGACCAGGTTAGAATGTGACCATTTGGTAAAATGAGTCAGGGTGTGATTGAGATAATAAAGGAGAAGAGACCATTTGTGGGGGCTGTTAGGCTCACAGGAGATTAGCCATAAAAAGCTCAGAACCCCCCCCCCCCCCCATCAATCAGAGTGGGGGTCTGGTCCCTTCGAGGTGTGAGTAAACATTAGCAACTGAGGGATGTCTTTGAGGGGGGGGTGACCTGAGATAACAGGATAGCGTCTTTGAAGGCAGACCCTGAGAACTTACAGGCCATAAAACAGGAACTCTGGAACTCTCTCTGTATTATTAAACAAACTGAAGACTTTACAACCTTCAGGATACAGATAGAGTTTTAAGAGTTCATTTAGAACATTGAAATAGAAATTCACGTGACATGAGCGCAGCGAGCTGATATAAGACCGGTAAACTGCCGAACCTGGCGTTAGGGCTGGAAATGACAGAGGGTCAGTTTTTACAAAACGAAATTGCAAACGTACGTGCATTTGACCTTAGCGCCGCCTTAAACCCCCAGCTGTAAATAGAGCCTTCTGTGTTCTATATGTTCAGAGTTGTGTCGTAAAGTTCTGTGTTCTCTTCCTAGACGAGGAGGAGATTCAGAAGGAGTGGGAGAAGTACACAACGTTCCAGTGGCATTACGGTGCGTCTGAGTTCGAACACCTCCTGGAGAAGGCCAAGGACAACTTGAAGAACAACAAAGACAGGATCCTGGAACAGATCTTTTTGGCTGTCAAACGCAGAAAGGATCGCAAGTCAGTGGCTCAATAGTCTTTATCTGTGGTATTTTTTTTGTCTATCTTTACATTACTATTTGTTTTTGGACAACTTTTGCTTCACTACATTCCTAAAGAAAATTCTATACTTTTTACTCCATACAGCACCTGCTGCTCACCTGTGTTTCCTGCAAATGCTGTCTTGAATTAAAAAGATTTGTACCTACACACTGAAGAAAGTTGAAACGTCTCTGTAATACAATAAAAATCAAGTAACCTTTATGGGACATCATTTTGAGTGCGGACACATCACACCCTTTGTCTGAATTTTGTTTTTTACACACAGCTAAGCTTCTGGGAGAGTGCGATTGTCCCCTTGATTAGGAATCACTGGCCTCTTTAATGATGTATCTGTATCTGCATCACTCAAATCTATGTATAAACTGCACTCTACACTATTCTACGGTATCTTAGTCACTAATTGTGTTTACATATTGCATCACCCATTTCATATGTACAGGTATATACTGTATTGTACTCTATACTACGCCACTGACTGCTAAACAGCCATCTCTAGCACATCAGACTACTGCCTATAGACAGATTAGAAATCACTGGCTTTTTTAATTCAATAAAACACAAGTCACTAATAATGTTTCTGTATCTTGCACTACTCATCTTGTATGTTTAAACTGTACGTTATACTATTCTTCGGTATCTTAGTCACTTAATCAAGTTTACATACTGCATCACCAATCTCTTATACAGTGGGGAGAACAAGTATTTGATACACTGCCGATTTTGCAGGTTTTCCCACTTACAAAGCATGTAGAAGTCTGTACTTTTTATCATAGGTACTCTTCAACTGTGAGTGACGGAATCTAAAACAAAAATCCAGAAAATCACATTGTATGATTTTTAAGTAATTCATTTGCATTAATTAGGGTTGGAACTAAGCCCCTTTCTACTCAAGAATAACATCCCCCGTGACGAAAGTCACAGCAGTTCCAAAGAACGGGAAGACTAAGTCCGCACGTTTAAAATGATTAATTTCAACTACAACTCTACTGTCCAGAAAACGTGAGAGCTTGCTCCACACATTTGAAATTGTATGAACTCTGAACTATTGATCACTAAAGAAGGAGCAAATCCTATACTACAGCCTATATCAGTCTGCAGCTGAACACGTGCGTAAGTCTAGTATGAGAACACATCTACAAAGTGAGATGAACCTCTCACACCACCACGACACGGAAGACTCTACAAAGGACAATGGCGAACTCTACTGGGCAAACTAGAGTCTTACCTCATCAATCCATCTATCGAATTTGTAGCACTCTACTCCTCTGTATTTGTCGATATATTTTACCAGAGACACAGATTCTAACTATTTAAAGTCTGATATATTGACAGTAGCAGATTATTTATTACCTCTAACACTTTAAATTATAATTAGCACTGAAGTTAGCATTAGCCCAACATTAGCCCTGAATCGTCAATAGAATCTGTGGATCTGGTCAAATCTAACCCTTTTGGGTTCCTTTTAGAAACCTCTGTGGACATGGTTCAACACGGAACCCAACAGGGTTCTTCAAAGGGTACTCTATTAGCTCCTACAGGGACAAATTAAGAACCCTATTTTGGTACTAACGATTACTTTGTGTGTACCATTGTCACCTGATCATCCCCTGCGTTCACCCACACTTCTGTCCAATGCAACTCTTCCCCAGTGCAGAAGTGGTTTTGGATCAGTTCCGACCTATATTTTTGTGTTCAGAGCGCTCTGTGAACGTCACAGGATCCAGTCCTTTATACTCAGTCAAAGAAAGCCCTGTCTGTCTGCTTTCTGCTGCGGAGCATTTGAAGTGTGAGGTTTCACATCCCTCATTTGCATAGGGAGTTACATGTCATATTTTCTGGCCTTTTCGGACAAAGTATCTATTTCCTCTGGCTCTAAATCCCAGTCCCTGGTGGGTCGTTTCCTGGTAGGGGAGAGTGGTGCGCATCTGTTAATGTGATCTCGCCATTTGAGTTTGCCGCGGTCTTCTCAGACGGCATTAGAGCTCTCTGAATTAAAATATAAGCTACATCGTTTCGTAGAATTTAAACATGACTACTTTCTCACAGAGGGACGAAATCATTTAAAGCTGATGTAACGAGTCTGCAGACATTTGAATGGCAGCTGTGTGAAGCAGACACTCTCTGTTGACAGTATTATGAAATGGTGCCAATTTTGTAGTCACTTAATGACATTTATTTTAGTTGTAAGAAAGGTGAAATCTTATAGTAAGTTGTTTATCATTTCATCTTTACTATATTTAGAAAGCAGTTCAGTAATTTCAAGCCCTTCACTTTTCTTGAATAGGGAAAAATATTTTAATATTTTCCATAATATTTCCACTATGTACTTGAGCCTGTGACCTCAAAAGTTAGTACACCTCAGCATTTTATAATTATTGTTTCCCAGACAGGTGAGTTCCAGACCTTTCTAGAACTATTCAGCATGCTTATGGCCAACACTTGACAAATAATTACTGTCTAGTTAGGTGTAAAGCTACATTTATATAGCTATATTCATAAACATATATTTTTTTTAGCAGAACAGGGTTTTTTCGTGTTACAATGATTTCAGCACCATTATATTTTTATCAAAATAAGCATACATGGACATAGGTTTCACTCCCCAACACACACACACACTTTTATCTTGGATTGTATATAATTTCACTGCCATCAGGAAAGCACAAAAGTGTGTTTTAGAACTATGTTGAAACTGGCGGTCAGTCCTTGGTCTGGTTTTGCATTGATTCCATTTTTGAGGAAAGGATACAGACAGAACGTAATAAAAAATGTAAGCAAATTACAAGGCTAAGACAGGCCTTGCAGAGGAGCACTTCCTCTGGTACTGTCCAATCAGTTGGTCACATACACATGTTTAGCACAGTCCAATCAGTCTTAAGGACATTCATACGAGTGGCGGCTCGTGATTACCTGCTGAGACGCGGGTAGGAAGGTGCGCGACCATAAGGCAGATGTAGAGAGAGCTACAGTGGGGAGAACAAGTATTTGATACACTGCCGATTTTGCAGGTTTTCCTACTTACAAAGCATGTAGAGATCTGTAATTGTTATCATAGGTACAAAAATCCAGAAAATCACATTGTATGATTTTTAAATAATTCATTTGCATTTTATTGCATGACATAAGTATTTGATCACCTACCAACCAGTAAGAATTCCGTCTCTCACAGACCTGTTAGTTTTTCTTTAAGAAGCCCTCCTGTTCTCCACTCATTACCTGTATTAACTGCACCTGTTTGAACGCGTTACCTGTATAAAAGACACCTGTCAATCAAACAGACTCCAACCTCTCCACAATGGCCAAGACCAGAGAACTGTGTAAGGACATCGGGGATAAAATTGTAGCCCTGCACAAGGCTGGGATGGGCTACAGGACAATAGGCAAGCAGCTTGGTGAGAAGGCAACAACTGTTGGCGCAATTATTAGAAAATGGAAGAAGTTCAAGATGACGGTCAATCTCCCTCGGTCTGGGGCACCATGCAAGATCTCACCTCGTGGGGCATCAATGATCATGAGGAAGGTGAGGGATCAGCCCAGAACTGCACGGCAGGACCTGGTCAATGACCTGAAGAGAGCTGGGACCACAGTCTCAAAGAAAACCATTAGTAACACTCTACGCCGTCATGGATTAAAATCCTGCAGCGCACACAAGGTCCCCCTGCTCAAGCCAGCGCATGTCCAGGCCCGTCTGAAGTTTGCCAATGACCATCTGGATGATCCAGAGGAGGAATGGGAGAAGGTCATGTGGTCTGATGAGACAAAAATAGAGCTTTTTGGTCTAAACTCCACTCGCCGTGTTTGGAGGAAGAAGGATGACTACAACCCCAAGAACACCATCCCAACCGTGAAGCATGGAGGTGGAAACATCATTCTTTGGGGATGCTTTTCTGCAAAGGGAACAGGACGACTGCGCCGTATTGAGGGGAGGATGGATGGGGCCATGTATCGCGAGATCTTGGCCAACAACCTCCTTCCTTTAGTAAGAGCATTGAAGACGGGTCGTGGCTGGGTCTTCCAGCATGACAACAACCCGAAACACAAAGCCAGGGCAACTAAGGAGTGGCTCCGTAAGAAGCATCTCAAGGTCCTGGAGTGGCCTAGCCAGTCTCCAGACGTGAACCCAATAGAAAATCTTTGGAGGGAGCTGAAAGTCCGTATTGCCCAGCGACAGCCCCGAAACCTGAAGGATCTGGAGAAGGTCTGTATGTAGGAGTGGGCCAAAATCCCTGCTGCAGTGTGTGCAAGCCTGGTCAAGAACTACAGGAAACTTATGATCTCTGTAATTGCAAACAAAGGTTTCTATACCAAATATTAAGTTCTGCTTTTCTGATGCAATAATTTGCAATAAAATGCAAATTAATTACTTAAAAATCATACAATGTGATTTTCGGGATTTTTGTTTTAGATTCCGTCACTCACATTTGAAGAGTACCTATGATAAAAATTACAGACTTCTACATGCTTTGTAAGTGGGAAAACCTGCAAAATCGGCAGTGTATCAAATACTTGTTCTACCCACTGTACATACATACATACAGGAAAATGTTTCTACTGTGAAGCAGAAGAGGGGGGGGGGGGGGCTCTTTTGATGTCTTGAATCTGCATGCTCTTACTTGTTCCTGCAAGGCTTACACACACACACCGCAGGAGTGGGTAAGGGCTGTCGTGGCATTAGATACTGGAGTTGTGTGTGAGAAGCTCAGTACTGATGTCGGCAGTGTATCAAATACTTGTTCTCCCCACTGTATGTATGTATGCACGTATGCATGTATGCATGTATGTATGCATGTATGTATGTATGCATGTATGTATGCATGTATGCATGTATGCATGTATGCATGTATGCATGTATGTATGTATGTATGTATGTAGTCTAACATGTGAGCTCATGTGAAACATTAACAAAGGGAACACACACCTCTTGATTGACAGGAGCACAATCTCCCCTGATTGGAGGGGAGAAATATAAACAGGAAAAGTGCTGTGCTAGCTAAGTCCCTCCTCCTCCTCCTAATCCCATACCACATCCACCCTCCTCCTCCTAACCCCAGATCCACAGCCAATGAACACAACCTGACTGACTCATGTCACTCATTGTAACAGATCACAGACCCATGGGTGACAGTCGATGATGGATAGGTGTTTGTGTGATGCTAGGTCTGTCTGGGTAAAATAAATCACTGCTGAGTTTGCACAGAGGAGATTACTGACTCAGGCCGAGGTGGGTGGGTGTGTGTGTGCGTGCGTGCATGTCACCGAATGTGTGTGAATGTAAACGTGTGCGAGTATGTGTGCATTTGAGTGGGAGTGTGCGCATGAGTGTGTGTAACAGTCTGTTTAAGGAGTAGTTTCTAGTCTGTTTAAGGAGTGTGTGTGTGTAACTGTCTGGTTCTCAGGATGGCTGTTTTTCCATTCTGTTCTTTTCCAAAATGTCCGACTTTCACAACCGGACTCTCCTCTGATAGAACTCCTCTGATAGAACAAAAGAGCAGACTTTCCACAACCGGACTCTCCTCTGATAGAACTCTGTTCATCAGGACCCTACAGGAAAACCCTACCCCTCCCAGAACTTTCTCCAGCCTGTCAAACTTCCTCACATGCACACAGACACGCAGTCACTAAAAACCCTGTCCGAGTCAGTAATCTCCTCTGTGCAAATGCAGTAGTGATTTTATCCTGACAGGCATAGCATCAGCAGGTCCTCCTGCGTAGAAAGAAAGTGAGTGAGCTAGAATGCATTGAAGCTTGAGCATGAAGCAAAAAATATATATATTCCACAGAATGTACCACACAGCAGGGTTGCAAAGAGAAAGTGATGCAATACAATAACTAGGCCAACTAGGAAAATGGAGTGCAGATATAAAATTATATTTTACTAATATGATAATGTTGACATTTGAAGCATTTAGTTAAGAAAACGTCTTTGTGTTGTTCAGGCAATGGAAAGCAGGTGAGTGTGAATTGAGCGGCAGGAAGCCTAGCGGTTAAGAGGGTTGGGCCAGAAACCGAAAGGTTGGTGGTTCGAATCACGAGCTGACTACTGTAGGTGAAAATTCTGTCCATGTGCCCTAATTGCTCCTGTACGTCCCTCTGGAAAGAGTCTGCTAAATGACAAAACATAAATGTGAACACACCACAGGGGCTCACACACACACCATTGTTTGTGAATGTTGTTGACAGCAGTGTGTGGCACACACTGTTTCTACCTGGTTACACATTTTGGAGAATATCCAGAGGTGGAAACTTTCCATGGGAATATATGAGAATGAATGTTAATTCCTTTTAAATGTAGGTGTTTTTTGCATTGGATATATTTACCATATCATATGGAGACAGAAACAAACATTTTATCATAAGTAAACAATTGCAAATGATTAAATACTTCCAATAGAAGAAAAACAATAAAAAAAACTATTGTTACAAATTGAACTTTAATTAAATGAGTTGACTCTTCACATGGGATGATTTCACTGACCAACAAAAGGGAATATTGAATGATCCCTAATGATCCATTGCATCTCCCAAAAATGTTTTCAACATCTAAAATGATCTCATCTTGGTCTCATCTTTACTGTCACTTTCCAACCTTGAGGATGGCTTGTTGTCAGGCTCAAAACGCCTAAGAAAAAGCCAATTTGTCAACTCTTGGTCAGCCTGTAGCATGCTATGGTGTGTGTGTTCCCAAACAAGGACCAGTTGCACTCTGAGACAGCTGATGTTGGTGGGATTTGGAGGATGGAGGCAACAGGGGAAAGAGCCTCAGATCCACAAAGTCCCTTCCACCAGGTGGCTGATGTTGGCACGAATGCCATATTGCATCTCCATCCCAAAGCCCTTGCTTGGAAGTGTACTTCGCCAGACTGCCAAGAACCTTGCCCTCATCCAGGCCAAGGTGGCGAGACATGGATGTGATTACACCATAGGCCTTGTTGATCTCTGCACCAGACAGGATGCTCTTGCCAGCATGCTTGGGGTCCAATATACGCTGCGGCGTGTATGGGCTTCAGGCAGAAGTCTTCACGCTTTTTTTATGCATTTCAGAACTGCAGTTTCCTCTGCTTGGAGCAACAGTGAAGTGGGCAAGGCAGTACGGATTTCTTCCTTGCAAGGGGAGTCTGAACATCAGACAGGATGGCATAGTCTCCCTCAATCCGGTCAATGGCTACAGGTTTCAGGAGTTTCAGGCTGCTTACCTCTCTCTCCCAAAAAACATCCAGGAGGATCCTCTTGATGGGGCTGTGATAAAGGAATTTGTATGTTTAATGTTAATGACTAAGATGTTTCACCCTGAAACTGTGTAATGTGTAAGATGTATTAGAAATTACATAGACAATGTTTAGAATGTTACCATTTGGTAAATGAGTCAGGATGTAGTTCTTAGGCTAGCAGGAGATTAGCCATAAAAGTTTACCACCCTCATCTATCAGAGTGGGGGTCTTGTCCCTGAGGTGTAAACATTAGCCACTGAGGGATGCCTTTGAGGGGAGTGACCTGAGATAACAGGACAGTGTTTTTGAAGGCAGATCCTGAGAACTTGCAGGCCATAAAACAGGGTGGGGGCTTGACTGTGAATGGATTTTATAAAAGGTTCTGTGTTTTTTCTTTCTGGAGAGCTCTCTGAATAAACGACTGATCTGTTGCAGACTTAAGACTTTGCTTAATTCTTTATTAACCAGAATCTTACAACCTCTGGGAATTAATCAAAGCTAGAGTGATAGTTCATTTAGAACATTGAGACAGAAATTCTCGTGACAGGCTGTCCATATCGGCAGACTGATATGGCCATTTCTTGGAGACTCCTTCACCTACAGGAGACTGTCAAACATGATGACACAACCCCAACGGGTTTTACCTTATTCTTCTCACTTTACTTGGTGAGAAAGACTGTTGCTATAACTTGATGACCCTTCATATACCTAACCATTTCCTCAGCTCTCTTGTAGAGTGTATCCATTGTTTTCAGTGCCATGATGTCCTTGAGGAGCAGATTCAATGATATGAGCAGCACAGCCAATAGGTGTGATGTGAGGGTAGGACTCCTCCACTTTAGACCAAGCAGCCTTCATGTTCGCAGCATCGATAAGGTGTCTGATTCATAATTTTCACCTCAAATAGAAGTAGAGGGACTTTTGTCAGAGGTTGCTTGTTGTGAGCGTTGAGGGATCGTGCACTTGGCAACTTTATGCACTTGGCCAGATGATTCTGCATCTTTGTTGCATTTTTCACATATGATTTGGCACAGTATTTGCTAATGTTCACAGCTTTTCCTTCTACATTAGCTGCAGTGAAATGTCTCCACAAATCAGATAGTGCCCGTGGCATTTCTGTAAAGATGAGAAAACAATGAGTAAAAAAATAAAACTAATATAATTCCATGTACAGATAAATAGTTAAGCAGTTAAAATTAAACCACTCCTTTGTAAGATACATGTTTTAAAATGAAACATGTATGGAAACAGGTGAATAAACACTCGTAGTTAACAGGCTCAAGCAAGCTAAAACCCACATGGTTGCAAAAACTAACTAGCAGAAAGTGTTAACAAGTTTGAAATTATTTAAACACTTTGCTGTACAGTCGTGGCCAAAAGTTGAGAATGACACAAGTATTGGTCTCCACAAAGATTGCTGCCTCAGTGATGATGATGGCAATTTGCATGTACTCCAGAATGTCATGAAGAGTGATCAGATGAATTGTAAAGTCCCTCTTTGCCATGAAAATGAACTTAATCCCCAAAAACATTTCCACTGCATTTCAGCCCTGCCACAAAAGGACCAGCTGCCATCATGTCAGTGATTGTCTCGTTGACACAGGTGAGAGTGTTGACGAGGACCAGGCTGGAGATCACTCTGTCATGCTGATTGAGTCAGAATAACAGACTGGAAGATTTAAAAGGAGGATGGTGCTTGAAATCATTGTTCTTCCTTTGTCAACCATGGTTACCTGCAAGGAAACACGTGCAGTCATCATTGCTATGCACAAAAAGGGCTTCACAGGCAAGGATATTGCTGCTGGTAAGATTGCACCTAAATCAACCATTTATCGGATCATCAAGAACTTCAAAGAGAGAGGTTCAATTGTTGTGAAGAAGGCTTCAGGGCGCACAAGAAAGTCCAGCAAGCACCAGGACCGTCTCCTAAAGTTGATTCAACTGCGGGATCGGGGCACCACCAGTGCAGAGCTTGCTCAGGAATGGCAGCAGGCAGGTGTGAGTGCATCTGCACGCACAGTGAGGAGAAGACTTTTGGAGGATGACCTGGTGTCAAAAAGGGCAGCAAAGAAGCCACTTCTCTCCAGGAAAAACATCAGGGACAGACTGATATTCTGCAAAAGGTACAGGGATTGGACTGCTGAGGACTGGGGTAGAGTCATTTTCTCTGATGAATCCCCTTTCCGATTGTTTGGGCCATCCGGAAAATACCATGCCCAGAGAAGACAAGGTGAGCGCTACCATCAGTCCTGTGTCATGCCAACAGTAAAGCATCCTGATACCATTCATGTGTGGGGTTGCTTCTCAGCCAAGGGAGTGGGCTCACTCACAATTTTGCCTAAGAACACAGCCATGAATAAAGAATGGTACCAACACATCCTCCGAGAGCAACTTCTCCCAACCATTCAAGAACAGTTTGGTGACGACCAATGCCTTTTCCAGCATGACGGAGCACCTTGCCATAAGGCAAAAGTGATAACTAAGTGGCTTGGGGAACAAAACATTTACATTTTGGGTCCATGGCCAGGAAACTCCCCAGACCTTAATCCCATTGAGAACTTGTGGTCGATCCTCAAGAGGCGGGTGGACAAACAAAAACCCACAACTTCTGACAAACTCCAAGCATTGATTATGCAAGAATGGCCTGCCATCAGTCAGGATGTGGCCCAGAAGTTAATTGACAGCATGCCAGGGCAGATTGCAGAGGTCTTGAAAAAGAAGGGTCAACACTGCAAATATTGACTCTTTGCAAAAAACGGAATGTCATTGACAATGAAAGCCTTTGACACTTATGGAATACTTGTAATTATACTTCAGTGTACCATAGTAACTACTGACAAAGATCTAAGAACACTGAAGCAGATAACTTTGTGGAGACCAATACTTGTCATTCTCAAAACCTTTGGCCACAACTATAGGCTACTATTTACTAGTTAACAACAAATCATGTAGGTCATATAAAATATATTAATCCCACCCAGAATTGTAATAAATTTACCAGAAAGCATGTAACCCTTGGCTCAAAAGCATCTCAGTGTGCAAGACCTTGAGAATCAGCCGAACATGTGATGGAAGAGTGCACTGCACATGTGATGGAAGAATGCACTGTGCATGCAGAGGGTTGTAATTCCATTGAATTGGGGAACCAAAATATGCCACAAGAACTAGAATTGCCATGTGCTTTGTGTATCCCACAAAAAAGGTTCACTGTTATAAGTAAGGTTCACGTGCACCCCTCATATTGCACAATTTAAGCAACATTTCTTAAATTCCCAGCCTTAACTTCCCATGGAAAACTTCAGGAAAAAGACCTGAAATTTACTGGAAAGTTTCCGACCCTTTGCAACCCTAGTCGTATGCATATTTTTGAATAATTGAGGTCCCCTACTACTAGAAAAATCATGAACCAGTACTGAACAGTATTACAAAATACAATGGTGCTTGTTGGTGTTTCTGTTGGACTTGTCTTTGAGTTACTCTTTTTAGATTTTTATTCTAAGTATAAACTGGGAACTTCATGGTGGTCATTCTCCACTCTTCTGTATATTTACTAGGAACCAATCGGAAGCAAACGGAGGGGCTAACCTGAATGAGTCCAATAGAAAGTTGTTTCGATGCAAAACGCTCGGTTTGTGAAACATTTCCCTCCTCCCACCCACTACTATTATGCTCCCTCCCTCTCCCTACCAATCTTCTCTTCATCTTTCAATCCCCATCCCTCTATTCTTTCATCCTTAAAGGGATACTTTGTGATTTTGGCAATGAGGCCCTTCATCTACTTCCCCACAGTCAGATGGATACCATTTTTGTGTGACCCGTATAAAAAAGGATGTTCGAGGAAGTTTTGCAGGCAGTCATTGTAAATAAGAATTTGTTCTTAACTGACTTGCCTAGTTAAATAAAAAAAGTGACTGGAAGTAGATACCGTAGACTTTGTCATTATGCTAACGCTAGTTAGCAATTGCGCTAGTTAGCTACACCCTTCAAACTGCAGGCAGAGACATAAAAATAGTTTCCACAGGTTAATCTGACACATTGCCAAAATCCCAAAGTATCCCTTTAAAAATAACACTTGACACCTGAGGCAGGTCTGTGTTCCTTCCCATAGACCTATACTTAACAAAAATATAAAAACGCAACATGCAACAATTAACAGTTTTACTGCACTACAGTTCATAAGGAAATCAGTCAATTGAAATAAATGTATTAGCCCCTAATCTGTGGATTTCACATGACTGGGCAGGGGTGCAGCCATAGGTGGGCATAGGCCCACCCACTTGGGAGCCAAGCCAGCCAATCAGAATGAGTTCTTCCCCATAAAAAGGGCTTTATTACAGACAGAAATAGTCCATAGTTTAATTAGCTGTCCGGGTGGCAGGTCTCAGACAATCCTGCAGGTGAAAAAGCCAGATGTGAGGTCCTGGGCTGGCATGGTTACACGAGGCCTGCGGTTGTGAGGCCGGTTGGACATACTGTCAAATTATCTAAAAACGATGTCGGAGGCAGTTTATGGTAGAGAAAGTTACATTAAAATGTTAGTCATTTAGCAGACGCTCTTATCCAGAGCGACTTACAGTTAGTGCATACATGTTCATACTTTTTTCGTAATGGTCCCCCGTGGGAATCGAATCCACAACCCAGGCATTGCAAGCTCTATGCTCTACCATCTTAGCTACACGGGACTGCTATTATTTCAATTCAATTCTCCAGCAACAGCTCTGGGGGACATTCCTGCAGTCAGCATGTCGATTGCATGATCTCTCAAAACTTGTGACATCTGTGGCGACACATTTTAGAGTGGCCTTTTATTGTACCCAGCACAAGGTGCACCTGTGTAATGCTGTTCAATCAGCTTCTTGATATGCCACACCTGTCAGGTGAATGGATTATCTTGGCAAAGGAGAAATGCTCACTAACAGGGATGAAAACAAATTTGTGCAAAACATTTGAGAGAAATTAGCTTTTTGTGCATATGGAACATTTCAGGGATCTTTTATTTCAGCTCATGAAACATGTGACCAACACTTTACATGTTGCGTTTATATTTTTGTTCAGTATAGAATGACTAGAATGGACATTCTAATTCTGTGTTCACCTTACTTCATTAGAACAGTAATATAATTACTATTTATATTATATTTCTGTGGCCAAAATAATAATCATTTGTGATTCAGTCAGATGATCTGAATAAGGAAGTACCAGGACTCCTGCCTGTACAGGAAGTAACACTTACAGTACGACAGGCAGGTCGGTCTAGGGAGCGCTCGCTCACTCTCACAACAAGATGAAAAGCAGCACCTGAAGGATTGATCTTGACACGCGCACCCCTCATATTGCACAATGGCAGCACGGAGGTATGAATACCTGCCTGGCTAACTGACTGGTGTCAGGAAAGCATCCATTGATCCAGAGTGTGTGTGAGAAAGAAGGCGCTGAATAACACGAGATGGCAGGATGCCAAGAGCATTGTGCCACTGTTTATAATCCAGCATCAAGACTCAACGCTTCAGAGGGTGTGTGTGTGAACTCAGTTACAGGATCATTTATGGCTCTATTACCAGTCTGTCATGTCATCTGAGCATTATAACATTCAGATTGGGACATTCAGATTGCTGCAGTAACAAATTGCATTTATATACAATTATCAAAGGGCAGGTTGCTCAATCAAGAGGCATCTTTACAGCTGGCACTTGTAAACCAAAAGTCATTTGCCTGCTCACTGCCCAGCCAAAGGGCAACGTGGTGGTGGGAGGAGTGAGATGAGGAGGTTAAGTTACGTTACTACTGTAATGACAGGTCTAGGATAACATTTCCCATAAGTTAACCATATAGTTAACTGCGCTAAAATAATCCCAGAACAGTAGTTTTAAAAAGGGGCCCGAGTGTGACAGATTCTGAACAGATCTCGTTACCTTAACCATAGTTAACCATGATGTTATGGTCATGGGTAACTGGACCCAAGTCAATTGTTGACAGTATACATAGAGCCCAGAGTTTTTCCTGACCATGTGACTGACCAGGAAATACTAATGGACCTTTGTTTATAAGTTATAAATTGCTCCTCAAGTTTTTCCAGATCAGGACACATGTTTAAGAAAAACTCCTGGCTCAATTTTATGAAAATTACAATGCTCTGTGAAACAGGAGCGGGACTAGGACTATATGAAGTCTTTTCATTTGGGACACAGACCAGGCAGAACTGCCTTGACTTGCTCCGCTAATGCGGTTTAGGGGCAAGTCCACAGTAACAGAATGTTAAATTAGCAGTCCCTCAAGGATTTTGCGGGGATTTTTGTAAATGCTTCATTTTTCTGCTGCAATTCTGCACTTTTTTTAATGGCAATATCCAATGATTTTGTCCGAATTGTCACGAAAATGCACTGACATGGATGTTTTACGTGTGGCTTGATTGAAACATATTATGCGGCTAATGTAATGTGATTGGTTGAAAATGCGAGCCCTCTTTTTGTACTGTGGTGATGGGTCAGTTTTATGCAATAATATTGCAATGATTTGACCGTTTTATGCAGAAATAGTGCAGCGATTGGTCTAATTTGAAAGCCAGTCATCGCATTACATGTGAGGAATTGTTAATTTAGCACAAAAAGGGACTGCAGTAGTTATTGTGCATAGAGTTGTATAATCTGATTATCAGTAGCATTCTGTTCTCTTGGAATTGCCTTTTGAGTAGGGCTAACATCTATTTCTGCATGCAGACCAACAGGCCAGGAACAGGTATCACTTTCACACCAAAACACTGTTCCCTTCCCTGTAATGTGTGCTACAGGGGTTGGGATGAATTCAATTTAAATTCTAGTCAATTCAAAAAGTAAACCAAATTCCAATTCCAAATTGTCCTCATTAAAAATAATTGGAATTTCAGTGTACTTCCTGAATTGACCCCAAACATGGTTTCCCACAGACACAGAGTTCTGGTGGGAGTCAATATGGTATTGTGGTCACTAGTAGCAAAATCATCATGACCATCACCACAGTGTGTGCGCAAGCCTACCTTATCTAACTCTTTGAGTGTCAGGTATTTAGAAGATGGTTTTTTCTAACATTATTTTATTAAAGAGTGTTTCTGGAAAATGTCCTTCCAAAGAAGGTTCCTAACTTAAGTCTCCTTCACACACACAACAGTAACAAGCCAATAGAGAGTATAGTAAAGGCCAACTAGACACTAGCCTACAAGACCTGGGTTATGTCCCAAATGGCACCCTATTCCTTATATAGTACACTACTTCTGACCAAAGCCTCATGGGAGCCCTGGTCAAAAGTAGTGCAATAAATAGGTTGCCGTTTGGTACAAAGATATTGTTACCCGATGCATCAGGTAACAATGCAAGGTCATCATGTTTCATGCTTGGTGCCAATGATGACCTTAACAGGGACACATGCTCAAACTGTCCAAACTGAGTTTAGAACAAAACCTAGACTTCTTAAAACAAGTCATAGGCCGAGCTATTCTGGACCCATTTTCACAAAGCGTCTCAGAGTAGGAGTGCTGATCTAGTATCAAGAACCTTTTGTCCATATTAATTATGATCAAGAAGTGAAAACTGATCCTAATATCAGAAACTTACTCATAGGCTTTGTGAATGGGCTACAGGACAAGCCCTGATCTCCAAACTCTTACATGTAATGTATAGGTAACTTACCTTGAACACTTCTGAGAAGAAGCCCGAGCCAATCTTCTCGCAGATGAAGTCATCTATCCGGGCCAGGCTGGACACGGCGCTGCGTAGTGCCCGGTAGGACGATGGCCTGATCCGGTTCGGCCCGTGGACCGCGTGGATGGGTGGCTCCGCCGCCTCCTGGCACCGGTCCGGCTCGACCCGTTCCATCTCTGTTATCCCGGTACTTGGAGGGGGACGACGACGTGCACGCAGTTTAAAATCCAACGTTTCTGTTTACATTTCTCATGTCCTCCGCAGCAGCACGAGGGTCCCGTAAAACGGATGATCTGCTGATTTTCAGAACGAGGGTGAAAGACCGATTAGTGAAATCCCCTCGACATCTAACGCAAAGAATTGCTATATGTGTCCTCAAGTTCGGATATTTCTTTAGAAAGTAAAGTCTACACAGCTTCCTTCCATCATTGCCGCATCCGGCTTGGTTGTGCGCGGCGTGTAGGATTCCGTGACTAAAGATTTAGGCAGGCTATCCCCTCGCTCTCTCCTCTACCCCCTGCTGTAACTGCGCACTCTCAGGCTGCAGCAGTCAAAATCCGCTTCCTCCAGTCTGCATACGTATGCAGCGAAAGGGGCTCCTATTCTGTACGAATTGAAACCGGATTTTCAGTGCGTATTTGTCGAAAGAACGCGAAACAGCCTCGCCTTTCGTTCGATGAGGACATGAGAACAGAATTCCCTGTAAAATAGAAAATTGGTTTTTACGGTGGCTTGCCGGTTATTTGTGTAGCATAGGCCTACTTATCTGTGTCTGGTCTGTCCTGATACAGGTTGATCATGACTCAGTTCCATTACACTACACTATAATACACGTAAGGGTCGTCGGACATGGGAGTCTTCTGTGCCGGGAGTTTTGTTAAGAGCCCCGACCCTTGGTCTGAACATTAACACGCATTGCTTGCGGTAAGGTTTTGGAAACATAAGGATAAATAAATAAATAATAATAAACTATCTTAAATTGATTTACACCTTTATAGGGTAAGGGTTCCCACACGGCAATATTTCCATGTTACAGACTGATGCCTGATGCCAAACTGTTGTCAGTGACAAATACTGTCAGCTGCAACTGTTAGAATCGGTTTTTAAAAAAGTGTACAGTAAAAGTGTGTATTTTGTATTTGTGAAATTATTTTGGTGTGATATGAAAGAGGGCTTTGTGTTTCTAGGACCATACATCAATTGAGTATCGATTCACGTTTAGACGGAGTATTTCCTAAGAGCTAGAAGCATTTCGTTACACCCGCAATAACATCTGATAAACACGTGTATGTGACCAATACAATTTTATATTTGGCCGTTTTTGTTTCCAGAGACAATTCGCCTTTAAAACAGAACATGTAAGGTCTTTGGACTATAGGAAGTAATGTTAGGCTACTTTAGTCCATTATTGGGATAGGAATCAGTGCGATATCGCCTTTTAGACATACTTTAAAATGGGCTACATAACTGTTATAACTTATAGGCCTAACCTGAGGCTATGAGTCTATGCAAACATACAGTATTTTGAATGATCACTCAATAGAAACGAGACTGCCAGGCTGTACAAACACAGGCACATATTCAGGTTGAAAACAAACAACCGGTGGGAGGGCGGCGAGAGATTGATGCTGTTGGTAAACAGTGAGTGAACATATTCGTGAGACCTTCTGCTACCTTCAACTTGACTGCGGGTCGTAAATTATAAATGCCGTTCTGGGCTGAGTTTAAGTCATTTGACAGTCTAGTCTCCCACGCAATTCGATATGCACTAAATATAAGACTACACTATTTCAAAATAGAAAATTATGACAAAAACACTATATAGGGGAGGAATCATGCAAACGCATGAATGCGACTTACCTGCAATTGATCAAATCTACAGGTAGCCTAGACTACGGTGTCTTCAGCCTCTTGCGCCCTGACCCGACCGAGGTGTTGGGTTACCGGGCATTTTATTTGACTAATTAATCAGCCTTGTCTACCGTCCCGCTGCAGCACAGTTCTCGTTTTACCTCCTCTTGCCTCCATTTGTCTTGGTTCGGCAGTGCACGGAGAAAACAGAGCGACTGTTAGTGTGGCCTCTTATTGGTGGAGAATCCGCTGGGCGGGGCCATACGTCATCACCTTCAGAAACTTCACCTGCGGGGGGGCGGGGGGGTTTAACACGCATTTTCGGCAAGTCAAGGTAAACACACTGCCTGTCATAGTGCACAGTATATCCTACAGTAGGCTATGCAATTAAATTAAATTAAATCAATCAAATGTTTTTTATTAATCCCATTTTACATCAGCAGTTGTCACAAAGTGGTTTACAGATAACCTAACCAGCCTGAAACCCCAAAGAACAAGCAATGCAGAGGCAGAAGCACAGTGGCCAGGAAAAAACTCCATAGAAGATAGGAACTTAGGAAGATACCTAGAGAGGAACCAGGCTCAGAGGGGTGGCCAATCCTCTGTAGGCCTACCGGGTAGATCAAATCAAATCAAATGTTATTTGTCACATGCGCCGAATACAACAGGTGTAGACTTTACAGTGAAATGCTTACTTACAAGCCCTTGACCAACAATGCAGTTCAAGAAATAGAGTTAAGAAAATATTTATTAAATAAACTAAAGTAAAAAAAATAGACTTGGTGCTCCGGTACCGCTTGCCATGAGGTAGCAGAGAGAACAGTCTATGACTTGGGTGACTTTGAAAAATATTGGGGCTTTTTTGCAGCTGTAGAACGTTTTGAGGATTTGAGGACCCATGCCAAATCTTTTCAGTCTCCTCAGGGGGAAAATGTGTTGTCGAGCCCTCTTCACAACTGTCTTGGTGTGTATGGACCATGATAATTTGTTGGTGATGTGGACACCAAGGAACTTGAAACTCTTGACCCGCTCCACTTCAGCCCTGTCGATGTTAATGGGGGCCATTTCGGACCTCCTTTTCCTGTAGTCCATGATCATCTCCTTTGTCTTGCTCACATTGAGGGAAAGGTTGTTGTCCTGGCACCACACTGCCAGGTCTCTGACCTCCTCCCTATAGGCTGTCTCATCGTTGTCGGTGATCGGGCCTACCACTGTTGTGTCGTTAATGACAGACTCGGTCTCGACCTTTAAGTCTCAACCTTTAAGACTCATCTCTTCAGTAGGTCCTATGATTGAGTGTAGTCTGGCCCAGAGGTGCGAAGGTGTACAGAAAGGCACTGGAGTGACGAACCGCCCTTGCTGTCTCTGCTTGGCTGGTTCCCGTCTCTCCATTGGGATTCTCTGCCTCTCTGACCCTATCACAGGGGCTGAGTCACTGGCTTACTGGTGCTTTCTATGCCGTCCCTAGGCGTGGTGCGTCACTTGAGTGGGTTGAGTCACTGACGTGATCTTCCTGTACGGTTTGTCGCCCCCTCGGGCTCGTGCAGTGGAGGGGATCTTTGTGGGCTATACTCAACCTTGTCTCAGGGTAGTAGGTTGGTGGTCTGTTGATATCCCTCTGGTGGTGTGGGGGCTGTGCTTTGGCAAAGTGGGTGGGGTTATATCCTGACTGGTTGGCCCTGTCCGGGGGTATCATCGGACGGGGCCACAGTGTCTCCCGACCCCCCCTATCTCAGACTCCAGTATCTATGCTGCAATAGTCTAGGTGCCAGGGGACTAGGGTCAGTTTGTTATATCTGGTGTAATTAGCCGGTGTCCTGTGTGAATTTAAGTATGCTCCCTCTAATTCTCTCGCTCTCCCTCCCCTCCTGGAGGACCAGAGCCCTAGGACCAAGCCTCAGGACTACCTGGCCTGATGACTCCTTGCTGTCTCCAGTCCACCTGGTCGTGCTGCTCCTCCAGTTTCAACTCTTCTGCCTGCGGCTATGGAACTTTGAACTGTTCATCAGATGTGCTACCTTATCTCAGACCTGCGGTTTTCAACTCTCTCTCTCTCTACCGCACCTGCTATTTCAACATCTAAATGCTATGAAAAGCCAATTGACATTTACTCCTGATGTACTGAGCTGTTGCAACCTCTACAACCACTGTGATTATTATTTGAATGTTTGAACATCTTGGAGAAAGATCTGGCCATAATGATCCATGTATTGATATAATCTCCACCCGGCATAGCCAGAAGGGGTCACCCCTCAGAGCCTGATTCCTCTCTAGGTTTCTTCCTAGATTTCTGCCTTTCTAGGGAGTTTTTCCTAGCCACCGTGCTTCTACATCTGCATTGCTTGCTGTTTGGGGTTTTAGGCTGGGTTTCTGTATAGCACTCTGCTGACATCTGCTGATTGATTGATGGTGTTGGAGGTGTGCTTGGCCACGCAGTCATGGGTGAACAGGTAGTACAGGAGGGGACTAAGCACGCAGGGGACTAAGCATGCACCGCTGAGGGGACCCAGTGTTGAGGATCAGCATGGCAGATGTGTTGTTGCCTTCAATTACCACCTGGGGGCGGCCCGTTAGGAAATCCAGGATCCAGTTGCAGAGGGAGGTATTTAGTCCCAGGGTCCTTAGCTTAGTGATGAGCTTTGTGGGCACTATGGTGTTGAATGCTGAGCTGTAGTCAATGAACAGAATTCTCACATAGGTGGTCCTTTTGTCCAGGTGGGAAAGGGCAGTGTGGAGTGCAGTAGAGATTGCGTCATCTGTGGATCTGTTGGGGCAGTATGCAACAAGTATCAACTAGCCTATTCAGGGCCCTCAGTTTCCCGCGCCAGTGAGCTCGAGACAGACACAGCTGTTTTTGCAAAGGGAAATTGGAGTGGGTCTAGGGTTTCCAGCATTATGGTGTTGATGGGCGACACTCCACATAGCCCAACCAGACACCTATTTATAACTTTTCTTGCTGTTGACTGTGAACATCGAGGAACACAGCTCAGCGTTCAATCTCAGTGCCACCCTGTGATAAATTGCTTCTTTCTGTAGCCCCATCTCACAGCATATACAGACATAGTTCACATTATAACATGCTGTGGCCACATTCGGCCCTTGGCAACACTTTGTGACATTCAGTACGCACTGCAACATTTGAATAGGCTGTAGGCTCCACAATGCATAATTTATCAATTTGTTTTAATCCACACACAGACTATAGACAGTGGCTATGCCTGAAACATAATACTCAAGTCACACCATGGATGTAGATAATGACATATTCCATGTATTATTCAGTGCTGTTGTTCACTTATTTATTGAGCCTCAAATGTTATTCATTTTGACAACAGGACAGTCTCCTGACTGTGCTTTCCTCCCAAATGCCACTACATTCCCTACATCAGAATTTCCCAAACTCTGTACTCCCCCCGCTGGTGAACATTATTTTCTTTGCCCTAGCACTGCACAGGCCCTACCTCTTAAACCTTGAACCCCTTCCCCCCCTTCTTGCTCTGACTCTACTGATAGCTACATTATTGAGGAACATTTTACTTTCTATGGCTGTAATACAGTTGAAGTCGGAAGTTTACATACACCTTAGTCAAATACATTTAAACTCTGTTTTTCCACAATTCCTGACATTTAATCCTAGTACAAATTCCCTGTCTTAGGTCAGTTAGGATCACCACTTTATTTTAAGAATGTGAAATGTAAGAATAATAGTTGAGAGAATGATTTATTTCAGCTTTTATTTCTTTCATCACATTCACAGTGGGTCAAACGTTTACATACACTCAATTAGTATTTGATAGCATTGCCTTTAAAATTGTTCAACTTGGGTCAAACGTTTCGGGTAGCCTTCTACAAGCTTCCCACAATAAGTTGGGTGAATTTGTTTTCTATAGGATGGAGGTCAGGGCTTTGTGATGGCCACTCCAGTACCTTGACTTTGTTGTCCTTAAGCCATTTTGCTACAACTTTGGAAGAATGCTTGGGGTCATTGTCCATTTGGAAGACCCATTTGCGACCAAGCTTTAACTTCCTGACTGATGTCTTGAGATGTTGCTTCAATATATCCACATAATTTTCCTTCCTCATGATGCCATCTATTTTGTGAAGTGCACCAGTCCCTCCTACAGCAAGGCACCCCCATAACATGATGCTGCCACCCCCGTGCTTCACGGTTGGGATGGTGTTCGTCGGCTTGCAAGCCTCCCCCTTTTTCCTCAAGCATAATGTTTATTATGGCCAAAAAGTTCAATTTTTGTTTCATCAGAACGGAGGATATTTCTCCAAAAAGTACTATCTTTGTCCCCACGTGCCGTTGCAAACCGTAGTCTGGCTTTTTTATGACGGTTTTGGAGCAGTGGCTTCTTCCTTTCTGAGCGGCCTTTCAGGTTATGTCAATATAGGGCTCGTTTTACTGTGGATATAGATACTTTTGTACCTGTTTCCTCCAGCATCTTCACAAGGTCCTTTGCTGTTGTTCTGGGATTGATATGCACTTTTTGCACCAAAGTACGTTCATCTCTAGGAGACAGAACTTGTCTCCTTCCTGAGCGTTATATCCATGGTGTTTATACTTGCGTACTATTGTTTGTACAGATGAGCGTGGCGTTTGGAAATTACTCCCAAGGATGAACCAGACTTGTGGAGGTCTACAATTTTTTTTCTGAGGTCTTGGCTGATTTCTTTTAGTCACGACTGGGTGTGTAGAGTGACCAAGGCGTACTTAATGCGAACTATAACAAAACAAGAACGTAGAACAAACGTAAATACACTTACTCTCACAGACTGACATGGGAAAAAATGAATGAACATACAAACATAAGTAGGATCCCTAATTAGAGACAACGCTTAGCAGCTGCCTCTAATTAGGGATCCAACACAAAACACCACACAGAACTAGACAACCTAGATCTGTCAGACTCTGACCATGGCTACATAGAGGAGCCAAAGGCTTCTCTATGGCCAGAGCCGGACACTTTTGATCTTCCTCTGTCGAGCAAAGAGGCACGGAGTTTGAAGGTATGCCTTGAAATACATCCACAGGTATACCTCCAATTGACTCAAATGACATCAATAAGCCTATCAGAAGCTTCTAAAGCCATGACATCATTTTCTGGAATTTTCCAAGCTGTTTAAAGGCACAGTCAACTTAGTGTATGTAACCTTCTGACCCACTGGAATTGTGATATAGTGAATTATAAGATAAATAATCTGTATGTAACAATTGTTGGAAGAATTACTTGTGTCATGCACAAAGTAGATGTCCTAACCGACTTGCCAAAACTATAGTTTGTTAACATGAAATCTGTGGAGTGGTTGACAAATGAGTTTTAATGACTTCAACCTAAGTGTATGTAAACTTCCGACTTCAACTGTATATGGTTGTCCCACCTAGCTATCTTAAGATGAATGGACTAACTGTATGTCACTCTGGATAAGAGTGTCTGCTAAATTACTAAAATGTACATGTAAAATGTAAATAACCAATTCATTATCAAAATGTGATTATTTGAATCAGCTGTGTAGTGCTAGGGCAAAACACTAAATGCACCCAGGGGAGGGGGCCCTTCCCTGCATAATACACTTGCCTACTTTTGACCAGAGCTCTATAGGGATAGGCTTCTACATAGGGAAAAGGGTGTCATTTGGGATGTAGCCTTTGTCATATGGACAGGCAGTGATTGTGTTGACCTCGCACAACCCCATATGGTAGTGCGCAATGTTTCATTATCCAAACAAATACGCATGGGAGAGCATTTGGCTACTACTGTATGTCTCGTCGTGTTTCTATTGTCTATATCAGGGCTCTCCAAACCTGTTCCTGGAGAGCTACCGTCTTGTAGATTTTCACTCCAACCCTGTTCCTGGAGAGCTACCATCCTGTTTTTAGTTTTTGTTTCACCTTTATTTAACCAGGTAGACCAGTTGAGTAGACCAACTGCTGCTGATACCCCACTAGAGGAGACACGGTGGTTAGTGGTACCTCCTGGGGGAGAGACAGGGCGCTAGGGCCAGTCAGTAGAGGGGACACGGTGGTTAGTGGTACACCCTGGGGGAGAGACAGGGCACTAGGGCCAGTCTCTAGAGGGGACACGGTGGTTAGTGGTACACCCTGGGGGAGAGACAGGGCACTAGGGCCAGTCTCTAGAGGGGACACGGTGGTTAGTGGTACACCCTGGGGGAGAGACAGGGCGCTAGGGCCAGTCACTATGGTACACTGAAGTGTCAGGAAAGTGGATCATAATGAAGTGTGTGTGCTCTCATCCTCTCACCCAAAGGGAATAGAAAATAATGACTAAAATGACTAAATTACTGTGAACATTATGCAGAAAGTATAAGGTTGTATTACTGTAATAATCCCTTATAAGGCAGTCTATTCAGTGGGGTCTATTTAGAAATTGACATGTTTTATAATGAAGTACAATGAAAAGACTCCTCAATATAATGAGATGGGATGAGTTGCCCTGGCTTCCATCCATTATAGTTAAATAGCTTAAAGATAAAAAGATAAATCAATCAAATGGGCCCCTTGAGGCTTATTATTCTGTGTGTGTATGTGGCCTTGTATGCATGTGTGTGTGTGTGTGTGCATGTGTCGGGGTGTGTATGTGAGTTTATGTGTGCAAGTGAGAGAGAGACTATTATCATGTTACCCTGAGTGCTCATGTCAGAAAAGACGTATAAAACACACATCAAATATGACGTTGTGGTATAGCCCAACTGCACTCTATGGATCTCAAACTCAAGGTTTGTAATGAGACAACTACAGTGTTCTATTCACAAAATTAGAATGAATAGAACAGGCATCCCCTTCTACAGATCATATTTCTATTGTCTATCCTGCATGTGGGCTGTTGGTTCTAAGGAAAATGGGCCGTAGAGACTGGATAGACACAAACACAGTCAATTAACAATTTTAAGACGTCCCACCCACTGCTCTCACTCTTCACTGTCTCTACCTGCCCCAACATGTTACTTCTCTATCTACCCTACAGGAGAGAGTGTGTGGGGGGTCTCACTTTACAGGAGAGGTAAAGACCCACTCTCTCCTCAGGTTTCTATGATTGTGTATGTTTGGATTAAATCCTATTGATATTGCAGATATTGGGTAAATCATTTATCCATAAATCCTCATAAGCCTGTGTTTGGGGGCTTTTTGTGATGCTAAATTGTTGCATTTCCAATAAATTAAACAGTTCTAAGAATAGCTTTGGTTAATGTTGATGTTGCATTTCATTTGTCTTTTTATTATGTTGCAGGACAGTAGGTTTTACAGGGTGACTGATATCCATAAATAATATAGGCATAGGACTAGAATAAAATTATCTTCATTATGGCAAATTCAGCAACATTTCATTTAAATGTAATTAAAAACAGGTAAGTGGCTCAACATTCAATACATGTATGTTACTTGCATTGCCCCTTTAAATAAGATGGATGAGAAATTGATTTGTCCTAGTTTCACGGGAATTAAAACATACTTTTTCACGCCCTAAAAGATTTGTGGCCTATGCAATTTTTTCAAATGTAGCCTATAAGAAAATGTCCAGCTATACAGGTAGCAAAATGACCAGATTGCAGACAGAGGCATAAACATTTATCCTACATGGTTTATTCTGCATGGTCCTGGGCACTACACAGCTGACATTGTGGATTGCATTCAGGAGAGGATTACAGCAAATACAGTGATTTGTGTGGAATTGTGAGCGTGCGATGTGCCACTATAATGATTGGTTGTTGTACATATATTTGCTTTTTGTGGTGTACTTGATAGACGTATGTACATTACATATTTTTGTTATGTATTCAACACAGCCGAGGGAAGTGCGGGTGCTGAAGGTTCTCCAGCACTCCCTGTTGGTGAGATGATAAAACTTAAAACATTTGTGGTGTTGCAATAAAAAACTATTTTCTGTTGCATTATTGATATGCATGGGTGTTCTCCCAAGTGGCACAGTGGTCTAAGACACTGCATCTCAGTGCTAGAGGTGTCACTACAGACAACCTGGTTCGAATCCAGACTGTATCACAACCAGCCGTGATTGGGAGTCCCATAGGGTGGTGCACAATTGGCCCAGCTTTGTCCGAGTTTGGCCGGTGTAGGCTGTCATTGTAAATAAGAATTTGTTCTTATCTGACTTTCCTAGTTAAATAAAGAATAAATAAATGAAGAGCTCTCATCTGTGTTGTGCTCAGGACATGCTTGTATCTATTTAGTTGTTGGGGTTTGGAGTCAGACATGCTCAGTTTGAGTTAAATCGTGTCTCTCTCCAACCCAACCCTCTCTCTGTCCCTCTCCCCTCTTCTCTTCTCGCCCCCTTGTGGTGGATATCAAGTGGATATCACCATTTTCTATTTGTTTACAATTCTAAACTTGTCAAAAAGCTTGCAACAAGTATCAACTAGCCTATTCAGGTGCCTCAGAGTTCCCTGCGCCTGTGAGCTCAAGACAGACACAGCTGTTTTTGCAAAGGGAAATGTGTTCAGTTGTTTTATGACATTTCTACTGGATATATGATGTCCTCAGAGCATGACATTTTGGCCTGGTGTATATCAAATACTGTGAGGAACTATTATCATTTTCAATGGTTTAAAAATACTGACTTAGTGGACTTACTGTGTGAGGTGAAGAAAATAATTACTGAGAAGCTCAGCTTATTAGTGGTGGTGAGTTAAGACACTCAGAAATCCGACATCCATCCCCAAATGGGCATTTTCCTACATTTGCGCGCAGCAGGCCAGTTAGCGTACTTTGGTTGATGAATTTGACAAAGAGAATGTGTCAATGATTGTAATAGGAAAATACGTTTCTCGACCAGAGGTGACTGAATTAATGTTCAGGATTATTGATAATAGTTATTGAAATAGTAATCAAGTATAATTTCAAAACATGAGCATGAAAATAGATAATAAACATGAATCATCAAATATCTTCGTTCATGTGATGCCATTCACTTGAATATGAGAACTGATGCAACACTCAATTTATGAAATGTTCACAACACTGTTTATTGGCCTCTTCTGTGTATTTTCCAAACATTAAAATGCACCAAATTGCCTCATTCTTGTGATGCCATTCACTTGAATAAGATAATTTGTGCAACTTCTGACTGTCTTAGACAGACCTATGTTATTGCTATCAGTGCAATGCTTTATTGTATTTTTCCCAACAGGTGTAGGTTTACAACACAAGCATGCTACATACATTTGCCAACCCCCATGTGATTTCTGAAATCCTCCCAACCAAGACCATAATAAATATACCTGTATGTCTGGCTAATAATGAACGAGGCGCCCTGCCTTTATCGTAGCGACCTGGCCGGCAAACACTAGCCACTAAAGGGCGCAAGGGGATTGTAGGTAGTGTTTTTTCTGTGATTAAAATGGTTGTGTTATGTCTTTATGTTTTAGTAATTAAGCTAATGTTATGTGTTTATGTTTCCTTAAGTGTCTTAGTTCAGGTTATGGAGGTAGTGGAGAATGTTAGAATGCCTACCGTGACCGAGCCTTGCATGGCCGGAGGTTGTATTCATTGTTAATAATTGAATCAGGGAGAATAAAATGTGAAGTTCCTGAAGTCGTGCGGTTTATGGGGCACAGGAACTCTCCAGTAAAATGTAACTCTGTCTCATGCCATCTTTTTCTGGCCGAGCTCGCCACAATATGTTAGATTGCAGATATGTTTGGATGGTTGTTTTTTGATGGTTGTAAGTCGTCCGTCAATTTTACTCCCAAGTTTTGTTATATTGCTATACAAGTTGGCTATATTGCATCCTAATGGTATGGCTAATGAAATGCATCCACTTGCGTGCAGTCTGTTTCGACTCGAGCAAATCAAATGCATTTATCTGATTGGCTACCTTTCACGGCGGGAAACTTCCCGTTGACGTGCCCTCTGGTCCTTGCTATCCGGGATCCTTGGGACGTCCTTATCCGTTGAACGTGAGGGTTAATGTTGGCAAGCGTGGAAAGGGACTGCCAAAAAACGCGCGAGGGAGTGTATCAGGGCTAGCCCCAAAATACCTTTTGCCCTTGGAACGCTGAGCTCCCCCATTGTTTTCCTATGGAAAGGCATGCTGGTATATTTCACCAAAAACCTCTCAATGTGTATATTTATATTTTTCTTTCAAGTAGGACACCATTTTAATCTCTTCTTTCTAATTATGTAAGGCTGGGCAGTGTATCTCATTGGAACTCTGAGGATGGCCCATTGTTTCCCTATGGGGAAATTCTACACAGGTAGGGAGGGAGTCATTTAGCAGAAGCCCTTATCCAGAGCAACTTACAGTAGTGAGTCCATTTCATTTAAAAAAAAGAAATGTTCATACTGGTCCCCTGTGGGAATCAAACCCACAACCCTGGTACCATGCTCTACAAATTGAGCTACACGGGACTACATGTCTATCTAATTCACCAAATATCTATCAATGTGTATATTTAGATTTTTTTATGGTCTGCCAGTTTTGTTCACAAACATAACAGGCCCTAGCCATTTCACTATTCAAATATTTGTATTCCTTTTCATGGATTATTATCATAGTTCAAATTTTCCCCTGTGCATTCCTCCCCCATCCCCCTCTTTCTCTGTCCTCCAGGCATACCTGACACTGCAGGTCTGGTGACCCGTCGAGGGGTGCTCTCCGTGGGGGACACCACTCCTGTGGCCTCGCTGAAGAGGGGCTGAGGCCATCCCCCCAGGTGTGACCAACTCCAGCGAGCTCTGCATGTGGTCTGAGTCCCACAACTACCTGTACGGCATCTGCAGCAGCACCTACGACCTGGAGAGGACACCAGGTGGCAGCTCAGTTGTGGTATTATAGCGCTTTTAACATGTAATAACATGGTTATAACATGGGATAAGACATGCTATAATGGTATTACGACTGTGCAGATATAATAACAACACAGGTAGATGTCAGGCCTGTTATATTAAGTGTTCAATTCTTGTCATATCAAGCTTCCTCACACTACAGAAACAGGAGATAGGCTCCTGCCACTATGGGCTATTCTGGCTTGGACAAGGCTTACTTCTCCACCCATTGTCTTCTCTCCTCCTTTCCTGTGGACTCCAGGTGGGCAGGGTACAAATTCTTATTTACAATGACAGCCACTAGAGCAAATTAGGGTTAAGTGCCTTGCTCAAGGACACAGCAACAGGTTTTTCACCTTGTCGGCTCGGGGATTCGGCACAACACCCTAACCATTAGGCTACCTACTGCCCCAAAATGATTCTTCAGTGGCATTTTTTGCCATAAAACCCACCAGGTAAGTAAAGAGTACCCTGTGTGTGTGTGTGTGTGTGTGTGTGTGTGTGTATTGGTGTATATGTAGGTGCTAGAGCATACAGTATGTGTGTCCGTGGGCATGTGTGTTATTCACTGTGATATCTTGTGTTATTTGTAGATGGTATCTCATGATTGTCAGTAGCCGCCCCTTGTTCTGTTCGTCAAGACGACTACCTCAATACTGGCCCCATGTGTCGCTTCTCTGAAGACATTCAACAGCCAACTGTAGATTCACAAAGACATCCATCTGTATTTCTACCAGGTGGTGGAATGGCTGGATCAGAGTTACTACAATTGTTATGACTGAGTGTTGGATCAGAGTTATTACTATTGTTATAACTGAGTGTTGGATCAGAGTTATTACTATTGTTATGACTGAGTGTTGGATCAGAGTTATTACTATTGTTATGACTGATGGAGGAACCAGGGAGTCCGGTGTGGCCAATATAAGAGCTGTACACACACACACACACACACACACAGTGGTTCCAGACAGGGTGTATTGTAGTAATCACAGATCTACTGTATAATGGTACTTTGATCAGTTGATTCAGAGTCACCTGTTACTATCTGGTATCTTTAGATTCAAGGTCCCCTCATCATGATGCTATGGCCTAATCAACACATTGACAACATCAGTCTGTGATGTGTTATCTCAAGAATCATGGTAATACATTTTGTTGGTCTGTTATGTGTGTGTGTCTCTCTGTGTGTGTCTCCCTCTCTGTGTGTGTGGTGTGTGTGTGTGTGTGTGTGTGTGTGTGTGTGTGTGTGTGTGTGTGTGTGTGTGTGTGTGTGTGTGTGTGTGTGTGTGTGTGTGTGTGTGTGTCTGTGCGTTCCAGTCCTGGACCTGTGTCGTGGAAATTACCACCAGGGATAACTGAAGTCAATCTTAAATGAATCATTCTTTATTAACAGCAAGCTGGAGAAGTCACAGTCAAACTTAGATGCATAAAGTACCGGTCTGAAGTGAGTTCTAACGGGGCAGTCCATTAGTTCTCTTATATACTGTTTACACAGTTATATTTGTATGATTGAAATTATTCATAGTTCATCATTAACTTTGTTAAATGTATGGTTCAAACACCTTTCACTGAATGGAAATGTATAGTTCAAACACCTTTCACTGAATGGAAATGTATGGTTCAAACACCTTTCACTGAAAGGAAATGTATGGTTCAAACACCTTTCACTGAATGGAAATGTATGGTTCAAACACCTTTCACTGAAAGGAAATGTATGGTTCAAACATCTTTCACTGAATGGAAATTTAAGGTTAAAACACATTTCACTGAATGGACATGCATGGTTTATACACCTCTCACTGAATAATGAATGTCTGTTGTTTCTCTGCCACAATCTTCTGTAGGTTACTGCACTGAAAGCTAAAATAGTTAATCACTTGGCCTAAATGTTGTCGGCACAAAGAATGTTTCACGGCTTGTATAGACGGGACGAGAAGCAGAGCGTTGGTGGAGTGACATTCCTTTTTATTATGTTCTTCAAAGACACAAAACAACAAAGGAGAGACAACCGTGAACTGGAGTGAAATGTAACTGACATTGACACACACAAGAATCCACACTCAAGGTGGAAAACAGTGAACATAAACGAAATCCCCAATTAGAGACAACTCAGGACAGCTGTCTCTAATTGGAGATTGAAATCATACAATAATCATACTGGCAAGTTCCAACCGTGGTTCTACAGCTCCCCCCTAGAGGGAGCCAAAGACCAAACCACAGTCAGAACCTGACAGAATGTCTTGTCAGCCATGATTTACTTTGCACTATGAAAGTATCACTTACTCTTTGTGTATTTAACTGCTTCCATAAATAAATACTTTATTCTAAACAGATTATCTGATTATTAATTATTTCCTTGGATACTTGAACAAATAATATGATGTTTTACATAAAAATAATTTGAAATAATATCCTGAAGTGATTTAATCAAACCCTGGTCTTAACCATAAAATAACACCTTTACCCTAGTCATCATTGTGTTGTGTGGTGAAAGGCAAGGACTACCCACCAGTTCACAGTTGATTTTTCAGACACTTAATCCGAGTCTCCCTTTCCATCACGTATTTGAGTGAGACAGATAGAATGAACAAAAGAGACATTAAAAAGTATGTGTACAGTATATTATTTCATAATGATAGCATTTGTTGAACTAAAGTGTTGATGGCTAAGAAAAAAGGAGGGAGGAGGAAATACAACAGATATGTTGTGTGATGACGAGGTAAAGCGTTGGGCCAGTAACCTTTAGGTTGCTGGTTCAAATCCCAAGCTGGCAAGGTGGAAAAATCTGCTGTTGAGCAAGGCAATTATAAAACAACTGCACCATGGATGTCAATTTAGGAAGCCACCTGCACCTCTCTGATTCAGAGGGGTTGGGTTGCATTCAACCAACATATTTTGGTTGAATGCATTCAGTTGTACAACTGACTAGTTGTTGCCTTTGCCCTTTAGAAGGGTTCTCTGGAAGATGGAGGAGGAGGAGGAATTGCAACATAGATGTTGTGTGGTGATGAGGTAGAATGGTTCTCTGGAAGAGGGAGGAGTAGATACAACAGTTATAGCTGATGAACCTTTTTTTTCTAAGAGTGTAGAGCCAAAAAACATGTCCCTTCAAGCTGGGTACAGATACAACAGCCAAGACAAGACACAATGGTTGTTGACGGTTTTAGAATGTAGTTTTATTGATTTGAACTACCCAGTTTTAGAATGTCTCCTGTCAGCTGTTGGCGTCTCCAGGATTCAATATGTAAAACCTTACCTTTAAGTCTTAAGGAATTCTGTTCAGTGTCGAAACTACAATCCCACTCCACCTTTAAACTAATACTCAGTCGAATTTGCCTATCCCAAGGACTGTCGATTATTACTTGTCTCAGTAATAATCGGGACTGAAAAAGTCGGATCAACATTATCAAATAGGCTAGACACACCTAGGTGATGTTATCTAAGTCCCCCCATATTCTGATATTTTTGTCCTCCCCAGTTTTATAATTGGAATATGATACAAAACGAGGCACCAGTTTGCTTTAGGGCCATGCGGACGCCTCCAATCGGTCAGGTAGGCTGTTTGAAGTGTTTATCCGACCGGATAAAAAAGTAAATAATAATAATTATGTCCCCCACACTTCTAAAACCAAAGTTGCGCCCCTGCTCAGAGTCTAGGTATGGTGCCTTACTCTATCTAAACCTAACAAGGTTCCCGCTGTTCGGGTCAGCGCTTCCACCATAGACACCTTAATGATAATCTCTCCTGTATGGTTAAACCTCAGATTAAATCCTTTCCCCACTCCTACTAATGTAGTAGTACAATAGGCTGGGTCTAGGTTACTTTATTCCAGAAACAAAGATTCTTATTCAGTTAAGTAGCAGTTTCATGCAGTAAACTGACGAAATTGCCTCATGGGTGGAATGTTATACAATATTCTGTGTTTCTATGTCAAAGATTTTGTTATATTTCAGTCTTCTGTGATGTATACAGTGTAATATTGGGATGGAAACTCAAAATGTAATACATGTTAACTCTATATCTGACATGGTACAGGTGTCTTCTTTTTTTTTTTAAAGCCCATACCCATGTGTTTGAGGTGAAAACTTTTGTTTCAAAGTAGATTTGTTTAAGACTACTGTCATGTCTGGACTATCATTAAAAGTGAAGACTGTAATATTATCAAATCAATTCTCTAGGTTTAATTATTACGTGATTAAACTAATCATGTAAACATGAAATAACTAGGAAGTTGGGGCACCACGGTGTCACACCAGCCTTCGCTTTGGCTCCCTCTCCGGTCCAGCTCAGGCGTTCGGTGGCGCCGGCCTTCTATGTGTCACGGTTAGGAGTGAAGGGACGATACGTGGAGCGCTCGTGGAGTGTCATCCTGGTTTATTTTAATGATGTGTTCTCACAAGGCATATAATAAACAGGAGAGTACACAACTAACTACAAACCAAAACAAAAACACAGTGACTTTCTTGAGTTCTGCAAACAGGCAGACAAACCCAAACAATGATCCACACACAGGTGGATGTGGAGGATGGCTAAATACTCTCCCCAATCAGAGACAACACTAGACAGCTGTCTCTGATTGGGGATCATTAACCTCCCCTACCTGAAGTGAGGACTGGGTTGTGGCTCATCCACTCCCCCTGGTGGGAGTAAGCGGCTTCACCACAACCCGGCCCTTACAGTACCCCCCCTCCAAGGTGCGGGCTCCCGACCGCACATGAAATGGCGGGGTACTGAGGTGGTTGCTGGTGGGGGCTCCGGTTCCGGCTTCGGGCGCGACGCAGGCAGTGAAAGCTGCTCTCTTCCTGCCTCCCCGTTGCACGCCCGGTCCGGTCCGGACCCCGGCGCGATGATTCCCCCCTCAGTACTTCCGCGATTCACCAAGTCCTGTCTGGACCCTGGTGTGGGAGCCCTCGACCCTGGAGAGGGGCTGACGTAATGTCCCAGTTTGGACTTCGATGGAGTGGACTGCTCCTTCACTGGAGCGGAGCAGACTTCCGGACCCGTATCCTTCTCCATCTCTGGAGCCGGACTGAGCGCCTTGCCCAGCCTGGGCACCGACGCAGAGGAGGATTCCAGCCCCGTGCCTGGAGCAGGACTGAACGCCGTGCCCAGCCTGGGCACCGACGCAGAGGAAGATACCAGCCCTGTGGTTAGGCTGGTTGCCGGTCCCAGACTGGGCACCGACACGCTATGGAGCTCCTGCTCCACAGCGGGGATGTACGTCGTGCCCACCCTGGGCACCGACGCAGAGGTGGTTTTCACCTGATGGAGGAACCAGGGAGTCCGGTGTGGCCAATATAAGAGCTGTACACACACACACACACAGTGGTTTTTAATCACTTGGCCTAAATGTTGTTGACACAAAGAATGTCTTGTCAGCCATGATTTACTTTGCACTATGAAAGTATCACTTAATCTTTGTGTATTTAACTGCTTCCATAAATAAAATACTTTTTTCTAAACAGATTATCTGATTATTAATTATTTCCTTGGATACTTGAACAAATAATAATAATAATAAATTGATAATACATTAGACTTACATACAGTATATACATGATGTTTTACATAAAAATAATTTGAAATAATATCCTGAAGTGATTTAATCAAACCCTGGTCTTAACCATAAAATAACACCTTTACCCTAGTCATCATTGTGTTGTGTGGTGAAAGGCAAGGACTACCCACCAGTTCACAGTTGATTTTTCAGACACTTAATCCGAGTCTCCCTTTCCATCACGTATTTGAGTGAGACAGATAGAATGAACAAAAGACTAGTTGTTGCCTTTGCCCTTTAGAAGGGTTCTCTGGAAGATGGAGGAGGAGGAAGAATTGCAACATAGATGTGTGGTGATGAGGTAGAATGGTTCTCTGGAAGAGGGAGGAGTAGATACAACAGTTAGAGCTGATTAACCTTTTTTTTCTAAGAGTGTAGAGCCAAAAAACATGTCCCTTCAAGCTGGGTACAGATACAACAGCCAAGACAAGACACAATGGTTGTTGACGGTTTTAGAATGTAGTTTTATTGATTTGAACTACCCAGTTTTAGAATGTCTCCTGTCAGCTGTTGGCGTCTCCAGGATTCAATATGTAAAACCTTACCTTTAAGTCTTAAGGAATTCTGTTCAGTGTCGAAACTACAATCCCACTCCACCTTTAAACTAATACTCAGTCGAATTTGCCTATCCCAAGGACTGTCGATTATTACTTGTCTCAGTAATAATCGGGCCTGAAAAAGTCGGATCAACATTATCAAATAGGCTAGACACACCCATATTCTGATATTTTTGTCCTCCCCAGTTTTATAATTGGAATATGATACAAAACGAGGCACCAGTTTGCTTTAGGGCCATGCGGACGCCTCCAATCGGTCAGGTAGGCTGTTTGAAGTGTTTATCCGACCGGATAAAAAAGTAAATAATAATAATTATGTCCCCCACACTTCTAAAACCAAAGTTGCACCCCTGCTCAGAGTCTAGGTATGGTGCCTTACTCTATCTAAACCTAACAAGGTTCCCGCTGTTCGGGTCAGCGCTTCCACCATAGACACCTTAATGATAATCTCTCCTGGATGGTTAAACCTCAGATTAAATCCTTTCCCCACTCCTACTAATGTAGTAGTACAATAGGCTGGGTCTAGGTTACTTTATTCCAGAAACAAAGATTCTTATTCAGTTAAGTAGCAGTTTCATGCAGTAAACTGACGAAATTGCCTCATGGGTGGAATGTTATACAATATTCTGTGTTTCTATGTCAAAGATTTTGTTATATTTCAGTCTTCTGTGATGTATACAGTGTAATATTGGGATGGAAACTCAAAATGTAATACATGTTAACTCTATATCTGACATGGTACAGGTGTCCTCTTTTTTTTTTTAAGCCCATACCCATGTGTTTGAGGTGAAGACTTTTGTTTCAAAGTAGATTTGTTTTCTTGAAATACAAATACATATGCCACTAATAATCGCTCATTCGAAAAAGTAATGCAATGCATTTACGTGAAGCTGACTTCGATAGTTGGGTTGATGAGGTAAGCCTCTGGTTTGCCCAGTAGAGATCGCCATTGTCCTTTGTAGAGTCTTTCTGATTGTAGTGGCTCTTAGAATGTATACTTAGAAGTACCCTGTAGAGTTGATCTTGTTGAATAGATGCTTCAGATTGTTGGTGTCCTCGTCTTAGACTACGTACGTTTTGAACTGCATACTGATAACGGGACAACTACGATTTATCACATCTGTAGTGATTGTTTCAGAGTTTAACCATTTCCAGCCGTGTAGCTCACCCTCCACGCTGTTGTAGTTTTAAACCATTTTGCAACTTCAGGCTCTCCGTATATAACGACTGGTCTAAAAGAAATTCAACCATTTCAAATGTGTGGAGCAAGTCCTCACAATCTTTCTGGACTGGTAAAAATTAAACCATTTGCAACCTTAGCTTACACCGTGATTTGCGTGGTCTGGTTTAAATTGCGTCACGGGGGCTTTTATACTGGGGGTATATCTCCTCTCTTTCTGCATGTCCAGGGGAAGAGAGTCTCTGCCAGGAATTTATGACCTGCCCTAAAGTCATAAAACTTTGATTTGCCAGTAGATTGTTGACTTGATCCATGATAATGACTTCTAGATAAGATTTTGAAAGTATGATGTTGACATGATCAGTCCAATCAAAGCTGTAGACATATTGTGATTTGACATATTATCTGTGGCCAATAACCTTGAGCCTTCTTGCATGGGCAATTCTAATGTAACTCTATGGCAGCACCCAAAGGGCTTAAATGTTCTAGTTCTACCCTTAGACTTGGCTGTGAGGTAGTGTCCCCATGAGTGACAGAACACTGAGCCAATCATAGCGCAACGCCTCGTATTTTCTGCTGGCTTGCCCCACCACCACAGAAAGCACTGAGCTAGGCTGAACGGAGCAAAGTACAGAGAGATCCTTGATGAGAACCTGCTCCAGGTTGTGCTTCAATAAAGTACTGAGTAAAGGGTCTGAAAACGTATGTAAATGTAATGTTTACGTTTTTTTATTTATATACATTTTCAAAAAAACTGTTTTGGTTTTGTCATTATGGGGTATTGTGTGTAGATTGACGAGGCTGTCACGCCTCCCTTTGGGGAATTCCAATTACGTCGCTCCCATTCGCCGACCTACTAGCTACCACCATTGTTCCCCGCAGCTGGTGCTCGTTACCACTCCGGACTCCCATTATTATTCACACCTGATTGTTTCGCTGTTTTGTTTTATCAATGTTTATTGTAAAGTAGCGTTGCTCTACTTCAGACCTATGTTCTGCGATTATTAAAACATTGGTTATCTTCTCATCCTGCGCCTGCTCTCTGCCTTCCTACACCGTGACAGAGGGGGGGGGGAAATGATTCAATCAATATTACAATAAGGCGGTAATGTAACAAAATGTAGAAAAAGTAAAGGGGTCTGAATACTTTCTGAAGGCACTGTATTTATTATACTCTTAGCACATTTAACTCACATTCTTATAGGACTGACTACCAATAAACCGTTTGTTTCTAGTACAATTATATGAGAAGCACAACATTTAAAACCACTTGAGACCTAGAATCTTTTATTCACTAGAAAATATAAAAAACATCTAACTTTTGAGTCATACCTTGCTTTCATACCGTATACTGTATGTAGGCCTACTGGTATTTTTCTGTTGAAACAATTAAGCCCTAAAAAGGACGCACCATTCCTGTTTTTCAGGAATTGTCAATATCTAAGAAATATTAAGTGTTTCCTGTTGTGTGTGTCTGTAACTGGGTCTATATAAGATGACAGAGGATGGGACTAAAGTGTGGAGTTAAAGAGGAGATCAACTGGAGGTGAAGATTAAGACTGGACTAGTCTGCCGTACTACACTATACATCTCTGGTAAGACTTCTCTGTCTAAACACTGCATGTAGCATTTCTGTGTTTTACTGTTTATATATATTATATTGTTCATGTTGTAAAGAACTTTGTGACAATCTGTCTTTGTAAAAAGTGCTATACAAATAAATGTGGTTGATTGTTGTGTAATAGAATGATGCAGGTGACCTTTATTCAAATCAATCTAGAGTCTTTGGCTTCTACTGTAGTTTTGCAGTCACATTGTTAGATGTGTTTAGGACATAGAAAATAGTCCTATAGGTTATTGCACCCAAAAGTGATAATTTAGAGGAATTGACTATCACAGTACTGTTATTATTATTATTGTAATGGCACTTCGTTCTTCTTTACCACCATAATTGTACCACTTGTTGGAGTTAGTCTAGCAGACAGTATTCGCAACGCGAACGACAAAACAAAATAATTTTCTTTCAAAGGTTTAATAGTCAAACACAAAAATTCAACGCACGGTCAAAAAACTGTGCGTCATATTAACATTTTTGGAAATCGAATCTAATGTATCGTATATTTATATAATTTAAACATTCATAATAACTCATGCATTTAAACTAACATAAACCTTGTAATGATAATGAAATATACATTACAATTCTTAACTGTTTTTAACTAAGATATTATCGATCAACTAGTTCCTTGTTGGCTCTTACAATTATAAATTGTTTTTTTTACTACAAATAACATCTTATTGAGAGTTTTCTGACCCTATGACATCAATAAAAACAAAGGGATTGTTTTTTGTTTAAAGGATCTGTTTAAATGGACTCAGTGAGAGCAATGTCGAAACAAACAGATACTCCTAAGGTAAGAAACTCATCATCACAGCAGGACATTTCTCTGAAAGAAACCACACAATATAATTTTTTATTTTACCTTTATTTAACTAGGCAAGTCAGTTAAGAACAAATTCTTATTTACAATGACGGCCTACCCCGGCCAAACCCAGACGACGCTGGGCCAATTGTGCTCTGCCTTATGGGACTCCCAATCACGGCCTGATTGTGATACAGCCTGGAATCGAACCAGGGTCTGTAGTGATGCCTCTAGATGCAGTGCCTTTGACCGCTGCACCACTCAGGAACCTCATTATGAGAACCATTATGCTTGGTTCTCTTCAAATGCTATGCTACATAGCTGATATCGCTCAAATACACATTGAACACAACCCTTTTCTGATGCTGTCAATACTAAGTTCACCAAATTGTTTCATAATGAAAGGAAACTTACTTCATTATGTTTATGTATACACAATATAAGGGTGACATTTGTCTGCAACAAACCACACTGTATTGTAATACCTTTCTATGAATATGCATCCAGAATTAAGGAATACAATATACTTTTCTGACAAAGTAAGAGTATAAGCTGTCAGAATTACGTATGTTTCATTTATCGTATAACTTGTTATTGAAATGCCATGTTACTTTAGAAGTGCTATGGCTCAATTAAAGACATTGAATAAAATATTTTTCCATAGCTATCAACAATTTAGTTCACCAAAGGGTATCGTCATGAAACAATATACTGTACACATACTTTTTTCTGTCTCTTTTGTTAATTCTGTCAGACTGTGCGTCTGTCTCACTCCATCAATGATGAAGAGATAAAATACGTGACGATGAGGAAGACTCTGATTAAGGAATGGCTGAAAAGTCAGGATATCGACTGTGAACTAGTGGGTACCCCAGTCTTCTCTATCTTTCTATCACTCTCTCTCGTGCATGCGCTCCAGCTCAGACCGCACCTTCTCTCTTATATAACGTATGATGGGACACTGATGTTGAATTCTCTAGATTTGAGATCTCTCTCTCTCTCTCTCTCGCTCTCCCTCTCCCTCTCTCTCCATCTCTCTCCATCTCTCCATCTCTCAGGAGGATGTTCCTAACATAGCGTTGCTGGGGTCAGGTGGAGGAGAGAGGGCAGCAGTGGGCATGCTGGGATCGCTGTATCAGATGGCACAGGACGACCTGCTGGGCAGCCTCCTCTACATGTGTGGGGTGTCAGGCACCACCTGGTACACACACACTATTTACTATTATTCATAGCAGGAAAGTTCATTATGAATGTGCTGAAACAAATTAGGTATCTGGCTCTCTCCTTCTCCATCACACACACACACACACACACAGGTGCATGTCATCCCTGTACAGAGATCGAAATTGGTCATTGAATAAGCGCTGTGATGAGGTGATAGCGAAGCTGAAGGGTCCTACGGTGGACTTGAACGAGGCTGTGAACTGGCTCAAACTGCAGAAAGACAACAACCAAGACTTCAACCTCACTGACTTCTGGGGCGCATTCACTGCCTCCTATTTCATGAAGGAGGTCAGTGTATGGTTGTGTGTGTTTTTGTGTGTGTCTGTCTGTTTGCCTGTGTGTGTGCGTGTTTGCATTTGTGTGTGTGTTTGTGTGTCTGTCTGTCTGTCTGTCTAGCTGTGTGTCTGTCTATCTGTCTTTCTGGCAGTGTGTGTGTGCCTGTCTGTCTAGCTGTGTGTCTGTCTATCTGTCTGTCTGTGTGTGTTTGTGTCTGTATGTCTATCTGTCTTTCTGCCAGTGTGTGTGTGTGTGTGTGTGTGTGTCTGTCTATCTGTCTTTCTGCCAGTGTGTGTGTGTGTGTGTGTCTATCTATCTGTTGGTCTGCCTGTGTGTGTTTGTTTGACAGTCGTTCTTTCTATCTTTCTCTCTCTCTGTTGGGCTGATTGTCTCACCACCATCTCTCCCCCACGACTCTCCCCACGTCTCTCCACCGTCTCTCCCCCATCTCTCCCCCGTCTCTCCACCGCCTCTCCCCCCATCTCTCCCCCATCTCTTCCCCCTCTCTCCTGTATCAGATGAACATTGACTGTCTCTCTAAAGAGGCTCACAGCACCAACCCCTACCCAATCTACAGTGCAATAGAACTGGACTGCAACAGACAGAGTTACACTAAAGGTGACAGTTATGAGGTGTTCATTCAAACTTCAGAGTTAAAATGTATGTTATTTGCGTAGAGATTGCTATTGGTTGATACTCGGAGTGGAAAACTTGGGTATCATCTTTGTTGAACTAGGTTCCAAGTAGAACATTTCAGAGTTCCAAGTGCACTGTGAACGCAGCATCAATCAATCAATCAATCAAATCAATCAATCAAATGTAATTGTATTGCGTTTTTACAAAGAAATTGTCTCAAAGTGTTTTACAACCAGAACAACAAACAATTAATACTATGAACAATATTAACTGGCACTCAACTGTATTGAGTCCTTAGTCAGGCTCTGCTTAGAAGTAGTGCATTATACAGGGTGTCATTTCAGACAAAGCCAATGAGTGTACGTTTCTGTAATTTCCCCACTGTTTTCTGTAGGGGTGTGGTTTGAGATGACCCCCCATGAGAGCGGCTTCTCAGGATTGGGCGCTTTTGTCCCCACTTCCTGTCTCAGGAGCCGTTTTGAAGGCGGGAATCTGATAGAGAAGAGGAAGGAAATGGACATGGTTCTGCTGCAAGGTGGGGAACACACACACACACACACACACACACACACACACACAACCACGCCAACATAGCCACACACACACACAAACGTGTTCCCATTGTTGATATCATTGTTTTTTTTTTACAACTCTCTTAGATAGTTATCTATTGTGGTTTGTTTGTTGCTGGGCAGGTATCTGTGGGAGTGCCTTAGCAGACGGGCAGCGGAACATTGCTGAGCTGATGAACATTATTGCCGAAAAGATCTGGGACTTAATTGGTAAGCTACAGTCTATCATGCTGTTAGCCTGCAAGGCTAGTGTGTAGGATTGTAAGTTGTATTTCAGATCATTGAAACAACGTTCCTTTTGAGTTAATTTGTGATAAATAATATTTATATTTTCTCCTTTACCATATCTTTAGTTGGCAAGAAAGTTTCCAAATCAGGTAAGAGTTTACTTCTCACGTCTCCCCTTACCCCCATGCATCCAGACGATAAAACATCCATCAGACAACGATAGAGACAAAATATAAAAGATAAGTAAAGTTAATAAGAAAAAAAGAAAATGAACATAGTGCATGTATGTACAACACAACCCAGGAACAGACCCAGTACAGAAACACAGAGACACAACGACAACAAAGAGAATGGCCTTCAATAAAAAAGAAACACTAATAATGTAAAACAATACTAGGCAATAAACTACAGGACAATACTAGACAATAAACTACAGGACAATACTAGACAATAAACTACAGGACAAGTGGTAACTTGTGGAATAAACACTGGCTGGAATGTGGTTTTAACCAATAAGCATTGAGGATTAGACCCACCCGCTGTATAATAGACAATAATCTACAGGACAATACTAGACAAAAACACATACCTAGACAAATGATATGTAACATCTCTCAGCATCCCACCCATCCGTCACACCTGCTTAAGCCTTCTCATTTTAAATTATGTTTCTGTGTTTTCCCATGTTTGTTATGTGGCATCACAAACCTCTTTTTCAGTTACGTTTTGTGCTGGCATTGAAACTAACGGTAAGCAGTTTTAACCATCCGACTGTCTGTGTGTGCGGAAATTCAATGGACTGTGCAGAAATAGCATGATTTATGATCTAAGATGCCACATGTATATTCTAACCCCATTCTAATTATGTTTTGATTCTTAAAGCCACAATTTGTAATTTGAACAATGACAAAATGTCAGCCCCGGGATGGGGTTGGGGAAATGTTATGATTCTCAAACTTCTTCTTGCAAGGACTGACAGCCTGTGACATCAATATGGCAGTTTCAAACATATTTTGAGGCAATACAATGTTTGTTCAAGTCCCAGTTGTTTTTCAACATTGGAGTAAAATCAGCCTTATGTTTTGGGTTATGAGAGAAACAAGTGCCTACCATTAGAACAAGAGAACATCCTCAAGGATCGAGGGCGGGACTTGACTTTTTAAATGTCTCAGACAGGGCTACTCATCACGAGAGGTGGGTGTGTTTCCAAATCACCTCCGCTACACTTGACCAACCTGATTTGTTCCGCAGGGGAGGAGAGCATGATGTTGATGTCTGCGAGAGGGAGGGAGGTAGAGGTAGTGTGTGAGTGTCTGCCCTCCCAGGTAGTGAGGTGTGTCTCTGAGCTGATGGAGTACGCTGAGGACCCAGATGAACTGAAGACATGGAAAGTCATCATCTCACTAGGACAGCTACTGGAAGGTGAGGCGCACACACACACACACACACACACACACACACACAGGCAAACACACAGGCAAACACACACATGCACTCACCCTTATCATGACCTGTGTGATAATGTGAATAATGATTCTAGGTCATGTGAGCAGTACGGGTGAGATGCTGTGGAACATGGACGCTGAGAGCTGGAAGAGAACCAGCCTGCTGAAGAGAAAGGAGTTCATAGATAAAGTCTGTCTGGAACTCATCCTCACCTCAGACAGCTGGACAAAAGACTGGGAGGACCAACGCTGCACCTGCACCGGTAACAATAGCATCATATTACTCCAACACCAGGTTAGCCCATTGAACTACAGCCTACATAAGGGTTCCAAAAGGATTATTTGGCTGTCCGTGTGAGAGAACTCTTGAAAGAACCCTCATGGATTCAATGTACTGTAGAATCCCATTAGATTCCATTTATAACCTTTTGTGGAAAGGGTTCTAGATGGAACCTAAAAGGGTTCCACATGAAACCCAAAAGGGTTATTCAAATGGTTTTCTAAACATTGGCTATGTGTATCTACAACAACCTATTCGAGACCCTCCAGTCGGGTTTCTTCCCCCAACACAGTTCTGAAATTGCATTCCTAAAAATTGTCAATGAACTCCTCACCTCTGCTGATGCTGGTGACCCGAACATCCTGATGCTCCTTGACCTGAGTGCTGCTTTTGACACAGTGAGCCATCAGATCCTCCTTACCAGGCTTGATGGTCTGGGTGGTGAGGGCACTGCACTCTCCTGGCTACAATCCTACCTCACAAACCGGAACCCACTACATCTCCCTTAATGGCCACACCTCAGACTTCAGTTATACAGGGTGACCCCCAGGGCTCAGTGCTGGGCCCCTTACTTTTCATCATCTACATCTTCATCAGATCCTCCATCATTTCAACCTTGACTTCCACTACAATGCTGATGACACCCAGATCTACCTCAGAACCATATCCCTCTTAAACCCATCAAATCCTGCCTGTCTGCAATAAAAACATGGTTGCAACAAGATTTTCAGTTCAACAGCGATAAAACGTAACTCATCCTCATTGGCACCAAATACCCCCTTACACAACTTTGACATCATCCTGGACTCTACCCTCTCCTTTGACCACCACATAAGACCTTCTGTCATATCCTCATTCTTCCACCTCCGCAACACTGCCAAAGTCAGGTACTCCCTCTCCCTTCCTGCTGCTGAAACATGCATTTGTTTCCTCCCGTCTTGACTACTGCAACTTGTGTTGTGTAGTGTAGTGGCTTTGCCCCACCAATATTTACATGCTAAAATCGCCACTAGTTACAGCATGCACTTTTGCTATGAGACTGTTGTACTGTCACGTTCCTAAATTCTCTCATCATAGCGGCATGAGGTAATCTTTCTTCTCTTATCCTCTGCAGGTGAAGGGAAGTACAGGGAGACCATTCTCATGTCATCATCCAACACTCTAAACCAGAGAACAGAAAACGGCTGGTTCGCCTCCTCAAGAATATGTAATGTTTTTTCATTACCTTTCTATCCATTATGATTACAATGGAAGGTGTGTGTGTGTGTTTCAGTAAAGGAAGGATACAGAACAGACTACATACTCTCTCCATCACTGATATTATTTTTGACAAGTTATGAAATTGGTGTTTCTCCCCCAGCCTCAATCCTTTGGATTTTAAAGAACATTTCCCCCCTGGTCATTAAATGGGAATGGGGAACCACGCCCAACTTCCTCTTCAACATCCAAGGTACAGTAATATTTGACATCTTCCTAACATAATAGCATAACTAGTATCAGTCATAAACTAGGTTTCCATCCAATTGGCGACAGATATTCATGCAAATATTCTAAAATCCACATAAAAATAATATGCACATTTTGCCACCAGAGATGTGAATTTGATCGATGCTTGACTGCTGGTTGACAAATAAAAATAATCTCGCTCTTTTGTCCATAATAATCTCGTAATGTAGGCTATACCTGCACTGTATCTGCCAGATGGAGGCTAGAGTTCAAGTGCCTATTCCAGAGTGGGCACGCTCGCTATATAACGCAACGTTTTTTGTTGAGAAAACCATCAGAAGAGTTGAAAATGCTCTGGAAACAAATTTAACTTGTATTTTTTTATTCGGCACATGGGAAGTTAACCGCAAAATATATTTTAATGTGCAGTCCGTCATCACGCACAGCCTTGTATCCGCAATAAGTGGTCATCAAATTCACTTATTGCACATAGTAGTGCGCATTTTCAACTCTACTGATGGTTTTCTCACCCAAAGAGTTTGCGTTATTTAGCGAGCATGCCCACTCTGGTATTGGCACTTGAGCTCTAGGTAACAGCTGGCAGATACAGTGCAGGTATAGCCTACATTATGAGATTATTATGGACAAAATAACAAGATTTGTATTTGTCAAATGGCAGTCAAGCATCGATTATCATGTCACCAGAATAAGACCCTCAATATTTATTGGAAAGGAGCATCAAGCTCATCACCGTGTACATTCACCACCCTGTGAAGTTACTTATTTCATATGTAGCCTAAAAAAACTGGATGCTTTCCTGACAAGTCGTAGTGGGAGGACCACACAACGTCATCGCGTGACTCCAGGTTAACTTCGATATGATGGTTATTATATAAATATTTTATGCATTAAAGAGTTTCCACCGACATTTCTTGCATAATTAATTTTACTGACACAAAGATCCCACCTTGTCTGGCCTATTTTCTTTTGTTGACGTTTGGAAAGTTTTCATCAGGCCTGTCATGACATGTTTTATCTGACATAAAATGTGGATGAAAACCTGGTTATAGTCAGGATCTTAGATTTCCCCCATCATGGCAACTTTCTAGCTCATATTCTTACATAGTCCTATGCACACTCACTCTTATATCTCACTCGTTCCATCACTCAGTCCGCCCACCCTGTGTCACCCTGTGTCTCTCTCTCTCTCTTCTCTCTCTCTTCTCTGTCTCTCTCCAGATACTAAAGTTCCGCCCAGCATGGCGTCCAAAGAGAAGATTCACCTGGTAGACGCTGCGTTAATGATCAACTCTCCCTACCCCCCCGTCCTGCGCACAGAGAGGGATGTCGACCTCATCATCTCCCTGGACTTCAGCGACGGAGACCCCTTTGAGGCAAACACACACACACACAATGCTTATTCCTATCCAAGCCTTTCAGAAGAACATGAGGTGCCTAAGGAGTAGGGAGTAGGAAGTAGTGATTAGGGAGTAGGGACAAGGAGATAGGGACTAGGGGATAGGGAGTAAGGACTAGGGAATATGGACTAGGCCAGGGTTATTCAACTCTTACCTTACGAGGTCCGGAGCCTGCTGGTTTTCTGTTGTAACTGATAATTAAATACGCACACCTGGTGTCCCAGGTCTAAACCAATTTATGAATTTATAATGCAATTTGTAAAAAATATTTGAATTCATAAATTGACCTTGTATTACATGATTTGAAACTTAATTGAATGAATGTAGCATTCAGTTTTAAAATTCAATTTTTAGATGTTCAGTTTCAATATGGTAAACATTGCCTCCATTGTCAGTGTATCAAGTTTACAAATGATAATTTCAATCTGATCAAAGTTTAATATATTCAAATTCTGAAATGCGTTCAGATTCAGTTTTGAAATTCAGTTCTCTAAATTTAGATTCAAAACCAGAGACAACATTCTGGTTTTGAAGGAGCAGCGATAAAATAAAATGCTCATGGTGGTAAACAGAAGCTTCTGGCGGTTTCTGAAGCCAATGTGGCATGTTGAATTTGGCTCTACTGTTTGAATCGTTATAGCTATAAGCAATTATGACCACATTCCTGAAAGCTAAGACGCTCTTCTAGAACATGGACATGCCTTCAAATCAAATGTTAATGGTCGCGTACACATTTTATGCAGATGTTATCATGCGGTGCAGCGAAATGCTTATATTCCTTACTCCAACAGCGAAGTAATACCTAACAATACAAACCAATACACGCAAATCCCCAAAAATGTAAAGAAAGGGATTAAGAAATATATAAATATGGAATATCTACATAGGCGTACAGAGGCCCATTATTTGCAAACATCACTCCTGTGTTGCAATGGCACGTTGTGTTAGCTAATTCAAGTTTATCATTTTAAAAGGCTAATTGATCATTAGAAAACCCTTTGGCAACTATGTTAGCACAGCTGAAAACTGTTGTGCAGATTAAAGAAGCAATAAAACTGGCCTCCTTTAGACTAGTTGAGTATCTGGAACATCAGCATTTGTGGGTTCGATTACAGGCTCAAAATGTCCAGAAACAAAGACCTTTCTTCTGAAACTCGTCAGTCTATTCTTGTTCTGAGAAATTAAGGCTATTCCATCCGAGAAATTGCCAAGAAACTGAAGATCTTGTACAACACTGTGTACTACTCCCTTCACAGAACAGTTAATTTGTGGAATTTCTTTCCTTCTTAATGCATTTGAGACAATCAGTTGTTGTGAAAAGGTAAGGTTGGTATAAAGAATATAGCCCTATTTGGTAATAGACCAAGTCCATATTATGGGAAGAACAGCTCAAATAAGCAAGAGAAACGACAGAGTGACTGTTTAACAGTCTGATGGCCTTTTAAATAGACAGTCTGATGGCCGGTTCCCTTCTATGATGATGTTAGAAGGGAGTGTCACAAAAACTGCAATTTGGCCTCCTTAAGAATATAGTTGAATTGTATCATAGCCATTCTAATGATAGGCTTTCCACTCCCTATTTAATCTTACTGACTGTGTTTGAACCAGGTCTCCTGTATGTCACGAGACTGTGTTATCCCACTTAGCTGAAGCCCATAGTGATGAGTTCAGGAAGCTAACAAGGCTTCAAGTCTCCAGCAAGGTTAATCATCAAAAGAGTGTGGTTTGACCTCCTTTGAACTCCTCCTTGAAGAGCAGGCTAACACAGTCTTAAACCAGTCAGTCACATGTTACCCTTATAATGACATCCTTTGCCGGAGACTTAAAACTAACATGTCTAACACAAACTAACACGTCTAACTAACACATCTTCAGGATCATAAGCATGGATCACCAAACCACGCTCTTTGATGAGTAACCTTGCAGGATCTTGAAAAGTTTAATAGCATGATGGGTTGGAATGCTTCAGGATGGCTGTCACGTGTGTTTTCAAGGCAGAGGTCCTGAGTTTGAGCCTCAGTATGAGCTGAATCAAGGGGAAGCGGTATTCGTCCATTACATTAATTTTCGGAACTTGTGAAATATAGGAGACCTGGTTCGAACCCAGTCAGTCACAAGATTAAATAGGGAGTGGAAAGTCTATCATTAGAATGGCTATGACAGGGGTATTCAACAATATTCTTACGGGGGCCAAATTGTGTTTTTTGTGACACTCCCATCCAGTGTTGGGGAGTAGTAAATTACATGTAGTTCAACTAGTCATTTACCTACATTTTGCAGTAGCTTGGTGGTAGTTGAACTAAATTCAAATCGAGGTTGTATTTTCAGTAGTTAATTACTTTTTGCCATGTAGTGGTGTAGCTAACTACTGGAACTACTCACTACTATTTTTAATTAAATATAGGTGAAATAGGCAATAATAATAAAAACATTTCGGCATTAGACCTGCCTAATTTTCACTTGTTTGTAAACAGACAATGAATACAATATCTACCATATTGAAGCTGAATATTTAAATATTTTAAAACTGAAGGCAATGTTTATTCTATTCAGTTTCAAATCAAGAAATACAAGTTGAAATTATATATGATTCAGTTTGTGCATTACAAATTCTAAAATATAACATTAAAAGTAATTCAATATCCTAATAAAATTCAAAATAATGGAATTCAAATACAATTTCTCTTGGCACTGAAATCGCTCAATACTAAGGGTTGTTTTGAAGAGTGACATTTACATAACCATGCTGCTGGTCCTGCTCCTCACAGACGGTGTTTAGTGCCGAAGAGTACGCGAAAAAGCTGAAGCTCCCCTTTCCCCCAGTGAAGGAGAGTGTGAGGGATGAGAAAAACCATCCCAAGGACTGCTACGTTTTCGAGGGGCGACGCCCTGAAGAGCCCACCATCATGCACATGCCCCTGTTCAACCTGCAGAACTGCAAAGGTCTGTGTTAGACAATGACTACTATGATGACTGTGTCTTACTTTTATCCTTGTCTCTCTGACTACGCCCCATTCTGACTTATCTTTTCTTTTCTGTCTTTGCTTTTCTTTGTGTCATGCACCAACTGTCTGCTTTTTATGTCACTAGAAGTATTTGCATCTATGTATTCTAAGTCTATGTGTTCTAAGTGTTATAAGTATATGTGTTCTAAGTGTTCTAAGTCTGTGTTCTATATGTTCAAAGTTGTGTTGTAAGGTTCTGTGTTCTCTTCCCAGATGAGATGGAGATTAACAAGGAGAGGGAGAAGTATAAAACGTTCCAGCAGCACTACGGTGCTTCTGAGATCCAACACCTCCTGGAGAAGGCTCAGGCCAACTTGAAGAAGAACAGAGACAAGATCCTGCAACAGATCATTATGTCTGTCCAACGCAGAAAGAGTCGCAAGTCAGTGGCTCAATGGTCTTTATCTATATCGGTCATGGACCATTTTAGTGTGTGTGTGTTGACTGCTTTCTTCTGAGTGTGATGGCTTTTAAAAACATGCAGTTTCTGACAGATATGGAGGGTAACATTCTCTTGAGACACTTGTTGTTTATCAAAAAAATTTACATTGATCAATCAATTGATTCAAACAGCATTTCGGAGGGTCAGCCTGTGCATCGTTCCGTGATGTAAGTAATTCTTGGATTTAATTTACGTAGTCATTCACCCAGGAATGCATATTAGTATCCTGTCAGTTTTATCTTTTTTCATTGCTTTTAGTATATTGAATGTACAATACATGCATTTATCTATAATTAAACCTTGCACTAAGGACTGTAATTTAAGGGAATTATTATTATTACCCTAAATTATATAATACGCACATTTAGCTATTTAAGTATCTCTTCCTGTCATTTACCTGTACAGTTAATGTAACCATGTAAATATTCACTTACCTGTGCATTTAACTGTACATTTACCTGTACAGTTAATTTAACCATGCAAAATAGCCACTTACCTGTTCATTTAACCAGACTGTATATTAAGTAAACTATTATTACCCTCACTTATATCATACACATCAACGACCTGTATAGTAAAGTTAGCAAATATTCCTTATTTATCTATATCAACTTGCAACTTGTTTTCACCTAACACTCTGTAACAATGTATAGTGTACATATTCAGCCATTCACCCATACTATGCAATGCCTTTTTGCACTCCAGACTTCTTGTATTTTTATAATTTTTCATACTGCCGCACTATTTATCATGTATTGTGCATCTGTCTTTTGTGTATTTCCGTTCTGGCATTTTGCACCTGCCCTGTGTTTTTTCGTAGCTGCTTAGCAAAGAAATTTCCCCTCTGGGATCAATAAAGTATCTATCTATCTATCTATCTATCTATCTATCTATCTATCTATCTATCTATCTATCTATCTATCTATCTATCTATCTATCTATCTATCTATCTATCTATCTATCTATCTATCTATCTATCTATCTATCTATCTATCTGATGGCCAACAGGTCACTGAAGCGTTCACTGTACAGCATGGACCAGGCAAATTCCCCCAGTGCACCAAAGAGACCCCACCAATCAGAGCAGGGAAACCTGGGGTGAGTGTTTTTATTTTTCCTTAACTGTATATTCCTTTGAAGGAATAGATACTTTTATAGTACTCAATAATATAATATATACTGTAGTACTCTTGATGTGGTGAAAGGGATTTAATCTCAACAGACATCAAATTAAACCAACATGAGCAAGGATATCGGCTTTGAATTTAGTGGTGACATTAGCTATACCTTCTCTGTGGAAGTGTGCTCCAAAATATAATTGGCCTGTTTGATTCAAACAATCCACTATTTATGGAAATAACATCATGACCAATTCTATAAAGGTATCATGTTAGAAGATTATTAATCTCTGAATTTTAAATCACATTTTTTGTAGTAAACACTACGGAACGACAAGTCTCCACCCCCCTTTTGCCACAATGCCCCTCCCATTCCGCCCTTTTGCCGCAATGCCCCTCCCGTTCCGCCCAGCACTATGTTTACAACCTGATTTACACACATTGCAGTTAGCGTAATATGTTTTCGATACCATCGTTTCATGCAATGCCAGCACCCTACTCAACTCCTCTCTATTCGTTGATAGAATCTGTGGCTCTGGTAAAATCTGTCTATTTAAATAGACAGTCTGATTTATTGAGACTAGCAGATTATTAATTACCATTTTACACTGGAATTAGCACTGAACTTAGCATCAGCTCACCATTAGCCCTGATGTACAGTACATGTAAGTAATTTAGATTTCCTTTCTCTCTCTGATGACACAGTTACTACCTGATGCCCATTGGCTCCAACCCCTTTCCAATGGGGCCAATCAGCATGCCGTATTGGCCACAGCTGACTCCAGGACAGAATGGCAGTCCATGGGGATATTACTATGCCCAGCAACAGAATGGCAGTCCTTGGGGATACCACCAGGCCCAGCAACCGTCCCAAGTACCAGCCCAGGGACAGAACGCACCACCTCCACCTCCCCCTATGGCTTTCCCCGGGTCAGTGTAACTTTTTTTTACTAGATCTGATTGATACAGTGGTTTTCCAGGTGTTGGAAGTGTTTGTTGTGTGAGTGTGTCTGGGTTGGGGGACAACTCACCACTGACACAACCTTTGACACTAGGTCTTCTTCTTCTCCACCCACAGGTATTTCCTGCTTCCCATGGCCTGTGCTCCCTCCTATCTCCCACAACACAGCGCCCCCAATGGACTACCCCAGACCCCGACATACTAGTGGTGTGCGGGTCAGCTGTTTGTTCACCCGCACCCACCCCACAATTGCTAATAACCCATCTGCAACTGCCCAACTATATGTGATAGTGTTGAAATCTGAGGCCTGCACCTGACCGTAACCCGCAAATATAGAAAACGCGTTGTACAGTCAGTCAGAGATGGCGTAATGATTTTTTGACAGGCCTTTATAGATAGGCCTGTGTTTCTGCTTATAAATTTGGTAGGCTATTTGTTAGTGAGCTTGTCTGCAGCTTTTCTTCTGTCATTACTTGTTGCCCAAGAAGACTAAATAAAGCCTGGCTCACCAGAATAATGTCATAAATCGATAGAATGAATGCTTCAATCTAGTTGACATCTGTAAAGTTTGTTCTCTCTTTACTCTTTCATCTTTGCTTCTCTCACGCAGCAAAGACGTTTAGGGACCGGGAGAAAATGCAAAATAAAAACTAGAAAGATTATGTGCAAAATAACCAAATTAGTTTGACCGATTTTAAGGAAATTAAAAGTTGTTAAAACGTCCCAACATGTTTTTGATGAGATTTCAGTTTGGCTTGGATGCATAGGCTATTTTATGTGGTTGAAATACTATCATCTTTTATGATGCTGATAAAGATAGCACCTTTACAGACGGTCCCTAACCACACATTCATTCTCTCAAGATGCTGAAAGAAATCATATTTCCACACTCCTGTTCCCAAGTCAAAATGTACATTTAGTGTATAGTTTTATTGCAAGAAAAACTTAATTCTGCAGGAGTTAAATTATATCAGGTTATGTGAGAGGTTATAGACCTACAGTCAGTGTCCAGATTTCAGTTAGGCTTCAAAAAAGATAAAATGAATGAAAGAAAAACCTCAATGTAGCCTATAGATATGAATTGCACAAGAATTTTACATATATGGATTTTGTATGCATTGTTTTCTCTTTATTCAACCCCCCCCCACACACACACACACATATAACTGCATGTAATGAGTCAACCTGCTTATCACTACGAGATATGTCCAGGCGTAGGTCTTACTCCTATGCAAGTGATTGCTGCATTACTTGGGACCAAGGTCACCATGGGAACATCTTCACTACTTTGTCCCTTTAGTTTATCTGCCTCCTTTACGTTTTAGTCATTTAGCAGACACTCTTATCCAGAGTGACGTACAGGAGCGATTAGGGTTAAGTGTCTTGCTCAAGGGCAAATTGACAGATGTTTCTTCTAGTCAGCTCGGACCTTTTGGTTTGTACTGGCCCAATGCTCTTAACCTCTAGGCTACATGCCGCCTCAGCTTTTTTAATTTGAATGAATTTATTCTGCTTCTCTTCTGTTTAACAGTGAAGGCTGTGGCTCTACTGTCTATGTGTTGGTTACTGTAAACGTGATTACATTTTGTACTAAGAATGAACCTGAATACAAATTTGTACACTGCAATGAAATAAAAAAATGACAATTTATATCCATAGTCGGTCGTTGTCATTCAAGTGGGTGATTTCTCCTTGTATTTTCGGATACTGAGTTGTTCCTGCTAGAATTAGCACCTTGAAGAAGTTGCACGGCTGTGCATAAAGCTTTGAGCTTATTCTTTTTATTTTCTACTTTTATTTTTTACTTTCCTCTGTATTGTAGATGTTCTCGCTAAATTCCCATTCTTAGAAAAAAAGGGTTCTTCATTTGTCCCTGTTGGGGCACTCTGAAGAACCCTTTTGGGATCCATGTAGAACCATTTTGGGTTCCAAGTAGACCATTTTGGGTTTCATTTAGAAACCTCTGTGTAAATGGTTCAACATGGAGCCCAAAAGGGTTCTTCAAATGTTTAAAGAAATTTCCCCTCGGGGATCAATAAAGTATCTATCTCTCGATCGATTTTTCGATCTATCTATCAAAGGGTGCTCCTTACATTGGCTCCTACAGCAGCCTGGTCTCATAGACTAGACGTAACATAGTAAAAGTCAATCCGGGACACTAAAATTAGGATGATATGTTACATTTGGCATAGTTACATAAGACAGATGGTATAATGCAAATGTCTAGCAACCAAAAAGGTTGCAAGTTCTCCTAAAGTGGTGGACTTCAGGAGAACCAAGTGACCAACTGACTGCAGTCCATATACAGGGAATGGATGTGGAAATGGTTGGGTCATACAAGTTCCAGGGAGTCCATATGGACAACAGGCTGGAATGGGCTGGTAACACCGGGGCCCTGTACAAAAAGGACAAGAGCCAACTCTACTTTCTGAGGAGGCTCAGGTCCTTCAACGTGCACAGTAAACTACTGCATACCTTCTACCAGTTTTTTGCAGTGGTGTGCTGGGGCGCCAACATAAAAGCCAGTGATGCTTCTCGGGTAAATAAGATGATTAGGCAGGCTAGCTCTGTTCTGGGGATTGGCCTTGACACTAGAGGAGGTGGCGGAGAGACGGATCCTGGCCAAACTGCTGGCCATCATGGACAACGTCACCCACCCTCTGCATGCCATGGTTATGACAAAGAGGAGCACCTTCAGTCACAGACTGATCCCACCACGGTGTGCCAGAGAGCGCTACAGGAGGTCCTTCCTGCCAGCGGCTATTAGACAATTTAATGCCCCACCGGGGTGCCGTGCCGTCAGCAACATAGACCTGGAACTGTTGGGGTGTTAGGACCTAGTTTAACAATTATGCATCCATCCGTGAGTAACTCTGGTCTGTAATCACTCATTCACTAAGGACTTATTTATTAAATCAGGTCTGTATTTACATATTTATGTACAGTTGTTATATCATTTCACGTGCAATATTTTAACGCATTCTTGGACTGAACTTCCGTAGTCATTCACTCAGGAATGCATATTAGTATCCTGTCAGTTGTATCTTTTTTCATTGCTTTTAGTATGTCGAGTGTGCAATACGTACATTTATCTGTAATTAAACCCTGCACTAAGGATTGTATTTTAAAGGAATTACTATTATTACCCTAAATTATATCATACACACATTTAGCTATTTAAGTATCTCTTCCTGTCATTTACCTGTACAGTTATTTTAACCATGCAAAATATTCACTTACCTGTTCATTTAACCAGACTGTATATTAAGTAAACTATTATTACCCTCACTTATATCATACACACTTTTAGCTATTTAAGTATTTCTCTTCCATCGACCTGTATAGTATAGTTAACCATGCAAATACTCCTTATTTGTCTATATCAACTTGCACATTTTTTTGCTTGACCAAGAAATTTCCCCTCGGGGATCAATAAAGTATTCTATCTATCAACCAATCAATCAACCAACCAACCAATCGACAACTTTAGCATTTTAGCTAATAAGCTAAACGTACTACTCTTTTGTAACTTTGCAACTATTTAGCATGTTAGCCGTCTGCCTTCCACTGCAATTCTCCATGCTGTCTGTCTGCTTTCCACTGCCATTCTCCGTGCGGTGCTGACTTGAAATGTCAGGTTTCACATCCCTTATTTGCATAGGGAGTGACATGTCACATTTTCTGGCCTATCCGGACAAAGGATTTCCTCTGCCTCAGTACCTCACATCCCCTCATAGGTGGTACTGCCTGGTAGAGTAGAGAGGTGTGCGTCTGTTAATGTGTATTTGATCTCGCTGTGATCTTCTCAGACAGATTTAAAGCTCTCAACTTGTAAAAATACTATGGAGGTTTAATAACCAGGTTTTCATCCAAACTTTTTATGCGAGTTATGCATGTACTGTCAAACCCCATTAAGTTCCATGTATAACCTTCTGTGGAAAGGGTTATCCCACAGCGACAACCAAAGAACCATTTATAGGTACTGTAGGTTGAACTTTCTTCTTAAAGGCATTAGCACCTGCACCTGCAAAGGTAACACTGGCTTTATGACTCAAGACCATGTTAGTTCACTGAGCTGATGCCTTGGAACTGAGTTTTTTATAGGTTTGTGTGTCTGGATGTAAAATGCAGGATGGTTATGTGGTAACATGGTCTTAGTGTAAGTGGGTATATGGCACTAGGCAGCTCCCGAGTGGCGCAGCGGTCTAAGGCACTACATCAGGCTGTATCACAATCCGGGTGTGATTGGGAGTCCCATAGGATTCTTGTTGCTAATGCACATTATTGATAGTACCTTCCACTGACAACTTACCTCATCTTAACCTCTCAAAGTGAATGCCTAACCTTAACTTGTTATGTTTGATACTAGAGCTCTGAGGCATGTGTCAAAGTCGCTAAGCCGCTAACTTTGAAGCAGTTTGCCAATGTGTGTATTTCTTTGTCAAAAGTTTAACATCAATGACATCCGATAACATGCTTTTTCAAACCATGTTACATGCCAGATCCCATTGCTTTTGCCTTGGTTCCGGTGCTTTCTTCGATTAAGCTGCTTTCAAACACCGACCTCTACTGGATTTTTAAAAATATAAATATATACAGTCATGTGAAAAAGTAAGTACATCCCTGGAACGTTCTTTTTTTTCTTCATATTTGGACAGATGGATATGTAATCTTCTTCCAATTTAACAAATCAAAAACAAAAAATAACTTTGAAAATGTTATGCAATTCAAATAAACAAAAATGCATTTTCCTTACAGGGAAAAAGTTAGTACACCCCTACCTTTACTGTCACGCTGTGGATAAATGGGACGATACACGGAGCGTTGGTGGAGCGACATTCCTTTTTATTTACACGTATCTTACTAATAGGTACGAAAATAATAAAGGAGAGGAAAACAAACGTGACTTGTCGATACAAACTAAGTAACCAAACAATGATCCACACGCAGGTGGATGTGTGGAGTGCTTAAATAGAACTATAGACAGCTGTCTCTAATTGGGGATCATTAACCTCCCCATCTTGATGTGAGGACCTGACTGTGGCCATCTGACTCCCTCTAGTGGGAGTGAATTAGGTGTACCAAAACAAGTGCAAATTATTAGAAAACATTAGAGAGAAACTGAGGAGGGTCCAGCCTTCCATAAAGATAAGAAAATTAGTCTGGTTTGGTCTTAACCATATGGGTGTGTGGTAACACATCATTCAAAGATCAAAAGACCTACCCAAGGCCCTCAGAAGAAATATTATTGATGCCCATGAGTCTGGGAGGGGTTACAAATCCATTTCCAAGCAATTCAAAGTACATCATTCCATTTCCAAGCAATTCGAAGTACATCATTCCACTGTCCGACAAATTCCAGACCAATGGCAAACTACCTAGGACAGGTCGTCCCACCAAAGTCAGCCCAAGAGCTGACGGAAAGATGCTCATAGAAGTCTCTAAGATCAAGAGATCTACAGGGCTCTCTTGCCACAATCAATGTTGAATTGCATGGGTACACTGTCAGAAAGAGACTGCACAAACTTGGCCTACATGGGAGGTCAGGAAGGAAGAAGCCTCTGCTCTCAAAAAAGAATATCAAGACAACTGACTTTTGCCAGACAAGACCTGGGTAAAGTCAGTTGTGTCTTGATATTCTGTTTATTCTGTTTTGTTTCAATGTTCCAGCAGCATTATGGTGCGTCTGAGATAGAACACCTTGTGGAGAAAGCAAAGGAAAATTTGAAGAACAACAAAGACAGGATTAAAATTAAGTAAACTTTATGAGATCAATGTGCGCACACTTTGTTTGTCTGCTTCTGGGAGAGTGTGATTGTCCCCTTTTTTATTAGGACTCACTAAACACAAATGCTTTGTTTGTCTGAGTGTTGGAGTGTGCCTCTAGCTATCCGTGAAAAAGAAAATGGTGCCGTCTGGAATGCTTAATACAAGGAATTTGAAATGATTTAAACTTTTCCTTTTGATACTTAAAACGAAAAAGTATATTTACATTTACTCAAGTATGACATATTTATGTACAGTATGAAGTGGGTACTTTTTCCTCCACTGGCCATTATCTACAGTATATCGGTCATGGATCATTTGTGTGTGTTCAGGGCCGGTCCTTGCCATTCTGCCGCAATAGGCTAGACCAAAAAATGCAGCCCCCGCAAAACTAGAATATTCCCAGTAAGTAAAAAGATGTCTAAAATATGCATTTTCCAGACATTGAAGTTAGGTTCAATATAGGTTCTGAATGAAAGGTGAAAAAGTATTTTCCACATGTTTAAAATGCATATTTTCCAGGAAGTTTAATTTAGAGCTTGAATGATCCACGTCGGTCCATGCTTTTTTAATTTTACCTTTATTTAACCAGGTAGATCAGTTGAGAACAAGTTCTCATTTGCAACTGCGACCTGGCTTAGAGGTGTAGCCTACAGTGTTAACTGAAATTGCATTTTATGAATGCCTACCGACGTCCTAACAGATCCAAAAGACATTGGCTTGTACTTTCTGGGGTATAGCCTACCATGTCGGACCCCAAAAGAATTTTATGAATTACCATCCACGTGGTAGGTCCACCATTTGTAAAATTGGCTTCCTGTGACTAATAATTTTGACTAAATAAGCTCTGAACCTCAGCCACCTACCTTTTTTTTTTTATCAGGAGTGATCACAAGCCTATATGCGATGTGTTTACACAGCAGGAAATGCAGAAGTATTTTATTTTTCACTATGATCAGCTTGTCAAATGTATATACACATCATTTAACTTCCTCATGATGCCATGTATTTTGTGAAGTGCACCAGTCCCTCCTGCAGCAAAGCACCCCCACAACATGATGCTGCCACCCCGTGCTTCACGGTTGGGATGGTGTTCTTCGGCTTGCAAGCCTCTCCCTTTTTCCTCCAAACATAACGATGGTCATTATGGCCAAACAGTTCTATTTTTGTTTCATCAGACCAGAGGACATTTCTCCAAAAAGTACGATCTTTGTCCCCATGTGCAGTAGCAAACCATAGTCTGGCTTTTTTATGGCAGTTTTCCTTGCTGAGCAGCCTTTCAGGTTATGTCAATATAGGACTCGTTTTACTGTGGCTATAGATACTTTTGTACCTGTTTCCTCCAGCATCTTCACAAGGTCCTTTGCTGTTGTTCTGGGATTGATTTGCACTTTTCGCACCAAAGTATGTTAATCTCTAGGAGACAGAACGCATCTTCCTGAGTGGTATGACGGCTGCGTGGTCCCATGGTGTTTATACTTGCGTACTATTGTTTGTACAGATGAACGTGGTACCTTCAAGCGTTTGGAAATTGCTCCCAAGAATGAACCAGACCAAGAATGAACCAGACCCATGATGTTGAGCAGAGGCACTGAGTTTGAAGGTAGACAGTCTGACCAAGACAGTCGTGAAGAGGGCACGACTACACCTTTTCCCCCTCAGGTAGACTGAATAAAATTTACATGGGTCCCCAGATCTTCAAAGTTCTACAGCTGCACCATCGAAAGCATCCTGACCAGTTGCATCACCGCCTGGTATGAAAACTGCTCGGCATCTGACCGTAAGGCACTACAGAGGGTTGTCCGTACAGCCCAGTACATCACTGGGGCCAAGCTTCCTGCCATCCAGGGCCTATATACTAGGCGGTGTAAGAGGAAAGCCCGAAAAATTGTCAAAGACTCCAGTCACCCAAGTTTTAGACTGTTCTCTCTGCTACCGCACGGCAAGTCTAGGACCAAAAGGCTCCTTAACAGCTTCTACCCCCAAGCCTTAAGACTCCTGAACAATTAATCAAATGGCCACCCAGACTATTTACATTGTGCGGGGGTACAGGTTATCTATGCATAGTCACTTTACCCCTACCTGTGCGGGGGTAAAAATTACCTTGACTAACCTGTACCCCCACACATTGACCCGGTACCCCCTGTATTTAGCCTCTTTATTGTTATTTTATTGTTGCTTTTTATAATTTTTTACTTTAGTTTATTTGGTAAATATTTTCTTGAACTGTATTGTGGTTAAGGGCTTGTAAATAAGCATTTCACGGTAAGGTCTACACCTTTTGTATTCGGCGCACGTGACAACTAAAGTTTGATTTGAACATAAATGCATTGTGGCGAGCTCGGCCAGGAGAAGATAGCATGAGACAGAGATTGATTTCACTGGAGAGTACCTGTACACCATAAACCGCACGGCTCCAGGAACGTCACATTTTATTCATTATCCTCATTCCATCGTTAACAATGAACACAACCTCCGGCCATGCAAGGCTCGGTCACGGTAGGCATTCTAACATTACCCCCTACCCCCATAACCTGAACTAAGACACTTAAGGAAACAAACACAGAACATTAGCTTAACTACTAAAACATAAACACATAACACAACCGTTTTAATCATAGAACAAGAACTACCCACAATCCCCTTGCGCCTTTCAGTTACCGTGCAACGCGTAGCTAGCGCATGCCGGCCAGATCGCTACAGTATATTTCTTGCATTGCCCCTTTAAACAGGCTAGATGAGATATTGATTTGGCCTAGTTTCACAGGAATTAAAACATTGTTTTCCATGCCCTAAAAGATGTGGGGGGGAACTCTGATGTGGGGGGGAAACCCCTGTTAGTTAGGGAAACCCTGTCCTAACCGACCGACCTGCGATGGGGTTTCCCTAGCTCCTCTGAATACCTCTCTGGGTTGGTTGCGCAATGTTTTTATGCATAGAAATACTGCTGCGCTGTGGCACAACGTAGGGATGACATCGTGGATTGCATTCAGGAGAGGATTATAGCAAATAGTGATTTGTGAGCGTGCAATGTGCCACTATAATGATTGGTTGTCTACTATGTTGAACATTTATTTGCTTTTTGTGGTTTACTTGATAGAAGTATTTACAGTATATTACATATTTGTTATGTATTCAATACAGCCAGGGGAAGTGCAGATGCTGAAGGTGCTCCATCACCCCCTGTTGGTGAGATAGTAAAATGTAAAGAATTAGTGTTGTTGCAGTAAGAAACGATGAAAGTATTTTCTGTTGCATTATTGATATACATGGGATATTCAGATACGGGCCACCTTCTGCATGGAGATCTCTCATCTGTGTTGTGCTCAGGACATGCTCGTATATATTTAGTTGTAAGGGTTTGGAGTCGGAAATGCTCTACAGTATACAGTTCAGTTTGAGTTAAATCGTGTGTCTCTCTCCAACCCAACCCCCCCCCCCCCCTCTCTCCCTTTCTGTCCCTCTCTTCTCTTGCCCTTGTGGTGGATATCAAGTGATCTGGAGCAGTGCTAGCAATCCTCAAATAAGGAACATGGCACTCTAAAAATAAAATGTTAAGCGGTTCTTCAAATTGAAACTGTGGGGGAACCCCTATACGTTCTTCGAAGAACCCCTTTTAATGGATCCTCTGTCACGAGAGGGTGCATACACAGACCAAGGCGCAGCACAGTAATAGTTCGACATTTCTTTTTATTTAACATTAGAATCAATTTTACAAACTATAACAATGACACAATGACACAAACGTAACGCACACTTACTCGTAGACAATGGACCACACCTAGGGTTATGGAACCTACAAACATAAGTAGGATCCCTAATTAGAGACAATGCAATGCAGCTGCCTCTAATTAGGGATCCAACACAAACCACCACCAGAAACAGAAAGAAAGGACCTGTCAGACTCTGACCAAGGCTACATAGAGAAGCAAAAGGCTTCTCTATGGCCAGAGCCTGACATCCTCAAATAACCTTTTGAATAACCTTTTGGCATTCATTTTGTATTATTATTAATGATAATAAAATGCATAGCAATAACAAAAGTAACACAATAGTTAAGTTCTGTGTTTATGATTTTAGTGGCAAAGCAGAATTTAAATATCCAAATATGAGGTAAACTCCCAGCAGCCGTATCCATAGCCACACTAAAAATTAGGGGTTCAACCAGGGTTCTTCTAAGATCCTCCAAGTTCTTTGAAGAACCTTAGGGTTCTGAGCACTGACAAGGTTATTCCAAGAACCCCATAGCAGGTGGGGTTCATCGAGGAACCTCCTTAGTTGGTGGAGGTTCTTGCAGGAACCTAACTGCCCAACTGAAACATTTGGATTTGAATTTGAAAGGACAGCAGGTGAAGGCATTTACCTGAAAAAATGTAAAGATCTCCTCAATTTAAGGTAAGGTTTGTCCCTTTTTGTATGATCGAAATGATGATCTAAATCATCTATCTTTTCATATGTGTGCAAATCTTTCTAAAACAGAAAATTGACAGAATTCAATGCATATCAATCAACAAAGAGTTAGGCTATAAGAATATGTTAAATGCTAGCTGTACACTCTGAAAATAAAAGGTTCCTGGAGTATCCTTTATCGATCGCATATCTGTCCATTTGTGCTCACTTTTAATATGCACAAACTTAGTGAAAACACCCCTCTTGTAATCTCTCTCTCTCTCACACACACATCCGTTGTAATTATGCAGTACAAAGAAATGTGCGCTCTGTTCACAACTGTCACGAACACCAATGAAGATTCCCCTGTCGACCACCGGAGGTCCCAATCTCCAGAATACTAACCTTACTTAGAACTCCATTTCCCAAGTACCCTCATTCAGAGACTGATTACGGCACACCTGATCCTCATCAATAGACTATTTATTCCCTGCTGATTCAGTCACCCATTGCGAAGTCTTGTTTTGCCTGTCTGCATTTCTAGATCATGGTTTCTCCTGCCTGTGGTTTGTCCACGTTTGATGCCCTTACTCTTATATTGTTATTCGCCTTGGTATATAGTCGTAAGCCTGTTTGTTCGTTAAGCTTGCGCTATTTAATAAAACTGCATATGGATCCTAACCAGCCTGAGTCGGTGTAACAACAACTGTCTATTCCTAGGCAGCGGGTGAGTTTCAAGTTTGGGGAAGCTTACAATTTATCCTACCATTTCTACCAATCCGCTTGCCAGTTATACTTTTTTATATGCGCATTTTCGTGGAACAGTTTCATTTAAATAATAACGTTTTCGTTTCTCAATCATTCTCACGTGGTTAATAATACACATCGAAATTAAAACGATAAAAATATGAGATTTAAAAATTCCACTAATTGGAGAACACCAGCCTCTGCCACATGAACACATTGATTCACCGTGAACCATAGGCAGCTAAAGAAATTGGCGCATGGAACTAAGATATAGCCTAGGCCAATGTAGCAGTAGGCCTATAATTGTCAGCTAAGTAAAAAATAGCCTGCATTAAGCTAACAAATAAAACAAGAAAATATCCTGATGAAAATGCAGATTCTTTGAACCGCATTCATCTCTCTACTCTGCCTGTCTGCCTCCCTTTCTATATGTCTTGACTTGAGCTAACACTAATGAAGTGCAACATTGTAATCTATCAACTCAATCAACTGGGCTGGGCCCGGCCCAATGACTGCATATATAAAGGTCCGGCCTGAAGCTCTTGGTAGCGAACTTGCAACTGTCAGGTTCTGACTGTGGCTAGGTCTGGCTCCCTCTTGTGGGGGAGTTGGAGAGCCACGGTTAGAGCTTGACAGTTCACTGGGTGTTGGAGGTGTGTGTTAATTTCTATCCCCAATTAGACACAGCTGTCTCGTGTTCTCTAATTGGGGATTCTATTTAAGTTCCTGTGTTTGTCACCTGGGTGTGGGTACTTATGTGTGTTTAGGCATAGGTTTCTGCTCACACCAGTTCACGTGTGCTTACTCTCCTTTGTTATTTTTGGTACTTGTTTTGTTAAATGAGTTAAATATAAAGGAATGTCGTTCCACGAACGCTCCGTTTACGGTCCCTTACTACAGCTTCGTGACAGAAGAACCCACCACCCTGGGACGCAACAGGGACTTACGTTGGGAAATATCCTCCTCGGTATGGGGAAAATGACAGAGGAGGAATTCTACCATTACTGTTCGGTGGAGGAAGGCTGGTGCCCTGAGCAGCGGCGCCGTCGACGGCGGAGACAGCCCAGAGCCTCCAGCGACGGTCGACAGCCCAGAGCCTCCAGCGACGGTCGACAGCCCAGAGCCTCCAGCGACCAGCACAGCTCTGTGGTCGGAGTCCTTCTCAGCGTCGGTGTCCAGGTGGGCACGACGTTCAGCCCCACTGTGGAGCAGGAGCTCCATAGTGTGTCGGTGCCCAGTCTGGGACCGACAGCCAGCCCAACTACAGGGCTGGAAACCACCTCTGCGTCGGTGCCCAGGGTGGGCATGACGTACAGCCCCGCTGTGGAGAAGGAGCTCCATCTGCTCCGCTCCAGTGAGGGAGCAGTGCGCTCCACCGGTCAGCTGCTCCACTCCAGTGCCGGAGCAGTACGCTCCACCGGGGTCCAGGCCGGGACCAGACGTCAGCCTCTCTCCAGGGTCGAGGGCTCCCACACCAGGGTCCAGACAGGACTTGGTGCATCGCGGGAGTACTGAAGGGGGAGTCATCGCGCCGGGGTCCGGACCGGGCGTGCAACGGGGAGGCAGGAAGAGAGCAGCTTTCACTGCCTGCGTCACGCCCAAAGCCGGAACCGGAGCCCCCACCATCAGCCACCTCAGTACCCTGCCATTTTCCCCCCTGGTTTTGTGTATTTTTTTTTGAGGGGGGATCATGTGTGGTCGGGAGCCCGCACCTTAGGGGGGGGGGGGGGGGAATACTGTGAGGGTTTGGGCTGTGGTCAGGCCTTACTCCCACTAGGGGGAGTGGTAGGACCACAGACAAACCCTCACATCTTTACTCGGGGTGGTTCATGATCCCCAATCGGAGACAGCTGTCTAGAGTTGGTCTCTGATTTGGGATAGTATTTAGCCATCCCTCACATCCACCTGTGTGTGGCTCATTGGTTGTTTGTTTGACTGCACTGGCAGTACTCAAATACCTCGTTTCCACCAAAAAAGAACTGGTTCTGGTTCAACTTGCGAACCTTCTCAGAACCTGTTTGTTTTTCCACTGACTAGAGAGCCCAGACAACGACGTCGTTACGTCGCCATAAGTCTTAGCTTTCCCAGAAACAATTGATAGATAGATAGGTACTTTATTGACAATTTCTTTGTCAAGCAGCTACAACAACAAAACACAGGGCAGGTGCAAAATGCCACAACGAAAGTACACAAAAGACAGATACATGATCCATTGAGCGGCAGTATGAAAAAGTATAGAAATACAAGATATCTGGAGTGCAAAAAAAAGCTATAAAAAGACATTGCATAGTATGGGTGGTTGGCTGAATATGTACACTATACATTGGTGGATGTTGGATGGTTAACTATACTATACAGGTCGATTGCAGAGAAATACTTCAGTAGCTAAAAATGCATATGATATGAGCGAGGGTAATAATTTAGCATGGTTAAATTAGCTGTACAGGTAAATATACCGTTATATTTACAGATAAGTGCGCCAACTTCAAGCGTAACAATTACAATGGCGGACTACATCGTCTTTCTGCAAATGTTTCTCCTGGCTTTGCGAATGCATTTTTCTTCAATCGTTGTACTATCTTTCTTAAGCGACTGAGTTTGTGAAAAGCGCTATACAAATTGAATTTATTATTATCTTTCTACTAGCGCTGTGTTTTTAGCAATGATAACAGGATACACACAGTAATGGGTTGTAGAATATGGTTCTGATACAATGAAACTTAATACGATAACAACAGGTCCCTAGCGGACCAACACAATATGACACGTGCTACACAAGATGGAAATTTAGAGCGAGACAGAGACAGAAAGATATTTAACACTTGAATACATTTGAAAACAACGCTTAGTTTAACCCTAATCTCTTGCCCCGCACTGCCGCTCTTACTGGTCAAAAGTGCAATGCATGTATTTGCATGTTTAAGGTCTTCGTTGGGTATCTCTGTTGGACTCACTTCAGGTGGCCTGGTCTTCGTTCTCAGGTGTAAGTCTCTGATTGTCCACAAGATGTCACAATGTCTCAGATGGTTATTTATTGTTGTTTGTCTGTTGGGAGTGCTGGGCAGGTATCTGTGGGAGTGCTAATGCAGATGGGCCGATGAACATTGCTGAGTTGAACAAAAAGATCTGGGGCTTATTTGGAGGTAAGCAACAGTACAGCATGCTAGTTAGCCTGCACAGGTGCGAGCTGCCCTTAAAAAGTTCAGTCTTTTTTTCAGCCACTTCTTAATCAGTCTTCCTCTGTCACGTATTTTCTCTCCTTGTTATTGATTGAGTGAGACAGGCGCACAGTTTGACAGAATGATTGAAAGAGACAGAAAAAAGTATGTGAACAGTATATTTCATAATGATAGCATTTGATGAACAAAAGTGTAGACAGCTAAGAAAAAAGGAGGGAGGAGGAACTACAACAGAGATGTGTGATTATGAGGTAGAGCGTTGGGCCAGTAACTGAAAGGTCGCTGGTTCGAATCCCCGAGCCGGCAAGGTGGAAAAATCTGCTGTTGAGCAAAGCAGTTAACCTCCAACAACTGCCCAGTGGACATTGATTAAGGTAGCCCACCGCACCTCTCTTATTCAGTGGGGTTGGTTTAAATGCAGAAGAAACATTTTGATTAAATGCATTTAGTTGTGCAACTGACTAGTTATTCCCATTCTGAGCAGGAGGAGGGGAGAGGAAGAAATACAACAGATATGTTGTGTGGTGATAAGGTAGAATGGTTCTATGGAAGAGTAGATACAACACTTAGATGTTGTGAACTGATAAGGTAGATGGGTTCTCTGGAGGACGTATAAGGAGGAGTAGGAGGAGATACAACAGTTAGATGTTTTGCTTCTGTTAATGTGTATTCATATCTAGACTCCTAGGAAAACAAGTTTTACCTAGAGCCAAAACGTGTATACCTTTAAGATAGGTACAGATACAACAGCCAAGACAAGACACAATGGTTGTTGACAGTTTTAGAATGTCGATTTATTGATCTGAACTACCCAGTTTTAGAATGTCAGCTGTTGGCGTCTCCAGGATTCAATATGTAAAACCTTAGCAATCACTAGCAATTGCTTAAGAATTAAAGCTATTTAAGTCTATTGGCCTTGAGATGGAAGCTGTTTTTCAGTCTCTCGGTCCCAGCTTTGATGCACCTGCGCTGACCTCGCCTTCTGGATGATAGTCGGGTGAACAGGCAGTGACTCGGGTGGTTGTTGTCCTTGATGATATTTTTGGCCTTACTGTGACATCGGGTGCTGTAGGTGTCCGGAGGGCAGGTAATTTGCCCCCGGTAATGCGTTGTGGAGAGCCCTGCGGTTGTGGGCAGTGCAGTTGCCGTACCAGGCGGTGATACAGCCCGACAGGATGCCCTCAATTGTGCATCTGTAAAAGTTTTTGAGGGTTTTAGGTGCCAAGCCAAATTTCTGCTGTTGCGCCTTCTTCACTACACTGTCTGTGTGGATGGAACATTTCCACCTTCTCCACTGCGATTCCCTTCAATGTGAATAGGGGGGGCATCCTCTACTGTTTCCTGAAGTCCACAATCATCTGTTTTGTTGACGTTGAGTGAGAGGTTATATTCCTGGCACCACACTCCTAGAGCCCTCACCTCCTCCTTGTAGGCTGTCTCGTCATTGTTGGTAAAATCAAGCCTACTACTGTTGTGTCGTCTGCAAAACTTGATGATTGAGTTGGAGGTGTCCTTGGTCACACAGTCATGGGTGAACAGGGAGTACAGGAGTGGGCTGAGCACGCACTCTTGTGGGGGCCCCAGTGTTGCGAATCCGCGAAGTGGAGATGTTTCATACCTTCACCACCTGGGGGCAGCCCGTCAGGAAGTCCAGGACCCAGTTGCGGGGTTCAGACCCAGGGCCTCAAGCTTAATGATGAGCTTGGAGGGTACTATGGTGTTGAATGCTAAGCTATAGTCAATGAACAGCATTCTTACATAGGTATTCCTATTGTCCATTTGGGATAGGGCAGTGTGCAGTGTGATGGCGATTGTATCGTCTGTGGATCTATTGGGGAAGTAAGCAAATTGAAGTGGGTCTAGGGTAACAGGTAAGGTAGAGGTGAGATGATCCTTGACTTGTCTCTCAAAGCACTTCATGATGACAGAAGTGAGTGCTATGGGGCAATAGTAATTTAGTTCAGTTACCTTTGCCTTCTTGGGTACAGGAACAATGAAGGCAATTTTGAAGCATGTGGGGACAGCAGACTGGGATAGGGAGAGATTGAATATGTCTGTAAACACACCAGCCAGCTGGTCTGCGCATGCTCTGAGGACGCGGCTAGGGATGCCATCTGGGCCGGCAGCCTTGCGAGGGATAACACGCTTAAATGTCTTACTCACGTCGGCCATGGAGAAGGAGAGCCCACAGTCCTTGGTAGCGGGCCGCGTCGGTGCCACTGTATTATCCTCAAAGCGGGCAAAGAAGGTGTTTAGCGGGTAACCTCAGAGTCTAGGTATGATGCCTCTATCTAGGTATGGTGGAACGAGACTGCCAGGCTGTACAAACACAGGCACATATTCAGGTTGAAAACAAACAACCAGTGGGAGGGCGGCGAGAGATTGAGGCTGTCGGTAAACAGTGAGTGAACATATTCGTGAGACCTTCCGCTACCTTCAACTTGACTGCGGGTCATAAATTATAAATGCCGTTCTGGGCTGAGTTTAAGTCATTTGACAGTCTAGTCTCCCACGCAATTCGATATGCACTAAATATAAGACTACACTATTTCAAAATAGAAAATAATGACAAACACTATATAGGGGAGGAATCATGCAAACGCATGAATGCGACTTACCTGCAATTGATCAAATCTACAGGTAGCCTAGACTACGGTGTCTTCAGCCTCTTGCGCCCTGACCCGACCGAGGTGTTGGGTTACCGGGCATTTTATTTGACTAATTCATCAGCCTTGTCTACCGTCCTGCTGCAGCACAGTTCTCGTTTTACCTCCTCTTGCCTCCATTTGTCTTGTTTCGGCAGTGCACAGAGAAAAGAGCGACTGTTAGTGTGGCCTCTTATTGGTGGAGAATCCGCTGGGCTGGGCCATACGTCATCACCTTCAGAAACTTCACCTGCGGGGGGGCGGGGGGGTTTAACACGCATTTTCGGCAAGTCAAGGTAAACACACTGCCTGTCATAGTGCACAGTATATCCTACAGTAGGCTATGCAATTAAATCAATCAAACGTATTTTATTAATCCCATTTTACATCAGCAGTTGTCACAAAGTGGTTTACAGATAACCTAACCAGCCTGAAACCCCAAAGAACAAGCAATGCAGAGGCAGAAGCACAGTGGCCAGGAAAAAACTCCATAGAAGATAGGAACTTAGGAAGATACCTAGAGAGGAACCAGGCCCAATCATCTGTAGGCCTACCGGGTAGATCAAATGTTATTTGTCACATGCGCCGAATACAACAGGTGTAGACTTTACTGTGAAATGCTTACTTACAAGCCCTTGACCAACAATGCAGTTCAAGAAAGAGTTAAGAAAAGATATACTTGGTGCTCCGGTACCGCTTGCCATGAGGTAGCAGAGAGGACAGTCTATGACTTGGGTGACTTTGAAAAATGTTGGGGCTTTTTTGCAGCTGTAGAACTTTTTGAGGATTTGAGGACCCATGCCAAATCTTTTCAGTCTCCTCTGGGAAAATGTGTTGTCGAGCCCTCTTCACAACTGTCTTGGTGTTGACCCGCTCCACTTCAGCCCTGTCGATGTTAATGGGGGCCTTTTCGGCCCTCCTTTTCCTGTAGTCCACGATCCTCTCCTTTGTCTTGCTCACATTGAGGGAGAGGTTGTTGTCCTGGCACCACACTGCCAGGTCTCTGACCTCCTCCCTATAGGCTGTCTCATCGTTGTCGGTGATCAGGCCTACCACTGTTGTGTCGTTAATGACAGACTCGGTCTCGACCTTTAAGTCTCAACCTTTAAGACTCATCTCTTCAGTAGGTCCTATGATTGAGTGTAGTCTGGCCCAGAGGTGCGAAGGTGTACAGAAAGGCACTGGAGTGACGAACCGCCCTTGCTGTCTCTGCTTGGCTGGTTCCCGTCTCTCCATTGGGATTCTCTGCCTCTCTGACCCTATGACAGGGGCTGAGTCACTGGCTTACTGGTGCTTTCTATGCCGTCCCTAGGAGTGGTGCGTCACTTGAGTGCGTTGAGTCACTGACGTGATCTTCCTGTACGGTTTGTCGCCCCCTCGGGCTCGTGCAGTGGAGTGGATCTTTGTGGGCTATACTCAACCTTGTCTCAGGGTAGTAGGTTGGTGGTCTGTTGATATCCCTCTGGTGGTGTGGGGGCTGTGCTTTGGCAAAGTGGGTGGGGTTATATCCTGACTGGTTGGCTCTGTCCGGGGGTATCATCGGACGGGGCCACAGTGTCTCCCGACCCCCCCCCCCTATCTCAGACTCTAGTATCTATGCTGCAATAGTCTAGGTGCCAGGGGACTAGGGTCAGTTTGTTATATCTGGTGTAATTATCCGGTGTCCTGTGTGAATTTAAGTATGCTCCCTCTAATTTTCTCTCTCTCCCTCCCCTCCCGGAGGACCAGAGCCCTAGGACCAAGCCTCAGGACTACCTGGCCTGATGACTCCTTGCTGTCTCCAGTCCACTTGGTCGTGCTGCTGCTCCAGTTTCAACTCTTCTGCCTGCGGCTATGGAACTCTGAACTGTTCATCAGATGTGCTACCTTATCTCAGACCTGCTGTTTTCAACTCTCTCTCTCTCTACCGCACCTGCTATTTCAACATCTAAATGCTATGAAAAGCCAATTGACATTTACTCCTGATGTACTGAGCTGTTGCAACCTCTACAACCACTGTGATTATTATTTGAATGTTTGAACATCTTGGAGAAAGATCTGGCCTTAATGATCCATGGATTGATATAATCTCCACCCGGCATAGCCAGAAGGGGTCACCCCTCAGAGCCTGATTCCTCTCTAGGTTTCTTCCTAGATTTCTGCCTTTCTAGGGAGTTTTTCCTAGCCACCGTGCTTCTACATCTGCATTGCTTGCTGTTTGGGGTTTTAGGCTGGGTTTCTGTATAGCACTCTGCTGATTGATTGATGGTGTTGGAGGCGTGCTTGGCCACGCAGTCATGGGTGAACAGGTAGTACAGGAGGGGACTAAGCACGCAGGGGACTAAGCATGCACCGCTGAGGGGACCCAGTGTTGAGGATCAGCATGGCAGATGTGTTGTTGCCTTCAATTACCACCTGGGGGCGGCCCGTTAGGAAATCCAGGATCCAGTTGCAGAGGGAGGTATTTAGTCCCAGGGTCCGTAGCTTAGTGATGAGCTTTGTGGGCACTATGGTGTTGAATGCTGAGCTGTAGTCAATGAACAGAATTCTCACATAGGTGGTCCTTTTGTCCAGGTGGGAAAGGGCAGTGTGGAGTGCGATTGAGATTGCGTCATCTGTGGATCTGTTGGGGCAGTATGCAACAAGTATCAACTAGCCTATTCAGGGCCCTCAGTTTCCCGTGCCAGTGAGCTCGAGACAGACAGCTGTTTTTGCAAAGGGAAATTGGAGTGGGTCTAGGGTTTCCAGCATTATGGTGTTGATGGGCGACACTCCACATAGCCCAACCAGACACCTATTTATAACTTTTCTTGCTGTTGACTGTGAACATCGAGGAACACAGCTCAGCGTTCAATCTCAGTGCCACCCTGTGATAAATTGCTTCTTTCTGTAGCCCCATCTCACAGTATATACAGACATAGTTCACATTATAACATGCTGTGGCCACATTCGGCCCTTGGCAACACTTTGTGACATTCAGTACGCACTGCAACATTTGAATAGGCTGTAGGCTCCACAATGCATAATTTATCAATTTGTTTTAATCCACACAGACTATAGACAGTGGCTATGCCTGAAACATAATACTCAAGTCACACCATGGTTGTAGATAATGACATATTCCATGTATTATTCAGTGCTGTTCACTTATTTATTGAGCCTCAAATGTTATTCATTTTGACAACAGGACAGTCTCCTGACTGTGCTTTCCTCCCAAATGCCACTACATTCCCTACATCAGAATTTCCCAAACTCTGTACTCCCCCCGCTGGTGAACATTATTTTCTTTGCCCTAGCACTGCACAGGCCCTACCTCTTAAACCTTGAACCCCTTCCCCCCCTTCTTGCTCTGACTCTACTGATAGCTACATTATTGAGGAACATTTTACTTTCTATGGCTGTAATACAGTTGAAGTCGGAGGTTTACATACACCTTAGTCAAATACATTTAAACTCCGTTTTTCCACAATTCCTGACATTTAATCCTAGTACAAATTCCCTGTCTTAGGTCAGTTAGGATCACCACTTTATTTTAAGAATGTGAAATGTCAGAATAATAGTAGAGAGAATGATTTATTTCAGCTTTTATTTCTTTCATCACATTCACAGTGGGTCAAAAGTTTACATACACTCAATTAGTATTTGATAGCATTGCCTTTAAAATTGTTCAACTTGGGTCAAACGTTTCGGGTAGCCTTCTACAAGCTTACCCACAATAAGTTGGGTGAATTTTTCTATAGGATGGAGGTCAGGGCTTTGTGATGGCCACTCCAGTACCTTGACTTTGTTGTCCTTAAGCCATTTTGCTACAACTTTGGAAGTATGCTTGGGGTCATTGTCCATTTGGAAGACCCATTTGCGACCAAGCTTTAACTTCCTGACTGATGTCTTGAGATGTTGCTTCAATATATCCACATAATTTTCCTTCCTCATGATGCCATCTATTTTGTGAAGTGCACCAGTCCCTCCTACAGCAAGGCACCCCCATAACATGATGCTGCCACCCCCGTGCTTCACGGTTGGGATGGTGTTCGTCGGCTTGCAAGCCTCCCCCTTTTTCCTCAAGCGTAATGTTTATTATGGCCAAACAGTTCAATTTGTTTCATCAGAACGGAGGATATTTCTCCAAAAAGTACTATCTTTGTCCCCACGTGCCGTTGCAAACCGTAGTCTGGCTTTTTTATGACGCTTAGCAGCTGCCTCTAATTAGGGATCCAACACAAAACACCAGACAGAACTAGACAACCTAGATCTGTCAGACTCTGACCATGGCTACATAGAGGAGCCAAAGGCTTCTCTATGGCCAGAGCCGGACACTTTTGATCTTCCTCTGTCGAGCAAAGAGGCACTGAGTTTGAAGGTATGCCTTGAAATACATCCACAGGTATATCTCCAATTGACTCAAATGACATCAATAAGCCTATCAGAAGCTTCTAAAGCCATGACATCATTTTCTGGAATTTTCCAAGCTGTTTAAAGGCACAGTCAACTTAGTGTATGTAACCTTCTGACCCACTGGAATTGTGATATAGTGAATTATAAGAGAAATAATCTGTCTGTAACAATTGTTGGAAGAATTACTTGTCATGCACAAAGTAGATGTCCTAACCGACTTGCCAAAACTATAGTTTGTTAACATGAAATCTGTGGAGTGGTTGACAAATGAGTTTTAATGACTTCAACCTAAGTGTATGTAAACTTCCGACTTCAACTGTATATGGTTGTCCCACCTAGCTATCTTAAGATGAATGGACTAACTGTATGTCACTCTGGATAAGAGTGTCTGCTAAATTACTAAAATGTACATGTAAAATGTAAATAACCAATTCATTATCAAAATGTGATTATTTGAATCAGCTGTGTAGTGCTAGGGCAAAACACTAAATGCACCCAGGGGAGGGGGCCCTTCCCTGCATAATACACTTGCCTACTTTTGACCAGAGCTCTATAGGGATAGGCTTCTACATAGGGAAAAGGGTGTCATTTGGGATGTAGCCTTTGTCATATGGACAGGCAGTGATTGTGTTGACCTCACACAACCCCATATGGTAGTGCACAACGTTTCATTATCCAAACAAATACGCATGGGAGAGCATTTGGCTACTACTGTATGTCTCGTCATGTTTCTATTGTCTATATCAGGGCTCTCCAAACCTGTTCCTGGAGAGCTACCGTCTTGTAGATTTTTACTCCAACCCTGTTCCTGGAGAGCTACCATCCTGTTTTTAGTTTAACCAGGTAGACCAGTTGAGTAGACCAACTGCTGCTGATACCCCACTAGAGGAGACACGGTGGTTAGTGGTACCTCCTGGGGGAGAGACAGGGTGCTAGGGCCAGTCACTAGAGGGGACACGGTGGTTAGTGGTACCTCCTAGGGGAGAGACAGGGCACTAGGGCCAGTCTCTAGAGGGGACACGGTGGTTAGTGGTACACCCTGGGGGAGAGACAGGGCACTAGGGCCAGTCTCTAGAGGGGACACGGTGGTTAGTGGTACACCCTGGGGGAGAGACAGGGCACTAGGGCCAGTCTCTAGAGGGGACACGGTGGTTAGTGGTACACCCTGGGGGAGAGACAGGGCGCTAGGGCCAGTCACTATGGTACACTGAAGTGTCAGGAAAGTGGATCATAATGAAGTGTGTGTGCTCTCATCCTCTCACCCAAAGGGAATAGAAAATAATGACTAAAATGACTAAATTAATGTGAACATTATGCAGAAAGTATAACACACTCCTAACATGTGCTCACAGTAATCCTGAATTTTAAGTGTTTTATTTCAATTTATGTACTTACATTTTTTTAAATATCCACCCAGAGACTCTATATCTTATAAAATACCTAGTGAAAAACAGTGGATGGTTTTCATAAAAACTGATTTTTGTTGGATACTATCTCGGCCTACTTGGTCAGCTGAAGCCTGAGGATTTCCTAGTAGAGAACCTTCAGCACACTATGCCACCCAAGAAGGACCAAAGCAGCAACCAAAGTAATGGAGAGGAGATGGTTTCGCTCTCACAGATGCGGGATCTAATGAGTCAACAAAAGGATCTGTTCATGCAACTTCTACAGCAGCAAGAAAGCAACTTTAAGACTGCTGTGGAATTAATTGTGAACAATGTGAACACTAGGATTGACAAATTGATCAAGGAGACACAGGAGCTGAGAAGCAGCTTGCAATTCTCCCAAAAAGACATTGAAGATCTATTAAAGAAAAATGAGAACTGAGTCAGAAAGAACAATTGCTTGTGCTGAAACCAAAATAATGCAGGGGAGATTGGTAGAGATTACTGAGAAAGCGGATTATTTGGAGGGTCAAACAAGAAGGAATAACCTTGTTGTGGATGGCATTCCTGAGGCCCAGAATGAAAGCTGGAAGGAGACTGAGGACAAAGTCAGGTATGTGATAAATGAGAAACTTCACCTGGACAGTAGTCAGATGGTGATTGAACGTGCACATAGGACTGGCAATCCATCCGGACATTCTGGAAAAAGACCTAGGCCTATCATGGTCAAATTCCTCAGATACGAAGATAAAATGGCTGTTCTAGGAAAGACCAGGGATCTGAAAGGCACCAACATCTATGTGAATGAGGACTACACTGAAGCCGTCAGGCGAAAGCGAAAGGAACTCATTCCAGCCATGAAAGCTGCCAGAGAACGGGGTGACATAGCCTACATCCGATATGACAAGCTTATTGTCCATCCCCCTGCCCGGCCAGGAGTTGGAGCCAAGAGCTGGAACGAGAGACTAGTCCTCTGGTTTTTCTTAATTTGAGGTCATATAGACTGAACTGATTTTAATTATGGATAGTAGGCCTTTGGATGATAAGCATCTCTTCTCGGTTTCAAAGGGTCTTGTTCTGGCCCATTTGAATGTCTGCAGCATCAGAAATAAGGTATTTGAACTTGATCATCTAATTAAAGAAAACATCATTCATATATTGGCAGTATCGGAGACTCACCTGGATGCTACTGTTTTTGATACAGAGATTTCCATCGATGGCTATAATATTTTCAGAAGGGACAGGAATAAACATGGGGGTGGCATGGCATTATATATCAGAGATAACTTAACGGCAACACTGTGCTCTGAGTTTATCACAGATGATTTAGAATCATTATGGGTTAAAGTGCATCTTCCTCACCTAAAGCCGGTGCTAATCGGTTGCTGCTATAGACCTCCTGGGACTGATGTGCAATACCTGAATAATTTATGTGATTTAATTGACAGAGTTACAGATGTTAATGGTGATATTTTTTTACTCGGGGATATGAACATTGACTGGTTTACGAATCAATGTCCAATGAAACAAAAGATAGTTTCATTGATAGCTGCTTGTAATCTGTCTCAGATGATCTCTCAACCAACCAGAGTCTTTACTAATAGTGCTGGACATACTTCTGCCACTTGCATAGACCATATTTATACAAATATTCCTGAATGCTGCACTAAACCAGTTTCTCGATCTGTGGGTTTTAGTGACCATAATATCATAGCAATTACCAGGAAAACTAAAATTCCAAAATGTAAAGTAAATATAGTACATAAAAGGATTTTTAAGAAATTTATTCCGGAATGTTTTTTGGAGGATGTTGGTGGTATTGATTGGACTGATGTGTATGTTGCTGAGGAGCCTGAGGCTGCCTTAAATATTTTTATGGAAAGATTTATGAAGATTGTTGACAGGCATGCCCCTATGAGAAAGTGTATTGTAAAAGCGAGACCAGCCCCATGGCTGAATGAGACTATAAAGAGCCTCATGAAGGATAGAGATAAAGCCAAATCTATATTAGTGAGGACTGGATTGGTGGAGGATAGATTAATGTACTGTAAACTGAGAAATCAGGTTACTAAATTAAATAGATCGATGAAAAGAGAATATTACATGCAGAGAATAAATGCTGTAAAGCAAGATGGTAAAGAGCTATGGAAAACCCTTAATGAGATAATGGGGAGGCGGACATCTGGTAGGGTGGTTCCTTTGTGGAGTCAGAAGGCAAGTTTTTGACCAAACCATCTGATATAGCGAATTTTTTAAATGATTTTTATATAAAGAAGGTACATGCATTAAGGCAGAATATGGACAATACTGATTCTAATTACCTAAAGCTCATAAAAGATGATGTGATGTTAAATAAAAGTTGCACTTTCCAGTTTAATAGTGTAGAGGAGCAGGAAGTAAGAAAATTGTTGAAGTCCCTGCCCGAACACAGCTCAGTGGGTACTGACATGCTGGACAGTAAAGTACTTGGCTTGGCAGCTGATTATGTTTGCGGTCCGTTATGTCAAATATTAAATGACTGTTTAATGAAAGGAGTTTTTCCCACTATTTGGAAAGAAGGTAAAATTATTCCCTTACCTAAAGATGGGAGACTAGCACTTACTGGGAAGAACAGTAGACCTATTACTATTTTACCAGTTCTTAGTAAGCTGATGGAGAGAATAGTTCATGCACAAGTACAGGAATACTTTGAATCAAATGGCTTGAACACAGATTTCCAACATGCTTATAGACATAACCATTCAACTTGTTCTGCCCTCACAGTAATGACAGATGACTGGCTAAAGGAAATGGATAATTTAAAGATGACTGGTGCTGTTTTACTTGATTTTAGTGCGGCATTTGATGTTATAGATCACAATTTACTTATTGGTAAACTAGAATGCTATGGATTTAGTCCAACTGCCATTGATTTTATGAAGAGTTATCTTACATGTAGGACGCAACAGGTCTACTATACTGGCAGCTGGTCTCATTCTAAGGTCTTGGACTGCGGGGTCCCGCAGGGGAGCTGCCTGGGACCACTTTTATATGCCATCTTCACAAATGATTTGCCATCAGTTTTGTGTAAAGCAACTGTACAAATGTATGCTGATGATTCCACATTGTATTATGCTGCAAAAACTGTCAGTGAACTGGATTATGTTTTGTCAGCTGAGTTAAATGTGGTTTCTGATTGGATAGAACAAAATAAGTTGGTGCTGAATATCTCAAAAACCAAATCAATTATCTTCGGATCGAGTCATAAATTGTCATTAATACCAAAGATGAATTTAAACTTGTATGGAGAACCTATAGAACAGGTAGATAAAGTAAAATTACTGGGCACAAAAGTGGATAGTCACCTATCATGGGTAGAACATATTAATATCATGGTGAAGAAGATGGGTAGTGGTATTGCTATAGTGAGGAAATGTCTTTCTTATGTCCCTACACACATTGTTGAGCAGGTGGCCAAATCTTTAATTTTCTGCCATTTGGATTATTGTGCCCCCGTATGGTCATCTATATCTAAAGGTCAACTAAAGAAATTACAAACAGTCCAAAACAGAGCTGCCAGGTTGGTTTTACATTGTCCCATTAGTACAAATATTATTAGTATGCACTGTCAGCTCTCATGGTTAATGGTGGAGAAAAGGCTGTTTTTTAATACCACTAAGTTTTTTGGAAACATTGTCTTTTCTTCTCAACCATTTATTTTATATAACCAAATTGTTAGGTGTGATCAAGTACATTCACATTTGACTAGGTCTGCAAATGATGGCCTGATGATGTTACCATGCCCAACATCAAATGCTTTAAAGAAAACTGTTATTTATCGTGCCATCACTCATTGGAATAATTGCCCATTGAATATATGAAAAATGAATGGCAAAGACTCTTTTAGGTACCATTTAAGAATGCATCTTTTAAAATTGTAAGGAAAGGACATATTTACTTTATGAGTGTAAAAATGGTTGTATTGAATTGTTTGAATTAATTTATGATGTGGTAATGATGTTTATAATTTTGTGCTGTTTTCGTTTTGACATTGTTGTGTGATTTCTTTTTGTGGACCCCAGGAAGACTAGCTTGTTTACTTTGGTGACAGCTAATGGGGATCCTTTTAACAATAAACAATAAACAATAAAGTATAAGGTTGTATTACTGTAATAATCCCTTATAAGGCAGTCTATTCAGTGGGGTCTATTTAGAAATTGACATGTTTTTTTAATGAAGTACAATGAAAAGACTCCTCAATATAATGAGATGGGATGAGTTGCCCTGGCTTCCATCCATTATAGTTAAATAGCTTAAAGATAAAAAGAGAAATCAATCAAATGGGCCCCTTGAGGCTTATTATTCTGTGTGTGTATGTGGCCTTGTATGCATGTGTGTGTGTGTGTGTGCATGTGTCGGGGTGTGTATGTGAGTTTATGTGTGCGAGTGAGAGAGAGACTATTATCATATTACCCTGAGTGCTCATGTCAGAAAAGACGTATAAAACACACATCAAATATGACGTTGTGGTATAGCCCAACTGCACTCTATGGATCTCAAACTCAAGGTTTGTAATGAGACAACTACAGTGTTCTATTCACAAAATTAGAATGAATAGAACAGGCATCCCCTTCTACAGATTATATTTCTATTGTCTATCCTGCATGTGGGCTGTTGATTCTAAGGAAAGTGAGCCGTAGAGACTGGATAGACACAAACACAGTCAATTAACAATTTTAAGACGTCCCACCCACTGCTCTCACTCTTCACTGTCTCTACCTGCCCCAACATGTTACTTCTCTATCTACCCTACAGGAGAGAGTGTGGGGGGGGTCTCACTTTACAGGAGAGGTAGAGACCCACTCTCTCCTCAGGTTTCTATGATTGTGTATGTTTGGATTAAATCCTATTGATATTGGGTAAATCATTTATCCATAAATCCTCATAAGCCTGTGTTTGGGGGCTTTTTGAGATGCTAAATTGTTGCATTTCCAATAAATTAAACAGTTCTAAGAATAGCTTTGGTTAATGTTGATGTTGCATTTCATTTGTCTTTTTATTATGTTGCAGGACAGTAGGTTTTACAGGGGTGACTGATATCCATAAATAATATAGGCATAGGACTAGAATATAATTATCTTCATTATTGCAAATTCAGCAACATTTCATTTAAATGTAATTAAAAACAGGGAAGTGGCTCAACATTCAATACATGTATGTTACTTGCATTGCCCCTTTAAATAAGCTAGATGAGATATTGATTTGTCCTAGTTTCACGGGAATTAAAACATACTTTTTCATGCCCTAAAAGATTTGTGGCCTATGCAATTTTGCCAAATGTAGCCTATAAAATGTCCAGCTATACAGGTAGTAAAATGACCAAATTGCAGACAGAGGCATAAACATTTATCCTACATGGTTTATTCTGCATGGTCCTGGGCACTACACAGCTGACATTGTGGATTGCATTCAGGAGAGGATTACAGCAAATACAGTGATTTGTGTGGATTTGTGAGCGTGCGATGTGCCACTATAATGATTGGTTGTTGTACATATATTTGCTTTTTGTGGTGTACTTAGATAGATAGACAGATAGATGGAGTGCAAAAAAAAAAAAAGCTATAAAAAAAGACATTGCATAGTATGGGTGGTTGGCTGTACAATGTACACTATACATTGTTGGATGTTGGATGGTTAACTATACTATACAGGTCGATGGCAGAGAAATACTTCAGTAGCTAAAAATGCGTATGATATGAGCGAGGGTAATAATAGTTTACTTAATAGACAGACTGGGTAAATGAACAGGTAAGTGAAAATTTTGCATGGTTAAATTAGCTGTACAATTAAGTATACAGTTATATTTACAGATAAGTGAATACTTGCATGGTTACACAAACGGTACAGGTAAATGACAGGAAGAGATACTTTAATAGCTAAATGTGTGTATGATATCATTTTTTGGTAATAATAGTAATTCCCTTAAAATACAGTCCTTAGTGCGCAGGGTTTAATTACAGAAAACTGCACGTATTGCACATTCGATATACTAAAAGCAATGAGAAAAGGTGCAATTGCCAGGATACTAATATGCATTCCTGAGTGAATGCCTACGTAAGTTAGGTCCAAGAATTACTAGCAATATTGCATGTGATATGATATAACAACTGTACATGAGTATGTACAGTGGGGAGAACAAGTATTTGATACACTGCCGATTTTGCAGGTTTCCCCACTTACAAAGCATGTAGAAGTCTGTAATTTTTATCATAGGTACTCTTCAACTGTGAGTGACGGAATCTATAACAAAAATCCAGAAAATCACATTGAATGATTTTGAAGTAATTCATTAGCATTTTATTGCATGACATAAGTATTTGATACATCAGAAAAGCAGAACTTAATATTTGGTACAGAAACCTTTACAGAGATCATACGTTTCCTGTAGTTCTATAACAGGTTTGCACACACTGCAGCAGGGATTTTGGCCCACTCCTCCATACAGACCTTCTCCAGATCCTTCAGGTTTTGGGGCTGTCGCTGGGCAATACAGACTTTCAGCTCCCTCCAAAGATTTTCTATTGGGTTAAGGTCTGGAGACTGGCTAGGCCACTCCAGGACCTTGAGATGCTTCTTGCGGAGCCACTCCTTAGTTGCCCTGGCTGTGTGTTTCGGGTCGTTGTCATGCTGGAAGACCCAGCCACGACCCATCTTCATTGCTCTTACTGAGGGAAGGAGGTTGTTGGCCAAGATCTTGCGATACATGGACCCATCCATCCTCCCCTCAATACGGTGCAGTCGTCCTGTCCCCTTTGCAGAAAAGCATCCCAAAGAATGATGTTTCCACCTCCATGCTTCACGGTTGGGATGGTGTTCTTGGGGTTGTACTCATCCTTCTTCTTCCTCCAAACACGGCGAGTGGAGTTTAGACCAAAAAGCTCTATTTTTGTCTCATCAGACCACATGACCTTCTCCCATTCCTCCTCTGGATCATCCAGATGGTCATTGGCAAATTCAGATGGGCCTGGACATACGCTGGCTTGAGCAGGGGGACCTTGCGTGCGCTGCAGGATTTTAATCCATGACGGCGTAATGTATTACTAATGGTTTTCTTTGAGACTGTGGTCCCAGCTCTCTTCAGGTCATTGACCAGGTCCTGCCGTGTAGTTCTGGGCTGATCCCTCACCTTCCTCATGATCATTGATGCCCCACGAGGTGAGATCCTGCATGGTGTCCCAGACCGAGGGAGATTGACCGTCATCTTGAACTTCTTCCATTTTCTAATAATTGCGCCAACAGTTGTTGCCTTCTCACCAAGCTGCTTGCCTATTGTCCTGTAGACCATCCCAGCCTTGTGCAGGTCTACAATTTTATCCCTGATGTCCTTACACAGCTCTCTGGTCTTGGCCATTGTGGAGAGGTTGGAGTCTGTTTGATTGAGTGTGTGGACAGGTGTCTTTTATACAGGTAACGAGTTCAAACAGGTGCAGTTAATACAGGTAATGAGTGGAGAACAGGAGGGATTCTTAAAGAAAAACTAACAGGTCTGTGAGAGCCGGAATTCTTACTGGTTGGTAGGTGATCAAATACTTATGTCATGCAATAAAATGCAAATAAATTATTAAAAAATCATACAATGTGATTTTCTGGATTTTTGTTTTAGATTCTGTCTTTCACAGTTGAAGTGTACCTATGATAAAAATTACAGACCTCTACATGCTTTGTAAGTAGGAAAACCTGAAAAATCGGCAGTGTATCAAATACTTGTTCTCCCCACTGTATATACAGACCTGTATGAATAAATAGGTCCTGAGTGAATGAGTGCTGACGGACCAGAGTTACTCACGGATGGATGCATAATTGTTAAACTAGGTCCTAGCACCCCAACAGTTCCAGGTCTGTGTTGCCGACGGCACGGCACCCCGGTGAGGCATTATATAGTCTAATAGCCGCTGGCAGGAAGGACCTCCTGTAGCGCTCTCTGGCACACCGTGGTGGGATCAGTCTTGACTACTTGATAGACGTATGTACATTACATATTTTTGTTATGCATTCAACACAGCCGAGGGAAGTGCGGGTGCTGAAGGTGCTCCAGCACTCCCTGTTGGTGAGATGATAAAACTTAAAACATTTGTGGTGTTGCAATAAAAAAACGATTAAAGTATTTTCTGTTGCATTATTGATATGCATAAACATGGGATATTCATATACGGGCCACATTCTGCATGGGTGTTCTCCCAAGTGGCACAGTGGTCTAAGACACTGCATCTCAGTGCTAGAGGTGTCACTACAGACAACCTGGTTTGAATCCAGACTGTATCACAACCAGCCGTGATTGGGAGTCCCATAGGGTAGCGCACAATTGGCCCAGCTTTGTCCGAGTTAAATAAATAATAAATAAATAAAGAGCTCTCATCTGTGTTGTGCTCAGGACATGCTTGTATCTATTTAGTTGTAGGGGTTTGGAGTCGGACATGCTCAGTTTGAGTTAAATCGTGTCTCTCTCCAACCCAACCCTCTCTCTGTCCCTCTCCCCTCTTCTCTTCTCGCCCCCTTGTGGTGGATATCAAGTGGATATCACCATTTTCTATTTGTTTACAATTCTAAACTTGTCAAAAAGCTTGCAACAAGTATCAACTAGCCTATTCAGGTGCCTCAGAGTTCCCTGCGCCTGTGAGCTCAAGACAGACACAGCTGTTTTTGCAAAGGGAAATGTGTTCAGGTGTTTTATGAAATTTCTACTGGATATATGAGGTCCTCAGAGCATGACATTTTGGCCTGGTGTATATGAAATACTGTGAGGAACAATTATCATTTTCAATGGTTTAAAAATACTGACTTAGTGGACTTACTGTGTGAGGTGAAGAAAATAATTACTGAGAAGCTGAGTTAAGACACTCAGAAATCCGACATCCATCCCCAAATGGGCATTTTCCTACATTTGCGCACATTGCATCATTCTTGTGATGCCATTCACTTGAATAAGATCATTTGTGCAACTTCTGACAGGCTTATAGTGTCTTAGACAGACCTATGTTATTGCTATCAGTGCAATGCTTTATTGTATTTTTCCCAACAGGTGTAGGTTTACAACACAAGCATGCTACATACATTTGCCAACCCCCATGTGATTTCTGAATTCCTCCCAACCATGACCATAATAAATATACCAGTATGTCTGACTAATAATGAACGAGGCTCCCTGCCTTTATCGTAGCGACCTGGCCGGCATACACTAGCCACTAAAGGGCGCAAGGGGATTGTGGGTAGTTCTTGTTCTGTGATTTAAAATGGTTGTGTTATGTCTTTATGTTTTAGTAATTAAGCTAATGTTATGTGTTTATGTTTCCTTAAGTGTCTTAGTTCAGGTTATGGAGGTAGGGGAGAATGTTAGAATGCCTACCGTGACCGAGCCTTGCATGGCCGGAGGTTGTATTCATTGTTAATAATTGAAAGAGGGTGAATAACATGTGAAGTTCCTGAAGTCGTGCGGTTTATGGGGCACAGGAACTCTCCAGTAAAATGTATCTCTGTCTCATGCCATCTTTTTCTGGCCGAGCTCGCCGCAATATGTTAGATTGCAGATATGTTTGGATGGTTGTTTTTGGATGGTCGACCGTCAATTTTACTCCAAGTTTTGTTATATTGCTATACAAGTTGGTTATATTGCATCCTAATGGTATGCCAAACAACGCGCGAGGGAGTAGCCCCAAAATACTTTTTGCCCTTGGAACGCTGAGCTCCCCCCATTGTTTTTCTATGGAAAGGCATGCTGGTATATTTCACCAAAAACCTCTCAATGTGTATATTTAGATTTTTCTTACAGTAGTGAGTCCATTTCAATTAAAAAAAAGAAATGTTCATACTGGTCCCCCGTGGGAATCAAACCCACAACCCTGGTACAATGCTCTACAAATTGAGCTACATGGGACTACATGTCTATCTAATTCACCAAATATCTATCAATGTGTATATTTAGATTTTTTTATGGTCTGCCAGTTTTGTTCACAAACATAACAGGCCCTAGCCATTTCACTATTCAAATATTTGTATTCCTTTTCATGGATTATTATCATTGTTCAAATTTTCCCCTGTGCGTTCCTCCCCCACCCCCCTCTTTCTCTGTCCTCCAGGCATACCTGACACTGCAGGTCTGGTGACCCGTCGAGGGGTGCTCTCCGTGGGGGACACCCCTCCTGTGGCATTGCTGAAGAGGGGCCGAGGCCATCCCCCCAGGTGTGACCAACTCCAGCGAGCTCTGCATGTGGTCTGAGTCCCACAACTACCTGTACGGCATCTGCAGCAGCACCTACGACCTGGAGAGGACACCAGGTGGCAGCTCGGTTGTGGTATTATAGCGCTTTTAACATGTAATAACATGGTTATAACATGGGATAATACATGCTATAATGGTATTACAACTGTGCAGATATAATAACAACACAGGTAGATGTCCATAGCAATAGGATACCAGGAAGTAGCTCAGGCCTGTTATATTAAGTGTTCAATTCTTGTCAAATCAAGCTTCCTCACACTACAGGAGATGGGCTATTGGGCTAATAGCCACTATGGGCTATTCTGGCTTGGACAAGGCTTACTTCTCCACCCATTGTCTTATCTCCTCCTTTCCTGTTGACTCCAGGTGGGCAGGGTACAAATTCTTATTTACAATGACAGCCACTAGAGCAAATTAGGGTTAAGTGCATTGCTCAAGGACACAGCAACAGGTTTTTCACCTTGTCGGCTCAGGGATTCGATCCAGCAACCTTTCGGTTACCGGCACAACACCCTAACCATTAGGCTACCTGCTGCCCCAAAATGATTCTTCAGTGGCATTTTTGGCCATAAAACCCACCAGGTAAGTAAAGAGTACCCTGTGTGTGTGTATGTGTATGTGTGTGTGTGTGTGTGTATGTGTGTGTGTGTGTGTGTGTGTGTGTGTGTGTGTGTGTGTGTGTGTGTGTGTGTGTGTGTGTGTATTGGTGTATATGTAGGTGCTAGAGCATACAGTATGTGTGTCCCTGGGCATGTGTGTTATTCACTGTGATATCTTGTGTTATTTGTAGATGTAGTATCTCATGATTGTCAGTTGCCCGCCCCTTGTTCTGTTCGTCAAGACGACTACCTCAATACTGGCCCCATGTGTCGCTTCTCTGAAGACATTCAACAGCCAACTGTAGATTCACAAAGACATCCATCTGTATTTCTACCAGGTGGTGGAATGGCTGGATCAGAGTTATTACTATTGTTATGACTGAGTGTTGGATCAGAGTTATTACTATTGTTATGACTGAGTGTTGGATCAGAGTTATTACTATTGTTATGACTGAGTGTTGGATCAGAGTTATTACTATTGTTATGACTGAGTGTTGGATCAGAGTTATTACTATTGTTATGACTGATGGAGGAACCAGGGAGTCCGGTGTGGCCAATATTAGAGCTGTACACACACACACACACACACACACACACACACACACACACACACACACACACACACACACACACACACACACACACACAGGTTCCAGACAGGGTGTATTGTAGTAATCACAGATCTACTGTATAATGGTACTTTTATCAGTTGATTCAGAGTCACCTGTTACTATCTGGTATCTTTAGATTCAAGGTCCCCTCATCATGATGCTATGGCCTAATCAACAGATTGACTACATCAGTCTGTGATGTGTTATCTCAAGAATCATGGTAATACATTTTGTTGGTCTGATATGTATGTGTGTGTGTGTGTGTGTGTGTGTGTGTGTGTGTGTGTGTGTGTGTGTGTGTGTGTGTGTGTGTGTGTCTACTTGGGTGTCTGTGCGTTCCAGTCCTGGCCCTGTGTCGTGGAAATTACCACCAGGGATAACTGAAATCAATCTTAAATGAATCATTCTTTATTAACAGCAAGCTGGAGAAGTCACAGTCAAACTTAGATGCATAAAGTACCGGTCTGAAGTGAGTTCATTAGTTCTCTTATATATTGTTTACACAGTTATATTTGTATGATTTAAATTATTCATCGTTCATCATTAACTTTGTTAACTGTATGGTTCAAACACCTTTCACTGAATGGAAATGTTTGGTTCAAACACCTTTCACTGAATGGAAATGTTTGGTTCAAACACCTTTCACTGAATGGAAATGTTTGGTTCAAACACCTTTCACTGAATGGAAATGTATGGTTCAAACACCTTTCACTGAATGGAAATGCATGGTTTATACACCTCACACTGAATAATGAATGTCTGTTGTTTCTCTGCCACAATCTTCTGTAGGTTACTGCACTGAAAGCTAAAATAGTTTTTAATCACTTGGCCTAAATGTTGTTGGCACAAAGAATGTTTCACGGCTTGTATAGACGGGACGAGAAGCAGAGCGTTGGTGGAGTGACATTCCTTTTTATTATGTTCTTCAAAGACACAAAACAACAAAGGAGAGACCGTGAACTGGAGTGAAATGTAACTGACATTGACACACACAAGAATCCACACTCAAGGTGGAAAACAGTGAACATAAACGGAATCCCCAATTAGAGACAACTCAGAACAGCTGTCTCTAATTGGAGATTGAAATCATACAATAATAACACCCCGGGATACTGGCAAATTCCAACCGTGGTTCTACAGCTCCCCCTTAGAGGGAGCCAAAGACCAAACCACAGTCAGAACCTGACAGAATGTCTTGTCAGCCATGATTTACTTTGCACTATGAAAGTATCACTTACTCTTTGTGTATTTATCTGCTTCAAAAAATAAATACTTTTTTCTAAACAGATTATCTGATTATTAATTATTTCCTTGGATACTTGAACAAATAATAATAATAATAAACTGATAATACATTAGACTTACATACAGTATATACATGATGTTTTACATAAAAATAATTTGAAATAATATCCTGAAGTGATTTAATCCAACCCTGGTCTTAACCATAAAATAACCCCTTTACCATAGTCATCATTGTGTTGTGTGGTGAAAAGACAAGGCAGGACTACCCACCAGTTCACAGTTGATTTTTCAGACACTTATTCCGAGTCTCCCTCTCTGTCACGTATTTGAGTGAGACAGATAGAATGGACAAAAGAGACATTAAAAAGTATGTGTACAGTATATTATTTCATAATGATAGCATTTGTTGAACTAAAGTGTTGATGGCTAAGAAAAAAGGAGGGAGGAGGAAATACAACAGATATGTTGTGTGATGACGAGGTAGAGCGTTGGGCCAGTAACCTTTAGGTTGCTGGTTCAAATCCCGAGCTGGCAAGGTGGAAAAATCTGCTGTTGAGCAAGGCAATTATAAAACAACTGCACCATGGATGTCAATTTAGGAAGCCACCTGCACCTCTCTGATTCAGAGGGGTTGGGTTAAGTGTAGAAGACACATTTTGGTTGAATGCATTCAGTTGTGTAACTGACTAGTTGGCCTTTGCCCTTTAGAAGGGTTCTCTGGAAGATGGAGGAGGAGGAAGAATTGCAACATAGATGTTGTGTGGTGATAAGGTAGAATGATTCTCTGGAAGAGGGAGGAGTAGATACAACAGTTAGAGCTGATGAACCTTTTTATCTAAGAGTGTAGAGCCAAAAAACGTCCCTTCAAGCTGGGTACAGATACAACAGCCAAGACAAGACACAATGGTTGTTGACGGTTTTAGAATGTAGTTTAATTGATTTGAACTACCCAGTTTTAGAATGTCTCCTGTCAGCTGTTGGCATCTCCAGGATTCAATATGTAAAACCTTACCTTTAAGTCTTAAGCAATTCTGTTCAGTGTCGAAACTACAATCCCACTCCACCTTTAAACTAATACTCAGTTGAATTTGCCTATCCCAAGGACTGTCGATTATTACTTGTCTCAGTAATAATCGGGCCTGAAAAAGTCTGATCAACCTTATCAAATAGGCTAGACACACCTAGGTGATGTTATCTAAGTCCCCCCATATTCTGATATTTTTGTCCTCCCCAGTTTTATCATTGGAATGTGATACAAAACGAGGCACCAGTTTGCTTTAGGGCCATGCGGACGCCTCCAATCGGTCAGGTAGGCTGTTTGAAGTGTTTATCTGACTGGATAAAAAAGTAAATAATAATAATTATGTCCCCCACACTTCTAAAACCAAAGTTGCGCCCCTGCTCAGAGTCTAGGTATGGTGCCTTACTCTATCTAAACCTAACAAGGTTCCCGCTGTTCGGGTCAGCGCTTCCACCATAGACACCTTAATGATAATCTCTCCTGGATGGTTAAACCTCAGATTAAATCCTTTCCCCACTCCTACTAATGTAGTAGTACAATAGGCTGGGTCTAGGTTACTTTATTCCAGAAACAAAGATTCTTATTCAGTTAAGTTGTGACGGTGGATATATAATGGAGAGCCAGGCGCAGGAGATAGCGTGGAACAAGGTATAATTTAATACCAAAGAAGTAATTCTCAACCGAACAGACAAAATATAACTGTTCCAGTAATCACGAAAGGTGTACAAATAACTAGGCATTGCCTAGACACACACTCTGTGTAAATACACAATCACAAATAAACAATAACCGACAAGGACATGAGGGAACATATATACATGAAGTAATTGGTGGAAATGAGAACCAGGTGTGCATAATGACAAGACAAGACTAATGGATAATGAAAGAGGTAGCGGCAGTGGCTAGAAAGCCGGTGACGACGATCGCCGAAGCATGCCCTAACAAGGGGGTGAGACAACTTCGGATGGAGTCGTGACGTAAGTGGCAGTTTCATGCAGTAAAATGACGAAATTGCCTCATGGGTGGAATGTTATACAATATTCTGTGTTTCTATGTCAAACGATTTTGTTATATTTCAGTCTTCTGTGATGTATACAGTGTAATATTGGGATGGAAACTCAAAATGTAATACATGTTAACTCTATATCTGACATGGTACAGGTGTCTTCTTTTTTTTTTTAAAGCCCATACCCATGTGTTTGAGGTGAAAACCTTTGTTTCAAAGTAGATTTGTTTAAGACTACTGTCATGTCTGGACTATCATTAAAAGTGAAGACTGTAATATTATCAAATTAATTCTCTAGGTTTAATAATTACGTGATTAAACTAATCATGTAAACATGAAATAACTAGGAAGTTGGGGCACCACGGTGTCACACCAGCCTTCGCTTTGGCTCCCTCTCCGGTCCAGCTCAGGCGTTCGGTGTCGCCGGCCTTCTATGTGTCACGGTTAGGAGTGAAGGGACGATACGTGGAGCGCTCGTGGAGTGTCATCCTGGTTTATTTTAATGAGGTGTTCTCACAAGGCATATAAAATAAACAGGAGAGTACAAAACTAACTACAAACCAAAACAAAAGCACAGTGACTTTCCTGAGTTCTGCAAACAGGCAGAAAAACCCAAACAATGATCCACACACAGGTGGATGTGGAGGATGGCTAAATACTCTCCCCAATCAGAGACAACACTAGACAGCTGTCTCTGATTGGGGATCATTAACCTCCCCTACCTGAAGTGAGGACTGGGTTGTGGCTCATCCACTCCCCCTGGTGGGAGTAAGCGGCTTCACCACAACCCGGCCCTTACACTATGGTGCTTTAATAAATTCAGTAGTTCTAAACCTGCGACTGCCTCCTGCCTACTCCTCTCTACACTTGTGACAGAATGACTGACCTAACAAAACAGGAAGCAGCAGGATAACCCGACCTCTCTGCTGTAGGAGCGAAGCTCCTCCACCACGCCTCGTGCCTGGAGTGCCTTGGGACTGTCATGGAGAGGTTTTCCGGAGCGTACGCCAACTGCAGGCTACACGTGGTCGTTTCAGCCACCCCACCACCATCTACATCACCCGGTCCGATCAGCAACGTCCACCTGCCCCTCCCGGAGCGGTAGGGGGTTTCTCCTGCAGTGTGACCTCCACCTTTCCCGTCATGCCGGGACGGCCTCCGAGAGGCTCAAAGTGGCCTTGGTGATCTTGGTGCTGACAGGCCGGGCTCTGGAGCGCACGCCATCTGGGAGAGGGATGCTCCACATGCGCACAGAGTAAGACACCGAGACACAGCCACTAGAGCAAATTAGGGTTAAGTGCCTTGCTCAAGGACACAGTAACAGGTTTTTCACCTTGTCGGCTCAGGGATTCGATCCAGCAACCTTTCGGTTACCGGCACAACTCCCTAACCATTAGGCTACCTGCTGCCCCAAAATGATTCTTCAGTGGCATTTTTGGCCATAAAACCCACCAGGTAAGTAAAGAGTACCCTGTGTGTGTCTGTGTGTGTGTGTGTGTATTGGTGTATATGTAGGTGCTAGAGCATACAGTATGTGTGCCCCCGGGCATGTGTGTTATTCACTGTGATATCTTGTGTTATTTATAGATAGTATCTCATGATTGTCAGTAGCCCGTCCCTTGTTCTGTTCGTCAAGACGACTACCTCAATACTGGCCCCATGTGTAGCTTCTCTGAAGACATTCAACAGCCAACTGTAGATTCACAAAGACATCCATCTGTATTCCTACCAGGTGGTGGAATGGCTGGATCAGAGTTACTACAATTGTTATGACTGAGTGTTGGATCAGAGTTATTACTATTGTTATGACTGAGTGTTGGATCAGAGTTATTACTATTGTTATGACTGAGTGTTGGATCAGAGTTATTACTATTGTTATGACTGAGTGCTGGATCAGAGTTATTACTATTGTTATGACTGAGTGTTGGATCAGAGTTACTACAATTGTTATGACTGATGGAGGAACCAGGGAGTCCGGTGTGGCCAATATAAGAGCTGTACACACGCACGCACGCACGCACGCACACACACACACAGTGGTTCCAGACAGGGTATATTGTAGTATTCACAGATCTACTGTATAATGGTACTTTGATCAGTTGATTCAGAGTCACCTGTTACTATCTGGTATCTTTAGATTCAAGGTCCCCTCATCATGATGCTATGGCCTAATCAACAGACTGACAACATCAGTCTGTGATGTGTTATCTCAATTATCATGGTAATACATTTTGTTGGTCTGATATGTGTGTGTGTGTGTCTCTTTGTGTGTCTCTGTGTGTGTGTGTGTGTGTGTGTGTGTGTGTGTCTACTTGGGTGTCTGTGCGTTCCAGTCCTGGCCCTGTGTCGTGGAAATTACCACCAGGGATAACTGAAATCAATCTTAAATGAATCATTCTTTATTAACAGCAAGCTGGAGAAGTCACAGTCAAACTTAGATGCATAAAGTACCGGTCTGAAGTGAGTTCTAACGGGGCAGTCCATTAGTTCTCTTATATACTGTTTACACAGTTATATTTGTATGATTTAAATTATTCATCGTTCATCATTAACTTTGTTTCCTCCACGTGACTGACCAATACCTCACAAGGCTTCTTCTCTCCAAGCTGAGACCTTGAAACTGATATACCACCTTTCGGTTCCCAAACAGCAATGTTCTGGGCGTCCTGCCAAATTGCTTATACTGATAGTGTCATACCCTAATTCCGTTCACCTGTTCTCCCTCCCTCCCAGGTGTTTCCTATGTTCCCTTATTCCTTGTGTATTTAACCCGTGTCTGTTCATTGGTCTGGTTGCCAGTTCATCTTGTGTGTTTCACCAGGTCGTGCACGCATTCCTAGTATACCTGCTGTCTGTTTAGTTCTCCCGTTACCGTACCCTTGCCTGTTTACAACCCGAATTCCTGCCTGCCGTCTCTGTACCTCTGAACTTTACTACGACAACGACATAGCCTACCGATTTTGTTTCAATAAACAACTTGACATTCTACCTGGTCTCCTGCGTCTGCACTTGGTTCTCTGTCTGAGCTGTGATAGATAGTGAGGATTCCTCCCAGGAACGATCAATCAGTCACTTGCATGAACCCAGTCGAATTGGTTATTAGAAAAGCACAAACATAGAGATGACCAGCTCATCCAAGCCCTCTCCCTTCATCCTGAAGCAGAAGGAGAAGCTCCAGAAGGACATAGAGGATCTGCTGGGTACAGACAGGGTTCTCCTGTACCTCACACACCTTCACCTGGCCCCCAAACACCACCACCCCCTCTTCACACCCTTCAACTTCACCTACACAGGTGAGGCAGAGGCTCTGGATGACAATATACTGTAACTTATGATAACTATGAACTAAAATTGTACCATAACTTGAAGTATTCAAACTTTCAGACAATCAAATCACTCATTGATTCAATGGGAGATTTGTGCAATAATTACGGCTGTGTTTATTCACAGAAAACTTGTGACTGAGAATGAAATCAGTACACCACATGAATGAATAAATTAAAGAATACAACACAAACCTTCCTTCCTTCCTTCCTTCCTTCCTTCCTTCCTTCCTTCCTTCCCGCTATCCCTCACTCCCTCCATCACCAGGGGTAATCAACATTCTAGGACTGCCTGTGACCGAGCACCCTTTGGGGCTGAGTGTAGAGGGTCTACCCCTGGGGGTGCAGGTGGTGTCTGGGAAGCTCCAGGACCGCCTATCTCTGGTCTCAGGCCTCTACCTGGAGAAGACCCTTGGAGGCTGGAGAGACCCTGGAGCCGCCTGACCCGGGCCCATAGCCATAAAGCAACTCAAGAGTAGCAGTGCTGGATCAGCTCCCCCCTAACCATGACCTCTTATTAATTATGATCTAAAAGGTAAAACTGATCATAGATCAGCTCTACTCTGAGACGCTACGAGGCCTGACCTGAGGAAGCCGCTGGCTCTGAGGGAAGGAAGAGGTAGAGGTTGCCCTTAGCAATTTGTAGTGGTGAAGGGTAGAATTGTGGGTAGGATAATCTGATCCAAGATCTGTGGTTAAGGGCAGGAGTAGGAATAATTTGTCCCTAACCATTGATACAGGGATGTGTGTTAAGGGCAAATTCTAACTCAAGCCGTCTGCTCTGAATCTCATTCTCTCACTTACACACAATTCAGCACTTATCCCAATGGAAATGTATGGTTCAAACATCTTTCACTGAATGGAAATTTATGGTTCAAACACCTTTCACTGAATGGAAATGTCTGGTTCAAACACCTTTCACTGAATAGAAATGTATGGTTCAAACACCTTTCACTGATTGGAAATGTTTGGTTCAAACACCTTTCACTGAATGGAAATGTTTGGTTCAAACACCTTTCACTGAATGGAAATGTATGGTTCAAATACCTTTCACTGAATGGAAATTTAAGGTTAAAACACATTTCACTGAATGGAAATGCATGGTTTAAACACCTCTCATTGAAGAATGAATGTCTGTTGTTTCTCTGCCACAATCTTCTGTAGGTTACTGCACTGAAAGCTAAGGTTGTTTTTAATCACTTGGCCTAAATGTTGTTGGCACAAAGAATGTCTTGTCAGCCATGATTTACTTTGCACTATGAAAGTATCACTTACTCTTTGTGTATTTATCTGCTTCCATAAATAAATACTTTTTTCTAAACAGATTATCTGATTATTAATTATTTCCTTGGATACTTGAACAAATAATAATAATAATAAACTGATAATACATTAGACTTACATACAGTATATACATTTTGTTTTACATAAAAATAATTTGAAATAAATCCTGAAGTGATTTAATCCAACCCTGGTCTTAACCATAAAATAACACCTTTACCCTTGTCATCATTGTGTTGTGGGGTGAAAAGACAAGGCAGGACTACCCACCAGTTCACAGTTGATTTTTCAGACACTTATTCCGAGTCTCCCTCTCCGTCACGTATTTGAGTGAGACAGATAGAATGAACAAAATAGACATTAAAAAGTATGTGTACAGTATAGTATTTCATAATGATAGCATTTGTTGAACAAAAGTGTTGATGGCTAAGAAAAAAGGAGGGAGGAGGAAATACAACAGATACGTTGTGTGATGACGAGGTAGAGCGTTGGGCCAGTAACCTTTAGGTTGCTGGTTCAAATCCCGAGCTGGCAAGGTGGAAAAATCTGCTGTTGAGCAAGGCAATTATAAAACAACTGCACCATGGATGTCAATTTAGGAAGCCACCTGCACCTCTCTGATTCAGAGGGGTTGGGTTAAGTGTAGAAGACACATTTTGGTTGAATGCATTCAGTTGTGTAACTGACTAGTTGGCCTTTGCCCTTTAGAAGGGTTCTCTGGAAGAGGGAGGAGGAGGAAGAATTGCAACATAGATGTGTGGTGATAAGGTAGAATGATTCTCTGGAAGAGGGAGGAATAGATAGAACATTTAGAGCTGATGAACCTTTTTTTCTAAGAGTGTAGAGCCAAAAAACGTCCCTTCAAGCTGGGTACAGATACAACAGCCAAGACAAGACACAATGGTTGTTGACCGTTTTAGAATGTAGTTTTATTGATTTGAACTACCCAGTTTTAGAATGTCTCCTGTCAGCTGTTGGCGTCTCCAGGATTCAATTTGTAAAACCTTACCTTTAAGTCTTAAGCAATTCTGTTCAGTGTCGAAACTACAATCCCACTCCACCTTTAAACTAATACTCTGTTGAATTTGCCTATCCCAAGGACTGTCGATTATTACTTGTCTCAGTTCAAGGGGGCCTGAAAAAGTTGGATCAACCTTTTCAAATAGGCTAGACACACCTAGGTGATGTTATCTAAATCCCCCCATATTCTGATATTTTTGTCCTCCCCAGTTTTATCATTGGAATGTGATACAAAACGAGGCACCAGTTTGCTTTAGGGCCATGCGGACGCCTCCAATCGGTCAGGTAGGCTGTTTGAAGTGTTTATCCGACCGGATAAAAAAGTAAATAATAATAATTATGTCCCCCACACTTCTAAAACCAAAGTTGCGCCCCTGCTCAGAGTCTAGGTATGGTGCCTTACTCTATCTAAACCTAACAAGGTTCCCGCTGTTCGGGTCAGCGCTTCCACCATAGACACCTTAATGATAATCTCTCCTGGATGGTTAAACCTCAGATTAAATCCTTTCCCCACTCCTACTAATGTAGTAGTACAATAGGCTGGGTCTAGGTTACTTTATTCCAGAAACAAAGATTCTTATTCAGTTAAGTAGCAGTTTCATGCAGTAAACTGACGAAATTGCCTCATGGGTGGAATGTTATACAATATTCTGTGTTTCTATGTCAAACGATTTTGTTATATTTCAGTCTTCTGTGATGTATACAGTGTAATATTGGGATGGAAACTCAAAATTGATTACATGTTAACTCTATATCTGACATGGTACAGGTGTCTTCTTTTTTTTTTAAGCCCATACCCATGTGTTTGAGGTGAAGACTTTTGTTTCAAAGTAGATTTGTTTTCTGGAAATACAAATACATATGCCACTAATAATCGCTCATTCGAAAAAGTAATGCAATGCATTTACGTGAAGCTGGCTTCGATAGTTGGGTTGATGAGGTAAGCCTCTGGTTTGCCCAGTAGAGATCGCCATTGTCCTTTGTAGAGTCTTTCTGATTGTAGTGGCTCTTAGAATGTATACTTAGAAGTACCCTGTAGTTCTTAGAGTTGATCTTGTTGAATAGATGCTTCAGATTGTTGGTGTCCTCGTCTTAGACTACGTACGTTTTGAACTGCATACTGATAACGGGACAACTAGGATTTATCACTTCTGTAGTGATGATAGTTTCAGAGTTTAACCATTTCCAGCCGTGTAGCTCACCCTCCACGCTGTTGTAGTTTTAAACCATTTTGCAACTTCAGGTTCTCCGTATATCGACTGGTCTAATAGAAATTCAACCATTTCAAATGTGTGGAGCAAGTCCTCACAATCTTTCTGGACTGGTAAAAATTAAACCATTTGCAACCTTAGCTTACACCGTGATTTGCGTGGTCTGGTTTAAATTGCGTCACGGGGGCTTTTATACTGGGGGTATATCTCCTCTCTTTCTGCATGTCCAGGGGGAGAGAGTCTCTGCCAGGAATTTATGACCTGTACTAAAGTCATAAAAAATGTTTATTGTAAAGTAGCGTTGCTCTACTTCAGACCTATGTTCTGCGATTATTAAAACATTGGTTATCTTCTCATCCTGCGCCTGCTCTCTGTCTTCCTACACCGTGACAGAGGGGGGGGGGGGGGGGGGGGGGGGAATGATTCAATCAATATTACAATAAGGCAGTAACGTAACAAAATGTAGAAAAAGTAAAGGGGTCTGAATACTTTCTGAAGGCACTGTATTTATTATACTCTTAGCACATTTAACTCACATTCTTATAGGACTGACTACCAATAAACCGTTTGTTTCTAGTACAATTATATGAGAAGCACAACATTTAAAACCACTTGAGACCTAGAATCTTTTATTCACTAGAAAATCTAAAAAACATCTACTCACTTTTGAGTCATTCCTTGCTTTCATACAGTATACTGTATGTAGGCCTACTGGTATTTTACTGTTAAATCAATTAAGCCCTAAAAAGGACGCACCATTCCTGTTTCTCAGGAAATGTCAATATCTAACCAATGTTAGGTGTTTCCTGTTGTGTGTGTGTGTGTATCTGTGTGTGTAACTGGGTCTATATAAGATGACAGAGGATGGGACTAAAGTGTGGAGTTAAAGAGGAGATCAACTGGAGGTGAAGATTAAGACTGGACTAGTCTGCCGTACTACACTATACATCTCTGGTAAGACTTCTCTGTCTAAACACTGCATGTAGCATTTCTGTGTTTTACTGTTTATATATATTATATTGTTCATGTTGTAAAGAACTTTGTAACAATCTGTCTTTGTAAAAAGTGCTATACAAATAAATGTGGTTGATTGTTGTGTAATAGAATGATGCAGGTGACCTTTATTCAAATCAATCTAGAGTCTTTGGCTTCTACTGTAGTTTTGCAGTCACATTGTTAGATGTGTTTAGGACATAGAAAATAGTCCTATAGGTTATTGCACCCAAATGTGATAATTTAGAGGAATTGACTATCACAGTACTGTTATTATTATTATTGTAATGGCACTTCGTTCTTCTTTACCACCATAATTGTACCACTTGTTGGAGTTAGTCTAGCAGACAGTATTCGCAACGCGAACGACAAAACAAAATATTTTTCTTTCAAAAGTTTAATAGTCAAACACAAAAATTACAATGTTCAACGCACGGTCAAAAAACTGTGTTGCTTCAATAGTGTCTAACTCCAAACTAACCAAGTTACGTCAATTACAAGCTATTACTACGCAGGTGTGTCAAATTTAAATTTTAGAAAATGTATTGTATATTTATATAATTTTAACATTCATAATAACTCATGCATTTAAACTAACATAAACCTTGTAAATGATAATGAAATATACATTACAATTCTTAACTGTTTTTAACTAAGATATTATCGATCAACTAGTTCCTCGTTGGCTCTTACAATTATACTTTTTTTTTTTACTACAAATAACATCTTATTGAGAGTTTTCTGACCCTATGACATCAATAAAAACAAAGGGATTGTTTTTTGTTTAAAGGATCTGTTTAAGTGGACTCAGTGAGAGAAATGTTGAAACAAACAGATACTCCTAAGGTAAGAAACTCATCATCACAGTAGGACATTTCTCTGAAATAATTTTTTTATTTAACCTTTATTTAACTAGGCAAGTCAGTTAAGAACAAATTCTTATTTACAATGACGGCCTACCCTGGCCAAACCCAGACGACGCTGGGCCAATTGTGCTCCGCCCTATGGGACTCCCAATCACGGCCTGATATCGAACCAGGGTCTGTAGTGACGTCTCTAGATGCAGTGCCTTTGACCGCTGCACCACTCAGGAACCTCATTATGAGAACCATTATGCTTGGTTCTCTTCAAATACTATGCTACATAGCTGATATCGCTCAAATATACATTGAACACAACCCTTTTCTGTTGCTGTCAATACTAAGTTCACCAAATTGTTTCATAATGAAAGGAAACTTACTTAATTATGTTTATGTATACACAATATAATGTTGACATTTGTCTGCAACAAACCACACTGTATTGTAATACCTTTCTATGAATATGCATCCAGAATAAAGGAATACAATATACTTTTCTGACAAAGTAAGAGTATAAGCTGTTAAATGAAACATTTATACGATAAATGTTTCATTTATCGTATAACTTGTTATTGAAATGCCATGTTACTTTAGAAGTGCTATGGCTCAATTAAAGACATTGAATAAAATATTTTTCCATAGCTATCAACAATTTAGTTCACCAAATGGTATCGTCATGAAACAATATACTGTACACATACTTTTTTCTGTCTCTTTTGTTAATTCTGTCAGACTGTGCGTCTGTCTCACTCCATCAATGATGAAGAGATAAAATACGTGACGATGAGGAAGACTCTGATTAAGGAATGGCTGAAAAGTCAGGATATCGACTGTGAACTAGTGGGTACCCCAGTCTTCTCTATCTTTCTATCACTCTCTCTCGTGCATGCGCTCCAGCTCAGACCGCACCTTCTCTCTTATACAACGTATGATGGGACACTGATGTGGAATTCTCTAGATTTGGTCTCTCTTTCTCTCTCTGTGTCTGTGTCTGTCTCGCGCTCTCTCTCTCTCTCTGTCTCTCTTTGTCTCGCTCTCTGTCTCTCTCTCTGTCTCTCTTTGTCTCTCTCTCTCTCTTTGTGTCTCTCTCTCTCTTTGTGTCTCTCTCTCTGGTCTCTCTCTCCCCATCTCTCAGGAGGATGTTCCTAACATAGCGTTGCTGGGGTCAGGTGGAGGAGAGAGGGCAGCAGTGGGCATGCTGGGATCGCTGTATCAGATGGCACAGGACGACCTGCTGGGCAGCCTCCTCTACATGTGTGGGGTGTCAGGCACCACCTGGTACACACACACTATTTACTATTATTCATAGCAGGAAAGTTCATTATGAATGTGCTGAAACAAATTAGGTATCTGTCTCTCTCCTCACACACACACACACACACACACACACACACACACACACACACACACACACACACACACACACACACACACACACACACACACAGGTGCATGTCATCCCTGTACAGCGATCCAGATTGGTCGTTGAATAAGCGCTGTGATGAGGTGATAGCGAAGCTGAAGGGTCCTACGGTGGACTTGAACGAGGCTGTGAACTGGCTCAGACAGCAGAAAGACAACAACCAAGACTTCAACCTCACTGACTTCTGGGGCGCATTCACTGCCTCCTATTTCATGAAGGAGGTCAGTGTCTGGTTGTCTGTGTTTTTGTGTGTGTCTGTCTGTTTGTTTGTCTGTATGTGTGGAGGTCAGTGTATGGTTTATGTATGTATGTGTGTCTGTCTGTTTGCCTGTGTGTGTGTGTGGAGGTCAGTGTATGGTTTATGTATGTATGTGTGTCTGTCTGTTTGCCTGTGTGTGTGTGTGTTTGCATTTGTGTGTGTGTGTCTGTCTAGCTGTGTGTCTGTCTATCTGTCTTTCTGCCAGTGTGTGTGTGTGTGTCTGTCTGCCAGTGTGTCTGTCTGTCTGTCTGTCTGTCTGTCTGTCTGTCTGTCTGTCTGTCTGTCTGTCTGTCTGCCTGCGTGTGTGTGTGTGTATTTGTGTGTCTGCCTGTCTGTCTAGCTGTGTGTCTGTCTGCCAGTGTGTGTGTGTCTGTATGTCTATCTGTCTTTCTGCCAGTGTGTGTGTTTGTTTGACAGTCGTTCTTTCTATCCTTCTCTCCCTCTGTTGGGCTGATTGTCTCACCACCATCTCTCCCCCGCCTCTCCCCCCATCTCTCCCCTGTCTCTTCCCCATCTCTTCCCCCTCTCACCTGTATCAGATGAACATTCACTGTCTCTCTGAAGAGGCTCACAGAAACAGCACCAACCCCTACCCAATCTACAGTGCAATAGAACTGTACTGCAACAGACAGGGTTACACTAAAGGTGACAGTTATGAGGTGTTCATTCAAACTTCAGAGTTAAAATGTATGTTATTTGCGTAGAGCTTGCTATTGGTTGATACTCGGAGTGGAAAACTTGGGTTTCATCTTTGTTGAACTAGTTCCAAGTGCACTGTGAACGCAGCATCAATCAATCAATCAATCAATCAAATGTAATTGTATTGCGTTTTTACAAAGAAATTGTCTCAAAGTGTTTTACAACCAGAACAACACAAACAATTAATACTATGAACAATATTAACTGGCACTCAACTGTATTGAGTCCTTAGTCAGGCTCTGCTTAGAAGTAGTGCATTATACAGGGTGTCATTTCAGACAAAGCCAATGAGTGTACGTTTCTGTAATTTCCCCACTGTTTTCTGTAGAGGTGTGGTTTGAGATGACCCCCCATGAGAGCGGCTTCTCAGGATTGGGCGCTTTCGTCCCCACTTCCTGTCTTGGGAGCCAGTTTGAAGGCGGGACTCTGAGAGAGAAGAGGAAGGAAATGGACATGGTTCTGCTGCAAGGTGGGGAACACATAGACACACACATGCGCGCACACATGCACAAGCAAACGTGCACACACAACAATTTATTGTTGTTTGTTTCTTGTTGCTGGGCAGGTACCTGTGGGAGTGCCATTGCAGATGGGCAGATGAACAGGAATGAGGTAGTAAAAAAGATCTGGCACTTATTTGATGGTAAGCCTCATGCTAGTTAGCCTGCAAGGCTAGTGTGACAATAGTAGACAAACTACAGGACAATACTAGACAATAAACTACAGGGCAATAGATAATAAACTACAGGAAAAACTACAGGACAATAAACTACAGGACAACACTAGAAAATAAACAACAGGACAACACTAGACAAACTACAGGACAACACTAGACAAACTACAGGACAACACTAGACAAACTACAGGACAACACTAGACAAACTACAGGACAACAAACTACAGGACAATACTAGACAACAAACTACAGGACAATACTAGACAACAAACTACAGGACAATACTAGACAACAAACTACAGGACAATACTAGACAATCAACTACAGGACAATACTAAACAATAAACTACTTTACAATAGTAGACAATAAACTACAGGACAATAGTAGACAAACTACAGGACAATACTAGACAAACTACAGGACAGTGGATTGCGCAGTCAGATGGAATAGAGTAAATAGGCATTTTAACAACATAGATTTAGCCAGTGGTAATTTGTGGAATAGACACTGGCTGGATTGTGGTTTTAACCAATAAGCATTGAGGATTAGACACACCCGCTAATAATAGACAATAATCTACAGGACAATACTAGACAAAAACACATACCTAGACAAATGATATGTAACATCTCTCAGCATCCCACCCATCCGTCACACCTGCTTAAGCCTTCTCATTTTATATTATGTTTCTGTGTTTTCCCATGTTTGTTATGTGGCAACACAACCCTCTGTTTTTTTTTCAGTTATGTTTTGTGCTGGCATTGAAACTAACGGTAAGCAGTTTTAACCATCCGACTGTCTGTGTGCGGAAATTCAATGGACTGTGCAGAAATAGCATGATTTATGATCTAAGATGCCACATGTATATTCTAACCCCATTCTAATTATGTTTTGATTCTTAAAGCCACAATTTGTAATTTGAACAATGACAAAATGTCAGCCCCGGGATGGGGTTGGGGAAATGTTATGATTCTCAAACTTCTTCTTGCAGGGACTGACAGCCTGTGACATCAATATGGCAGTTTCAAACATATTTTGAGGCAATACAATGTTTGTTCAAGTCCCAGTTGTTTTTCAACATTGGAGTAAAATCAGCCTTATGTTTTGGGTTATGAGAGAAACAAGTGCCTACCATTAGAACAAGAGAACATCCTCAAGGATCGAGGGCGGGACTTGACTTTTTAAATGTCTCAGACAGGGCTACTCATCACGAGAGGTGGGTGTGTTTCCAAATCACCTCCGCTACACTTGACCAACCTGATTTGTTCCGCAGGGGAGGAGAGCATGATGTTGATGTCTGAGAGAGGGAGGGAGGTAGAGGAAGTGTGTGAGTGTCTGCCCTCCCAGGTAGTGAGGTGTGTCTCTGAGCTGATGGAATACGCTGAGGACCCAGATGAACTGAAGACATGGAAAGTCATCATCTCACTGGGACAGCTACTGGAAGGTGAGGCGCACTGTCACAGTGCGTAGTATTTAAGGGACGATATACAGAGCAAACAAGTCATATCTAAAACGTTACACCTTTTCTGTATACATATAAAAACACTGTAGCTTCGACCTGCCTTATTTAGCTAGCTGAATGTGAAATTCTGAAATTCTGATCAAACAACCCTCACCGGACTGGGAACTGACGCTGGAGCACGACTGTACCTGTCGTCCCTACTCCAACGCCAATCCCCATCCTGTGAGGGTTCCTCCGGGAACCCCCACGAGTGAGGGAACAGAAGCACATCGCTGTCGTCTTCCTCCGACTCCTCTCTGTACTCCTGCTCCCACGGCTGTAGGGGCTCCTCCTGGAACCCCCACGAGTGCAGTGGTCGGGGCTCTTCTCCCTGGATCCCCGACCACCCCCATAGCCCCCCCCCAAAATCAGTTTGAGGGGTTTTCTGGGCTCCAGGCTGGTCCTCAACTTTAGCCCGGTGACGTGTCCTCCGTCTCCGCTGCTCCGGACCCCAGCCTTCCTCCACCGCACGATAATGGGAGTGTTCCTCCTCGGTAATTTTCCCCATACCGAGGAGGATGTCTCCCAAAGTAATCCCCCGTTGCGTCCCAGGGTGGTGGATCATTCTGTCACAGTGCGTAGTATTTAAGGGACGATATACGGAGCGCTGGTGAAGTGTCATCCTTTTTATTGAAAATGAGATGTTCTCACGAAGCATTTACAACTAAAAAGGAGAGTGAAACAAAAACACGATTACAAACAAAAACACGGTGACTTACTTTGTGTTGCAGGCAGTGCAGACAAACACAACAGACAATGATCCACACACAGGTGGAAATGAGTGGATCTTAAATACTATCCCCAATCAGAGACAACGCTAGACAGCTGTCTCTGATTGGGGATGATAATCTCCTTAATTTGGGAGTGAGGACTTGGTTGTGTGCCTCTCTTCTCCCCTAGGTGGGAGTAAGAGGCCTTACCACAACCAAGCCCTCACACGCACACACACACACACACACACACACAGGCAAACACACATGCACTCACCCTTATCATGACCTGTGTGATAATGTGAATAATGATTCTAGGTCATGTGAGCAGTAAGGGTGAGATGCTGTGGAACATGGACGCTGAGAGCTGGAAGAGAACCAGCCTGCTGAAGAGAAAGGAGTTCATAGATAAAGTCTGTCTGGAACTCATCCTCACCTCAGACAGCTGGACAAAAGACTGGGAGGACCAACGCTGCACCTGCACCTACAACGGGCATCATATTAATCCAACACCAGGTTAGCCCATTGAACTACAGCCTACATAAGGGTTCCAAAAGGATTATTTGGCTGTCCGTGTGAGAGAACCCTTTGAAGAACCCTCATGGATTCCATGTACTGTAGAACCCAATTAGATTCCATTTATAACGTTTTGTGGAAAGGGTTCTAGATGGAACCTAAAAGGGTTCCACATGAAACCCAAAAGGGTTATTCAAATGGTAAATCCTTTATAGGTAGGAAACACTATTCTTAGAGGCATTAGCACCTGCAAAGGTAACACTAGCTTCCACAGTGCCACTTTTCTTACCTGTCTTTGGCTTTATGACTCAAGACCATGTTAGTTCACTGAGCTAATGCCTTGGAACTGAGTTTTTTATAGGAGGTTTGTGTGTCTGGATGTAAAATGCACTATGGTTATGTGGTAATATGGTCTCAGTATAAGTGGGTATATGGTACTAGGTCGTGTTAAACCGTGGCTATGTGTATCTACAACAACCTATTCGAGACCCTCCAGTCGGGTTTCTTCCCCCACCACAGTTCTGAAATTGCATTCCTAAAAATTGTCAATAAACTCCTCACCTCTGCTGATGCTCCTTGACCTGAGTGCTGCTTTTGACACAGTGAGCCATCAGATCCTCCTTACCAGGCTTGAGGGTCTGGGTGGTGAGGGCACTGCACTCTCCTGGCTACAATCCTACCTCACAAACCGGAACCCACTACATCTCCCTTAATGGCCACACCTCAGACTTCAGTTATACAGGGTGACCCCCAGGGCTCAGTGCTGGGCCCCTTACTTTTCATCATCTACATCTTCATCAGATCCTCCATCATTTCAACCTTGACTTCCACTACAATGCTGATGACACCCAGATCTACCTCAGAACCATATCCCTCTTAAACCCATCAAATCCTGCCTGTCTGCAATAAAAACATGGTTGCAACAAGATTTTCAGTTCAACAGCGATAAAACGTAACTCATCCTCATTGGCACCAAATCCCCCCTTACACAACTTTGACATCATCCTGGACTCTACCCTCTCCTTTGACTACCACATAAGACCTTCTGTCATATCCTCATTCTTCCACCTCCGCAACACTGCCAAAGTCAGGTACTCCCTCTCCCGTCCTGCTGCTGAAACATGCATTTGTTTCCTCCCGTCTTGACTACTGCAACTTGTGTTGTGTTGTGTAGTGGCTTTGACCCACTAATATTTACATGCTAAAATCGCCACTGGTTACAGCATGCACGTTTTTTTATGAGACTGTTGTACTGTCATGGAGACCATTCTCATGTCATCATCCAACACTCTCAACCAGAGAACAGAAAACGGCTGGTTCCCCATCCCAAGAATATGTAATGTTTTTTCATTACCTTTCTGTCCATTATGATTACAATGGAAGGTGTGTGTGTGTGTTTCAGTAAAGGAAGGATACAGAACAGACTACATACTCTCATCACTGATATTATTTTTGACAAGTTATGAAATTGGTGTTTCTCCCCCAGCCTCAATCTTTTGGATTGTAAAGAACATTTTCCCTCTGGTCATTAAATGGGAATGGGGAACCACGCCCAACTTCCTCTTCAACATCCAAGGTACAGTAACATTTGACATCTTCCTAACATAATAGCATAACTAGTGTCAGTCATAAACTAGGTTTCCATCCAATTGGCGACAGATATTCATGCAAATATTCTAAAATCCACATCAAAATAATATGCACATTTTGCCACCAGAGATGTGAATTTGATCGATGCTTGACTGCTGGTTGACAAATAAAAATAATCTCGCTCTTTTGTCCATAATATATATTATATTTATATTATATCCGATATTTATTGGAAAGGAGCATCAAGCTCAGTAGTGGGAGGACCACACAACATGTCATCGCGTGACTCCAGGTTAACTTCGATATGATGGTTATTATATAAATATTTTACGCATTAGAGTTTCCACCAACATTTCTTGCATAATACATTTTACTGACACAAAGATCCCACCTTGTCTGCCTATTTTCTTTAGTTGACATTTGGAAAGTTTTCATCAGGCCTGTCATGACATGTTTTATCTGACGTACTTTACATGCATAAAAAGGTGGATGAAAACCTGGTTATTGTCATATTCTTACATAGTCCTATGCACACTCACTCTTATATCTCACTCGTTCCATCACTCACTCAGTCCCCTCTCTCTCTCTCCCCCCTCCCCTTCTCTGTCTGTCTCCAGATACTAACGTTCCACACAACATGGCGTCCAAAGAGAAGATTCACCTGATAGACGCAGGGTTAAAGATCAATTCTCCCTACCCCAGCATCCTGCGCACAGAGAGGGATGTCGACCTCATCATCTCCCTGGACTTCAGCGGGGAAGACCCCTTTGAGGCAAACACACACACAATGCTTATTCCTATCCAAGCCTTTCAGAAGAACATGAGGTGCCTAAGGAGTAGTGATTAGGGAGTAGGGACAAGGAGATAGGGACTAGGGGATTATCACAAACTCAGACAGAGACCCAAATGCAGACGCAGGAGGCAGGTAGAATGTCAAGTAAGTATTTTACTTTACAAAATCGGAAGGCTATATCTCGTTGTCGTAGGCAGGTGTTCAGAGGTACAGAGACGGTAGGCAGGAATCAGGTTGTGTAAACAGGCAGGGGTACGGTAACAGGAGAACTAAACAGACAGCAGGTATTTCTAGGAATGCGGGCACGACCTGGTGAAACACACAAGACGAACTGGCAACCAGACCAATGAACAGATACAGATTAAATACACAGGGAATAAGGGAACATAGGAAACACCTGGTAGAGGAGGAGCCAGGGAGAACAGGTGAACGGAATTAGGGTATGACAGGGATAGGGAGTAAGGACTAGGGAATATGGACTAGGGCAGGGTTATTCAACTCTTACCTTATGAGGTCCGGAGCCTGCTGGTTTTCTGTTGTAACTGATAATTAATTACGCACACCTGGTGTCCCAGGTCTAAATCAATTTAAAAAAAATAATATTTGAATTCATAAATTGACCTTGTATTACATTATTTGAAACTGAATTTAATGAATGTAGCATTGATTTAAAATTCCATTTTTAGATGTTCAGTTTCAATATGGTAAATATTACCTCCATTGTCAGTGTATCAAGTTTACAAATTCTCATTTCAAGTTGATCAAAGTTGAATATATTCAAATTCTCAAATGCGTTCAGATTCAGTTTTGAAATTCAGTTCTCTAAATTTAGATTCAAAACCAGAGACAACAGCAGCGATAAAATAAAACGCTCACTGTGGTAAACAGAAGCTTCTGGCGGTTTCTGAAGCCAATGTGGCATGTTGAATTTGGCTCTACTGTTTGAATCATTATAGCTATAAGCAATTATGACCACATTCCTGAAAGCTAAGACGCTCTTCTAGAACATGGATATGCCTTCAAATCAAATGTTAATGGTCGTGTACACATTTTATGCAGATGTTATCACGCGGTGCAGCGAAATGCTTATATTCCTTACTCCAACAGCGAAGTAATACCTAACATTACAAAACAATACATGCAAATCCCCAAAAATTTAAAGAAAGGGATTAAGAAATATATAAATATTATAACGAGCAATGTCATATATATATATATATATATTATTTTTATATTACATCAAATTGTAGCTGGAAATGGCAGATTTTTTTATGGAATATCTACATAGGTCTACAGAGGCCCATTATTTGCAAACATCACTCCTGTGTTGCTGTCACGGTGCGTAGTATTTAAGGGACGATATACTGAGCGCTGGTGAAGTGTCATCCTTTTTATTGAAAATGAGATGTTCTCACAAAGCATTTACAACTAAAAAGGAGAGTGAAACAAAAACATGATGACTTACTTTGTGTTGCAGGCAGTGCAGACAAACACAACAGACAATGATCCACACACAGGTGGAAATGTGTGGAGCCTATATACTATCCCCAATCAGAGACAACGCTAGACAGCTGTCTCTGATTGGGGATGATAATCTCCCTAGTTAGGGTGTGATGACTTGGTTGTGTGCCTCTCTCCTCCCCTAGGTGGGAGTAAGAGGCCTTACCACAACCAAGCCATCACAGTACCCCCCCCCCAAGGTGCGGACTCCCGATCGCACAAAAATCCCCCCTCTCCTGAAAGAAAAAAAAAAAAATGTCCAAAAAACTAGGGGGGACATGGCGGGGTACTGAGGTGGTTGCTGGTGGGGGCTCCGGTTCCGGCTCCGGGCGTGGCGTTGGCGTTGAAGGTAGCTTCCCTCCTACCTCTCCGTTGCACGCCCGGTCCGGTCCGGACCCCGGCGCGATGGTTCCCCCCTCAGTACTCCCGCCATTTACCAAGTCCTGTCTGGACCCTGGTGTGGGAGCCCTCGACCCTGGAGAGGGGCTGACAACTGGCCCCGGACTGGGCACCGGTGGAGCGGACTGCTCCGGCACTGGAGCGAAGCAGACGACCGGCCCCGGACTGGGCACCGGTGGAGCGGACTGCTCCGGCACTGGAGCGAAGCAGACGACCGGCCCCAGACTGGGCACCGGTGGAGCGGACTGCTCCGGCACTGGAGCGAAGCAGACGACCGGCCCCGGACTGGGCACCGGTGGAGCGGACTGCTCCGGCTCTGGAGCGACGCAGACGACCGGCCCCGGACTGGGCACCGGTGGAGCGGACTGCTCCGGCACTGGAGTGACGTAGACGCCCGGCCCTGGACTGGGCATCGGTGGAATGGATTGCTCCGGCACTGGAGCGACGCAGACGACCGGCCCCGGACTGGGCACCGGTGGAGCGGACTGCTCCGGCACTGGAGCGAAACAGACGACCGGCCCCGGACTGGGCACCGGTGGAACGGACTGCTCCGGCACTGGAGTGACGTAGACGCCCGGCCCTGGACTGGGCACCGGTGGAATGGACTGCTCCGGCACTGGAGCGAAGCAGACTGCTGGACCCGGATTGGTCTCCGGTGGAGGTTTAGGGCTGCTCACCTTCACCTGAGGTCTCGGGCTGCTGACCTTCACCGGAGGTGTCGGGCTGCTGACCTTCACCGGAGGTGTCGGGCTGCTGACCTTCACCGGAGGTGTCGGGCTGCTGACCTTCACCGGAGGTGTCGGGCTGCTGACCTTCACCGGAGGTGTCGGGCTGCTGACCTTCACCGGAGGTGTCGGGCTGCTGACCTTCACCGGAGGTGTCGGGCTGCTGACCTTCACCGGAGGTGTCGGGCTGCTGACCTTCACCGGAGGTGTCGGGCTGCTGACCTTCACCGGAGGTGTCGGGCTGCTGACCGTCACCGGAGGTCTCGGGCTGCTGACCTTCACCGGAGGCCTCGGGCTGCTGACCTTCACCGGAGGCTTCGGGCTGCTGACCTTCACCGGAGGCTTCGGGCTGCTGACCTTCACCGGAGGCTTCGGGTTGCTGACCTTCACCGGAGGCCTCGGGCTGCTGACCTTCACCGGATTGGGTTGGGTTGGACGCCGTGCCCACCCTGGGCACCGACGTAGAGGTGGTCTCCAGCCCTGTAGTTGGCCCGTCTGTCTGCCCCAGGTTGAGCACCGACACGCTATGGAACTCCTGCTCCACAGCGGGACTGAACGTCGTGCCCACCCTGGGCACCGACGCAGAGATGGTTTCCAACCCTCTGGTTGGGCTGGCTGTCGGCCCCAGACTGGGCACCGACACGCTATGGAGCTCCTGCTCCACAGCGGGACTGGACGTCGTGCCCACCCCGGGCACCGACGCAGAGATGGTTTCCAGCCCTGTGGTTGGGCTGGCTGTCGGCCCCAGACTGGGCACCGACACGCTATGGAGCTCCTGCTCCACAGCGGGGCTGAACGTCGTGCCCACCCTGGGCACCGACGCAGAGATGGTTTCCAACCACAGAGCCGTGCTGTCAACCCTCGCTGCAGGCTCCGTGCGAGGAATGGGCACGGGGCGCACTGGTCTGCTGCGAGGCGCAGGCACGGGCCGTACCGGGCTGGGAAAACGCACCGTTGGGTTGGTGCGTTGAGCAGGCGCGGGCCGTACCGGGCTGGGGAAACGCACCGCTGGGTTGGCGCGTTGAGCTGGCACGGGTCGCACCGGGCTGGGGAAACGCACCATTAGGCTGGTGCGCGGAGCAGGCGCGGGCCGTACCGGGCTGTTGTTGCGCACCGATGGTGTGGTGCGCTGAATCGGTCTCCTCCGGAATGGGAACTGGCGCTGGAGCCCGACTGTCCCTGTCGTCCCTACTCCAACGCCAATCCCCATCCTGTGAGGGTTCCTCCGGGAACCCCCACGAGTGAGGGAACAGAAGCACATCGCCGTCGTCTTCCTACGACTCCTCTCTGTACTCCTGCTCCCACGGCTGTAGGGGCTCCTCCTGGAACCCCCACGAGTGCAGTGGTCGGGGCTCTTCTCTCTCGATCCCCGACCACCCCCATAGCCCCCCCCAAAATCAGTTCAGGGTTTTTTCTGGGCTCCAGGCTGGTCCTCAGTTTTTGCCCGGTGACGTGTCCTCCGTCTCCGGCGCCTCGACTGCTCCGGACCCCAGCCTTCCTCCACCGCATGATAATGGTAGACATCCTCCTTCGATAATTTCCCCATATCGTAGAGGATGTCTACCAGTGTCTGTTCTCGTTGCGTCCCAGGGTGGTAGATCATTCTGTCACGGTGCGTAGTATTTAAGGGACGATATACGGAGCGCTGGTGAAGTGTCATCCTTTTTATTGAAAATGAGATGTTCTCACGAAGCATTTACAACTAAAAAGGAGAGTGAAACAAAAACACGATTACAAACAAAAACACGGTGACTTACTTTGTGTTGCAGGCAGTGCAGACAAACACAACAGACAATGATCCACACACAGGTGGAAATGTGTGGAGCCTATATAATATCCCCAATCAGAGACAACGCTAGACAGCTGTCTCTGATTGGGGATGATAATCTCCCTAGTTAGGGTGTGATGACTTGGTTGTGTGCCTCTCTCCTCCCCTAGGTGGGAGTAAGAGGCCTTACCACAACCAAGCCATCACAGTTGCAATGGCACGTTGTGTTAGATAATCCAAGTTTATCATTTTAAAAGGCTAATTGATCATTAGAAAACCCTTTGGCAACTATTTTAGCACAGCTGAAAATTGTTGTGCAGATTAAAGAAGCAATAAAACTAGCCTCCTTTAGACTAGTTGAGTATCTGGAACATCAGCATTTGTGGGTTCGATTACAGGCTCAAAATGTCTTTCTTCTGAAATTCGTCAGTCTATTCTTGTTCTGAGAAATTAAGGCTATTCCATGCGAGAAATGACCAAGAAACTGAAGATCTCATACAACACTTTGTACTACTCCCTTCACAGAACAGTTAATTTGTGGAATTTCTTTCCTTTTTAATGCATTTGAGACAATCAGTTGTTGTGAAAAGGTAAGGTTGGTATAAAGAATATAGCCCTATTTGGTAAAAGACCAAGTCCATATTATGGCAAGAACAGCTCAAATAAGCAAGAGAAATGACAGAGTGACTGTTTAACAGTCTGATGGCCTAGAGATAGACAGTCTGATGGCCCTTCTATGATGATGTTAGAAGGGAGTGTCACAAAAACTGCAATTTGGCCTCCTTAAGAATATAGTTGAATTGTATCATAGCCATTCTAATGATAGGCTTTCCACTCCCTATTTAATCTTACTGACTGTGTTTGAACCAGGTCTCCTGTATGTCAGGAGACTGTGTTATTCCACTTAGCTGAAGCCCATAGTGATGAGTTCAGGAAGCTAACAAGGCTTCAAGTCTCCAGCAAGGTTACTCATCAAAAGAGTGTGGTTTGACCTCCTTCTTGAAGAGCAGGCTAACACAGTCTTAAACCAGTCAGTCACATGTTACCCTTATAATGACTACCTTTGCCGGAGACTTGAAACTAACATGTCTAACACATCTTCAGGATCATAAGCATGGATCACCAAACCACACTCTTTGATGAGTAACCTTGCAGGATCTTGAAAGGTTTAATAGCATGATGGGTTGGAATGCTTCAGGATGGCTGTCACGTGTGTTTTCAAGGCAGAGGTCCTGAGTTTGAGCCTCAGTATGAGCTGAATCAAGGGGAAGCGGTACTCGTCCATTACATTAATTTTCGGAACTTGTGAAACACAGGAGACCTGGTTCGAACCCAGTCAGTCACAAGATTAAATAGGGAGTGGAAAGTCTATCATTAGAATGGCTATAACAGGGCTATTCAACAATATTCTTACGGGGGCCAAATTGTGTTTTTTGTGACACTCCCATCCAGTGTTGGGGAGTAGTGAATTACATGTAGTTCAACTAGTCATTTAACTACATTTTGCAGTAGCTTGGTGGTAGTTGAACTAAATTCAAATCGATGTTGTGTTTTCAGTAGTTAATTACTTTTTGCCATGTAGTGGTGTAGCTAACTACTGGAACTACTCACTACTATTTTTTATTAAATATAGGTGAAATAGGCAATAATAATTTCGGCATTAGACCTGCCTAATTTTCACTTGTTTGTAAACAGACAATGAATACAATATCTACCATATTGAAGCTGAATATTTAAATATTTTAAAACTGAAGGCAATGTTTATTCTATTCAGTTTCAAATCAAGAAATACAAGTTGAAATTATATATGATTCAGTTTGTGCATTACAAATTCTAAAATATAACATTCAAAGTAATTCAATATCCTAATAAAATTCAAAATAATGGAATTCAAATACAATTTCTCTTGGCACTGAAATCGTTCAATACTAAGGGTTGTTTTGAAGAGGGACATTTACATAACCATGCTGCTGGTCCTGCTCCTCACAGACGGTGTTTAGTGCCGAAGAGTACGCGAAAAAGCTGAAGCTCCCCTTTCCCCCAGTGAAGGAGAGTGTGAGGGATGAGAAAAACCATCCCAAGGACTGCTACGTTTTCGAGGGGCGACGCCCTGAAGAGCCCACCATCATGCACATGCCCCTGTTCAACCTGCAGAACTGCCAAGGTCTGTGTTAGACAATGACTACTATGATGACTATCTGTGTCTTACTTTTATCCTTGTCTCTCTGACTACGCCCCATTCTGACTCATCTCTCTTGTTTTCTGTCTCTGACTTTCTCTTTTTCTTGTTTATCTGCACCAACTGTCTGCTTTTTTATGATGTCACTAGTATTTAGTATTTTATCAGGAACCCCATTAACTACAGCCAAAGCTGTAGCTACTCTTCCTGGGGTCCACACAAAACGCAATGGTAAATCTAATGGTAAAACAATTTAGTCCAATGTTGTTAAATATCATGTGGCTGTCCATGGTAATCATTTCTGTGTATGCATGCGTGCGCAAGTAAATGAAAAATGTTGACTCCCCCTACTTGTAGACTAGTTGAACGCCAATGCCATCCTCCTCTCTTTCATGTTACCAAAACGGTCTATGGCTTTGTCATACAGTACACTTTTAGTTGTTGTTGTCATAGGCTACCTAGCTAAAATTCTTGCTAGCCTAACATGGCAGCAATGAACCAGCTAAGTTAGCTAGCTAGTTAACGTGAGCCTACTAGTCTACATATAGACCCTACAGATGCACAAGACTCTTGGTGGCAGTGCGAACGCCATCGCCATCTGCTCCCATTCAACATAGTCTAGATTTATGTTTTTATTACTTCTAAACAAAATAACTTTTTGGGGTTCTCATACGCTTACAATTATGTTTTGATTCTTGCTTCATAAGCACACGTAGAGGCTTTTTTTGCTGGCGTTCTATAAGAACTCTCCCTTGTTCTACCATCAGCTTGCAAACACAGAAACAAGTCTATTGAAGTTCAATCATGTCAGGCTAGTGGCACAATATATTAATTTATGGTTACATCAGAATCAGCAACATAATCCTTTGCCTGCAGAGAGAATTAAGTCAAAACCAAGTCCAAAACACCATCTCCATCCATGGCTTAGGAAAGGGATGATTTAGCAAGCTAGCTACTGCAGGACATCAACACAAGCAGACCAGAAACCGACAAGTGTTTCTGAAAATGACGTTTTGCTTAGGAAGGGATTTGAATTGGTGTGAATCCAAACTGGCCTCCCTTGGGGTGCATTTTGCTGCACTAGAATAACCCACAGTTGAGCTCAGCTCAAAGCTGATTGGCTAATTATTTAAAACAATTATAAAGGGAGTCCAAAATGCTTGATGGCATCAATCAATCCAATGATACTGCGGCAACATGTTATACTCTTTTGGTCCAGACAGCATCAGATACATGGGCTACACATACTGAGACAGAGGGGCGCTGTTTCCCCCCTCAGATGATTTATCCGGTGAGATTCAGCCACTTACGAATTGACCTGAAAAGTAAAAAAACACTAGCTGTGTTCAAATACCCATACTAACATACTGTATACTACATATTGTAGTATGTGTATACTACATATTTAATGAGTGTATATACTATTAGTTCAATTCAGCATACTGTAAATGAACGGTATCCTTTCAGTTGTGTACTAGGCGCTTCGCCTGTCTACCGGAGGTTGATGATGTTGCTATGCAACCGTATGTTAGCATACAAAATTACTAGCTAGACTTCAGGTGTGTTCGAAAATTTAATCTGGAGTGCCAGAGTGTGCTCTGGGCGTTTGTAAATTCAGGGCGTTGTCAGATTGTCCGTTCTTAAATTCCAAGCGTTTCGCTCTCAGAAAACGGGTGTTGACCTTTCGTAAATTCATCAGTTTTTCTGAGCTCTGGCACAGTCAAACGAGAGTGCTCTGAAATCGGAGTAGATAGCCAGAGCGAATTTAAGAACACAACCGAAACACTATACCACTTACTGTAGCTAAGATATGGATGACGTGAATAATCAAGTCAATACACGTTGGGTAGATAGCATAAAGTAAATATACTGGCAAGTTCGACGTATTAGTAGCCAACCAACGTTACAGTATGTAGCTAACATACCCGGTACATAGTGCTATAATGATATGCTATGCGGTTCGTAAGGATAGCGTAGCTAACAAATTGTCAGCCAAAATAACGTGCAACGTAACTTATTTGAAAAGTAATTACTTTATTACATTGCTCAATATTTTCTTAAGGACACACCTCAACTATTTCCACCTCTCCCATCTGAGCGCAAGCGAGCTGATGTAAGACATTGTAAATTGTTCTGTGTTCTCTTCCTAGACGAGGAGGAGATTCAGAAGGAGTGGGAGAAGTACAAAACGTTGCAGCAGCATTACGGTGCGTGTGAGATAGAACACCTCCTGGAGAAGGCCAAGGACAACTTGAAGAACAACAAATACAGGATCCTGGAACAGATCATTATGGCTGTCAAACGCAGAAAGGATCAGAAGTCACTGGCTCAATAGTCTTTATCAGTGGTGTAAAGTACTACTTAATACTTTTTTTGGGGGGGGGGGGTATCTGTACTTTACTATTAATATTTGACAACTTTCACTTCACGACATTCCTAAAGAAAATAATATACTTTACTCCATACAAAATTTGCTTACTTGTTACATTTTGAATGCTTAGCAGAACAGACAAATTGTCTAATTCACGCACTTATCAAGAGGACATCCTTGTTCATCCCTACTGCCTCTGATCTGGCGGACTGATTAGAAGCACCTGCTTCTAAATCAAAGATTTGTACCTACACACTGAATAAAGTTGCAACGTCTGTGTACGCTATCCCTAATGCAGTGAAAATAATACAAAATCATTGCAAAAATTAAGTAAGCTTTATGAGATCTTTTTGAGTGCGGAACACAACACACTCTTTGTTTGTCTACTTCTGGGAGAGTGTGATTGTCCCCTTTTTTATTAGGACTCACTAAACACAAATGCTTTGTTTGTCTGAGTGTTGGAGTGTGCCTCTAGCTATCCGTGAAAAATAAAATGGTGCCGTCTGGATTGCTTAATACAAGGAATTTGAAATGATTTAAACTTTTCCTTTTGATACTTAAGTATATTTGAAACCAAATACTTTGACTTTTACTCAAGTAGTATTTTACTGGGTGACCTACACTTGAGTCACTTTTTATTAAGGTATATCTACTTTTACTCAAGTATGACAATTGGGTACTTTTTCCTCCACTGGTCTTTATCTACAGTATATCGGTCATGGATCATTTTAGTGTGTACATGGCCGGTCCTTACGTTCTGCCGCAATAGGCTAGACCAAAATACGCAAAACTAGAATATTCCCAGTTGAAAATATGTATTTTCCAGACATTGAAGTTAGGTTCAATATAGGTTCTGAATGAAAGGTGATAAGGTATTTTACGTATTTTCCATGCTCATATTTTCCAGGGCGTTGAATTTAGACTTACAAAAATAAGTATTTTCCAGGGCGTTGAATTTAGACTTACAAAAATAAGTATTTTCCGGACGTCGAAATCAGGTACATTTTCGTTTCTGAATGAAAGTTGAAAATAAGTGATTTATAGATGTCTATGTTTGGACCAAATCATGGCTGGTCCAGACCGAACAAAATCTGAACCAAACATAGACGTCTATGACCGGACCGGACCAAAAGTGAAGGTAGAAATCTAGTCCGCTCCCGAACTGCACCCAAAAATGCTTACAGAAGTGTAGCCTACAGTGATGCCTGAAATTGAATTTTATGAATGCCCATCTACAGTCATGTGAAAAAGTAAGTACACCCCCTAGAAAGTTATCTTTTATTTTTTACATATTTTGACAGATGGATATGTAATCTTCACTTCAACACTATTGACAGATAAAGGTTACCCAATTTAACAAATCACAACAACAAAAATACTTTGAAAATGTTATGCAATTAAAATAAACAAAAATGCCTTTTCTTTATGGGGAAAAAGTTAGTACACCCCTACCTTTACCATCACATAAAATGGCTAAAATGAATTTAATCAATTAGCTAGGTGTACCAAAACAAGTGATTAGAAAACAGAACGAAACTTAGGAGGGTCCAGCCTTACATAAAGATAAGAAAATTGGTCTGGTTTCGTCTTAACCATATAGTTCAAAAAGATCAAAAGACCTACCCGAGGCCCTCAGAAGAAAGATTATTGATGCCCCTGAGTCTGGGAGGGGTTACAAATCCATTTCCAAGCAATTCGAAGTACATCACCACCAAAGTCAGCCCAAGAGCTGACCGAAAGATGCTCATAGAAGTCTCTAAGAACCCCAGGGTAACATCAAGGGATCTACAGGCCTCTCTTGCCACAATCAATGTCGAATTGCATGGGTACACTGTCAGAAAGAGACTTCTATGAGCATCTTTCGGTCAGCTCACACCCCTCCTCTTGTCTGAACATTTCAAAATACTCAAGAAACATTATCTTCACACATATTGAAGATGCATTTATTTTCACTGACAGATGCTTCTCAATAATCAGCTAGGCCTATTGCCAAGTGCGCTGCCCAAATTGCCGGCTTCCCAACTAGAAATATAGGCCTACATGCTTGTGTTTTGAAAGAATCCACAGCTTTAAAAGAAGCTAAGTCTTGCTCTTTGGTGATGTATTTTGAATTATTTTTTGTATAGGCTGGAGTAGGCAAATGTATTTATATTGAGTTTAGCCTGTTCTTAAGCTACTCATGTTCAATACTGTAACAAGCCTGGTTTATAAGTGCGGATATCGACTCTGCCACTTGGGCATGCTTTTGTGGCACAGTCTATTTCCGCGGGGCTACAGGCCAGAAGGTTGGGGGTTCTCGTCTGTCATTACAATAGTGCTTTTTATTCTAATAGGCTATGAGGGTAAATATGGTTCATATAAAATTACATTTAGATCTATTTATTTTAATGAGAACCAATGCTTGTGAAGTGGACAGCAAAGGCTAACCATTAACCTTTTACAATTATTGTTCACACACTTGGCCACTTCATAGATGGGTTAGCTGAAAACGTCACATTACCCGATGCCCACTCTTCAAAATGTTGTGATTCTGATTGGCCAGATAGCTACCAACAATGACAATAAACTGCCATGTGGGGAATCGTAAGTGACTTGTTTAAGTTAGGTTCTGCCTCGTTCAAATACTAGTCGGAACTAGGAAATATGTATAACTACAACCAATTAGCAAGTCGAAAATGACCAAGTTCGGACTAGCACTGTCAGGCTCTGGCCATAGGGAGGCCTTTTGCTCACCTAGTTGGCCATGGTCAGAGCCTGACAGGATCTAGGTTTCTAGATCTATGTGTTTGCATTGTGTTGAATCCAACGTCGGTTTTTTTTCTTTCACAAAAGTAGTGCACTGGGCCTTTACAACTCCTGTATTAGCGGACCAATACAGCCATCTGCAGGGCAGGAATTTTTGTCAAACCCCACCAAAGTAGTGCACTGGGCCTTTACTATTCCTGTATTAGCGGCACCCCCACCCCCAAACAGCTAGCTAACCAACAACTGTAACAATGTATTTGAGACAAGTGCTGATTTTGCAAATGTATTTATATTTTCAATAAACATTGTAGACAAAATACAGTTTACATGTTATCAACAATCTAATCTGTTCTGCCTCATAGTTGTGCATGGGTTGGTTTTGTTGCTAAACAATCAACCTGTCTCTATCGGTTTAAAGTTTAGTCACAACTGTCCTGATAGCGAGATCGAGGATGGTTTTGAATTGCACAGCAACCCATATTTAGATCACAGAACCATAACACGTTCACGTTGCATGCCTGGAGTTAGATCAGAGATGGAAAGGAAGTGAGACATCTCACTGGCTCGTTTCTGGCTCATATCAGAGAGGAAGAGAAGGGCCCAACTCTGCTGCAAATCTGTCTCCCTCCAGCAGGTAGTGTTTTTTCATTGTTTCACCCACCAATAAATTTGTTTTTGCATTGAGGTAAATGAGAAAGCCGATTTTCGTCAACAAAAAAATGAATGGCTTTTTTTATTTGCTATGTGAGGTTAATTTGATCGAAGACGGTGATGGTGTCCTGCTGTCAAAGCAAGTAGCTTGTGCAGTGGTGACAGCAGCTTTGCCTGTGATCATGGTCCTGACCCGCCTGGAATGGGCCCAGGCATGGATTCTGAGTGTGTGTATGGGGTTGGTCTTTGCGCTCTTTCAGCTCCTCGCTTCCTAGGCGGTCCGGTGGATCGTCTAACTTCCACTGGTCACAAACTCCCTTCTGATGTGGTCTGTGCTGCAGCTCGCTCAAAGGATTCGTCGGAGAGAGGTCCGTAGGCTACCCCGTACCTCGTTTTCCGGAGTGTCTATTTGTGAGTCCACTCTTGTAACAGTACACAGCCATGGTTCTGCCGAGGCTCGGTAGTCAGTTGTAGGAAAAGAGTGGGAAGATCTCAATTCCATACTCCCTCTTCGTTTCATTCTCAAAACCCTGGTTTAGACTGGATGCACCTGTCCATTAAATACTGAGCCTGTGCTGTGCTCTCCTTGTGAAACTGCCTGCTTGACTTTTTGTAGTGTGTAAAACGTCCATAGTCTGCCAGTCTAGGCCTAATAGCATACTGAGCACCATAGCAGATTAGATAGATACCAACATTTGTTTCAGTAGCCTACAGTACACAGGAGGTTGGTGGCACCTTAATTTGGGAGGACGGTGTGGTGGAAATGTAATATTCATTACATACTATTCTGCTTAATTAGACCTAATATGCTGTTTTACTTACAGAATTGTCCATTGTTATATGTTAGTATTTTTTGTTGATTCAGGCTTGTCTTAAGTGACTCAGTCATAAGTCTGGACATACAGATAAGAGCAGTTTGGGTGTGGCCGCAGTATGTGACATCCTGTTATCACAATCCATAGGAACTTAGATGTGTGGAAACATGCAGGAATGAACAGAAAAGGCTGGCAACGTCAGCTATCTTAATCTGAACAGACAATCTAAATCAGCTTTTACACACCATAGCTGTGTTCGAATACTCATACTAACCGCACTAACCATACTATTTGTGATGTAAATTGAGTATGTAGTATGTTTATTGGTAATAGTATGGATAGAGTTAGTATGCCAAAAGTTCCCAGAACTATACGAAGTATACACACAGAGAACACTATTTCCTTACTTTTAGGGCCCATAATGCAATTCTTCAGAAAATCGTGGCAACGTCAACTATCTTAATCTGAACAGACAAGCTAAATCAGCTTTTACACACCCTGCTCCATTGTTCCAAATCTTATAATAAAGTGTTGTTTGAATCTATGAGACAGCCCAGGAGAGGATGATCTGGAGGATAGACCGTCCCTGCTGGGGGATGCCCTTCACTGTCAAAGAGGCCTACACACTGACCTAGACCAACCTTTTCCAAACCACTACTCGACCCCCAGACGTTTCACAATGATATTGTCTCCCTGAACGAGCACACCTGATTTAAGTGGTTAAGTGATTGATGATTTGCTGACAAGTTGAATCAGGTATGCTAATTCTGGAAAAGTTTAATGGCTGGGGGTCCCAGATGCACACTGTGTACCCTGTAGGCTACACATTTGTTGGTTTCTACCCTAGCATCCTTAAATAGTGGAATCAGGCGTGTTATGTTAGTACTGTCACGGCTGGGTGTATACAGAGACCAAGGCAAGCGCATTTGTATCTATTTATTCCATATAAATTTATGACGAATTTTATCAAAACAACAACGTTCCACAAAACAGCAATACACTTACCCAAGCTGTACATTGAAGATAATGACCCACACACCGTTTAGGTTCCAGGACCAGGATCAGGAAACACTGCTATAGGTAAACCTTCACCTACATACACACACATCCAGACCCTCTGCTATAGTCCTATAGTCTCACCACAACAGCACTCAACCTTCAACAACTTTCCCTCTGTTTCAACACCATTAAATACACATTCAAATTATTTTACAAGGTTCCTACTAGATATCTGTCCCCCTATTCAAATATACTTCTTACTTAGTCTGAATATCTGTATGGTCTACCAGCTTAGTGCACAAACATAACAGGCCCAAGCCATTTCACTATTTGTATTCATTTTCATGGATTATTATCATAGTTAAAATGGCCATAAAACCACACCAGGTAAGGAAAGAGTACCGTGTGTGTGTATTGGTGTATATGTAGGTTTTAGCGCGTGTCCCCGTGCATGTGTGTTATTCACTGTGATATCTTGTGTTATTTGTAGATGTAGTATCCCCCCCACCGGTCTGTTCGCCAAGACGACTACCTCAGTACTGGCCCCATGTGTCGCTAAGCTGAAGACCTTCAACAGCCAACTGTATATTCACAAAGACATCATCTGTATTTCTACCAGATGGTGGAGTGGCTGGAGGCTGACCTAGGGTCAAGGTTTCTGGAGGTGCGTATCTCTGGGCTCAAATATTGCTTTCAGATCTGGGATACGTACAGGGTGCTATATTCCAAAATAGCACCCTATCCACTATTTAGTGCATTACTTTGACCAGGGTCCATTGAGCTCTGGTGAAAAGTAGTGCTCTGTATAGGGGACAGGGTGCCATTTTGGACGTGCTTTGTCTTTGACTATGTTTACAGGCTCATCAAACCAATGAAAAGTATGTTTTGTTTTTATGGATGACGGCCGCTGCAAGCCATATTCCCCTTGGAAGTTCTATTTTACTGTTTATTATTATTATGTTACTACTTTTTTTTACTACAAATAACATCTTATTGAGAGTTTTTTGACCCTATGACATGCATAAAACAGAGGGATTGGTTTTTGTTTAAAGGATCTGTTTAAGTGGACGCCGCGAGAGCAATGTTGAAACAAACAGATACTCCTAAGGTAAGAAAACCCTAAGGTCGTGTCTCTGGCTATGATTAAAAATGTGATATGCTATTTCATCAAATAGATTATTAAATGTTTAATTGATGACGTGATTGAATTAAATCCTGCAACAATAAAAACTCTTAAAGATCTGAAGATCTTATATCAAATAGCAGTCAATTATTTAATCGTTACGTCATTATCAGTCTCATTCTGAACATCGTAAGATCTAAATCAGCACAAATCCTAGCTCCCATGTTTAAATCAGCCATTTTCAATTTTCAAGACTTAACATTACATTTAATCTTTTCACAAATAGTTTCATATTCAAACATATAAATTGCATAACAATTCCATGTAAATCTGGTAACTAAAATGTGTAGGCTTCCCAAGATACAGTTTATGTCGTCCTGTCATCCGATATAATGTTCCAGACAACAACTGATCTGACATCATATTCTTTAAATACCAACGGACACTTTCAACTGGAAAAAATAATGAAAATATTGTTCCATTCCCAACCTTGTACTGTAGTCTTTCTCTGTGGTAACAAAAGGGTCTCTCTCCAAACTCCATTTTGGTAGAGTAGAGAGAGAAGAAAGGTATTTATGGAGGGTCATAAACCGGTGGGGGGAGAGAGAAAGGGGGTTATGACCCCCCCTCCACCCAACAGGGCAACGTAGTGACACAATATAGAGTAGGACATTTGTCTGAAATAAACCACACAATATTATGTTTGGTTCTCTTCAAATACTATGCTACTGCATAGCTGATATCGCTCAAAGATACATTGAACACAACCCTTTTCTGTTGCTGTCAATACTAAGTTCACCAAATTGTATAATGAAAGGAATATTACTTCATTATGTTCATGTATACACAATATAAGGGTGACATTTGTCTGCAACAAACCACACTATATTGAATAAAGCTAAAAAAGTTTCCTTAGCTAATGGTATCATCATGAAATAATATACTGTACACAATTTTTTCTGTCTCTTTCGTTCATTCTGTCTCACTCCATCAATGATGAGATAAAATACGTGACGATGAGGATTCTCTCTCTCTCTCTCTCTCTCTCTCACATTCAGGGACTTGCCCCAAAGCCACTCCTGCGTTGTCTTGGCTTAGGGTCCTTGTCCTGTTGAAAGGTGAACCTTCGCCCCCAGTCTGAGGTCCTGAGCAGGTTTTCGTCAAGGATCTCTCTGTACTTTGCTCCATTCATCTTTGCCTCAGTCCCGACTAGTCTCCCAGTCCCTGCTGCTGAAAAACATCCCCACAGCATGATGCTGCACCGTAGGGACGGTGCTAAGTTTCCTCCAGACATGACGCTTGACATTCAGGCTTTCATCAGACCAGAGAATCTTGTTTCTCAAGGTCAGAGTCTTTAGGTGCCTTTTGGCAAACTCCGAGCAGGCTATCGTGTGCCTTTTACTGAGGAGTGGCTTACGTCTGGCCACTCTACCATAAAGGCCTGATTGGTGGAGTGCTGCAGAGATGGTTGTCCTTCTGGAAGGTTCTCCCATCTCCACAGAGGAAGTTTTGAGCTCTGTCAGAATGACCATCGACGTCATGGCCTTGATCTTCACCACCGATTGCTCTTTTTGGCAGTGAGGCCACATCTAGGAAGAGTCTTGATTGTTCCAAACTTCTTCCATTTAAGAATGATGGAGGCCACTGTGTTCTTGGGGACCTTCAATGCTGCAGACATGTTTTGTTACCCTTCCCCAGATCTGTGCCTCGACACAATCCTGTCTCGGAGCTCTACGGACAATTCCTTCGACGTCATGGCTTGGTTTTTGCTCTGACATGCACTGTCAACTATGGGACCTTATATAGACAGGTGTGTGCCTTTTCAAATCATGTCCAAAAAACGTTATTTATCACAGGTGGACTACAAGTTGTAGAAACATCTCACCGATGATTAACTGAGCTCAATTTCGAGTCTCATAGCAAAGGGTCTGAATACCTATGTAAATACGATTTTTCAATTTTTTTGTTTGAATAAAATTAGCAAAAAATATTTTTTCGCTTTGGCATTCTGGGGTATTGTGTGTAGATTGATTAAATAAATAAAAACTCAGCAATTTTAGAATAAGGCTGCGAAACCGCTCTCGTTCTTCCTCCTCTACCCATGTTTGGGATGTAGAAGTTCATAAGAGACTGTCACGATCGGGTGTGTTCAGAGACCAAGGCGAAGCATAGTGATAGTTCGACATCGTTTATTCACAATAAACTATAATTCAGTCGGAACTATCCAAAAGAAACAAACATATAATATGAATGACAGAGCACACACTTACTTGATAGATGACTTCAAGACAATGACCCACACACAGGTGGATGTGTAGGGTGCCTAAATACAATCCCCAATCAGAGACAACCCTGTACAGCTGTCTCTGATTGAGGATTATTACCTCTTCTAGTTAGGGTGTGAGGGCTCGACTGTGGTTCTACCACTCCCCTTATTGGGAGTAAGGTCTAACCACAGCCAAACCCTCGCAGAGACGATCGTTAAGTAATCAAAAGTATAGTCCACCTACAGACAGAAAAAGGTTTATATAATGTTTGTGTTTCAGGACCATCTAACAGTTTGGCCAGGAGTCAATCCAGCGGGCACAACCATTTGGTGTACCTGTTTGCTATCCGGACCAAACACAGATTGGGTTTTTATTAGTGTTTCAGGGATTCAACTGGCCATTCCAGATGCTCTCCTTCCCCATCTCACTTCACACACGGTGGGTCAAGAGTTGCCAGACAAGTCCAGAAATCTTAATCAGCTAACCTGTCAAGTCCTTAGGAAAGTTTATTGATTGGTTTTGAATGTTGCAGAATCATCCAGGGCTTCTACTAGCCAGTCCCACTAGACAAGATGAGAGCAGTTATGTAGTAACTAAAGAGCACACACAGACAACATGCACAAGAGGGGGACGCGTTTGCTCATCAGTGTTAGTTTCCTTACAATGAGCAGAAATTATACACATCATGTCTTGATAACTAAAGATTAAAACTATCCTTAAACTATGTATTGCAGTGTGTAGGTTTACAAAAATCAAGTGCTATTTCTTTTTGCTGTTTAGCTCAGAGTTGACACTGAGTTGGCCAGGACTTCTACTTGCCAGTCCCAGCGGAGCCAAGAGCATCGCAGCTCTCACTCTCCCACTCCCTCCGCTAGACCAGAGCTGTTTCCATGAATAATGCCAGTAAGTGGATTGTTCCACGAAATGTGTGCCTTTCGATTCCCTCTAATATTTTATGTATAAATGATGAACTAATTCAAAAGGCACCTATTTTGTGGAACGACTCAAAATTGACTACAAAGTGTGTCAAAATGTTCTCCTTTCAGAATTTCAGAAGTGTGTCCTAACTAAATTGGTGGAGATATTGGAGGAGGTGAAACGTGTTGGGAGAGCAGAGCCCCAAGACTCTGAGTTACACATCAAAAGGATGGAGACGGAGCAAGACTTTGAGCAACTAGAGAAGCAGCTCCAAAGTGTGGATGCTTTTAGTTCTGAGAGAGACTTGGACAATTATTCAAACAATCATCTTAATTTAATATCTATTTAATTATTGCAATAATGAAACCCTCGAACGCACACTCCAAGTTGTGTTGCCGAGAGCTTATCCAACAATGAAAAACAGCCATCTTATATACAAGACACAACATGGCTGGCTCCAACCCCTCCCATATAAATCAGGTAATCACTAAGCCACCTTGGGTTCATCCTATGGTCAACTTGTACAGGGGTGTTGTCTTAACCCTGGCTTAGTTTCCCAGAAGGACACATCTCCCTCAGTGCACTACTGATTTTAGGAAATGGAATGTGGCAATAGTTTTTTTTATCACCCTCTAGTAACCCATGTCCTCGACGCCCAGACTAGCTGCAGGAAGCTAGAGTGGAGACCATAAAAACTCAGCCCTAGTACAATAGTAATATCTTACTATTGTTAATTATATATTGTTAACTATTAAACAAAACAGGTAAATATGTATTTTTTACCCCCACAATGCACAGAATCTGATGGTGAAATGTATTTTGACATTTCATTTACACTGTAGATTTTGTCAGCATTTTCACATAACCTAAAGCGATACAATTAGTTAATTCCACTCTTACAAGCAATGCCTGTAGATTATAATTTGTTTTAAGTAGTCATACTGAGACAGAGGTTGCTGCGTAACTTCCGCTGTTTCAAACAAAGTCTTTTTTTACACAGATTGCAAGCTTAAGCAAAATTGGTGGTAAGTACACAAAGGACTGTGCCAACAAGGTCATGGACAGGTATGTCATTACTTTAGAATGGATCCAATAAGAAAGTAATTTTAAAGGTATTGTTGGTGATACAAACTGTCTGCAACAAAGACAGTAAATCCAAGAGCTTTATCTCCTCAGCAGTTTGAAAGTGTTCAATTCACAAAGTACATCCTATGTGTGCATGACTTTCAGGCTCTTTACCAATGGCCTAATGTCCTTGTTCAACTTCAACGGCCATCACGCAAAGCGGGGATTAGGAAACACAACTGTGTACTCTTTTGTCAACGGTACCTACAAAATGTCATTGTTCTGTAGTATAGCCTACTAGTCATGCATTTAAATGCAGTCAAGTAATAATAATTAGCCTACAGTATACAATGGCCTAAATAATAATAATAATAATAATAATTTTCATTAGTACAGATCAGCTCTCTGGTACACCTATAATTTATTTTGTGTTTACACTGTCCTTTTTATCACTGAGGCACTTTTTCTTAAGTTTAGAAGCGCCGAACGTACACGCGAGTTGAAAAGGCGACGCCGTGGACGCAGGACGGGATTAAAGTGTAAAGCAAAGCTTAGGAAATACAAGCAGGCTATACCTTCTATCATTATGGGCCACGTGAGATCGCTACATAACAAGATGGACGAGCTTGAGGGTCTTGTCCGTGGACAAAGAGACTACCGGGAAGCTAGCCTATTGTGCTTTATTGAAACATGGCTGAATGATAACATCCCCATAGAGAACGTCACTTCCAGACCATCAGAGCGGACAGGGATAGCGTTTCTTCCGATAAGAGTAAGGGAGGGGGGCTGGCTTTATTAGTTAACAACAGATGGTGTAATCCGAGACACATTACTGTTAAGGAACAGTTCTGTAGCCCGGACATTGAGCTGTTACCCGTTAGCCTGAGACCCTACTATTTGCGGAGGGAATTCACAGTGGCCATTGCTGTTATTGTTTACATCCCGCCCTCCGCTGACGCAAACACAGCGTGTGACATCATCCACTCTGCTATCGCGAGGCTACAGACAGCGCATCCCAGTGCTTTCTTTGCCATTTCGGGGGATTTTAACCATACAACTCCAATGCACTCCCTCCCCTCGGTAGATCGGATCATAACCTTGAGCAGCTCACCCCACTCTACAGGCCTATGGTCAAACAGCAGCCAGCGACCACTAGTACCATTAGGAGATGGTCCCCGGAGGCAAATGAGGCCCTACAGGACTCCTTTGAAACAACAGACTGGGATGTGCTCTGTGAGGCTCATGGGGAGTACATTGATGGACTTACTGACTGCATAACGGACTATATACATTTTTGTGTAGACAACACTGTACCCACCAGGAAGGTTTGCTGTTTTCCAAATAATAAACCCTGGGTCACCAGCGACCTGAAGGCCCTGCTGAATGAGAAGAAGAGGGCCTTCAAGGAGGGGGACAGGGACAAATTGAAATGCGTCCAGAGGGAGCTGAAGTTGTGGATTGTTGAGGGGAAGAGAGGGTATGAGGAGAAGATGGAGGAAAACTGAGGCAGAGCCAGGTGAGAGAGGTGTGGAAGGGTATGAGAAATATCACTGGCTTCAAAAAGTCAAACAGTGGGCAGACAGAGGGGACCCAGGACAGAGCCAATGAGCTGAACCAATTTTTTAACAGGTTCAATACTGGCCACACACCCTCACGGCTGTCCCACCCCCACTTTGCTCACAACACCTCTGTTGAGACAATCAGCGACCCCCTCCCCACCTCTGCCCCCGCTCCCTCTGGACTATTATTATCCTCACTTATATCATATGCACTTTTAGCTATTTAAGTATTTCTCTGCCATCGACCTGTATAGTATAGTTAACCATGCAAATACGTTGGAGCCCGGCTCTAATCAATTGTCAGCCACTGAGAAGGACATCTTTAACCAAACGTATCTTGTAAATAAATAAAAATGAAGACCTATTTCAGCAAGTTAAGTTTTTGCTGGCTTAGCTAGCCATGTTAATGACGAGCTAACTAGCAATGTCGGTCACCGCACTACAATGTTATGCTAGCTATTGCCAGCAGGTGATTTGCTAGCAGGTGATTTATTGAAATATTAAGTGAATGTTTATTTTCTTACTACCTTTAAAAGGTTTATATAAAAAAGGTTGTACTTGTGCTCTGTATTTATAGATTAATATCACTTCACATTGAGGGTATGTATTACTACTGTTGCTCCTATATCTTGTGTCCCACCTAACCAGTGAACGTGTGGCTGTGACCGTCCTGTCATGCCTGTCATCACTGTTTGATATCTTTTACTGCAGGTATGCTTTTCTGTATTTTTGTAATTTTCTAAACACAACGCATGTATACTATACAATCACTTTGTGGACTCAGTCCGAGAGAGATATTCTGAGAGCAGTGAATGTGTGGCTGTGACCATCCTGTCAATGCCAAGGCAGAGATGAGTAGCTGAGATGTGCACAGACAACAGTGGATGCATAAATTCTGGCCTAATGACATTTGTCAAATGTCATTAACTTTTCATTGTTTTGTGTAACATATGTCTCTTCCCATTCACTACAGTTTGGAGGCTGGAAATACATGTATGTTGGTAGTGGATGAACGTGCGCAGGTAGCCTAGTAAATGAGCTCTTTTAAGTGATTGTTTGACAGATGCGTGCACACATAGGAGGTCCCATACCGTGAATAAATTAATTCTACTTTCACGCCTGAGTACTTTAATTAAATGAGACAACTAGTAAACATTGAGTCTTTTGATACACATAAATCAAGTCTTATTTGCATGTGCTCCAATGTTAACTTTGTTGTTGGTGGCCCAGACTTTAAGGGTATTCACAAATCACAAAGTAGCATGACAACATGACAAAAAACAGAGACACAGTATTTACATAGCAGTCAGGGTAAATACTGTACATAGCAGCATCTAAGGTACATCAGGAATGCTGAGTGACGCTAAGGATTGAGTGACATTTTAAACAATTATGAGGCAAGTGACATTTGGGGTGTTTAATTTCTGTATTATCAAATGAGGAGACACAAACTTATCACACAAGTCAGAGTTATACTTAAACTAAATCTTTATATACTTTTTAATAAGGAAAGTAGGTCACACCAGAGACGCAAGTGACTGATGTGAGTCCTCTGCAATAATGATGGCTGGTCGACGAATCACCCTTTTGATTCATCGAGAGCCCCGACAAAAAGAATACAAAGATCTTTTATAGCAAAGATACACCCCCTTAGACTACATGACAAACAACAGATGTATGGAATGGGTCACAAGGTTAGGATTCGAATGAAAGATACTAACAATTCACAGCAGACAGTATCTGCTTTTAAGACTGTTCTCATTGTGTAGAAACCAGGGTTTGGCCCCCAACACATGGTTCTTCTCATAATTATCTATATCCATCTCTCCCTGGTACCTTCCAGCACACAAACACCAACTCATGCTATGGAATACAGTCTTTACGGTTTTATCACCAAAGACATCGTAAATCTGCTGTCAGTATTAAGGCCCAAAGGCCCACTCATTTCACACAGACACAATAGAGTTCTAAGAACCCAATGTTCTGTTACAGAAAATTACCATTTGATGCAATAACAGCATTATACCATAATCCTGTAATTCCTGCTCTCACACATTTCATGTTGGTACTAGCAAACATACCACTATACCACTCCTGTTCCCCAAGGAGGTGTCACTAATTATGTGTTTCCTGTGTATTATCCCAGGTATCTGTCACTCCCTGTGTGTGTGTGTGTGTGTGTGTGTGTGTGTGTGTGTGTGTGTGTGTGTGTGTGTGTGTGTGTGTGTGTGTGTGTGTGTGTGTGTGTGTGTGTGTGTGTGTGTGTGTGTGTGTGTGTGTGTGTGTGTGTGTGTGTGTGTGTGTAACTGCGCCTATATAAGATGACAGAGGATGGGACTAGAGTGTGGAGATCAAGAGATCAACTGGAGTTGTAGATTAAGACTGGACTAGTCTGCCATACTACACTATACATCTCTGGTAAGACTTCTCTGTCTAAACACTGCATTGTGTGTTTTACTGTTTATATATATTATATTGTTCATGTTGTAAAGAACTTTGTAACAATCTGTCTTTGTAAAAAGTGCTATACAAATAAATGTGGTTGATTGTTGTGTAATAGAATGATGCAGGTGACCTTTATTCAAATCAGTCTAGAGTCTTTGCCTTATAGTTTTGACGTCACATTGACATATGTGTTTAGGACATATAAATATTTATTAGAATGTCTTTGGGTTTCAACTGAGACCTATATTTCCTTGGACCAAAATGTAATAATTTAGAGTAATTGACTATCAAAGTAATGTTATTATTATTCATTTTTACTACGAATTACATCTTATCAAGAGTTTTCTGACTCTATGACATGGATACAAACAAAGAGATTGGTTTGTGTTTAAAGGATCTGTTTAAGTGAATTCAGCGAGAGCAATGTCGAAACCAAACAATACTCTTAAGGTAAGAAACTCATCATCACAATATAGAATAGGACATTTGTCCACATACAATATTAGAAAAGACCTTCTTATTGAAATGCTACGCAACTGCATAGCTGATATCGCTGAAATATATATTGATTAAAGCCCTTTTCTGTTGCTGTCATACTAAGTTCACAAAATTGTATCATAATGAAAGGAAACTTACTTCATTATGTTTATGTACAGTACCAGTCAAAAGTTTGGACACACCTACTCATTACATTGTAGAATAAAAGTGAAGACACCAAAACTATGAAATAACATGTATGTAATCATGTAGTAACCAGAAAAGTTTTAAACAAATCAAAATATATTTTATATTTGAGATTCTTAAAAGTAGCCAACCTTTGCCTTTATGACAGCTTTGCACACTCTAAGCATTATCTCAACCAGCTTCACCTGGAATTAATTTCAATTAACAGGGGTGCCTTGCTAAAAGTTAATTTGTGGAATTTATTTCCTTCTTAATGCATTTGAGCCAATTAGTTGTGTTGTGAGAAGGTAGGGGTGGTATACAGAAGATAGCCCTATTTGGTAAAAGACCAAGTCCATATTAGGGCAAGAACAGCTGTAATAAGAACTTTGAAAGTTTCTTCAAGTGCAGTCGCATAGCGCTATGATGAAACTGGCTCTCATGAGGACCAGCACAGGAAATTAAGAATTACCTCTACTGCTGGGGATAAGTTCATTAGAGTTAACTGCACCTCAGATTGCAGTCCAAATAAATGCTTCACAGGGTTCAAGTAACAGACTCATCAACTGTTCAGAGGAGACTGTGTGAATCAGGCCTTCATATTCGAATTGCTGCAAGGAAACCACTACTAAAGGACACCAATAAGAAGAAGATACTTGCTTGGGACAAGAAACACGAGCAATGGACATTAGACTGGTGGAAATCTGTCCTTTGGTCTAATGAGATTTTTGTGTGGTTCCCACCGTGAAGCATGGAGGAGGTGTTGTGATGGTGTGGGGGTGCTTTGCTCTCTGTGATGTATTTACACTTAACCAGCATGGCTACCACAGCCTTCTGCAGCAATACACCATCCCATCTGGTTTGCGCTTGTTTTTCAACAAACCTCCAGGCTGTGTAAGGGCTATTTGACCAAAGAGAGTGATGGAGTGATGTATCAGATGACCTGGCCTTCACAATCACCTGACCTCATTCCAAATGAGATGGTTTGGGATGAGTTGGACCGCAGAGTGAAGGAAAAGCAGCCAACAAGTGGTCAGCATATGTGGGAACTCCTTCAAGAATGTTGGAAAAGCATTCCAGGTTAAGCTGGTTGAGAGAATGCCAAGAGTGTGCAAAGCTGGCTGGCTACTTTGAAGAATACTTTTGATTTTTTTTGGTACTACATGATTCCATACGTGTTATTTCATAGCTTTGATGTCTTCACTTATTCATTACAATGTAGAAAACCTTGAATGAGTAGGTGTTCTAAAACTTTTGACTGGTAACATTACGTACAGTGTACACACTCATAAGGTAAGAAACATATCAGAATATGAGGATGACATTTGTCTGCAACATACCACACTGTACTGTAATACATAGCTATGAATATGCATTCAGAATTAAGGAATAAAATATACTTCCCTGACAAAGTGAGAGTATAAACTGTCAGAATTATTTTAATCTTCAAATAACTTTTTATTTAAATGTTATGTTACTTTAGAAATGTTATGGCTCAATTAAACCAAATTGTATCATTAATTAATATACTGTAAACACATACTTTTTTCTGTCTCTTTCGTTCATTCTGTCAGACTGTGCGTCTGTCTCACTCCATCAATGATGAGGAAAGAAGATATGTGACGATGAGGAAGACTCTGGTTAAGAAGTGGCTGAAAGATTATCATGGTATCGAATGTGAACTAGTGGGTAGTCCTGCCTTCTCTATCTTTCTATCACTCTCTCTCACACTTGCTCTTTCTCTAACTCCTCCCCATCTCCACAGCCATCTACATATGGATCCTCCTCCCCACTCCCATGTCTCCAGCTACCTGCTGTTAGCCCTGCCTCCCCCTTCTCTCTTATACAAAGCACTGTATGATGGGACACTGATGTGAAATTCTCTAGATTTGATCTCTCTCGCTCTCTCTCTCTCTCTCTCTCTCTCTCTCTCTCTCTCTCTCTCTCTCTCATTCTCTCTCTCTTTCTCTGTCTTTCGTCCTCTCTCTCTCTCTCCCCATTCCTCAGAAGCATGTTCCTAACATAGCGTTGCTGGGGTCAGGTGGAGGAGAGCGGGCATCAGTGGGCATGCTGGGATCGCTGTATCAGATGGCACAGGACGACCTGCTGGGCAGCCTCCTCTACATGTGTGGGGTGTCAGGCACCACCTGGTACACACACACTATTTACTATTATTCTTAGCAGGAAAGTTCATTATGAATGTGCTGAAACAAATTAGGTATCTGGCTCTCTCCTTCTCCCTCACACACACACACACACACACACACACACACACACACACACACACACACACACACACACACACACACACACACACACACACACACACACACACACACACACACACAGGTGCATGTCATCCCTGTACAGCAATCCAGCCTTGTCGTTGAGTGAGCGTTGTGATGAAATAATAAAGAAGCTGAAGGGTCCAACGGTGGACTTGAACGAGGCTGTGGATTGGCTGAAATTGAGGAAAGCACAAAACCAGGACTTCAACCTCACTGACTTCTGGGGCGCCTACACGGCTTCCTGTTTCATGAAGGAGGTCAGTGTTTGTGTGTGTGTTTGTGTCTGTCTGTCTGTCTGTCTGTCTGTCTGTCTGCACCAACCAGAAGAAAATTCAACAATATGTCTGAAACTATATATTATGAATTAATTGTGGTTTATTTGGTAGCATTTTGACTGATTTTACTAATTGCATTAGTACTATACAAAGTTAGAGGTGCGCTATTTGATAGATTCCCCCACTTCCCCTACCTCTGGCCTCCAGTGGGGAGACCTGAGGTCAACCTACCCCCTCCCCCCTCCTCATCTCGTACTTCTGAGAGGGAGACCTTCCCAGGCAGTAGCCTGCCTAGCTCACAAACTAGAATCAGGGCGCCCACTCCGACAAGGTTAATTGACCCACAGTCCCACACGGTGACATGATATCATTGACGTGACGTGCAAATGAGCGATAGAAAACCGACCGCGCAAATGTCAGCATTCCACATTTTTTTGTGCGGGTACCCCGTGCCGCCTCCCGGCAAGATGTCGACCTGGGTGGCTGCCCATACCTAAATCCACGGCTGTGTCTATCTGTCTGTCTGCCAGTATGTGTGTGTGTGTGTGTGTCTGCCTCTGTTGGGCTGATTATCTCTCTCCCCCATCTCCCCCTATGTCTTTCCACCCCCCCTCCCCACCCCGTCTCTCCCCCCATCTCCCCCTATGTCTTTCCACCCCCCCTCCCCACCCCGTCTCTCCCCCCCCATCTCTCTCCCCCATCTCTCCCGCCATGTCTCTCCCCCCGTCTCTCCCCCCCTTGTTCTCTCTCTCCTGTATCAGATGCACACTCGCTGTCTCTCTGAAGATGCTCACAGGAAAATCATCAAACCCTACCCCATCTACAGCGCCATAGAACTGGACTGCCACAAACAGGATTACACTAAAGGTGACTGTTATGCAGGGTTCATGCAAACTTGGAAATTCTGAACTTTTTCAGTTTCCTAGTTCCGAGTGCACTGTGAACACAGCATCAATCAATCAATCAATCAAATGTAATTGCATTGCAATTTTTATAAAGACAATTGTCTTAAAGTGCAAGAACAATACAAATAATATAAACAACTAATGCAATATGAACAATATGAACTAACACTCATCTGTAGACGCCCAAAAGCAAGCCAAGCATTAGTCGGACTCCCAGTCCGACTCTGCTTAGACGTAGTTCACTACAAAACCAATGAGTGCACATTTCTGTAGGGGTGTGGTTTGAGATGACCCCCCACGAGAGCGGCTTCTCCGGATTGGGCGCTTTTGTCCCCACCTCCTGTCTTGGGAGCCAGTTTGAAGGCGGGACTCTGAGAGACAAGAGGAAGGAAATGGACATGGTTCTGCTGCAAGGTGGGGAACACATAGACACACACATGCGCACACTCACATGCACAAGCAAACGTGCACACACACATCAATGTATTGTTGTTTGTTTGTTGTTACTGGGCAGGTATCTGTGGGAGTGCCTTTGCAGACATGCAAATGAACAGGGATGAGGTAGTAAAAAAGATCTGGGGTTTATTTGAAGGTGAGCCACAGTTTATCATCCTAGTTAGCCTGCAATTGTAAGTTGTATTTCGGAGTTTATTTGTGATAAATAAAGTTTATTTTTTCTCCTTTAACATCTTTAGCTGGCAAGAAAGTTTTCGAATCAGGTAAGAGATCACTTCTTGCAATAAGGTAGTATTTCACCCCTTCCCTTACCCCCATGCATCCAGACTATAAAACACCCATCAGACAGCGATAAAGACACAAAATACAAAAGATAAGTAGATAATAAAAAAAGAAAAAGAACATAGTGCCTGAATGTGAAATTCAACCCAGGAACAGACCCAGTACAGAAACAGAGAAACAACAACAACAACAACAACAACAACAACAACAACAACAACAACGAAGAGACTCGCCCTCAATCAAAAAGAAACACTAAAAATGTAAAACCATACTAGACAATAAACTACAGGACAATACTAGACAATAAACTACAGGACAATACTAGACAATAAACTACAGGACAATACTAGACAATAAACTACAGTCGTGGCCAAAAGTTATGAGATTGACACAAGTATTGGTCTCCACAAAGTTTGTTGCCTCAGTGTTGATGATGGCAATTTGCATATACTCCAGAATGTCATGAAGAGTGATCAGATGAATTGCAATTAATTGCAAAGTCCCTCTTTGCCATGAAAATGAACTTAATCCCATGAAAACATTTCCACTGCATTTCAGCCCTGCCACAAAAGGACCAGCTGCCATCATGTCAATAATTGTCTCGTTAACACAGGTGAGAGTGTTGACGAGGACAAGGCTGGAGATCACTCCGTCATGCTGATTGAGTCAGAATAACAGACTGGAAGCTTTAAAAGGAGGATGGTGCTTGAAATCATTGTTCTTCCTCTTACCTGCAAGGAAACACGTGCCGTCATCATTGCTTTGCACAAAAAGGGCTTCACAGGCAAGGATATTGCTGTTAGTAAGATTGTACCTAAATCAACCATTTATCGGATCATCAAGAACTTCAAGGAGAGAGGTTCAATTGTTGTGAAGAAGGCGTCAGGGCGCCCAAAAAAGTCCAGCAAGCGCCAGGACTGTCTCCTAAAGTTGATTCAGCTGCGGGATTGGGGCACCACCAGTGCAGAGCTTGCTCAGGAATGGCAGCAAAGAAGCCACTTCTCTCCAGGAAAAACATCAGGGACAGACTGATATTCTGCAAAAGGTACAGGGATTGGACTGCTGAGGACTGGGGTAGAGTCATTTTCTCTGATGAATCCCCTTTCCGATTGTTTGGGCCATCCGGAAAACAGCGCTACCATCAGTCCTGTGTCATGCCAACAGTAAAGCATCCTGAGACCATTCACGTGTGGGGTTGGTCAGTGTACCATAGTAACTACTGACATATATATATATATATATATATATATATATATATATATATATATATATACAGTGGGGAGAACAAGTATTTGATACACTGCCGATTTTGCAGGTTTTCCTACTTACAAAGCATGTAGAGGTCTGTAATTTTTATCATAGGTACACTTCAACTGTGAGAGACGGAATCTAAAACAAAAATCCAGAAAATCACATTGTATGATTTTTAAATAATTAATTAGCATTTTATTGCATGACATAAGTATTTGATCACCTACCAACCAGTAAGAATTCCGGCTCTCACAGACCTGTTAGTTTTTCTTTAAGAAGCCCTCCTGTTCTCCACTCATTACCTGTATTAACTGCACCTGTTTGAACTCGTTACCTGTATAAAAGACACCTGTCCACACACTCAATCAAACGGACTCCACACACTCAATCAAACAGCTGTGTAAGGACATCAGGGATAAAATTGTAGACCTGCACAAGGCTGGGATGGGCTACAGGACAATAGGCAAGCAGCTTGGTGAGAAGGCAACAACTGTTGGCGCAATTATTAGAAAATGGAAGAAGTTCAAGATGACGGTCAATCTCCCTTGGTCTGGGGCACCATGCATGATCTCACCTCTTGGGGCATCAATGATCATGAAGAAGGTGAGGGATCAGCCCAGAACTACACAGCAGGACCTGGTCAATGACCTGAAGAGAGCTGGGACCACAGTCTCAAAGAAAACCATTAGTAACACACTGCGCCGTCATGGATTAAAATCCTGCAGCGCACGCAAGGTCCCCCTGCTCAAGCCAGCGCATGTCCAGGCCCGTCTGAAGTTTGCCAATGACCATCTGGATGATCCAGAGGAGGAATGGGAGAAGGTCATGTGGTCTGATGAGACAAAAATAGAGCTTTTTGGTCTAAACTCCACTCGCCGTGTTTGGAGGAAGAAGAAGGATGAGTACAACCCCAAGAACACCATCCCAACCGTGAAGCATGGAGGTGGAAACATCATTCTTTGGGGATGCTTTTCTGCAAAGGGGACAGGACGACTGCACCGTATTGAGGGGAGGATGGATGGGGCCATGTATCGCGAGATCTTGGCCAACAACCTCCTTCCCTCAGTAAGAGCATTGAAGATGGGTCGTGGCTGGGTCTTCCAGCATGACAACGACCCGAAACACACAGCCAGGGCAACTAAGGAGTGGCTCCGTAAGAAGCATCTCAAGGTCCTGGAGTGGCCTAGCCAGTCTCCAGACCTGAACCCAATAGAAAATCTTTGGAGGGAGCTGAAAGTCAGTATTGCCCAGCGACAGCCCCGAAACCTGAAGTATCTGGATGGAGGAGTGGGCCAAAATCCCTGCTGCAGTGTGTGCAAACCTGGTCAAGAACTACAGGAAACATATGATCTCTGTAATTGCAAACAAAGGTTTCTGTACCAAATATTAAGTTCTGCTTTTCTGATGTATCAAATACTTATGTCATGCAATAAAATGCAAATTAATTACTTAAAAATCATACAATGTGATTTTCTGGATTTTTGTTTTAGATTCCGTCACTCACAGTTGAAGAGTACCTATGATAAAAATTACAGACTTCTACATGCTTTGTAAGTGGGAAAACCTGCAAAATCGGCAGTGTATCAAATACTTGTTCTCCCCACTGTATATATATATATATATATATATATATATATATATATATATATACAGTGGGGAGAACAAGTATTTGATACACTGCCGATTTTGCAGATTTTCCCACTTACAAAGCATGTAGAAGTCTGTAATGTTTATCATAGATAGATAGATAGATAGATAGATAGGTACTTTATTGATCCCCCGGGGGGGAAATTTCATACGAAAGAAAACGAACTAAAACAACAATTAATGCACGAACAACGGGAGCTGCTAAACAGGCGACCACTCAGGGCGGCGCCAAAGTAACGAGAGGTAGGTACTCAACTGTGAGTGACGGAATCTAAAACAAAAATCCAGAAAATCACATTGTATGATTTTTAAGTAATTAATTTGCATTTTATTGCATGACATAAGTATTTGATACATCAGAAAAGCAGAACTTAATATTTGGTACAGAAACCTTTGTTTGCAATTACAGAGATCATACGTTTCCTGTAGTTCTTGACCAGGTTTGCACACACTGCAGCAGGGATTTTGGCCCACTCCTCCATACAGACCTTCTCCAGATCCTTCAGGTTTCGGGGCTGTCGCTGGGCAATACGGACTTTCAGCTCCCTCCAAAGATTTTCTATTGGGTTCAGGTCTGGAGACTGGCTAGGCCACTCCAGGACCTTGAGATGCTTCTTACGGAGCCACTCCTTAGTTGCCCTGGCTGTGTGTTTCGGGTCATTGTCATGCTGGAAGACCCAGCCACGACCCATCTTAAATGCTCTTACTGAGGGAAGGAGGTTGTTGGCCAAGATCTCGCGATACATGGCCCCATCCATCCTCCCCTCAATACGGTGCAGTCGTCCTGTCCCCTTTGCAGAAAAGCATCCCCAAAGAATGATGTTTCCACCTCCATGCTTCACGGTTGGGATGGTGTTCTTGGGGTTGTACTCATCCTTCTTCTTCCTCCAGTGGAGTTTAGAGCAAAAAGCTCTATTTTTGTCTAATCAGACCACATGACCTTCTCCCATTCCCCCCCTGGATCATCCAGATGGTCATTGGCAAACTTCAGACGGGCCTGGACATGCGCTGGCTTGAGCAGGGGGACCTTGTGTGCACTGCAGGATTTTAATCCATCACGGCGTAGTGTGTTACTAATGGTTTTCTTTGAGACTGTGGTCCCAGCTCTCTTCAGGTCATTGACCAGGTCCTGCCGTGTAGTTCTGGGCTGATCGCTCACCTTCCTCATGATCATTGATGCCCCACGAGGTGAGATCTTGCATGGTGCCCCAGACCGAGGGAGATTGACCGTCATCTTGAACTTTTTTCATTTTCTAATAATTGCACCAACAGTTGTTGCCTTCTCACCAAGCTGCTTGCCTACTGTCCTGTAGCCCATCCCAGCCTTGTGCAGGTCTACAATTTTATCCCTGATGTCCTTACACAGCTCTCTGGTCTTGGCCATTGTGGAGAGGTTGGAGTCTGTTTGATTGAGTGTGTGGACAGGTGTCTTTTATACAGGTAACGAGTTCAAACAGGTGCAGTTAATACAGGTAATGAGTGGAGAACAGGAGGGCTTCTTAAAGAAAAACTAACAGGTCTGTGAGAGCCGGAATTCTTACTGGTTGGTAGGTGATCAAATACTTATGTCATGCAATAAAATGCTAATTAATTATTTAAAAATAGTACAATGTGATTTTTTTTGATTCCGTCTCGCACAGTTGAAGTGTACCTATAATAAAAATTACAGACCTCTACATGCTTTGTAAGTAGGAAAACCTGCAAAATATATATATATATATGTGTATGTATGTATATGTGTATATATATATATGTATATATGTGAGTGTGAGAGAGAGAACGCAGAGCGTTGGTGGAGCGACATTCCTTTTTATTTAACTTACAAGTACCAAAAATAATAAAGGAGAGACCGTGCACTGGGGTGACCATGACACAGACACATGCAACCACAAGAATCCACACCCAAGGTGGAAAACAGTGAACTTAAATGGAATCCCCAATTAGAGACAACTCAAGACAGCTGTCTCTAATTGGGGATTGAAATCATACTCTAATAACCCCCAGGATACTGCCAAGTTCCAACCATGGTCCTACAGCTCCCCCCTAGAGGGAGCCAAAGACCAAACCACAGTCAGAACCTGACAATAGGGCGTCGCACAATTGGCCCAGCGTCTTCCAGGTTTGGCCGGGGTAGGCCGTCATTGTAAATACGAATTTGTTCTTAATTGACTTGCCTAGTTAAATAAAGGTTACTTACTTTTAACTCCTTCCACTTTCCTCTTCAATTTTTGCGTTTGCTGTAATGCTGCAATTAGTTGGTTGTAATTTTGGATAGAGCAGACATTTGCATATATTTTTGTTAGCTGCATGTGTGACATAACTCCACCACTCGTATTTATGATATCATTTACTATCAATTAGTATATTTGTGTTTAACCACAATAGTTGTTGTAATATCTGTTCTGGTGGATTAAATAAAAATTGCAACCAAATTCCTATGGTTTGTTTTAAAAATAGCGATATTTTGGAGATGATTTCCTTTTCAAATAACTGAAAGTGAGAGGTTGTGATCTGAATGAAGGGAAAAAGGCCTTTCATGAACATATGGTGAGACATCTTACTAATTTGCTAGAGAACCAGTTCGGATTTAAGTATAACTTTTGTATGACTGAAGCTTGTTGCTCGACACAGGTCCCGGTTTACGATTGTTGTTTTTTCCTTTTTTTATTGACAATAAAACATGTTTGCGCGCACCTCTCGCTCTCCGACTCGTTCCCTCAGCACTGACCGTGACAGTTGCAAATATCGGAGAGACAGACAGCAAGGTTTATACAAATCTCTGCTGTTGAAAACTAAATGTTAGTCTAAAAGAAATGTGAGATTATGTCTAGATGCTTTTTATAGTAGAGATCAAGTTCATAAAGTGCCTGGCTGGGATGATGAGACAGTGGATTGTGCAGTCAGATGGAACAGAGTTAATAGCCATTTTAATGTCATAGATTTAGCCGGTGGTAACTTGTGGAATAGACATCGGCTGGAATGTGGTTTTAACCAATCAGCATTCAGAATTAGACCCACCCGTTGTATAATAAACAAACTACATGACAATAGTATACATACAACGGGTGGGTCTAATCCTGAATGCTGATGGGTTAAAACCACATTCCAAATAAACGGACCAGAGGAGGATGATGGGAGGAGCTATAGGATGTCAGGCTCATTGTAACGGATGAAATGGAATTGGCCAAGAGGACATCCTCAAGGTCCGAGGACGACACTTGAGATTTATACGTCTCAGACAGGGCTACTCATCATGAGAGGAGGGTGTATTTCCAAATCCACTCTGCTACACGTGACCAACCTGATTTGTTCCGCAGGGGAGGAGAGCATGAGGATGGCGTCTGTGAGTAGGAGGGAAAGAAAGGTGTGTAACTGTGTGCCCTCCCAAGTGGTGAAGTGTGTGTCTGAGCTGTTGGCGTACCCTGAGGACCCAGATGAACTGAAGACATGGGAAGTCATCACCACACTGAGACAACTACTGGAAGGTGACACACAAACACACACACACTAACAAAAAGACACCATTATCACGACCCTAGTGATAATGTGTATAATGATTCTAGGTCATGTGAGCAGTACGGGTGAGATGCTGTGGAACATGGACGCTGAGAGCTGGAAGAGAACCAGCCTGCTGAAGAGAAAGGAGTTCATAGATAAAGTCTGTCTGGAACTCATCCTCACCTCAGACAGCTGGACAAAAGACTGGGAGGACCAACGCTGCACCTGCACCTACAACGGGCATCATATTAATCCAACACCAGGTTAGCCCACTGAACTACAGCCTGCACTCTGAGAAAAGAAGGGTTCCAAAAATATTTTTGGGCTGTCTGTGTGTGAGAACACTTTGAATAACCCTTATGGGTTCCATGTACTGTAGAACCCCATTAGGTTCCATTTATAACAATGGAACCTAATGGGATATTCAACGGGTTCTCCCACACCGACAACCAAATAACCCTTTATAGGTAGGTAGCACTATGTAGTACTTTCTTCTTAGAGGCATTAACACCTGCACCTGCAAAGGTAACACTAGCTTCCACTGTGCCACTTTTCTTACCTGTCTTTGGCTTTATGACTCAAGACCATGTTAGTTCACTGAGCTGATGCCTTGGAACTGAGTTTTTTATAGGAGGTTTGTGTGTCTGGATGTAAAATGCAGGATGGTTATGTGGTAATATGGTCTTAGTGTAAGTGGGTATATGGTACTAGGTAGTTATAGGGGAGGTTGGTGGAGGAAGAAATCAGAGGACGGTTTATTGTAATGCTTGGGAATGGCATGAGGAACTGTATCCAACACATATCAAACACGTGTTTGGTACGATTTCTCAATCCGTTCCATCCATTACAATGAACCCATGTTCCACCAGCCCCCTGTGGTTCAGCATCATGTCCAGCCGCCCAATCACTTATAGAATACGTGTTCCTGCTGTACAATAGCAACCGGCAGACGGATACAAAATGGAAGGCTTCAAGGTGGTAGATTGGGGTTTAGGTTAGAGGGCATACAACAATGTCTTGCATCCCGAATGTCAGGAGTTCAAATCAGCTTCGGGTACATTTTGACAAAAGTGTTTCAAGTGTTTTTGTTCTCTAATTCTTGTTGCTAATGCACATTTTTGATAGTACCTTCCTCTGACAACTTACCTTATCCTAACCACTCAAAGTTCATGCGTAACCTCAACCCTAACCTCTCAAAGTTAATACCTAATCTTAACTAGGGATGTTACGTTTGATACTGGATCTCTGAGGCATTTGTCGAAGTCACCAAGCCGCTAACTTTGAAGCAGTGTGCCGATGCGCAGGGGCGCCATATAGGGGGGAAGTTAGGCTGATTTTAAGGGCCTGTGACTGACAGGGGCCCTAAGAAATTATTATAAAATCGGTGGTAGGGCCCAATGTGATATCTTTTCATGGGGCCCAACATCCCTGGCGGCACCCCTGCCGATGCGTGTATTACTTTAGCAAAAGTATAACATCAATGACGTCCAAAGCTATGTTTGATCACATGCTTCTTCAAACCGTGTGTTACATGCCAGATCATGACGTAATCTTTCTTGTCTTATCCTCTGCAGATGAAGGGATGTACGAATCGTTCATGAAACCGGCAAAGCCAACAACAAACTCCTGGGTCCCTAATAGTAACTTTTTTTCATTACCTTTCTAGACAGTATGATTACAATGGAAGTTGTGTGTGTGTGTGTGTATATGTGTATTCCAGAAAAGGAAGGATACAGAACAGACTGTATACTCTCTCCATCACTGAGGTTATTTTTGACCAGGTATGAATAATTTGAAATTGGTGTATGTTTCTCCCCCAGAGTTGTGGATTGTACATAACATTTTCCCCCTGGTCAAAAAATGGGAATGGGGAACCACGTCCAACTTCCTCTTCAAGATCCAAGGTACAGTAACACCACACCTCTCCCTAACATGATAGCATTACTAGTATCAGTCATGGATCTTATGCGCTCTCTCTCTCTAACCCCCCCCCCCCCCCCCCCCCACTCTAGATACTAACGTTCCAAGCAGCATTGCGTCCAAAGAGAAGATTCACCTGGTAGACGCTGGGTTAAAGATCAACTCTCCCTACCCCCCCGTCCTGCGCACATCAAGGGATGTCGACCTCATCATCTCCTTGGATTTCAGTGCGGGAGACCCCTTTGAGGCAAACACACACACAATGCTTATTCCTATTCAAGCCTTTAAGAACAAAATGAAGTACCTAGATAGAGGGGGTCAATACTATCTCTCCCCTCTCTTGCTCTCTCTCTAGGAAGTAGAGACTAGGGAATAGTGACTAGGAAGTAGGGTCTAGGGAGTAGTGACTAGGAAATAGGCCGTAGGGAGTAGGGGCTAGGGAGTAGGGGCTAAGGAATAGTGACTAGGAAGTAGGGTCTAGGGAGTAGGGGCTAGGGAATAGTGACTAGGAAATAGGGCCTAGGGAGTAGGGGCTAGGGAATAGTGACTAGGAAGTAGGGCCTAGGGAGTAGAGGCTAGTTTGGAGGACATTGACATAACCATACTACCGATCCTGCTCCTCACAGACGGTGCTTAGTGCCAAAAAGTACGCTTTTCAGCGGAAGCTCCCCTTTCCCCCAGTGAAGGAGAGTGTGAGGGAGGAGGAAGACCATCTGCAGGACTGCTACGTTTTCGAGGGGCGACGCCCTGAAGAGCCTACCATCATGCACATGCCCCTGTTCAACCTGCAGAACTGCCAAGGTCTGTGTTAGACAATGACTACTATGATGACTATCTGTGTCTTACTTTTATCCTTGTCTCTCTGACTACGCCCCTTTCTGACTCATCTCTCTTGTTTTCTGTCTCTTTGAGGAAGCCTGGCTTCCCTTGGCATCCATGAATACACGCCACTGCTAGGGAATGTGTATGACCGGACCTTCTCAAATAGTACTTGAGTTTTAGCTTCAGGGGTGTTTTAGAAATATTTTTGCTATTTTCACAACCAAAAATTATCAGCACACTGATGGTGGTGGCGCAAAAGTAATGGAAAGTAATGGGTTTTGATGAATAAACAAGTTGTGGGTATGGTGAGGCTTGGCCTCTCACTGGCCAATCAGAACGTGCTGAGCATGGACATGCCAAACATTGTCAATAAGCAAGATTAAATTAATTATTGATAAGGCCTAAAAGAGAACTAATTATTCTAAACCAAACAACTTGTTTTAAATAGGCTATGTCACACTTACAGGTAGCATAATTTCTCCCAGTGTGCATATAATATTTAAACAACCCAGACTATAGATGGTTTTGTGCACATCCAAACTTTTCACAGTAGCTGGACAAATATCCAATATAAAGAGAAAGGGAGAATGTCCACTCACCATTATAGTCTACTGCTCCCAAATAGGCTTATGTTTTATGAACGTAATCAGAACCATTATACAGATCAGATCGCATTCATACATCTCCAGAAGTTGTATTGCATGCGCGCCACAGACGCTGTAACCATAAAACCAGGAAGGTGAATCATTCTAACAAAATTGTGTTTTTCGTTGAATTTCATTACAACCCATATTTTTTTTTAATACATGTAAAATGTAATCGGCAGGATAAAAAAAAGACACTCATTGCTGTTGAACCAGCCTTCCTTATAAAATGCCTATGGGGGGGCTTGGGTTTTGAAAATATGAAACGGAAAACATGTAGTTTTTACAGGTTACTAAATATGAGGTTCACCGAGGTTCTCATCTCTCGTTTCATGATGGCCATGGACACGTAGGTTTTTTCGCAATTCCAAAACCAGACCTCATGGCTAAAATAATGTGGGCCTTCCTACAATGCATACATTAAAAGGGAATGTCAGCTCAGTGTTACTCCTCTGAAACTTAATATTTTAATAAAGTTGTGGTGATTAATATTGATTTCCAAGCTGTATCAGGAGCCAAAACCTTTATTGACAGTCTTGACTACTTCGCGATTGCTCTTGTTACATGCGCATATGGAAAGTGTGTGTCATGCCAAAAAACAGCGCTGCCTGAAATTAGCACTTTGGATCATATTTTTAAGGACACACCTAAATTTATTTCCACTCCTTCCATTTGAGCGCAAGCGAGCTGATATAAGACAGGTAATTTGCCGAACCTGGCGTTAGGGCTGGAAAATGCCAGTCGGTCAGTTTTTACAAAACAAAATTCACACGTACGTGCATTTGACACTAGCGTCGCCTTAAACCCCCAGCTGTAAATAGAGCCTTCTGTGTTCTATATGTTCAGAGTTGTGTTGTAAAGTTCTGTGTTCTCTTCCTAGACGAGGAGGAGATTAAGAAGGAGTGGGAGAAGTACAAAACGTTCCAGTGGCATTACGGTGCGCCTGAGTTCGAACACCTCCTGGAGAAAGCCAAGGACAACTTGAAGAACAACAAATACAGGATCCTGGAACAGATCTTTTTGGCTGTCAAACGTAGAAAGAATCGCACGTCAGTGGCACAATAGTCTTTATCTGTGGTGTAAAGGATTTTTTTCCTTTACTTTACTATTTATTTTTGCTTCACTACATTCCTGAAGAAAATTCTATACTTTTTACTCCATACATTTTCCCTGACACCCCAAAGTTGCCTACTTGTTACGTTTTGAATGCTTAGCAGGACTGAAAATGTCTTCTCAAGAGAACATCCCTCCTTGTTCATCCCTACTGCCTCTGATCTGGCGGACTGATTAGAAGCACCTGCTGCTCACCTGTGTTTCCTGCAAATGCTGTCTTGAATTAAAAAGATTTGTACTTACACACTGAATAAAGTTGAAACGTCTCCGTAATACAATAAAAATCAAGTGACCTTTATGGGACATCATGTTGAGTGCGGACACATCACACCCCTTTTTGTTTTTTACACACAGCTAAGCTTCTGGGAGAGTGCGATTATCCCCTTGATTAGGAATCACTGGCCTCTTTAATGATGTATCTGTATCTGCATCACTCTTCTCTATGTATAAACTGCACTCTACACTATTCTACGGTATCTTAGTCACTAATTGTGTTTACATATTGCATCACCCATTTCATATGTACAGGTATATACTGTATTGTACTCTATACTACGCCACTGACTGCTAAACAGCCATCTCTAGCACATCAGACTACTGCCTATAGACAGATTAGAAATCACCGGCTACTTTAATTAAATGAAACACAAGTCACTAATAATGTTTCCTTATCTTTCACTACTCATCTCATATGTATAAACTGTACACTATACTATTCTTCGGTATCTTAGTCACTTAATCAAGTTTACATACTGCATCACCAATCTCTTATGTGTATACTGTATACTATAAAGCTAACTATGTCACTGTATCTTAGTCCAATGCCGCCCTGACATATGTATATGTTCTCAATACATTCCTTAATTAGATTTATGTGTATTTGGGTATATGTTGTGAAACTAAGATATTACTTGTTAGATATTACTGCACTGTTGGATGTGACCAATACAATTTTATTTTATTTGACTAAACCCAAATGCTTAGTTTGAGGTCTGAGTGTTGGAGTGTGCCCCTGTCTCTCTGTGAAAAATAAAATGGTGTCATCTGGATTGCTAATATAAGGAATGTGAAATGATTTATACTTTTACTTTTGATACTAAAGTATATTGGGCTCCTGAGTGGCACAGTGGTCTAAAGCACTGAATCTCAGGGAAAGAGGTGTCACTACAGTCCCTGGTTCAAATCCAGGCTGTATCACATCCGGCAGTGATTGGGTGGCACACAATTGGCCCAGCGTCGTCCGGGTTAGGCCGTCATTGTAAATAAGAATTTGTTCTTAACTGATTTGCCGAGTTAAATAAAGGTTACATTGGAAAAATATATATATATTTAAAACCAAATACTTTTACTCAAGTAGTATTTTACCGGGTGACTTTCACTTGAGTAATTTTCTATTAAGGTATCTTTACTTTTACTCAAGTATGACAGTTGGGTACTTTTTCCTCCCCTGGTCTTTATCTACAGTATATCGGTCATGGATCATTTTAGTGTGTGTGTTTGTGTTTTGACTGATCTCATTTGAGTGTGATGGCTTTTAAAAAACATGTAGTTTCTGACATATGGAGTGTAACATTCTCTTGAGACACTTGTTGTTTATCAATAGATTTATATTGATAAATCAATTGATTCAAACAGCATTTTGGTGGGTCAGCCTGTGCGTCAGCCCATGACGGCCAACAGGTCACTGAAGCGTTCACTGTACAGCATGGACCAGGAAAACTCTTAAGTGCACCACACAAAAAAATGTTAATCTTACCTAGATATCTCTTACCATTAGAATGCATTGATTTGACGTCTTACAAAGGTAAATTATCTTAGTTCACTGGCAGATAATATTGTCTATTTTAACATTAAGGCTTGATAGAAGTCAGAATATCTTAAAACAATACCAATTATCTTGATGCATTTTCTGAGAAAGCAAAATCAGCAAAACGAGTAAATGCATTTTCGAGATCAACTCAAAACGTTTTAACTTAATTAAGATAATATCTTGTTTTAAGATCTTCTGACTTGTATCAAGCCTTTTTTAGGTTAGGTTAAAATAAGCAATATCTGCCAGTGCACTAAGAATTGACCTTGATAAGACGTCAAGTCAGTGGATTCTAATAGTAAGAGATACAGTATCTAGGTAAGATCAACATTTTTGCAGTGAGACCCCACCCATCAGAACAGGGTAGCCTGGAGTGAGTATTTTTTCTGTTTCCTTAACTGTATATTCCTTTGAAGAAATAGATACTGTTGTGTGTCTGACTATGATTACATGTGATGACATGCTATTTTATCAAATCGATTACCTAACATTTAATTGATTACGTGATTTAATTAAATCATGCAACAATTAACTCATTAATAACCCGGGGCTGTCTCCTGAATAAACTGTTAAAGATCTTAAAATCAATAGCTGTCAGTTATTAATCGTTACCATATCTCAATCTCATTCTGATTGTCATAAAGTCCTTAGCTATCTGCACAAATCCTAGCTAACAGGTTGAATCAGCAATACACAAATTGGCTTAATTATTTACTAAATACCTAAATAATCACACAGAATTAGATATACTGTTTATACACAGGATAGATCATACATGTTACTAATCATGTCATGAAAAGTCCCTAGTGGGCTAACCTGATATGATGGCTGGTTATACAAAGTGGGTGGGGGAATGAAAGAGCGGGAAGAGATAAAGACAAAGGGATGTATCTCTATCCAACCTGGATGAAGCTATGCTAACGTAAATACAAGATCTTGTGCATTCTAATAACCGCCCATTTGGAAAAATTAAATGCAATTATATATTCACTCTTGAGCTTGGCTTCCAAAGATGGGTCGAAGACGGAAGACTGGTCCTTTGGAGAGTCTTTCTGGTCGTAGGATGTATCACTTCTTCTTCAGTGAATAATAGTTCAAAGTTCATACCAAGTCGCCATAATCAGCTTGCGCTGTATTCTGGCTGGTCTAGTTGAAATTCACAATTTTAACGTGGTGATCGTCACCTCAATGTTATCTGATCTAATGTAAATTTCGCTAGGTTGTAGTTGAAATTAGCCCTCACGTCATTGGGAACTGAGGTTGACTTTTGTACTGGGGGAGAGAAGGGCGTGTTTCATAGTTCTCAACCAATGTCTGCCACTTGGGTGTGGCCACTGACTGTGCTTACATTTGCAGTATAAAACAATTATCTTGTTTAGAAGCTAAAATCACATTTAATCTTCTCACAAGTTTCATATTCCCACATATAAATTGCATGACATTTACATGTTTATCTGATAACTAGAATGTGTAGACTTTCCAAGATACAATTTATGTTGTCCTGTCATCAGATATAATGTCCCAGACAGCAACTGATCTGACATCATATTCTTTAAGCACTTTCAACTGGTTGAGAAAGGGAAATATTGTTCCATTCCGCAACCTTTTGATGTTACCATACTGTAGAGTCTTTCTCTGTGGTAACAAAGGCTGTCCATTTTGGTAGAACGGTTTGGGAGAGAGAGCTTAGGTATTTACGGAGGGTCATAAACCGGAGAGAGAGAGAGAGAGAGAGAGAGAGAGAGAGAGAGAGAGAGAGAGAGAGAGAGAGAGAGAGAGAGAGAGAGAGAGAGAGCAAAGTGGCCACGCCTGTGAACAGACATTGGTTGGAAATGATGAACCAAGCCCCTTTCTACTCAAGAATAAAATCCCCTGTGACGAAAGTCACAGCAGTTCCAAAGAACGGGAAGACTAAGTCAACACGTTTAAAATGATGAATTTCAACTACAACTCTACTGTCCAGAAAACGTGAGAGCTTGCTCCACACATTTGAAATGGTATGAACTCTGAACTATTGATCACTAAAGAAGGAGCAAATCCTATACTACAGCCTATTTCAGTCTGCAGCTGAACACGTGCGTAAGTCTAGTATGAGAACACATCTACAAAGTGAGATGAACCTCTCACACCACCACGACACGGAAGACTCTACAAAGGACAATGGCGAACTCTACTGGGCAAACTAGAGTCTTACCTCATCAATCCATCTATCAAATTTGTAGCACTCTACTCCTCTGTATTTGTCGATATATTTTACCAGAGACACAGATTCTAACTATTTAAAGTCTGATATATTGACAGTAGCAGATTATTTATTACCTCTAACACTTTAAATTATAATTAGCACTGAAGTTAGCATTGGCCCACCATTAGCCCTGAATCGTCAATAGAATCTGTGGGTTCCTTTTAGAAACCTCTGTGGACATGGTTCAACATGGAACCCAACAGTGTTCTTCAAAGTATGGGGCGGCAGGTAGCCTAGTGGTTAGAGTGTTGGGCCCGTAACTGAAAGGTTGCCCCTGAACAAGGCAGTTAACCCACTGTTCCTAGGCTGTCATTGTAAATAAGAATTTGTTCTTAACTGACTTGCCTAGTAAAATAAAGGTTAAATAAAAAAAAGGGTACTCTATTGGCTCCTACAGGGACAAATTAAGAACCCTATTTTGGTACTAACGATTACTTTTTGTGTGTACCATTGTCACCTGATCATCCCCTGCATTCACCCGCTCTTCTATCCAATGCAACTCTTCCCCAGTGCAGAAGTGGTTTTGGATCAGTTCCGACCTATATTTTTGTGTTCAGAGCGCTCTGTGAACGTCACAGGGTCCAGTCCTTTATACTCAGTCAAAGAAAGCCCTGTCTGTCTGCTTTCTGCTGCGGAGCTGTCACGTTCGGGTGTGTAGAGAGACCAAGGCGCAGCGTAACGATAGTTCGACATGTTTATTGAACTAACTGACGAACTATACAAAATAACAAATACAATATATAATGACAGGGAACACACGTAGCACGAACACGAGACAACATAACAATGAACCACGCCAACGGAGTGGAACACAGACATATAAGTAAGATCCCTAATTAGAGGTAATGCCTAGCAGCTGCCTCTAATTAGGGATCCCACACACAACACCACACAGACGTAGAAATAATAGATCTGCCAGACTCTGACCATAGAAATATAGAGAAGCAAAGCTTCTCTATGGCCAGAGCCTGACAGTACCCCCCCCCAAAGGCGCGGACTCCCGGCCGCAAGAAAACAAACACAAAAACATGAGGGAAGGGTCAGGGAGGAAAAAACATCACACAATCTATCGCAGGTGGCGGTTCCGGCCCCGGCGAAGTAGATATCTTCCTCCCTATTTCTACTGGGCCCGGACTAGGCCCTGGTGTGGCTGGCGACTCAGGCCATTTAAAGGGGCAACCCACTGGTCCTGGAAATGACCATGGTGGGGCAAAAGGCTCAGGCCATGGAGAGGGGCAAATAACCGGGCCAGGACTGGGCACCGGTGTGGCAGGCGACTCCGGCCATGTAAAGGGGCAACCCACCGGTCCTGGAAACAACAATGGTGGGGGAAAAGGTTCAGGCCATGGAGCGGGGCAAATAACCGGGCCAGGACTGAGCACCGGTGTGGCAGGCGACTCCGGCCATGTAAAGGGGCAACCCACCGGTCCTTTAAATAACAATGGTGGGGGAACAAGTTCAGGCCATGGAGCGGGGCAAATAACCGGGCCAGGACTGAGCACCGGTGTGGCAGGCGACTCCGGCCATATAATCGTCACGGGAGGCTCCGGGCTGTCGAGCGTCACGGGAGGCTCCGGGCTGTCGAGCGTCACGGGAGGCTCCGGGCTGTCGAGCGTCACGGGAGGCTCCGGGCTGTCGAGCGTCACGGAAGGCTCCGGGCTGTCGAGCGTCACGGGAGGCTCCGGGCTGTCGAGCGTCACGGGAGGCTCCGGGCTGTCGAGCGTCACGGGAGGCTCCGGGCTGTCGAGCGTCACGGGAGGCTCCGGGCTGTCGAGCGTCACGGGAGGCTCCGGGCTGTCGAGCGTCACGGGAGGCTCCGGGCTGTCGAGCGTCACGGGAGGCTCCGGGCTGTCGAGCGTCACGAGAGGCTCCGGGCTGTCGACCATCGCGGGAGGCTCCGGGCTGTCGACCATCACGGGAGGCTCCGGGCTGTCGACCATCACGGGAGGCTCCGGGATGATGAGGCGCACCGACGGTCTGGTGCGTGTAGCCGGCACTGGAGGTACCTGGCTGGGCACACGCACTGGAGGTCGAGTGCGGGGAGTCGGCACGGGACGTACCAGACTGGAGAGGCGCACTGGAGGCTTGGTGCGTGGAGCCGGTACTGGAGGAACCTGGCTGGGCACACGCACTGGAGGTCGAGTGCGGGGAGTCGGCACGGGACGTACCAGACTGGAGAGGCGCACTGGATGCCTGGTGCGTGGAGCTGGCACTGGAGGTACCTGGCTGGGCACACGCACTGGAGGTCGAGTGCGGGGAGTCGGCACGGGACGTACCGGACTGGGGAGGCGCACTGGAGGCCTGGTGCGTGAAGCCGGAACTGGAGGAACCTGGCTATGCACACGCACTGGAGGTCGAGTGCGGGGAGTCGGCACGGGACGTACCGGACTGGGGAGGCGCACTGGAAGCCTGGTGCGTGAAGTCGGCACTGGTGGCACATGACTAATAACACGCACTTCAGGGCGAGTGCGGGGAGCAGGCACAGGACGTACCTGACTGGGAAGGCGCACTGGAAGCCTGGTGCGTGAAGTCGGCACATGTGGCACAGGACTAATAACACGCACCTCAGGGCTAGTGCGGGGAGCAGGCACATGACGTACCGAACTGGGAAGGCGCACTGGAAGCCTGGTGCGTGAAGTCGGCACATGTGGCACAGGACTAATAACACGCACCTCAGGGCTAGTGCGGGGAGCAGGCACGGATTGTTCTGGCACTGGAGTTCTCACACGTGGAACCGGCATAGGACATACTGGAGTGGGGATGTACAATGGAGACTCGGCGCGGGATGTAGACAGTAAACGACCCGGACTGGGGATGCACACCGTGGGCACCTTTAACTCCAGCTCCCTCCGCTTGTTCTCACATTCTTCCCGATTACGCCTACACAGCTCCATAATGTCACAAAATACCCCCTTCAGGTATTCCTCTTCCTCCTTCTCCACCGTATTCCACATGGAGAGTGGTACTGGCTCGTCCTCCTCGTAGCCAGACCAACCCCATAGCCCCCCCCCGAAATTTTCTTGGGGTTGCCTACGGGCTCCGTTACCTCCGTTTACTCGATTACGCCGTTGTCTTCCTTTCTTCCTCTCCGTTGCTCCCGTATAACGCTGCTTGGTCGGGTGGTGGTTCATTCTGTCACGTTCGGGTGTGTAGAGAGACCAAGGCGCAGCGTAACGATAGTTCGACATGTTTATTGAACTAACTGACGAACTATACAAAATAACAAATACAATATATAATGACAGGGAACACACGTAGCACGAACACGAGACAACATAACAATGAACCACGCCAACGGAGTGGAACACAGACATATAAGTAAGATCCCTAATTAGAGGTAATGCCTAGCAGCTGCCTCTAATTAGGGATCCCACACACAACACCACACAGACGTAGAAATAATAGATCTGCCAGACTCTGACCATAGAAATATAGAGAAGCAAAGCTTCTCTATGGCCAGAGCCTGACAGGAGCATTTGAAGTGTGAGGTTTCACATCCCTCATTTGCATAGGGAGTTACGTGTCATATTTTCTGGCCTTTTCGGAAAAAGTATCGATTTCCTCTGGCTCTAAATCCGAGTCCCTGGTGGGTCGTTTCCTGGTAGGGGAGAGTGGTGCGCATCTGTTAATGTGATCTCGCCATTTGAGTTTGCCGCGGTCTTCTCAGACGGCATTAGAGCTCTCTGAATTAAAATATAAACTACATAGTTTCGTAGAATTTAAACATGACTACTTTTTCACAGAGGGACGAAATCATTTAAAGCTGATGTAACTAGTCTGCAGACATTTGAATGGCAGCTGTGTGAAGCAGACACTCTCTGTTGACAGTATTATGAAATGGTGCCAATTTATTTTAGTTGTAAGAAAGGTGAAATCTTATAGTAAGTTGTTTATCATTTCATCTTTATCAGTTCAGTAATTTCAAGCCCTTCACTTTTCTTGAATAGGGAAAAATATTTTCCATAATATTTCTACTATGTACTTGAGCCTGTGACCTCAAAAGTTAGTACACCTCAGCATTTTATAATTATTGTTTCCCAGACAGGTGAGTTCCAGGTGTGTGCGACTATCATTAAAGACGGAAATGCTTATAGAATCATTTTGGAGAATAATGAAGATGGATGTGTGATAGTGGAAGTTTATAGGAAGAGGGGGACAATCAGGATTTTTAATTATTATAATCCGTGTAGACTAATCACAGTTGGTATGCTAGAAAAGATTGTGGGAGTATAGACAGGTGGTAAAGAGATTTGGTGTGGTGATTTTAATGCACACAACAGTTTGTGGGGAAGTAATGTCACAGATGTAAATGGATCAGTTGTTGAAGAGGGGAGAGGATTGGTATGTGTAAATGATGGACGAGGGACAAGAATAGATATACGTAGAGGAACCATGTCTTGTCTGGATCTTACAATAGTATCAGCTGGTGTCTGTGAGTGGGATGTGAAGGAGTCTACTTTGGGTAGTGATCATTTTCCAGTAATTTGTAATAGAGAGATTGACATTTGTTGTAATGTCAATGAACTCGTAAAGAAATTGTATTTTGATAAGGCTGGTTGGGAAATGTTTTATACTGAATGTGAAATAGAGGTTAATAAAGTATCTTTGGAAGGATCTGTAGAAGAATGTGTTCATGAATTGAGTTTGGCTGTATTGAAAGCTGCAACAATGGCCATTCCTTTAAGAGGGGGAAGAGGTGGTCAACGAAGGATAGTTCCATGGTGGAATGAAGATTGTGGCAAGGCCATACAGGATCGTGAGGAAACATATAAAATATTAAAGAATAACAGTTAATAATATGATAGTTACAAAGAAAGAAAGCAAAAGTGAGGAACGTTTTTAAAATGGCAAAGAGAGGGTCGTGACTTCTGTTCATCTATAGGAAGAGACACTCAGCATCGGGATGTGTGGAAAATGTTAAAAAGTATGATGGGAAAAGATAAAACAGTAAACATACCAGTATTAAAAAAGGGAGATGTTATGGCTGTAACTAGTAAAGAAAAAACATAAATGTCTTTGCAGCAATACATAAAGCAGATCATTTAAGTGATGAAAGCAAAAGATGTATGAAGGAAAAAATGAGAATACATGATGATGTGTACAGGAAAAAGGGAGATTCTAGAATTTAATGTTTGAATTGATAGATAGGTACTTTATTGATCCCCCGAGGGGGAAATTTCTTTGAATAGGGCTATGGAGGGATGTGGTACAACGGCTCCGGGTGAGGATCGTTTGTGCTGTATTATGTTTAAACATATGTCAGATGGTGTATTAGAGAAGATACTGTAACGACCTGATGTGGGGTTCTATTTGTTTGGGGTTATGTGTGTGTTATAGTTTGTTCTTCTGTTCTGTGGGTAATCTCGCGGGGGTTTAAGGGGATAAATAATGGCTAGTGTCTTTTCAGTGTTCTCTTTGTTCTTGTCGTGCACCTGAGCGCAGAGCTGTCCATCCTGTGTACCATAACTATCCATGTTTTGGTGTCGTGGGCTGTGGCCATAACAACAGCCTAGTTTAGGTGATTAAACCTGTGTTGCCCTCACGTTCGTGTTTCTGACTCGCCTTATTTGTCCCAGCTCGGGACATTACAATAGCGGGGCAAATAACCGGGCCAGGACTGAGCACCGGTGTGGCAGGCGACTCCGGCCATATAATCGTCACGGGAGGCTCCGGGCTGTCGAGCGTCACGGGAGGCTCCGGGCTGTCGAGCGTCACGGGAGGCTCCGGGCTGTCGAGCGTCACGGGAGGCTCCGGGCTGTCGAGCGTCACGGAAGGCTCCGGGCTGTCGAGCGTCACGGGAGGCTCCGGGCTGTCGAGCGTCACGGGAGGCTCCGGGCTGTCGAGCGTCACGGGAGGCTCCGGGCTGTCGAGCGTCACGGGAGGCTCCGGGCTGTCGAGCGTCACGGGAGGCTCCGGGCTGTCGAGCGTCACGGGAGGCTCCGGGCTGTCGAGCGTCACGGGAGGCTCCGGGCTGTCGAGCGTCACGAGAGGCTCCGGGCTGTCGACCATCGCGGGAGGCTCCGGGCTGTCGACCATCACGGGAGGCTCCGGGCTGTCGACCATCACGGGAGGCTCCGGGATGATGAGGCGCACCGACGGTCTGGTGCGTGTAGCCGGCACTGGAGGTACCTGGCTGGGCACACGCACTGGAGGTCGAGTGCGGGGAGTCGGCACGGGACGTACCAGACTGGAGAGGCGCACTGGAGGCTTGGTGCGTGGAGCCGGTACTGGAGGAACCTGGCTGGGCACACGCACTGGAGGTCGAGTGCGGGGAGTCGGCACGGGACGTACCAGACTGGAGAGGCGCACTGGATGCCTGGTGCGTGGAGCTGGCACTGGAGGTACCTGGCTGGGCACACGCACTGGAGGTCGAGTGCGGGGAGTCGGCACGGGACGTACCGGACTGGGGAGGCGCACTGGAGGCCTGGTGCGTGAAGCCGGAACTGGAGGAACCTGGCTATGCACACGCACTGGAGGTCGAGTGCGGGGAGTCGGCACGGGACGTACCGGACTGGGGAGGCGCACTGGAAGCCTGGTGCGTGAAGTCGGCACTGGTGGCACATGACTAATAACACGCACTTCAGGGCGAGTGCGGGGAGCAGGCACAGGACGTACCTGACTGGGAAGGCGCACTGGAAGCCTGGTGCGTGAAGTCGGCACATGTGGCACAGGACTAATAACACGCACCTCAGGGCTAGTGCGGGGAGCAGGCACATGACGTACCGAACTGGGAAGGCGCACTGGAAGCCTGGTGCGTGAAGTCGGCACATGTGGCACAGGACTAATAACACGCACCTCAGGGCTAGTGCGGGGAGCAGGCACATGACGTACCGAACTGGAGAGGCGCACTGGAGGCCTGGTGCGTGGAGTCGGCACTGATGGCGCCGGACTGGTGACACGCACCTCAGGGCGAGTGCGAGGAGCAGGCACATGACGTACCGGACTGGAGAGGCTCACTGGAGTGTAGCAGACGGCCGGACCCAGACTGGGCACCGGTGGAGCGGACTGCTCTGGCACTGGAGTGTAGCAGACGGCCTGACCCAGACTGGGCACCGATGGAACGGATTGTTCTGGCACTGGAGTTCTCACACGTGGAACCGGCATAGGACATACTGGAGTGGGGATGTACAATGGAGACTCGGCGCGGGATGTAGACAGTAAACGACCCGGACTGGGGATGCACACCGTGGGCACCTTTAACTCCAGCTCCCTCCGCTTGTTCTCACATTCTTCCCGATTACGCCTACACAGCTCCATAATGTCACAAAATACCCCCTTCAGGTATTCCTCTTCCTCCTTCTCCACCGTATTCCACATGGAGAGTGGTACTGGCTCGTCCTCCTCGTAGCCAGACCAACCCCATAGCCCCCCCCCGAAATTTTCTTGGGGTTGCCTACGGGCTCCGTTACCTCCGTTTACTCGATTACGCCGTTGTCTTCCTTTCTTCCTCTCCGTTGCTCCCGTATAACGCTGCTTGGTCGGGTGGTGGTTCATTCTGTCACGTTCGGGTGTGTAGAGAGACCAAGGCGCAGCGTAACGATAGTTCGACATGTTTATTGAACTAACTGACGAACTATACAAAATAACAAATACAATATATAATGACAGGGAACACACGTAGCACGAACACGAGACAACATAACAATGAACCACGCCAACGGAGTGGAACACAGACATATAAGTAAGATCCCTAATTAGAGGTAATGCCTAGCAGCTGCCTCTAATTAGGGATCCCACACACAACACCACACAGACGTAGAAATAATAGATCTGCCAGACTCTGACCATAGAAATATAGAGAAGCAAAGCTTCTCTATGGCCAGAGCCTGACAGGAGCATTTGAAGTGTGAGGTTTCACATCCCTCATTTGCATAGGGAGTTACGTGTCATATTTTCTGGCCTTTTCGGAAAAAGTATCGATTTCCTCTGGCTCTAAATCCCAGTCCCTGGTGGGTCGTTTCCTGGTAGGGGAGAGTGGTGCGCATCTGTTAATGTGATCTCGCCATTTGAGTTTGCCGCGGTCTTCTCAGACGGCATTAGAGCTCTCTGAATTAAAATATAAACTACATAGTTTCGTAGAATTTAAACATGACTACTTTTTCACAGAGGGACGAAATCATTTAAAGCTGATGTAACTAGTCTGCAGACATTTGAATGGCAGCTGTGTGAAGCAGACACTCTCTGTTGACAGTATTATGAAATGGTGCCAATTTATTTTAGTTGTAAGAAAGGTGAAATCTTATAGTAAGTTGTTTATCATTTCATCTTTATCAGTTCAGTAATTTCAAGCCCTTCACTTTTCTTGAATAGGGAAAAATATTTTCCATAATATTTCTACTATGTACTTGAGCCTGTGACCTCAAAAGTTAGTACACCTCAGCATTTTATAATTATTGTTTCCCAGACAGGTGAGTTCCAGGTGTGTGCGACTATCATTAAAGACGGAAATGCTTATAGAATCATTTTGGAGAATAATGAAGATGGATGTGTGATAGTGGAAGTTTATAGGAAGAGGGGGACAATCAGGATTTTTAATTATTATAATCCGTGTAGACTAATCAAAGTTGGTATGCTAGAAAAGATTGTGGGAGTATAGACAGGTGGTAAAGAGATTTGGTGTGGTGATTTTAATGCACACAACAGTTTGTGGGGAAGTAATGTCACAGATGTAAATGGATCAGTTGTTGAAGAGGGGAGAGGATTGGTATGTGTAAATGATGGACGAGGGACAAGAATAGATATACGTAGAGGAACCATGTCTTGTCTGGATCTTACAATAGTATCAGCTGGTGTCTGTGAGTGGGATGTGAAGGAGTCTACTTTGGGTAGTGATCATTTTCCAGTAATTTGTAATAGAGAGATTGACATTTGTTGTAATGTCAATGAACTCGTAAAGAAATTGTATTTTGATAAGGCTGGTTGGGAAATGTTTTATACTGAATGTGAAATAGAGGTTAATAAAGTATCTTTGGAAGGATCTGTAGAAGAATGTGTTCATGAATTGAGTTTGGCTGTATTGAAAGCTGCAACAATGGCCATTCCTTTAAGAGGGGGAAGAGGTGGTCAACGAAGGATAGTTCCATGGTGGAATGAAGATTGTGGCAAGGCCATACAGGATCGTGAGGAAACATATAAAATATTAAAGAATAACAGTTAATAATATGATAGTTACAAAGAAAGAAAGCAAAAGTGAGGAACGTTTTTAAAATGGCAAAGAGAGGGTCGTGACTTCTGTTCATCTATAGGAAGAGACACTCAGCATCGGGATGTGTGGAAAATGTTAAAAAGTATGATGGGAAAAGATAAAACAGTAAACATACCAGTATTAAAAAAGGGAGATGTTATGGCTGTAACTAGTAAAGAAAAAACATAAATGTCTTTGCAGCAATACATAAAGCAGATCATTTAAGTGATGAAAGCAAAAGATGTATGAAGGAAAAAATGAGAATACATGATGATGTGTACAGGAAAAAGGGAGATTCTAGAATTTAATGTTTGAATTGATAGATAGGTACTTTATTGATCCCCCGAGGGGGAAATTTCTTTGAATAGGGCTATGGAGGGATGTGGTACAACGGCTCCGGGTGAGGATCGTTTGTGCTGTATTATGTTTAAACATATGTCAGATGGTGTATTAGAGAAGATACTGTAACGACCTGATGTGGGGTTCTATTTGTTTGGGGTTATGTGTGTGTTATAGTTTGTTCTTCTGTTCTGTGGGTAATCTCGCGGGGGTTTAAGGGGATAAATAATGGCTAGTGTCTTTTCAGTGTTCTCTTTGTTATTGTCGTGCATCTGAGCGCAGAGCTGTCCATCCTGTGTACCATAACTATCCATGTTTTGGTGTCGTGGGCTGTGGCCATAACAACAGCCTAGTTTAGGTGATTAAACCTGTGTTGCCCTCACGTTCGTGTTTCTGACTCGCCTTATTTGTCCCAGCTCGGGACATTACAATACTTAGGGTATTTCATAAAATATGGAAAGTAGTTATATTACCAGTGTTGTCAACTCCTCAGTAAGGAAAGTAGCTATTGGCTGTCCTAAAAGTCGCTAGAAGTCACTAAATGACATCATCACCTAATTTGCCTAATTGTCCATGTGCATGTAATTGTGATGGACCTGTAGGAGAGAGGAATAACGTTGTGGGAGAGACAAAAAGTGAGTAAAAAACACCCTAAATATGTTTAGAACTACAAATGAACTTTCTTCTGTCGATTCTTGTTTTTTTTTATGTCACAATTCCAACCCTCCTCCTTTATCCGGGCTTGGGACCGGACCGGCAAAGGTGACCCAAAAGAGACACTTATTTTTTTGTTTAGTTTTCTTAAGTTTGGTTTGGTTATTAACTTAGGAGCCTAAAACATTAACATTTTTAACCATAACATTTTTTAATTTTTTTTCAAAAAGAGACAATAGAAAAAACTGTCAATGGCAATGTGAGAAAATGATGGTAACTAGTCTGGCCCTAATTCAGGTTAATTGTTGTTTTTTTTCAGACCCCCCCTCCACACACACAGGCTGTGCTAGCTCACAGAAAGAGTGGGTCATCGTCATTTTGGGCTCTCTATGGCAGGTTCAGCAACTGAGGGAGCTGACTTAAATGAGTAAGCAGCTGATGTGCCAAAAAGCTGCAAAACATTATCAGGCAGCTGGTGCTCATAGCAAGCCTCACCAGACAGCTTCAGTCCATATTGAATGTACAGAATGGAGTTAAGTTTGCTTTTTACCACACTCATCTGGCTGAATACTCTCTCGACTTCAGCATTCAAGTGTGGCAAGGACAACAGACACAGCAGCCAAGGCAAGTTCTTGAAACAGGTTGATATCAGCTGCATCCCTGAACTTCCAAATGTCACTCTAGAAGCCCAGTGTGTTTTTTGTCTCATTCCATTTACTAAGATGGATGGCACGCCATTGCTGGACAATCTTGTCTATCTCTGCAGGGGAGTAGCCAAGGAGCTTGGCTATTTTTTCTATTTCTCCAGGGCTCTTATTGTGCTTTAGAGTTTCCTCCACATTGAAAACGGACATGTACTGCAATGCTTCGATGTTGTCCGGCAGTCTCACCCTCAACTCATTAGTGAGGGAGATGGTGAAGGCTACACACCGCTTTCGGACATTGTTTTCATCCTCAGGTGCAAGGTGGAGCTCAGCTGCCTTTGTCTCAAAAAGGTAACCAAGGTACGGTTTGGGACTGATGTATCCATCTATTGGCCCTTTGAGTACATCAACATTTGCCAGTGGATTCAGCACCCTGCTGCTCACAGACTTGATCAGGCTAACCAAGCTGTCAAGTAGCTTAAGAGGATCTACTTGCTCTCCCTCAAAAGCCTTGATGGCCAACTGTACCTCACCCAGCATGTTATTGGAAGCATGACTTACAGCAAGCTGCAGAGAGTGGCACACACAGCGAATAAGAACCAGATCTTTGAGGCCATACTCCTCCTTCAGCACTTTATGGACCCCAAAGTTAATCCCCGTCATAAGAGGCATTGTCAGTCCCAGCCACAGAGCTTGACAGATCGCCGAATGACGTACCTGTAAATGCAGGTTTGGTGAGTGAAAGTGCTGAAACTGTCATTCTCTCGGACAACCCAGCGCTTTGGCCAGACAGGCTTACCGACCACGAGAGATGTCAACTTGTCAAAAGGGGTCCAGTTCAAATGAAGGGTTATGACTTCCCACAAAACGATGATAAAGTCCCATGTCATTTTATCGAAATATATTACCAAACGAAAATTAAAAACGGAGAAGAAATACCCCGTAACTGGTTAGTTTATTCTATGAGCAGTGATTCTGTGTTTTGTTTTTGCTGCAAGCTCTTTGAAAGAGGGACAATATATACACTGAGCAGCAGTGGCTTTCGATTGTGGGTGAATATTCATAGCCACTTGAAAGAGCACGAGAAGGGCAGATCGCATCGTGCCAATATGGAACAATGGCGTGAATTTAAAAAACGACTTACAACAGGCAAAACCATTGACAGTGCCAGTCAGGAAATGCAGTCTCTGGAAGAACAGCACTGGAGGGCTGTATTAAGCAGAATAATTGCTATTGTTTGCCATTTAGCAGAAAGAAACCAGGCGTTAAGAGGACAAACTTTCTGAGCCACATAATAGCAATTTTCTGGGACAGATAGAGCTGTTAGCACAGTTTGATCCTATAATGAGCGAACAGCTTAGAAGGATTGACAAAAATGAAATAAAACATCACTACTTGAGTAACACAATCCAAAACGAGCTTATTGCATTAGTTGGACAGAAAACAGCTGATGCAATTGTGCACAATGTGAAAAGGGCAAAGTATTTTTCAGTCATAATGGATTGTACCCCTGATATTAGCCACACAGAACAACTATCATTGGTGCTACGTATTGTGAACTGGCTTCATCAGCATTGCTGATACCACAGGAAAAGGCCTGAGTAATACTCTCCTTGAACAGCTTAATGACATGACATTGAACATCGCAGACTGTCGTGGGCAATCCTATGATAATGGGAGTAACATGATGGGACACAAGCAGGGTGTCCAGGCAAGAGTGCTTGAGCTGAACAAGAAGGCAATGTGTGTTCCCTGCAGCAGTCACACACTCAACCTCGTCGTGGCTGATGCAGCCAAGTCATCAGTTCTCTCTGTGAGCTTGTTTGACATTCTTCAGCGCCTTTACAACCTCTTCAGCTCTTCAATACAGCACTGGTCAATACTACTACGTCATGTAAAGCTGACAGTGAAAAGCCTGTCAACAACAAGATGGGAGTGTCACATTGACAGTGTAAAAGCACTTCGCTACCAAATGCCAGAAGTTGTGGAGGCCTTAACAGAACTCAGTGAACATGCAACAGAGAAGAAGGATGGAGAGACATTGTCTTTATCACAAAGCCTTTGCAAGGAGCTGACAACATGGCGGTTCATACTCTGTGTTGTCATCTGGTACAATGTTTTATATCAGGTAAATCATGTCAGTAAACTATTTCAAAGCCCCAGTTTTTCTATTGAAACAGTTAAGAGGGAAACTGATGGTGTTAAACAGTTTCTCCAGGAATACAGAGAAAGTGGACTTGCCTCAGCCCAGACAGATGCCAGAGAAATAGCAGAGAAAATGCAGGTAGATATGGCATTCCCAGTGGAGAGACAGAACCAAGCATCTCGCCAGTTCCTCTATGAGGTCACAGAGGAAACTAAATTCACACCAGAACAGCAAGATTTCTTTCTTCCCCTAGTTGATTCAGCTCTGACTAGTGTCAGTGAAAGGTTCTCACAGATGTATTTTTTTAAATATATTTTGGGATTTTTATATTCACTAGATAACATGAAGAAAGCCATTCGGGAAGACACACTTGAGGAGTCATGCAAGAACCTGGAAAATACATTAGGGGACATTGACAGCCAAGACTTAATCCTTGAAGTAAGGGCAGCTGTTGTTGTTTTTCCAGAACACATTTCCTCTCCAGGAATTACATCTACAAAGAGAATCTGTTGGAGTTGTATGGTAATCGGAGTATCAGCCTGCGTTTACTCTTGACTTTACCTGTCACTGTTCCTACAGGTGAGAGGAGTTTCTCCTCATTGAAGCGCATAAAAACGTACTTGCTGTCAACCATGTCACAAGAAAGGGTCCGTAGATCCTTGAACATGGAGGACATAATTAAAGCTTTTGCCGAGGCCAAAGCCAGGATGGTTAGATTCTGATTGCAGCCAGAACTACTATAAAGGTAAGAAAACTGCCTTTCAGTGTCCTATTTTAACTGACAAGAGAACACTTTAGTTCAAGGGAAATTATAATACTAGCTAATCAAAAGTATAATGACAGGATTTTGGCATTGCGTGTGTACTATCGAAGAAATTGTCATGATATACAAGCAAGCTTTGAATGGGGCCACAAAATTGGCAAACGCCCCTGGGTAGTCGGGTGGGCTATTTACAGATGGGCCATATACAGGTGCAATGATCAGTAAGCACCTCTGACAGCTGATGCTTAAAGTTAATGAGGGAGATAGGAATCTCCAGTTTCAATGATCTAGATCTATGTTTTCTTTTTGTGCTGAATCCCCAGCTGCGAGACGTTGTCTCTGATTGGGGATTCTATTTAAGTTGCCTTCTCCCACACCTGTTGTGTGGGTCATTGTTAGATGTTTGTACGTTTCATGTCACAGCCAAGTGAGTGTTTCAGTTTCATTTCTACGTTGTTTTGTTTTGTATAGTTCGTAACATTTAAAGTTTATAGTTAAAATAAACATGTCAAACTATCGCTGCGCTTCGCCTTGGTCTCTCTCTACACCCACTCGTGACAGAATGACCCACCACTACCAGACCAAGCTGCGTAACTGGGGAGAGAGGGAGAAAGAGGAGGCTCCGCCGCGTTATGCGCGATGCGCGAGACGGGGAAACGCCCGCCAACAACCCCAAGGTAATTTTGGGGGGGCTATGGGGGTGGTCTGGTCGAGAGGAGGAGACGCCAGTACCACTCTCCAGGTGGAATGGCGAGGAGGAAGAGGAATAGGACTGGAAGGAGTTGGATGAGGAGGCGCGATACCGGGCTGGAGTATTCAGGAGGATCATGGAGCTGAGTAGGCAGAATTGGAAGGAGTGCGAGAGCGAAAAAACGGAGCTGATGGGAAAGAGGCCCATGAGGGGCATTCCCAATCAGGGTCGTTCGGGGCCAACCTTCCAAGCCGAGTCTCCAATGCGCATCTCCAGTCCGGTACGTCCTGTGCCAGCTCCCCGCACTCGACCTCCAGCGAAGGTCCGCAGCCCGGAACATCCAGCGAAGGTCAGCAACCCGGAACCTCCAGCGAAGGTCCGCAGCTCAGTACCGGCTCCCCGCACTCGACCTCCAGTGAAGGTCCACAATCCAGAACTTCCAGTGAAGGTCAGCAACCCCTTCATCTTCCTCACCAAAGCCTTGCTGTAGCTTTCAATTTCAGTGAATATAATTGAGATAGTAATTTCACATTTGATCCATATTTAGCAAAGTGGAAAGTGTGCTTCCTGACCAGAACCCTGTGAAACGTAAAAGCACGTTCCAGAATAACACCTCACTTGATTGTTCAGAAGAAAAACCCTGCCCACCAGGGCTGTTGTGTTTTTCTCTGCTGCTTGCTTGCAGAGCAGCTGTTACAAGCACAGATTTGTTTAAGCAAAAAACAAAATGCTCATCCAGAGGCGGCGCTCCTATTGGCCAGGGACTTTAATGCAGGAAACTTAATTCCAGCATGTAGACCGGCACCAGCTTCATTAATAAGGGCATTGACGACGACGTCCCCACAGTGACCGTAAGTACATATCCCAAACAGAAGCCATGGATTACAGGCAACATCAGCACTGAGCTAAAGACTAGAGCTACTGCTTTCAAGGAGTGGGACACTAATCCGGACGCTTACAAGATATGTCGTTATGCCCTCCGACGAACCATCCAACAGGCAAAGCGTCAATACAGGACTAAGATTGAATCCTATGACACCGGCTCTGACCCTCGTTGGATGTGGTAGGGCTTGCAAATTATCACGGATTACGAAAGGTAAACCCAGCCGCGAGTTGCCCAGTGACGCGAGCCTACCAGACGAGCTGAATGCCTTCTATGCTCATTTCGAGGAAAGCAACACTGAACCATGCATGAAAGCACCAGCTGTTCTGGACGACTGTGTGATCAAGCTCTCCGTAGCCAATGTGAGTAAACCCTTATTAAGACCAGATTAACATTCATGCACTGATCAGCTGGAAAGTGTCTTCACTGACATTTTCAACCTCTCCCTGGCCCAGTCTCTAATACCTACATGTTTCAAGCAGACCCAAGAGCACTAAGGTAACCTGCCTAAATAACTACTGCCCTGTAGCAGTCACGTCTGTAGCCATGAAGTGCTTTGAAAGGCTAGTCATGGCTCACATCAACATCATCATCCCAGAAACCCTGGACCCACTCCAATTTGCATACCTCCCCAACAGATCCACAGATGATGCAATCTCAATTGCACTCCACACTGCCCTTTCCCACATGGACAAAAGGAACACCTACTTGAGAATGCTGTTCATTGACTACAACTCAGCGTTCAACACCATAGTGCCCTCCACTAAGCTAAGGACCCTGGGACTGAACACCTCTCTCTGCATATGGATCCTGGATTTCCGGACGTGCCACTTCCAGGTGGTAACGGTGGGCAACAACACATTTGCCACACTGACCCTTAACATGGGGGCCCCTCAGGGGTGCGTGCTTAGTCCCCTCCTGTATTCAATTTTTAGCCATTAATGCATGGCCACGCACGACTCCAACACCATCATTAAGTTTGTAGATGACACAACGGTGGTAGGCCTGATCACTGATGACGATGAGACAGCCTATAGGGCAGAGGTCAGAGACCTGGCAGTGTGGTTCCAGGATATCAACGTGAGCAAGAAACAGGAGCTGATCGTGGACTACAGGAAAAGGAGGGCCGATCACGCCCCTAATCACATCAACAGGGCTGTAGTGGAGTGTGTCGAGAGCTTCAAGTTCCTTGATTCCCACATCACTAAGAAACTATCATGGTCCAAACACACCAAGAAAGTCAGGAAGAGGGCACGACAAAGCCTATTCCACCTCAGGATACTGGTATGGGTCCCCAGATCCTCAAGAAGTTCTACAGATGCACCATCAAGAGAATCCTGACTGGTTGCATCCCTGTTTGCTATGGCAACTGCTCTGTATCTGACTGCAAAGTGCTACAGAGGGTAGTCCGTACAGCCCAGAACATCACTGGGGCCGAGCTTCCTGCCATCCAGGACCTCTATACCAGACGATGTCAGACGAAGATCCTAAAAATTGTGAACTGAGAGATAGACTGTTCTCTCTGCTACCGCAAGAGAAGTGGTACCGGAGCGCCAAGTCTAGGACCAAAAGGCTCCTTAACAGCTTTTAACCCCAAGCCATAAGACTACTGAACAGTTAATCAAATGGCTACCCGGTCTACTTGCATTGACCCCATTATTTTATTCAAATTTTTTGCAATGATTCTCTTGCGCAGGTTCAATGTACACTCACTGGACTCTAACCACACACCCACACAGACTACACCGTAACACACAAAACACACACGTATATTGACGACATAAAAACACACACACACACACACACACAGACACACATCCCCTCACAATCCTCATATACACTGCTGCTACTCTCTGTTTATTATCTATGCATAGTCACTCTACCCCTAGCTACATGTACATATTACCTTGATTAACCTGTACCCCTGCACATTGACTCGGTATCCCTTGTATACATTCTCATTATTATTATTTGATTGTGTTACTATTTTTCCATTAGTTTATTTAGCAAACATTTTCTTACTTTTTAAAAACTCTGCATTGTTGATTAAGAGCTCGTAAGTAAGCAGGTCTGCATGTGACAAATAAAATGTTATTTAATTTAAATACCACATGAATCAGATAATATACTGTACCTGACCATTACAACAGATCAATGTTTTTTTAACAAATCCGTAGTTACTGCGTTTAGCCTTTGTAGGGCAGTGTGGTAGAATTAGGGCTGTAAGGGCTTGGTTGTGGTAATAGCCTCTTACTCCCACCAGGGGGAGTGGAAGTGCCACAATCAAGCCCTCACACCCTAACTAGGGGAGCAATGATCCTCAATCAGAGACAGCTGTACAGGGTTGTCTCTGATTGGGGATTGTATTTAGGCTCCCCACACATCCACCTGTGTGTGGATCATTGTTCCTGCTTGTCTGCGTCGTTGTTGCAGAGAGCAAGTAAGTCACTGGCCTTAATGGCCATAAATTGTTATAATCTCCACCCGGCACAGCCAGAAGAGGACTGGCCACCCCTCAGAGCCTGGTTCCTCTCTAGGTTTCTTCCTAGGTTTTGCCTTTCTAGGGAGTTTTTCCTAGCCACTGTGCTTCTACATCTGTATTGCTTGCTGTTTGGGGTTTTAGGCTGGGTTTCTGTATATCACTTTGAGACATTGGCTGATGTAAAAAGTGCTTTATAAATACATTTGATTGATTGACTATGTTTTTGTTAGACTCTCCTTTGTTATTTTTGGGAACTGTTTAGGATTAACAGTTTAAATAAAAAGGATGTCACTCCACGAGCGCTCTGTTGATCGTCCATTAACTATGCACCGTGACAAAGGCTAATAGTAGTACCAGTTACTGTTGGTGGGTTCTACAATCCTGCAGAGTTTCATCAAATTTGACAGATCGTAAATATATCACAATTTCAGGTAAGACCCAGATGCAGACAACGTCGAAGTAACAACAGTTTATTAATCCAACAGGGGCAGGCAAAAGATAGGTCAGTAATACAGAAAGGTGGGGCAAAAGTACAAGACGGCAGGCAGGGTCAGGGCAGGCAGAATGGTCAACACAGGAAAACTAGAAAACAGGAACAATCGAGAGACAGGAGCAGAGGGGAAAAACTCTGGTAGGCTTGACAAAACGAACTGGCAACAGACAGAGAACGCAGGTATAAATACACAGGGGATAATGGGGAAGATGGGCGACACCTGGAGAAGGGTGGAGACAAGCACACAGACAGGTGAAACAGATCATGGTGTGACAAAATGGCTGTTATAGAACTAAGTGGAGTGGCCATCTTGGAACGCAACAACTATTCTTTTACAATCTGTCTTTAGACTAGTACAGAGCCTGGGTTCAAAATCTGTCTTGCCCACTGCTTACTAAAACTACATACTATGTACACATTTTTCTACATACTGTTTAGTAAAAATGTGCTAGGACCGGGGCTAGGACCCCTAGTTAAAGCTGCATCAGTATTTAGGGGTCCTAGCTCAAGGCCAGATCCCCATATTGTTTAAAGACTTTACTGTTCAGAGAGATATGAAGAAACAAAGAGAGTGGTATATTCCCACAACAGTACCTGCTAGGCTGCACTCCATGTGGTGTAAACCAGAGTTGAATCAGCAGGGTTTGTGGAGCTTGTGTTGATGTTGCTTAAAGCCACCCTCTTCAGGAATGAAGGAAGCAGGGCGTGGGCAGGTTGAAGTAGCCAGCAGGGTGTGTGGAGCTTGTGACGATGATGCTTCCAGCCACCCTCTTAGGGAATGGACGAAGCACTATGATGGCATGTTGAAGCAAGCAGCAGGGTTTGTGGAGCTTTTGACAATGTTTCTTCAAGCCACCCTCTTCAGGAATGGAGGAAGCAGGGTGTGGGCATGTTGAAGTGAGCAAGCCAGCGGTGTTTGTGGAGCTTGTGTTGAGGATGCTTAAAGCTACCTAATTTGTGAATACCCTTAAATTATGGGACACCAACAAAAATGTTAACAATGGAGCAAATGCATCCCATTACATTTTCACCTGCAAATAACACTTTATTTGCATGATACATCTGTAGTTCTTAAAAACTGTAATGTTCTGAGAGATATGAGGAAACAAAGGTTTGATAAAAAGAGAGAGCTACATGAATAAAGTATATACTTAAACAGGTGTATCTGCTGATTGATAGAATATATCTCTATTCTGATAGCTGATTTGTAAAGCAGAGAAGTAGACTAAGATGTCATACTGTAAGCTCCAAGTTTTAGTCCAAGTTGTTGGGAAAGTGGTCAAAACAGCGGTATTACCATTATAATTACCACCAGTCAGAGGCATGAGCAAATGGACTTGAAAACAGTTGTATAGACTACGCTCCAAAATGTGATGTCGTTCTCCGAGAACATTGACATTTTGCCAAGGCGGAGATGAGTGGCTGTGTGCGGAAAGCAGTGGATGCATAAATTCTGGCCTAATGACAATCGCCAAATGTCATTAACTTTTCAGTGTTTTGTGTAACATATGTCTCTTCCCATTCACAGTTTGGAGGCTGGAAATACATGTATGTTGGTAGTGGATGAATGTGCACAGGTAGCCTAGGAAATGAGCTCTTTGAAGTAATTGTTTGACAGATGCGTGCACACATAGGAGGTCCCATACGGTCAATAAATTAATTATACTTTCACCCCTGAGGACTTCATAATTAAATTAGACAATTAGTAAACAATGAGTCTTTTGATACAAGTCTTATCTGCATGTGCGCCAATGTTAACTTTATTGTTGGTGGCCCAGACTTTAAGGGTATTCACAAATCACAAAGTAGCATGACAACATGACAAAAAACAGAGACACAGTATTTACATAGCAGTCAGGGTAAATACTGTACATAGCAGCATCTAAGGTACATCAGGAATGTTGAGTGACACTAAGGATTAAGTGACATTAAAAAAATAATAATGTTGGTACTAGCGAACATAAAATGGGCACAGGTGTAGGCCTACTAGTATTAGGCAGGGCCGGCCCTGGGCATAAGCTATATAAGGGGTCGCTTAGGGCCCCCAGCCGCTAGCAGGTCCCCAATCCCCCTCGCCCCAATTTGCTTTAAAACCACAACATTTTCTCTATGCCTTATGGCAAAATGTAGAGAATTACAGGAAATGTATGAAACAAATATCTACCATCAAGAGGGGGACCTCCAAAAGTTTTACCCCCAAATGGCTAGGTCCAGCCCTGGTACTAGCGTAAAATGGGCATAGGTGTAGGCCTACTGGTATTGTTCAGTATAATCAAATCCTACCACTCTTGTTCCCCAAGGATGTGTCACTAATTATGTGTTGCTGAGAAACAATTAAGTGTTTCCTGCGTATTATCCCAGTATCTGTCACTCCCAGCATGTGTGAGTGTGTAACTGGGTCTATATAAGATGATAGAGGATGGGACTAAAGTGTGGAGTTAAAGAGGAGATCAACTGGAGGTGTAGATTAAGACTGGACTAGTCTGCCGTACTACACTATACATCTCTGGTAAGACTTCTCTGTCTAAACACTGCATGTAGCATTTCTGTGTTTTACTGTTTATATATATTATATTGTTCATGTTGTAAAGAACTTTGTGACAATCTGTAAAAAGTGCTATACAAATAAATGTGATTGATTGTTGTGTAATAGAATGATGCAGGTGACCTTTATTCAAATCAGTCTAGAGTCTTTGCCTTATAATTTTGAAGTCATATTGATATATGTGTTTAGGACATAGAAAATAAATGTATTTGAATGCCTCTGGGTTTCAACTGAGCCCAGTTGCTCCTTGGATCCAAATGTGATAATTTAGAGTAATTGACTATCACAGTAATGTTATTATTAATTTATTTTTACTACAAATAACATCTTATCAAGAGTTTACTGACCCTATGACATGGATGCAAACAAAGGGATTGGTTTTTTAAAGGATCTGTTTAAGTGAATTCAGCGAGAGCAATGTCGAAACCAAACGATACTCTTAAGGTAAGAAACTCATCATCACAATATAGAATAGGACATTTGTCTGAAAGAAACCACACAATATTATAAAACACCTTCTTATTGAAATGCTATGCAACTGCGCTCAAACATATATATTGATTAAAGCCCTTTCCTGTTATGTTTATGTACAGTACCAGTCAAACGTTTGGACACACCTACTCATTACATTGTAGAATAAAAATAAAAGTGAAGACATCAAAACTGTGAAATAACACATATGGAATCATGTAGTAACCAAAAAAGTGTTAAACAAATAAAATATATTTTATATTTGAGATTCTTCAAAGTAGCCACCCTTTGCCTTGATGACAGCTTTGCACACTCTTGGCATTCTCTCAACCAGCTTCACCTGGAATGAATTTCAATTAACAGGGGTGCCTTGTTAAAAGTTCATTTGTGGAATTTCTTTCCTTCTTAATGCGTTTGAGCCAATCAGTTGTGTTGTGACAAGGTAGGTGTGGTATAGAGAAGATATACCACCCCTACCTTGTCCATATTATGGCAAGAACAGCTCAAATAAGCAAAGAGAAATGACAATCCATCATTACTTTGGGGCAAAATCCTGCACAGAGCCTTCACCGTGCACTGCTACTTTTTAAGACCGTCCACCTGTCAGCCTGAAGTTGACAGCTAAGGCTCTCGCTTTCGCTCTCTCACTCTAATCTTTGCTCTATTGCTCCAGTGCTTTACATTGCAACAGACTGTCTTTTTTCAATGCACTCCCCCATGATGTTCAGTGTCCCTGGACTATTATTGCCCTGACAGAAGTATTTGGGTTGACATTTAAGTTAAAGGGAGGTTGCTTGCGAGGTTAATGTGTTTCAACTGTATTGAATGGGTGTAGTACTATTGACATGTGGCCGAGAAGATTTTGGACATTTTAAGGCCTTTGTTTTGTCTATGAACTCACACACACACATCTTCATACCCCCTCCACTCCTCCACTCGGAGGAAATACAGATTATTGCAAATCCTCTAATGTCGATGACTGGGTTCTTTCTTGTAAAATGTTCTATGAAGTTGCTTTTGAATTGCTCTGCCATTATTATTGTACAAGGTATTATTGGTTGGGTTATGCTGTGACGTGTGTCTTAACTTTTCTCTCTTTTGGCTACACTCTAGGCAGTCTCTTCTGCTGATGTGTGTGGTAGAGGTACTCTCTCTATCCTACTCTATTCCTTTCAGCAGGGTTAATACCTTCCGGGCGCCCAAACAACATTTTAATCTTTATCCCTCTCTAACAATACCACTAGGGGTGGTATACAGAAGACAGCCCTATTTGGTAAAAGACCAAGTCCATATCATGGCAAGAACCGCTCAAATAATCAAAGAGAAACTACAATCCATAATTTCTTTAAGACATGAATGTCAGTCAATACAGAAACTTTCAAGAACTTTAAAATTGCAGTCGCAAAAACCATCAAGCGCTATGAGTTACCTCTGCTGCAGAAGATAGGTTCATTAGAGTTAACTGCAGCTCAGATTGCAGCCCAAATAAATGCTTCGCAGAGTTCAAGTAACAGACACATCTCAACATCAACTGTTCAGAGGAGACTGTGTGATTCAGGCCTTCATGGTCGAATTACTGCAGAGAAACCACAACTAAAGGATGCCAATAAGAAGAATAGACTTTGATCCAGGGGCTGACCCTGTAGATAGGCCGTCATTGTGTTCTTAACTGACTTGCCTAGTTAAATACATTTAAAAAAAGGCAAAGGGTGAAGAATCTAAAATATACAGTAACATATATTTTGATTTGATTCCATATGTGTTATTTCATAGCTTTGATGTCTTCACTATTATTCTACAATGTAGAAAATTGTAAAAATTAAGAAACCTTGAATGAGTAGGTGTTCTAAAACTTTTGACTGGTAACATTACTGTACAGTGTACACACTCATAAGGTAAGAAACCTATCAGAATATGAGGATGACATTTGTCTGCAACATACCACACTGTACTGTAATACATAGCTATGAATATGCATCCAGAATTAAGGAATAAAATATACTTCCCTGACAAAGTGAGAGTATAAACTGTCAGAATTGTTTTATTTATCATCAAATAACTTTTTATTGAAATGCTATGTTACTTTAGAAATGTTATGGCTCAATTAAACCAAATCATCATTAATTAATATACTGTAAACACATACATACGTTTCTTTCGTTCATTCTGTCAGACTGTGCGTCTGTCTCACTCCATCAATGATGAGGAAAGAAGATATGTGACGATGAGGAAGACTCTGGTTAAGGAGTGGCTGAACATTCATGGTATCAACTGTGAACTAGTGGGTAGTCCTGCCTTCTCTATCTTTCTATCACTCTCTCTCACACTTGCTCTTTCTCTAACTCCTCCCCATCTCCACAGCCATATACATATGGATCCTCCTCCCCACTCCCATGTCTCCAGCTACCTGCTGTTAGCCCTGCCCCCCCCTTCTCTCTTATATAAAGCACTGTATGATGGGACACTGATGTGAAATTCTCTAGATTTGATCTCTCTCGCTCTCCCTCTCTGTCTCTCATTCTCTGTATCTGTCTTTCGTCCTCTCTATATCTCTCTCTCTCGCTCTCTCTCTCTCTCAGGAGGACGTTCCTAACATAGCGTTGCTGGGGTCAGGTGGAGGAGAGAGGGCAGCAGTGGGCATGCTGGGATCGCTGTATCAGATGGCACAGGACGACCTGCTGGGCAGCCTCCTCTACATGTGTGGGGTGTCAGGCACCACCTGGTACACACACACTATTTACTATTATTCATAGCAGGAAAGTTCATTATGAATGTGCTGAAACAAATTAGGTATCTGGCTCTCTCCTTCTCCATCACACACACACACACACAGGTGCATGTCATCCCTGTACAGCAATCCAGCCTTGTCGTTGAGTGAGCGTTGTGATGAAATAATAAAGAAGCTGAAGGGTCCAATGGTGAACTGGAAAGAGGCTGTGGATTGGCTGAAATTGAGGAAAGCACAAAACCAGGACTTCAACCTCACTGACTTCTGGGGCGCCTACACAGCTTCCTGTTTCATGAAGGAGGTCAGTATATGGTTGTGTGTCTGTCTGTCTGTCTGTCTGTCTGTCTGTCTGTCTGTCTGTGCCAGTGTGTGTGTGTCTATCCAGTGGCGGTTATAGCTTGTATGGTGTGTCTGTTTGCCTGTGTGGGTCTATTTGTCTGTCTGCCAGTGTGTGTATGTGTGTGTCTGCCTCTGTTGGGCTGATTGTCTCTCCCCACATCTCCTCCCCCTTTTTCTCTCTCATCTGTATCAGATGCACACTCGCTGTCTCTCTGAAGATGCTCACATCAACAAACCCTACCCCATCTACAGCGCCATAGAACTGGACCGCCACAAACAGGGTTCCACTAAAGGTGACTGTTATGCAGGGTTCATGCAAACTCAGAAATTCAGAACTTTCTGAGTTTCCTAGTTCCGAGTGCATTGAACACAGCATCAATCAATAATATAATCAATTAATACAATATGAACTAACAGTCATCTGTAGACACCCAAATAGCAAGCCAAGCATTAGTCTGAGTCCCAGTCAGGCTCAAAAATTCAGACAAAGCCAATAAGTGTACATTTCTGTAATTCCTCCGTTTTCTGTAGGTGTGTGGTTTGAGATGACCCCCCACGATAGTGGATTCTCCGGATTGGGCGCTTTCATCCCCACTTCCTGTCTTGGGTGCCAGTTTGAAGGCGGGACTCTGAGAGAGAAGAAGAGGAAGGAAATGGACATGGTTCTGCTGCAAGGTTGGGAACACACAGACACACACGTGTACACACACAAACGCAAACGTGCGCACATACACATCAATGTATTGTTGTTTGTTGTTGCTGGGCAGGTATCTGTGGGAGTGCCTTAGCAGACGGGCAGAAGAACAATGCTGAGGTAGTAAAAATGATCTGGGGTTTATTTGAAGGTAAACTACAGTGCAGCATGCTAGTTAGCCTGCAAGGCTACTGTATAGAGAAAGTTGTATTTCGGATCATTGAAACAATGTTCATTTTGAGTTCATTTGTGATTAATAATGTTTATTTTTTCTCCTTTACCATATCTTTAGTTTTAAAATCAGGTAAGAGATCACTTCTTGCAATAAAGCTTTCACCCCTCCCTTTACACCCACCCATCCAGACGATAAAACATCCATCAGACAACGATAGAGAAACAACATACAAAAGATAAGTAAAAAAGAAAATGAACATCAGGACTATACTAGACAAACTACGGTACAATAGTAGACAAAAAACTACAGGAAAATACGAGACAATAAACTACAAGACAATACTAGACAATAAACTACGGGACAATACTAGACAATAAACTACGGGACAATACTAGACAATAAACTACGGGACAATACTAGACAAACTACAGGACAATACTCTGCAATAAACTACAGGACAATACTAGACAATAAACTACAAGACAATACTAGACAATAAACTACAGGACAAAACCGTGACAATATATCCTCCAAACACAGGCTTCGAGTGCATAATCCCTTTTATATAACGGGTTACCAACCGTACCAACAGTTGAGGTCAGAAGTTTACATACACTTAGGTTGAAGTCATTAAAACTCATTTTTCAACTACTCCACAGATTTCATGTTAACAAGCTATAGTTAAGTCGATTAAGACATCTACTTTGTGCATGACACAAATAATTCTTCCAACAATTGTTTACAGACAGATTATTTCACTTATAATTCATTATATCACAATTCCAGTTTGTCAGAAGTTTATATACACTAAGTTGACTGTGCCTGAAAATTATATAATGGCTTTAGAAGCTTCTGATAGACTAATTGACATCATTTGAGTCAATTGGAGGTGTACCTGTGGATGTATTTCAAGGCCTACCTTCAAACTCAGTGCCTCTTTGTTCAACATAATGGGATAATCAAAAGAAATCAGCCAAGACCTCAGAAAAGAAATAGTAGACCTCCACATGTCTGGTTCATCCTTGGGAGCAATTTCCAAAAGCCTGAAGGTACCACATTCATCTGTACAAACAATAGTACGCAAGTATAAACACCATGGGAACCATGCAGCCGTCATACCGCTCAGGAAGGAGACACGTTCTGTCTCCTTAAGATGAACGTACTTTGGTGCGTAAAGTGCAAATCAATCCCAGAACAACAGCAAAGGACCTTGTGAAGATGCTGGAGGAAACAGGTACAAAATTATCTATATCTACATTAAAACAAGTCCTATATCGATATAACCTGAAAGGCCGCTCAGCAAGGAAGAAGCCACTGCTCCAAAACTGCCATAAAAAGGGGACAAAGATCGTACTTTTTGGAGAAATGTCCTCTGGTCTGATGAAACAAAAATGTAACTGTTTGGCCATAATGACCATCGTTATGTTTGGAGGAAAAAGGGGAGACTTGCAAGCCGAAGAACCCCACCCCAACCATGAAGCACAGGGGTGGCAGTATCAAGTTGTGGGGGTGCTTTGCTGCGGGAGGTACTGGTGCACTTCACAAAATAGATGGCATCATGGGGAAGGAAACTTATGTGGATATATTGAAGCAACGTCTCAAGAATATCAGTCAGGAAGTTAAAGCTTGGTCGCAAATGGGTCTTCCAAATGGACAATGACCCCAAGCATACTTTCATAGTTATGGCTTAAGGACAACAAAGTCAAGGTATTGGAGTGGCCATCACAAAGCTCAATCCCATAGAAAATGTGTGGGCAGAACTGAAAAAGCGATTTCTATTTGCCATATCTTTCAAACTGTGCTGTTGTTGTTATTAGTCCCAACCTTCAGCTTCATTCAACCCCTTCCATCTATCTCTTAACACCATCCATATTGTATTTCTAATTGCCATATATTTTTCAACTGTGCTGTGATGCTTCACAAAAGTACTGAACATTTCTATTCTCATTGTTTCTACAGATTGTAAATTTAAAATAATTATTTTTGCTAAGTATTATTATATTATTGACCAATTGACTATGACATTTCAGATCACCCAGTACCGTCATCTGCAGGGGCAGGGGCAGGGGCAGGTCCAGGTAAATATTGCAATTCTTCAGCCATTCCTGGGCCTGTGACCATATGAACAGTACCATAACAAATTCTCTAATGATTCTGCCTCTTTGCAAGACAATCTGCAGAGCTGGGAAGGTTGTATCCACCATATAAATAACATTCTATTGGTTGCAAGAATTTTGTATAATAATTTAAATTGAAAAATTCAAAGTTTGGAATCCGGCGTCGTTTTGCGTATCAGTACAAAAACCCTGTGCCATGGAATCTGTGCGTCAGAAATCTCTTCCCAACGATTTTGAAATCTATATGGCACGGCTGTCAATTTTTTGGTCCTTAAATGACATTTATCACAATTTTCTTTAACCAATTATGGGCTCCCAAGTGGCTCAGCGGTCTAAGGCACTGCATCTCAGTGCTAGAGGCGTCACAATAGACCCTGGTTAGATTCAAGGCTGCATCCCAATCTGGCTGTGATTGGGAGCTTAGGGCAGCGCACAATTGGCCTAGCGTTGTCTGGGTTTGGCCAGTGTTGTCCGGGTTTGGCCGGGGTAGGCAGTCATTGTAAATAAGAATTTCTTCTTAACTGACTTGCCAAGTTAAATAAAAAAAGTTACTTACTTTTACCTCCTTCCACTTGCCTCTTCCATTTTTGCGGTAATGCTGCAATTAGTTGGTTGTAATTTTGGGTAGAGCAGACATTTCCATATATTTTTGTTAGCTGCATGTGTGACAACTCCACCACTCGTATTTATGATACCATTTACAAAGATTAAACCTTTTTTTTGTTTTTCAATTTTTTATATATTAGTATATTGGAGTTTATTATTTGTTCTGTCTTTTATGGTGGATAAAATTTCAATTGCAACCAACTTTCTTGGCTTGTTGGCTTGTTTTATTTTCAAATAACTGAAAGTGAGATGTTGTAATCTGAATAAAGGGAAAAAGGCCTTACTAATTTGCTATAGAACCAGTTTTAAGATTTAAGGGATTTAAGTATAACTTTTGTATGACTGAAGCCTTTAGTGAGAGGTCTAATGCTTTAATATTTCATAATTTCTACCCTCCGAATTCATATTCATTATATAAATAGACCTGTTTTGTCTGGCTTGCCGGTCCAAATAAAATGTAATATTTTTTCTCATATCATTAAAAAAAACTCTTCACTAGGTGTAGGCAAGACCATAAGAAAATAGGTCAACTGGGATATGACTAAAAGGTTAATCAGGGTGATTTTTCCACAAATAGAAAGGTATTTACCTTTCCATGGTAACAAGATCTTATCTATTTTTGTTAACTTTCTATTAACATTTATTGGAGTGAGATCATTTATTTATTTTGGGATTTGTATACCGAGTATATCCACATCACCATCAGACCATTTTATTGGTAAACTACATGGTCATGTAAAAGTTGCATTTTCTTGTGATCCAACATGTAATATAGTACACCTATTATAATTTGGTTGTAATTATAAAAAATTATCTAGATCCTCTAAGAGGCTGTGGAGGGATCCAAGTCATGGACGTTCTAATTGCTTGCTTGCTAGCCAACTACGGCTAACTTAGTCACGTCAAAAATGCAGCCAGAATAACAGCAATGTAGCCGCATTTGTTTAAGCTTTTTTCTAGTGACATTATTTGGATACATCCATAACAGTGGGCTAATCAGGCACATAGACAATTTGCTCACTCATCAAGGCGACTGTTGTTCAGAGGAGCTATCCAACAACACAGCTAACACAATAACTTCAAACTGAAGATGGAAAGACTGCAAACTAGCTGCACTTTGTTTTGTTTGACCTGTTTTCAATTTACATTTCTTTGTATATATCCATAAAAATGATGCCAGCTGATTCATGATTTCAACTCGCGGGGAAACGCTACCTGCCTGTCTGTCTCGTCCCGACTCCCGTCACGTTCATTACTATGGGGCAGCTGGAGATCGAATTTGATAATTGAAACAATGTTGCAAATGTCAGAGAGATAGACAGCAATGTTTATACAAATCTCTACTGTTGAAAACTAAATGTTAGTCTAAAAGAAATGTGAGATTATGTCTAGATGCTTTTTATAGTAGAGATCAAGTTCCTAGAGAGCATGGCTGGGCTGATGAGACAGTGGATTGCGCAGTCAGATGGAACAGAGTTAATAGCCATTTTAATGTCATAGATTTAGCCAATGGTAACTTGTGGAATACCGTCTGGAATGTGGTTTTAACCAATCAGCATTCAGGATTAGACCCACCTGTTGTATAATAGACAATAAACTACAGGACAATAGTAGACATTATACAACGTGTGGGTCTAATCCTGAATGCTGATTGGTTAAAACCATTATAGCCGGTGTGGGGAGGTAAATGGACCAGAGGAGGCTGGTGGGAGGCCAGGCTATAGGAGGCCAGGCTCATTGCAATGGCTGGAATGGATTTGGCCAACAGGACATCCTCAAGGTCCGAGGACGACACTCGAGATTTACATCTCTCCGCCAGGGCTACCTCCATGAGAGGAGGGCGTGTTTCCAAACCACCTCTGCTACACGTGACCAACCTGTTTTCTTCTGCAGGGGAGAGCTCCAATGTTACTGAGTCTGAGAGTGAGGTACAGGTGTGTAACTGTGTGCCCTCCCAAGTGGTGAAGTGTGTGTCTGAGCTGATGGCAAATTATGTGGACCCAGATGCACGGAAGACATTGAAAGTCATCACCACACTGGGCCAGCTACTGAAAGGTGAGACACTTACACACACACACAAACATGCTCAGGCACAAACATACACACACTGTGTGTGATAATGTGTATAATGATTCTAGGTCATGTGAGCAGTACGGGTCAGATGCTGTGGAACATGGACGCTGAGAGCTGGAAGAGAACCAGCCTGCTGAAGAGAAAGGAGTTCATAGATAAAGTCAGTCTGGAACTCATCCTCACCTCAGACAGCTGGACAAAAGACTGGGAGGACCAACTCTGCACCTGCACCTACAACGGGCATCATATTAATCCAACATCAGGTTAGCCCACTGAACTACAGCCTGCACTCTTGAGTGGAAAAAATATATTATTTGGCTGTCTATGTGGGAGAACAATTTGAAGAACCCTTATGGGTTCCATGTACTGTAGAACTCCATTAGGTTCCATTAAGAACCTTCTGTGGAAAAGGTTCTACATGGAACTTAAAAGGGTGTTGTGGAAATTCTTCTAGATGAAACCCAAAAGGGATATGCAAAGGGTTCTCCCAAAGAAACAGCCAAAGAACCCTTTATAGGTAGGTAGCACTATGTAGTACTTTCTTCTTAGAGGAATTAGCACCTGCAAAGGTAACACTAGCTTCCACAGTGCCACTTTTCTTACCTGTCTTTGGCTTTATGACTCAAGACCATGTTAGTTCACTGAGCTGATGCCTTGGAACTGAGTTTTTTATAGGAGGTTTGTGTGTCTGGATGTAAAATGCAGTATGGTTATGTGGTAACATGGTCTTAGTGTAAGTGGGTATATGGTACTAGGTAGTTATAACCAGCGGATATCTGTATCTAGTACAGCTCCAATAGGGGAGGTTGGTGGAGGGAGAAATCAGAGGACGGTTTATTGTAATGCTTGGGAATGGCATGAGGAACTGTATCCAACAAGTGTTTGGTACGATTTCTCAATCTGTTCCATCCATTACTATGAACCCATGCTCTGATTTCTCTTGCTAATTTACATTTTTCATAGTACCTTCCACTGACAACTTAACCTTATCCTAGCCACTCAAAGTCAATGCCTAACCTTAACCCTAATCTCTCAAAATTAATGCCTAACCTTAACCCTAATCTCTCAAAATTAATGCCTAACCTTAACCCTAATCTCTCAAAATTAATGCCTAACCTTAACTAGTGATGGTACGTTTGATATTGGAGCTCTGAGGCATGTGTCAAAGTAGCTAAACAGCTAACTTTGAACCAGTGTGCCGATGTGTGTATTACTTGATCAAAAATATAACATCAATGACTTCCAAAGCTTATTTTTATCATGTGCTTTTTGAAACCGTGTGTTACATGCCAGACCATGAGGTAATCTTTCTTGTCTTATGCTCTGCAGATGAAAGGAACAACGGGATGAGAAGAATGAAAAAGCCGGACATGGTAATAACATCAACAACAAACTCCTGGGTCCCTGATGGTAATATTTTTTATCATTACCTTTCTATTCAGTATTATTACAATGGACGTTGTGTGTGTGTGTGTGTGTGTGTGTGTGTGTGTGTGTGTGTGTGTATTCCAGTAAAGGAAGGATAAAGAACAGACTGTACACTCTCTCCATCACTGAATAATTTGAAATTGGTGTATGTTTCTCCCCCAGTGTTGTGGATTGTACGTAACATTTTCCCTCTGGTCAAAACATGGGAATGGGGAACCACGTCCAACTTCCTCTTCAAGATCCAAGGTACAGTAACATCAGACCTCTTCCTAACATGATAGCATAACTAGTATCAGTCATAGCCAGGATCTTATGTTTCCCTCTAAAATAGCAATGATCTTATGTTTCCCCCCCTCTACTCTCGCTCTCTCTCTCTCTCTAGATACTAAAGTTCCGAGCAGCATGGCGTCCAAAGAGAAGATTCACCTGGTAGACGCTGGGTTAAAGATCAACTCTCCCTACCCCCCCGTCCTGCGCCCTAAGAGGGATGTCGACCTCATCATCTCCCTGGACTTCAGCGAGGGAGACCCCTTTGAGGCAAACACCCACGGCTTATTCCTATTTCATTACCTTTCTATCCAGTATGATGGAAGGTGACTTTGTGTGTATTCCAGTAAAGCCTTTCAGAGAACATGAAGTGCCTAGCTAATTGTGACCCTCTCACTCTCTCCCCTCTCTTGCTCTCTAGGAAGTAGGAGCTAGGGAGTAGTGACTAGGAAGTAGGGCCTAGGGCACGTGTCAAATTCATTCCAAGGAGGGCTGAGTGTCTGCGGGTTTTCACTCCACCCTTGTACTTGATTGATGAATGAAGGTAATTCATTAGTAAGGAACTCCCCTCACCTGGTTTTGTAGGTCTTAATTGAAAGGAAAAAACTAAAACCCGCAGCCACTCGGCCCTCCGTGGAATGAGTGACACACCTGGCCTAGGAAGTAGGGCCTAGGTAATAGTGACTAGGAAGTAGGGCCTAGGTAATAGTGACTAGGGAGTAGTGACTAGGGAGTAGAGACTAGGGGCTGGTTTGTAGAAGGACATTGACATAACCATACTACTAATCTTACTCCTCACAGACTGTGTTTAATGCCAAAGACTACGCGAGTCAGGAGAAAGTCCCCTTTCCCCCGGTGAAGGAGAGTGTGAGGGAGGATAAAAAACACCCGCGGAGCTGCTACATTTTCGAGGGGAAACTCCCTGAAGAGCCCACCATCATGCACATGCCCCTGTTCAACCTGCAGAACTGCAAAGGTCTGTGGTAGACATGTCATGAACCGACTCAAAGCCCGTAATAAAAAGGGAGACAACGCAGAGATCAAGGAATAACAAAATATATTTATTAACTAAGGTAAACTTTATACAATTAACAATGCTGTGTGTGTAGTCAGTAATCAGTAATGTAAGTACATACATGGTGATAATGAGGGGTGTTGAAAGGTGCCAAAACAAACAACAAAATGCCACAACCAAAAATAACAGTGTACCTGCATGGAGAGTCTCCATAATGAATGGGGGAAAGGTGTATTTGTTCCCGGGACACACCCTTGCACAGGTGTGTCCCATTTTGCTGACGACCCTCCCGGCTCCGCCCACCGACATCCTATTAATGAAAACAAGAGCAAAGAGAAATATTCCCCCCCCCCCCATTAAACCAGGGACCACCAAGGACCCCGGAACATCACACTAACCAACATAAACAAACAAAATACTGCCCGGGTAAACGCTATCCCACTGCCCCAGCCAACGTCGTCCTCCCCAGACCTCAGCAACCTTGGCACAAAGGAAGCAACCTTTAAGAGGAAAGAAGAAAACGAGAACAGCAGGTAACAGAAGACAGGACCAACAGGACAACAAAATATACAAAATAAACAGTGTCAGTCACGTGGACGACACGCATATCCTCGGGGACCACGAGTATGAGAAAACACGTGTCCACCAATCGATAGGACCAGATTCGTTCAGGAACAGGGCGCACGAGAGAGCGCGTCAGCAACACTATCAGTGCCCCTGATGTGCCGCACATCAAGATGGAATGCCTGTAAAAACAAACACCATCTCATTATCCTCTGGTTAGGACACATCATAGACCTCAAAAAGATGAGGGTTATGGTCGGTGTAGACCACAATAGGTACTACACCCGACATACACCTCAAAGTGTTGTAGCGCCCATATGAGTGCTAGCGCTTCTTTTTCCACCACGGAGTAGTTCAACTGATAATGGTTAAACTTCTTGGAAAATAAACTAACAGGCCTCTCAACACCGGACACATCTGCTTGCAGCAGGACTGCATCTGCACCCACGTGACTCGCATCCACCTGCAAGGTGAAGGACAAATCCACGTGAGGAGCAGCCAGCACCGGTTTTGAGGTAAGCAACCTCTTTGCATCCTCAAAAGCCTGTGGACAGAGAGGAGACCAGACAAAAACCGCCTTAGCTTTCAGCAAATCTGTCAGGGGAGTGACTACGGTAGAGATGTTCCTACAGAAACTATGGTAATAACCAATCATTCCCAAGAAACGCATCAGTTCCTTTTTAGTCCTTTTTAGTAGTTTGGCGGTGGAAAAGCATCAATAGCTAACACTTTAGCCCAAACAGGATGCACTTCACCCTGCCCAACCACCTTACCAAGGTACGTAACGGTCGCCTGAGCAAACTCACATTTAACTAGATTGATAGTGAGGCGACCCGCAGCCAGGCGGTCGAACAAGGCTTGAATACGAGACAGATGCTCCTCCCAAGTATCTGCATAAGCCACTACATTGTCCAGATAACAGCGCACCCAACCAGACCGGAGACAATCCTATTCATAAAGGTGCTGAAAAGTGGCAGGTGCAATACACAGGCCAAAACTCAGAACTGAATAAGAGTACAGACCGGAGGTTGTAATAAAGGAAAAGGAAATTAATCTGGTTTAGTGACACTGTTTACCTTATGGTAGTCCATACAAAATCTGTTTGTCCCATCTGGTGTTACTGACCAAGATACAGGGAGAAGCCCAGCTGGAGAAAGAAGGCTCTGCAATATCACTCTCCAGCATGTACCTGATTTCAGCATACAGACAACGCCGTTTTTCTGAAGAAACTCTATAGAACCACTGACGGATGGGGTCAGCATCCCCAACGTCAATTTCGTATTCTATTAAGTTTGTATGTGTAGGTGTATCAGAAAACAAAATTGAAACTCAGAATCAGACCAACCAACTCATCTTGGCGATCCGCAGGTAGATGAGCGAGAAGGCTATCCAAAACATCCAGTGTCTCAGAATTTTTCAATCTATCCTGCAGTACGCAATCGTCGGGACCAGGGACGTCCTCTTAACCATGCACGGACCTAGCCTGACAAAAAGAACCCAGTGATGTAACACTACCGGCCAAAATAACAGGTTTACTGTCCTCAGCGGTCTCCCACTCTTCGGCCGCAGAGGAACGTGCGTAATAGGGTTTTGAAAGGTGTGACAGGTTTTGATGAATGCAGAAACATCCGTCTTTAACCTAGGCCAAAAGAAATGTCTCAGTATGCGATTGTAGGTTTTCCTCACGCCCAGATGTCCAGCAACATCATCGTGGGAAGTTTTCAACCCAACTGAATACGAGGCTCTGCAAAGCTACATTTGAGAGTCGTAACATACTCATCCGCCAAAACCGCAGCTTCAGAGATAGTCTTCACTTTTCATTTGTTAATGTACGTGGCTATACGATCAGGGATCGTAACCTTAAATTGCTCTAGCATAATCAGATCACACAGCCCCTGGAAAGTAGAGGTGGAACACCAGCGATTAAACTGCAAAGATAACTCTTGAGCAAACACAACATGAGTCTGTTAATCAGCCTTTTTTAATGTTCTAAATCATTGGCGGAACCAACTGGTAAATCTGTAACAGCCATTTTAACCTTATCATAGCTGACACTGTCGGCTACACCAAGAGCTGAATATGCTTCCTGCGCTTTACTAGTCAACACACACTGCAACATTAAAGTTGCGATCAGAATCAGGCCAACTCCTAGCGTCAGCAATGCGCTCAAACAACTAAAAAAAACGTCTCAGGGTCCTGCTCATTAAAGTTTGGCAACAGCCGTATGTTTTCAACAATATATAATGTGTTCGGGGCACGACCGAGGAGGAACGACCCCTAGGTAAATCTGGGTCACCTTCCCAAAGCAAACTCTCCACCTAGAGCTTTCCTTCCCTAACCAATTCTAACCGCTTGTGTTGCAGCTTGATTTTAGCATGCTCCAAATCCTGTTTGAATTCCAATTCCTTTTCATGCTTAACACGTGCTCCAGTTTAGCTTGTTTATGCTCTAGCTGTAACAGATGTAGTTCTTTCTGCTGTTCAAAAGGAAGACTACTAGGGCTAACAGACATAGCGGCCATTGTAGCAAAACGGGGTGACGGCTGGGGAGGTGGCAAGTCCTTGGCAGAGGCTGCCCTAGTGGTAACGTTGAGTATACCACTTCATCAGATTGGCCTTCAATATCAACCTAACATAAAAAATGTTTAACGTTTATCACTCATTTCACCCTGGTAGTGATCAGCAATCTTCAACAGCTGTTCTTTAGTACATAATTATAACAGTTCCTTTGATGTAACGCAAATTAACTCTACATTAGATGCCATAGTCACAAGTAACTACTAAAAATAACCTCGCTCTTCCCACCTTCTCAAAAAGTACCCCTGAGTTTTAGCTTCAGGGGTGTTTTAGAAATATTTTTGCTATTTTTCACATCCAAAAATGATCAGCGCACTGATGGTGGTGGCGCAAAAGAACTGGATTTTGATGAATTGACAAGTTTCATCACTGGCCAATCAGAACCTGGTCCACAGCGAAATATGTGGTTGCTTCAAATTGTGTATTTAAAGGTATTTCATGTATTGCCCTGGAGTCAACGCCAATTCCAATATTAGTCTGTTATAGTATGTTAAATGGCTTATAGAAACAAAATGTAGACCTATCTTTACTAAATAGGCTACTTGAACCCATTTGCAGTCCACATTGTTAAAAGAAAGTAATTACAAGGCTTCAATAGCATTCAAACTGATATACAGTCGTGGCCAAAAGTTTTGAGAATGACAAGTATTGGTCTCCACAAAGTTTGCTGCTTCAGTGTTCTTAGATCTTTATGTCAGTAGTTACTATGGTACACTGAAGTATAATTACTTCAGTGTACCATAAGTATTCCATAAGTGTCAAAGGCTTTCATTGACAATGACATTCAGTTTATGCAAAGAGTCAATATTTGCAGTGTTGACCCTTCTTTTTCCAAGACCTCTGCAATCTGCCCTGGCATGCTGTCAATTAACTTCTGGGCCACATCCTGACTGATGGCAGGCCATTCTTGCATAATCAATGCTTGGAGTTTGTCAGAAGTTGTGGGTTTTTGTTTGTCCACCCGCCTCTTGAGGATCGACAACAAGTTCTCAATGGGATTAAGGTCTGGGGTGTTTCCTGGCCATGGACCCAAAATGTCAATGTTTCACTTTTGCCTTATGGCAAGGTACTCCATCATGCTGGAAAAGGCATTGGTCGTCACCAAACTGTTCTTACATGGTTGGGAGAAGTTGCTCTAGGAGGATGTGTTGGTACCATTCTTTATTCATGGCTGTGTTCTTAGGCAAAATTGTGAGTGAGCCCACTCCCTTGGCTGAGAAGCAACCCCACACATGAATGGTCTCAGGATGCTTTACTGTTGCGCTCACCTTGTCTTCTCTGGACAAGGTGTTTTCCGGATGGCCCAAACAATCGGAAAGGGGATTCATCAGAGAAAATGACTCTACCCCAGTCCTCAGCAGTCCAATCCCTGTACCTTTTGCAGAATATCAGTCTGTCCCTGATGTTTTTCCTGGAGAGAAGTGGCTTCTTTGCTGCCCTTCTTGACGCCAGGTCATCCTCTAAAAGTGCAAGCTCTGCACTGGTGGTACCCCGATCCCGCTGCTGAATCAACTTTAGGAGACGGTCCTGGTGCTTGCTGGACTTTCTTGGGCGCCCTGACGCCTTCTTCACACCAATTGAACCTCTCTCTTTGAAGTTCTTGATGATCTGATAAATGGTTGATTTAGGTGCAATCTTACCAGCAGCAATATCCTTGCCTATGAAGCCCTTTTTGTGCAAAGCAATGATGACGGCACGTGTTTCCTTGCAGGTAACCATGGTTGACAGAGGAAGAACAATGATTTCAAGCACCACCCTCCTTTTAAAGCTGATCTCCAGCCTTGTCCTCCTCAACACTATCACCTGTGTTAACGAGACAATCACTGTCATGATGGCAGCTGGTAATTTTGTGGCAGGGCTGAAATGCAGTGGAAATGTTTTTTGGGGATTAAGTTAATTTTCATGGCAAAGAGGGATTCATTTGATCACTCTTCATGACATTCTGGAGTATATGCATATTGCCATCATCAACACTGAGGCAGCAAACTTTGTGGAGACCAATACTTGTGTCATTCTCAAAACTTTTGGCCATGACTGTAGAGGCTGTGCCTACTGTAAATTGCATTATGGCTGAGGATGGACATGCCAAGCATTGTCAATAAGCAAAATTCAATTAAATATTGATAAGGCCTAAAAAGAGAACGAATAATTCTAAGCAAAACAAATTGTTTTAAATAGGCTATGTCACACTTACAGGTAGCATAATTTCTCCCAGTGGGCATATACTATTAAAACAACGCAGACTTTGCAGGGTTTTACGCACATCCAAACTTTTCACAGTAGCTGGACAAATACCCAATATAAAGAGAAAGGGAGAATGTCCACTCACCGTTATACTGCTCCCAAATAGGCCTATGTTTTATGATCATAATTGGAAACGTCTTTCAGATCAGATCGCTTTCACAACTCCAGAAGTTGTATTGCATGCGCGCCACAGACGTAACAATAAAACCAGGAAGGTGAATCATTCTAACAAGAATGACTACTTCTCGATTGCTCTTGTTCAATGCGTATATGGGAAGTGTCGCGTCAAAAACAGTTTTTAGTTGGTCTTAAATATCCCTACAGCGCTGCCTGAAATTAGCACTTTGGATAATGTTTTTAAGGACACACCTCAATTATTTCCAATCCTCCCACCTGAGCGCAGCGAGCTGATATAAGACAGGTAAAATACCGAACCTGGAAATGACAGAGGGTCAGTTTTTACATAACGAAATTGCAAACGTACGTGCATTTGACACTAGCGCCGCCTTAAACCCCCAGCTGTAAATAGAGCCTGCTGTGTTCTATATGTTCAGAGTTGTGTTGTAAAGTTCTGTGTTCTCTTCCTAGACGAGGAGGAGATTAAGAAGGAGTGGGAGAAGTACAAAACGTTCCAGTGGCATTACGGTGTGCCTGAGGTCGAACACATCCTGGAGAAGGCCAAGGACAACTTGAAGAACAACAAATACAGGATCCTATTCCAGATCATTTCGGCTGTCAAACGCAAAAAGAATGACAAGTCAGTGGCTCAATAGTCTATATGTGGTGTAAAGTACTACTTAAGTATTTGTTTTACTACCTGTTCATCTCTACTGCCTCTGATCTGGCGGACTGATTAGAAGCACCTGTTTCTTATCTGTGTTCCTAACAAATGCCGTCTTGAATTTAAAATATTTGTACTTACACACTGGATAAAGCTGAAACGTCTGTACGCTATCCCTAATGCTTAAAAAAATAAAAATCAAACTTTATGCGACCATTTTTGTGTGGATACGTACCCTTTGTTTGAATTCGCCGTTTTTATGCACAAGCCAAACTTCTAGGAGAGCGCCATTAGGACTCACTAAACACAAATGTTTCGTTTGATGTCTGAGTGTTGGCGAGTACCCCTGGCTCTCTGTGAAAAAGAAAATGGTGCCATATGGATTGCTAATATAAGGAATGTGAAATTATTTCTACTTTTGATACCTAAGTATATTTAAAACCAAATATTTGTACTCAAGTAGTATTTTACTGGGTGACTAAATTCAGTCATTTTCTATTAAGGTATCTTTCTCAAGTATGACAATTGGGTACTTTTTCCTCCACTTCTTTATATACAGTGTATCGGTCATGGATGATTTGTGTGTGTTTTGACTGATCTCATTTGAGTGTGATGGCTTTTAAAAAACATGTAGTTTGACATATGGAGGGTAACATTCTCTTGAGACACTTGTTTATCAATAAATTCCATTTGAATCAATTACTTGATCAATATAAATGTTGGTGGGTCAGCCTGTGCATCAGCTAATGGTAAGAGATACAGTATCTAGGTAAGATCAACATTTTTTGCAGTGAGACCCCACCCATCAGAGCAGGGTAACATGGAGTGAGTGTTTTTGTTTCCTTAACTATATTCCTTTTAAGGAATAGATGCATATATACAGTACAGTCAGTGTACAAAACATTATGAACACCCGCTCTTTCTATGACAGACTGACCAGGTGAATGCTATGATCCCTTATTGATGTAATTTGTTAAATACACTTAGATCAGTGTAGATGAAGGGGAGGAGACTGGTTAATTGAGGATTTTTAAGCCTTGACACATGGATGTGTGCCTTTCAGAGGGTGAATGGGCATATGGTAGTAGGTTCCAGGAGGTTGTGTCAAGAACTGCAACGCCTTTCATGCTCAACAGTCCCGTGTGTATCAAGAATGGTCCACCACCCAAAGGACATCCAGCCGACTTAACACAACTGTGGGAAGCATTTGAGTCAACATGGGCCAGCATCCCTGTTGAATGCGTTCTACACCTTGTAGAGTCCATGACCCAACAAATTGAGTCTGTTCTGGGGGCAAAAGGTTTGTGCAACTCAATATTAGGAAGCTGTGTGTGCACTCTGTAGCACTTCATAATATAATACTGTAGTACTCTTGATGTGGCACAGGGTGTTTAATCTTAACAGACAATGTTGAACCAACATGAGCAAGGACAGCTGCTTTGAATTTATTGGTGACATTAGCTATGCCTACTCTGGGGAAGTGTGCTACAAAATATAATTCACCAGTTTCAAACCAATCCAGTTGTAAGGGCTCCAGTAAACACATTTGTAAATTGCCCTCCTGATATAAAATGCATAAGACTCCCTCCAGCCCATTGTGTTAGACGCGAAAGACGCTCTCCCAGTTCAGCGTTCAACCATATAGAATCCAAAGCTCCTCTTGTTCAAAAATCCCAACACATGAGTTCAAGGAAACTGCAGTGATTTACAAAATAATCCTGTTCGTTGTCTAACAGCTATGAACTTTTCTTATTTAAGGTCCAAAAAACAAAGCAATCGGGTAACAAATCATAAACTATGGGTGCGGTCAAAAACTGTTTGCCGCCACACCCAGGGCTTTCCATGCCAATATTGCCATAGGGAAAGAGTACCCGGCGAAAAAGGGGTGTGTGCCTAGGTGAGACACCATATTGCCAGTGCCACACATAAGCATAAAACATACATGTACAGTCGTGGCCAAAGGTTTTGAAAATGACACAAGTATTGGTCTCCACAAAGTTTGCTGCTTCAGTGTTCTTAGATCTTTATGTCAGTAGTTACTATGGTTCACTGAAGTATAATTACAAGTATTCCATAAGTGTCAAAGGCTTTCATTGACATTCAGTTCATGCAAAGAGTCAATATTTGCAGTGTTGACCCTTCTTTTTCAAGACCTCTGCAATCTGCCCTGGCATGCTGTCAATTAACTTCTGGGCCACATCCTGACTGATGGCAGGCCATTCTTGCATAATCAATGCTTGGAGTTTGTCAGAAGTTGTGGGTTTTTGTTTGTCCACCCGCCTCTTGAGGATCGACAACACGTTCTCAATGGGATTAAGGTCTGGGGTGTTTCCTGGCCATGGACCCAAAATATCGATGTTTTGTTCCCTGAGCCACTTAGTTATCACTTTTGCCTTATGGCAAGGTGCTCCATCATGCTGGAAAAGGCATTGGTCGTCACCAAACTGTTCTTGGATGGTTGGGAGAAGTTGCTCTCGGAGGATGTGTTGGTACCCTTCATTATTCATGGCTGTGTTCTTAGGCAGAATTGTGAGTGAGCCCACTCCCTTGGCTGAGAAGCAACCCCACACATGAATGGTCTGAGGATGCTTTACTGTTGGCATGACACAGGACTGATGGTAGCGCTCACCTTGTCTTCTCCGGACAAGGTGTTTTCCGGATGGCTCAAACAATCGGAAAGGGGATTCATCAGAGAATGACTCTACCCCAGTCCTCAGCAGTCCAATCCCTGTACCTTTTGCAGAATATCAGTCTGTCCCTGATGTTTTTCCAGGAGAGAAGTGGCTTCTTTGCTGCCCTTCTTGACACCAGGCCATCCTCCAAAAGTCTTTGCCTCACTGTGCATGCAGATGCACTCACACCTGCCTGCTGCCATTCCTGAGCAAGCTCTGCACTGGTGGTGCCCCGATCCCGCAGCTGAATCCACTTTAGGAGACGGTCCTGGCGCTTGCTGGACTTTCTTGGGTGCCCTGATGCCTTCCTCAAAACAATTAAACCTCTCTCCTTGAAGTTCTTGATGATCCGATTATGCTTGATTTAGGTGCAATCTTACCAGCAGCAATATCCTTGCCTGTGAAGCCCTTTTTGTGCAAAGCAATGATGACGGCACGTGTTTCCTTGCAGGTAACAATGGTTGACAGAGGAAGAACAATGATTTCAAGCACCACCCTCCTTTTAAAGCTTCCAGTCTGTTATTCTGACTCAATCAGCATGACAGAGTGATCTCCAGCCTTGTCCTCATCAACACTCTCACATGTGTCAACGAGACAATCACTGACATGATGGCAGCTGGTCCTTTTGTGGCAGGGCTGAAATGCAGTGGAAATGTTTTTTGGGGATTAAGTTCATTTTCATGGCAAAGAGGGACTTTGCAATTAATTGCAATTCATCTGATCACTCTTCATGACATTCTGGAGTATATGCAAATTGCCATCATCAACACTGAGGAAGCAAACGTTGTGGAGACCAATACTTGTGTCATTCTCAAAACTTTTGGCCACGACTGTAGATAACATAATAATTTTTTTGTATAGTTCTATACTATGTTTGATTGTATTTCATGTATTCATAAACCAACATCCTGTCAAAATTTCATATTTCTGCTTTTGTAAAGTAAAACGGGACCACTCAATGTATTTTTCTAATAGTTTGAAGCTGATCTTGTCAATATATTTCTGCAATAAAGTACAGCTATTCTACTCTACATATTTCTTTAATCAACTTCTAGTTCTTTAAACCTCTTAGATGGGTCTCCTGTTTAGGGAACCTGGGTGGTTCTGGTACCAGTTTCCAACCAACATTTTCACTTATAAATCGATCTGTGGACACCATAGGCTTGCAGTGAAATGGCTTGCATAATACATTCATAATCACATTATCATATGCAATATTTTATCATATTTTTCTAAATGGAGCCAAACAATATATATTGCACAAATGCCTCTAACACCAGTCTTTATAAAAACGTAATCATGAATAACATTATTTCTATGAGGTATCATGTTAGCAGATTATTGATCTCTGAACCTAGAAGATCATTTTTCAATTGAAATTCTGGGGGCGCAGGAAGTAAACACTGGGGACAGCAAGTTTCCACCCCCTAATGATTTTGCAGCAATGTCCCTTCCGTTCCACCCAGCCCTATGTATACAACCCGACCTGTAGGCATTCCACGAAACATGGAATTAGCTGAATATGTTTGATAACCATTTCTCAGGCGAGCAGTGTGCCTTCAATTCCTTGTTTGAAAAAAAAAATCGGAGATTTCATTTGTAGCACCCTACTACTCTCTATGTTGTCGATATATTTTACCAGAGCCACAGATTCTAACTATTTAAATAGTCTGATTTATTGACAGTAGCAGATTATGAATGACCTGAACACTTTACATTAGAATTAGCACTAAAGTTAGCATTATCCCTGAATCGTCAATAAAATCCGTGGATTTGGTAAAAATCGAATCATTTTGGGTTCCTTCTAGAAACCTCTGTGGACATGGAACCCAACAGGGTTCTTCAAAGGGTGCTCCTGCCATTGGCTCCTACAGGGACAAATTAAGAACCCTATTTTGGTAGGCCTAATAACGATTACTTTTTGTGTGTACCATTGTCACGTGATCATCCCCTGAATTCATCCGCTCTTCTGTCCATTGCAACATTCAGTAAATCCCAGTCCCTCATGGGTCGTTTCCTGGTAGGGGAGAGTGGTGCGCATCTGTTAATGTGATCTCGCCATTTGAGCTCGCTGCGGTCTTCTCAGACGGATGTAGAGCTTTCTAAATGAAAAAATAAACGAAATCGCTTCGTAGAATTGAAACATGACTACTTTCTCACAGAGGGGCGAAATAACTTCAAGCTGAAGTTGTAACGAGTGTGCAGACATTTGAATGGCAGCTGTGTGAAGCAGACAACATTCTCTGTTGACAGTAATGTGAAATGGTGCCAATTTTGTATTCACTTAATGACTGCAAAGTAAATCGTATATAATTTGATTGTTACTATATTTAGAAAGCATTTCAGTAATTTCAAGCCCTTCACTTTTCTTGAATAGGGGGAAAAAATGTTTTCATATTTTCCATAATATTTGTACAAAGTACTATTGTTTCCCAGAAAGGTGAGTTCCAGACCTTTTCTAGAACTATTGATAAATAATTACTTTTTGTTATGTTTATTTAGGTGGAAAGTATATAGCTATATTCATAAAAAAATAACATTTAGCAGAACAGTGATTTCAGCACAATTACATTTTTATCAAAATAATCATGCATGGACGTAGGTTTCCCTCCCCAAACATGCCCCAACACACTTATCTTGGATTGTTGCCTATAACATTTTACTGCCATGAGAAAAGCACAAAAGGGTGTTTTAGAACTATCTTGAAACTGGCAGTCAGGCCCTTGGTCTGGTTTTGCAAATCAAAAACAGTCCCGGCATATATATTGCCATGCAAAAAATAAATGTCTTATCCTCTCCCCCATTAGTGAATAATACATCATTTTGGGACAGATAAACATTCAGGGCCACACACCAAAGCAAAGTCTACAGAATGATTGGGCCTCCTTAATTAATTAGCAAGCGACGAACATTCAGCCTGTGTTGGCTAATCTGGAAACGAATTCCACCAACCTTTCATCTTGTATCGTAAACCTATCTGTCATGAGCATGACAGTCAATCCTAAAGTCAGGTGCCGCGCAAAATCAGTGCTATATTGAATTTGGGTTAATTTATTCCACGAGACACTGCCTGTTGTAAAAATGTATGTGATTTTGGCGCCACCTGTTGACCATAATTTCTGCCTGCTGTTCGAATGGAGTTAGAGCAGAGCAGCTAGGGTGTTTGAAGTTAACGCCCAAGACGAGAAATAGACTTCAAGCAGCAGCGCATTTCTTCTCAGAACCGCTAGCTTTCAATGTAATCCAATGTAGTGGTCTTGGGCGCTATAACCTGCCGCCCCCCTAAGCAATAGTAGGCCTACTGAAAAAAAAGTTTGGAACATATTCAATCCGTAAAATGTAAAGACTAAAGCACGTGTATGAGTATCCTGGACTATAGGTTGCTGCCCCCAAAGCCTAATGGACCAGCCACCACTGATTCATACTGTGGTGGCTGGTCCACGAAGGGTGTCTTCATTCTAGTGCAACCCATTTCACCTGAACTAGCTGTCTTGATGAGTAATCAGACAGATCAGTGCTGCCAATGGTGCATCTTTACCATAGAACACATTTACCCTAATCATCATGATCTTAGAAAGAGCCAGGAGAGAGATGTTCTGAAGGACTTAAGTTAAACACTCTGGAATCTTAACATGTTTTCACTTTATTTTCTTCCATTCTTCAGAATGTTCCAGAACAACTAGACAGCACAAAGGAAACGTATCGTAATCCCTCTCTGCGTTACATTTCTCTGATGCGTTTGGCCTCTTTCTTTTCTTTGTTTTTCTCAAATCATTCTTTGACAAAGTAGGAAGCTGCAAACGTCTCATTATTTACATTCTCACAATGAAAAACACAGACCGACTTTTTCCCCTTGACAGTGTGGCATGCTTGTACCTTTTTAATAGTAAAGCAAGTGTTAATTAACAGGTGTCTTATCAAAATAAGGTATAAGGACTCTTCTTTCCCCTGACACTTTGTACCCCCCCCTCCCCTCACCAAACATTCAGGAATCAGAGGGGACATAAAAACAAAACAGAAAAACAAACCAACGGAAAAGAAAGGTCTTGAGGGTGCCCCTGCCTTTTGGCAATGCATGAACTTTGAAAAAGAGGGAGCCATACCCCCTTAACCTGTACGCCCATATCCCTCCCATTCAACCCTCACGCACTGAATTTGGCCCATGTGTGTATGCACAAGTGTGTGTGACAAGTCCCTGGCCACTAGAGGAAGATTTGGTCTGTGTGTGTTGATGCTTGCGCATGCATGTAAATATGTGTGTGTATACACGTGTGTGTGTATTTAAATGTGTTTAGTCCCGACAGGCAGGCCAGCAGCCACCTCAGGAGGCGTTGGTGATGGGTTTGTACTTCTTGAGGCGGGTCCACTGTCCTGTGGAGTAGTTCATCTCAAACACTGTGTCCACCAGCATGGTGGTGCTGCCCGTGCCGTCCGCCTTGGGCAGGAGCTCTGTGTGTTCACTCAGCTTTATCTGGATAATGTCCCCCTGCTCCGGACACGGGTTCTCTGGAGGAGGGGATACAACAGTTAGAGATGCTGTGTAAAACATTACTAGTACGCTAAACTCACAGTATACGACTACGTGGACATACTCTATGGAATATTTATTCTCCGTTGCAAAAAGCTGTTACTTTTTTACTAAAACGGGAGAGTATTTTACAGAAAGCAGTACAGTACCTCTGGATCCAGCCATGAAGCCCAGGATGAGCGCTTTCTCTGGTCTGGTGACCTTGTTGGCTGTCTTGAACATTTCCTGAGCAGCATACATCTGGTCTCTCTGAGGAGACCACAGCACAGAGGTTACACACAGTGGCGCAGAAGGTAGGTAAAACAACCACATATCACAGTCATTGCAAGTAAAACCACTATTCCACATACTGTACTACAATCTCAACAGTATGTAAGCATAGTAAGTAGCACAAGTCCAGATTAGAATGTTGGCCCAATATAATACTAGTCCCAATGATGCCTTTAGCCAACTCACGGTGAGTGAGAGGTTCTTCTTGGGCTGGGGCTGCTGGGGCGTGGGTGTCGGGATGGGGGGCTGTGTGGTGGGGGTCTCGGGCTGCGTGGCGGCGACCGGGGGGCCGTTGCTGCTGGCGGGGGTGCTGGCTGGCGTACTGGGGGAGGCGGGGGCGCTGGGGCTGGTGGCAGTATTGCTGGCGTTGTACATGGGCGTCCTCTGTTTGAACTGGCCCGGGAGGGTGGTGGTGGCAGCACCGGGCGTGGCCGACTCCTCAGGCTGGCGACCCGACTGCAGGGCGTCACGCCCCAAACCACCTGTGTTCGCTAGAATGAAGACCCAGTTATCGACATCTGAGACTATTGCTATATCACTTTGTCAATTGGTTGTGCACATCTGAGAAGATTGGATAGGAGCAAGTACGGAAAACTTGTCTGGAGTACAAGGAGTGGAATCTTAGCACAAACCGACTGATTCCCAGGCTAGCCAAATGAAGGGTTAACGTGAGATTTGAGTAACAGCTATGTAGGCATGTCTCTTACCTGGCTGTGCCTCTGAACTGGGAATGTAGGAGGAGGAGGGGACCATACTGGGGGTAGCAGGCAGGTAGCTCGTAGACGGCAAGGCGCTCTCGTTGTTCAACGCACCCAGTTTCTGAAACACAGGTGAAGTGGGTAAATACGGCTTTCTAAGTTGCATTACATTGTGTCAGTGTGAATGTCAGTGAATTAGCATGTTCTTACCTGTGTAGACACCAGTCCAGCAGCATAGTCTGGTGTAGCGTTCTCCACCACAGCCTCCTCTTTAGCAGCTTTCTCCCCAGCCTCTGTTTCTGTACACAGATAGAGAGAGAGATAGAGAGAGAGACAGAGAGAGACAGCCATAAGTGGTTAAGTGAAGATACTCAACTTTTCTAAACAACAACTTCTCTTGTCCTGAATGTTGTAGCAGATAATCATTAATAAGAGTCAGTGAGTCTGAAGGGTGGTGAACAATAGTAAAGACTGCTAGCTAGAGAGGGATAGATGGAAATAGAAAAGGCACTTACCCAAAGTCTTCCTTCTCCTCTTTGCCTCTCGACCAGCTCCCACCATATCGAGCTCCGAGATGTCTAACAACTGGAGAACAGAGAATAATGTGCATCAGCTTCTCTTGACACATTTGAACATACACTATTGTAGGGAATAGGGTGCCATTTGGGACGCAGCCAATGCCACTTGTTAAGCCCCCTTAGTCACCTTGACCCCCCTCTCCTTGCGCAGGGGTGTCCGTGCTGGGGCGATGGGTGTGCGGTTGCTGGGGGGGCTGAACATGCTGGGGGTGGTGGGGCTGCGGAACGGGGCTTTGGGTATCCCCTTCAGGGGTGCTGGAAGGAAGGGTAGAAAACATGATATCTCAGCAACCAATCAGACACCAGTGGGTATAAATCAGGTTGTCTGTTAGGAAAATGTGGCGCCAGACATTTGACTGGCAGCATTTACATTTACCAGACCCATATGCATTGGGTGTGTAACCTGATTAGGAGTGTCCACCCACGGTGCTCAGAATGACAGAAATCACATTTAGATGATGGTAGTTCATCTTAACCGAACATGCAACTCGATTTGAAGATGCTAGAATAACGGTCTACATTTACTTTTCCTCAGCCAACAAGATGAGTAACGAACAGAAAAATCACTAGAGTATGTCAATCTACTATCTCCCATAGTAGAAAAGTTGACCTATTCCATTTGTCAGCTTGTCGTTCTGTGCGACAAAGAAACAGACACTGGGACAGTTGTCGGACGACAGAGCCGAATCCAGGAGGCCTAGGGTACTTAAAAATCTTGTTAAAAAGCAATGAATCTGATGCAACAGATTAGAATGTTTAGCTTAAAAGATTGATAAACTATTATTTCTTCACATTATAAACTCAGCAATGCGTACAGATTCTGTGTGTTTAATAGTGACATGTACATGGTTGCAGGTGTGATGACAGGGCACAGTGAAAATCTTAGGCTACGAGCTCCAACATGAAGGACTAAGTGAAATAACACACACACACACACACACACACACACGTCCATAGGGGGGAGCAGAAGGTAAGGTAAGTGACCGTTGAGGGGGTGGGAAATGTTCATGAGGGGAGTAGCAGGGGGAGGGTGGAGCAGATAGCTGACTAGTGGTGGCTATTCAGCAGCCTGATGGTCTGAAGGTAGAAACTATTGCCAAGATGCTACTGTACTGCCCACGTCTGAGGGATTGAAGCGGCACCTGTGACACCTGGTGTTGTAAGTGTTGTGTAGGGCAGGCAGTGTGCACCCAATGGTGCGTTCAGCTGCATCACCCTCTGAAGAGCCCTGCGGTCCGCGGCAGTGGAGTTTCTGTACCAGGCTGTGATGTAGTATGCTCTCGTTGGTGCTCCAGTAGAACACTGAGGGACCTCGGAGACAGGCCAAATTTCTTCAGCATCCTGAGGTTGAAGAGTCACTGTCGTGTCTTTTTCACTACAGTGTCCGTGTGGTTAGCCCATTTCAGCTTTTCTGAGATGTATACGCTGAGGAATTTTAAGTTATTGACTGTCTCCACGGCAGCCCCGTTGATGAGGATGGGGGCTTGTCCAGCCTGGTTCCTCCTGAAGTACACAAATCAGCTCCTTTGTTTTGCTAACGTTGAGGGAGAGGTTGTTTACCTGACACCATGCCGTCGTTGTTGGTAAATCAGGCCTACTACTGTCGTGTCGTCAGTGAACTTGATGGTGGAATTGGAACTCTGAGGCAGTCATGGGTATACAGGAGGGGACTGAGGACGCACCCTTGTGGGGCCCCCGTGTTGAGATTCAGTGTAGAGGAGGTAATGTTGCCTACCTTCACAACTTGGGGGGCGGCCCACCAGGAAGTCCAGGACCCAGTTGCACAAGGCAGTACGCTACGTGCAAATGTTCCTTCCATAATGCAATTAGTGGGAAAACACTTTTGTCAAAAGCACCCAGCACATGCAAGCGGTTTCATGAGACAGATGAAAATATCCATTAGTAATGTAGAAAGTGGGCAGATCTAAAGATACAACAACTAGCATGGGCTGTTAATATGACCAGGATCCTACCTTTGGCTACTGGACAATGAAGGAAACCAATAGAACATGAGAGAAACAGGCTACTGTTCTCCACGTTTTGTCGGATTTTGGATATAGGATACTTTGAAGCAAGGTAAGACATGACAGAGTTTTTTTTTCACAAACAAAATGGAATATAACAAGTTCGGAATGACACAATGTGTACAATATCTAAAAGACCTTGCATCACTATGCTGATAGCTTTGCCGTTTCTAAAATGACGTATTTGGGGGTTTTGGAGCATGTTTTTCCTGGGGTCCACATACTACACACTGAGGATGAGGAAGCGATTTGCTGTTTGGGGTAAGTTTGTCAAAAACATGTGAAATCATAAAAAAAGGGGTCTGGACCCTTCTGTAACATACAATTTACATCAAACTGTCAAAATGCATACTGCCTCCAGCTCATCGCAAAGTGTTGTGTGAGCAGCAGCTCTTGCGCTACATTCATTTCAATCAATGAATACGATAAAATGCTTTATTTCACAAAGGGATTTTTTGGGCCAGTGGCAATTTTATTTATCAACATTTTTTTTCCCCCTCGCTATTACCAGCTTAACCATGGTGTAAAAGTGTTCATAGGCATAGTCTTAGCAACAATAAGAATTATCTCTCTGTGTGTGTGTGTGTGTGTGTGTGTCAAACTCACTGGTGGTGTCAATCTTCTTGACCAGGCCTCTTCCTTTGGCGTGGAAAGGCACTCCCGCTGTCTTCTTCAGCTGTTGAGCTGTCTCTGTGGCTGAAAACACAACATAACAAGGAGTCAATGGGGTGTATTTATTAGTGACCATTGTAGCAAAACATTTAGCAATGGAAAACATTTTAGAACTAAAATAAGACTTTCAATTGGACAAATTCAGTAGGTCCCTCCTCGATTAATCCGGTTTGCTTCTGTTAGGTTCCTAGTGAATACACCCAAGGGTGCTGTTCATTTGGAACCTGACAGAAGAAAATGACTGAAACAGGGAGGGACTACATTAACTTGTCTAATAAGAAACGCTCATGTTTGTTTTCCAGTGCGTGCCGTAATGTACAGGAGTCATGAAAATTCACCAATGAGACAGAAAGACCATTAAACCTTCAATAAAATTAGCACAAAGGAGAGGAGACCTGAAACATGGGTGAATATCAACAGTCTAAAGTGGCTTCCTTTTTTCATCTGCACTGATGTGTGAAAAACAATTGGACAAGTGAAAGCAACTCCCAAGTAAGCATCGGCCATAGTGCTCTAATATCTGCTTTTCAGATCAGGAGCTGAATTCATAAAGCATCTCAGAGTAGGACTTGTGATCTAGGATCCGTTCTGCCTTTTAGATCACAATGAATAACAGTAAATGGACAGGAGGGGACCTGATCCTAGATCAGCACTACTAATCTGAGACGCTTGATATATTTGTCCACAGATGAAGACGAGCAGATTTAGGTGAATAGACGAGGCGACCATTCTGGACTCTTGTCATGTACCCTGGATTGAGTGAAGTATCTTATCTTACATTTCTGCAGCAGCTCTGCCCTGAGCGTGGCACTCTTGGGCTTCCTCTTGAGCTGGAAGTGTTTGACGGGGGGCGTGATTGGGCCCACCAGCGTGGTCAGGGCGCTCTTGTTCAGGTACTGACACTCCAAAGGGAGCATGGCCGACGCCTCACACTCACTCACTGCAGGGGGGAGATCCATCAATCAATCAAATGTATTTATTAAAGTCAGACTCAGTCCCAAATAAAACAGTAACATTTATTTTCTTGTTTATTATATCTCTAAATGGACCTTGAAAGCTTAATTAAGCCCTTTTTACATCAGCAGCTGACACAGTTTTTTTTACAGTTACTCGACCTAGACCCCAAAGAGCAAGCGAAAGCAGTTAGCATGATGCAGATGGGCAGGTGTACTATAAGCAACCAGTACCTCTACATAAATGTACACAGGTGATAAATAAAAAGTGCACGAGGACAAGTAGTCTAGATCTCAGCAATGCACTGCTCATGTACTGAAAACAAAAAACGATTCTCCACTCTGATACACGACCACTCAACAGTTGATTGTAGAACAGCACCAACATGCTGGAAAATGTATCATATTTGAAATAGGTACCAAAAAAAAAAACAAAGCTTCATAATCATATTAATTCCAGTGACAAAGCTAGAACCATGATCCTCAATGACCCCTGCTGCTCTAATTTCCCCGCTTGACCTGTGACCCTTGACCCAGAGCCTACGGTAGTGTACCCACCTTTCTCCCGGAGCTCCCCCAGGATGTCCTGTACGTTGGGGTTCTGCTCCTCCAGGTCCAGGTTGAGGGAGCCCGTCTCGGGGAAGGACTTGAGGATATCTGCCACCATCAGTACCCAGGGCTCAGAGTCCACCGTGGCCAGCTGGATGATCTCGGACAGGGCCTCCTTCATCTGCACAGACAGGGTCAGGGAGGTGGTGATTGTGAAGGTTAGTAGAGCACGATTCCAAACGTTATTGTCCAATCTTGTGGAATGGTAATTTGTCTTTAGGTTTTACATGCATGCATGGCTCACAGTAGGCCTAAAGCAGTCTATATAAATGGTATTGAACAAGGTATAGAAAGAAACTGAACATAGAATCTCCATGGGGCAGGGTGTGTAGGGGCAGAGGGTGGATGTGAGCAGGGCATGGAAATTGAATACGTCAACACCCGGATACTCTCCAACTACTACACCGGTGGAGGAAGGGAAGGACCATCCTCCTCAGTGAATTTCATAAAAATGGTAAAACATTCAAAAAGTTATAATTTTCTTCCATCCTCCTCTTGGTACATTGACTTCAATACAAAACCTAGGAGGCTCATGGTTCTCACCCCTTCTATAGACTTACAAAGTAATGATGACAACTTCTGGAGGATGTCCTCCAACCTATCAGAGCTCTTGCAGCATGAACTGACATGTCCAATCAAGTACTGAAAGCATAAGCTAGAGCTAGCTAGCACTGGAGTGCATACAATGTGGTGATTAGTCGACTCAGAGCGAGAAAGACAAATTAATTTCTTCAAGAATGAAGAAGCACTTTCAGTTTCACTTACTTAGCTAGAAAATACAACTAGCTAGTTTAGCCTACTCAAACACCCCGCTCAAACAGAGGGATGCTAGCTAACATTATGGTTTAGACTACAACACTGGAACTCTTCCAAGTCAATGTAAGCTTTTGGTTTTACTAATTTATTAGCACCGGAGCCCGCAGGTATAACTGCTAAACTACTTACTGACTATACACTAACATTAATGCATGATTGTAGCTGGTTTACTAATGTGTTAGTTCTATTAGCCATGTAGACTATGACGTTACTTTAGCTAATATGGTGACAACGATGTAGACTGTGTGTAGCGGTTATGATATGGTTTGGAACGTTTTTTTCCGCTGGTCACATACAGCTGATGTGTTGTGCATTGAAGTCCACAAACAAATGGAAAAGGTGAGAGGAGGAGAGTGCATAGATGCGAGAGGCAATACAAAGTGGCTGCTATGAAAGTGAACTGTGTATACACGTGATCAGGGGTGTATTCAATCCACCAATTCTGTTGAAAAACTTTTCTTAAACGGAAGCAAACGGAACGAAGTGGGGATAAACATACCTGAATTTGTCCAATGAAACTCGTGTGCAACGGTTAGACTAATGATTACACCCTAGATCAGCTAGATGCAGGCAAGAGTGTGCAAGGCGGTATTGAATGTGTCACTGTCTGTCCATGTGACACTGTCTGTCACCTCAATTTCCTTTTGACCTGTGTGCACCTACACCCGCGGTCAAAAGTTTGGAATATTACTCATTCAAGGGTTTTTCTTTATTTGCACTATTTTTTACATTGTTGTATTAAAGTTAAGACATCAAAACTATGACATAAAACATATGGCATCATGTAGTAACTAAAAGTGTTAAACAAATCAAAATATATTTGAGATTATTCAAATAGCCACCATTTTCCTTGATGACAGCTTTGCACACTCTTGGCATTCGCTCAACCAGCTTCACCGAGAATGCTTTTCCATCAGTTCCCACATATACTGAGCACTTGTTAGCTGTTTTTCTTTCACTGCGGTCCGACTCATCCCAAACCATCTAAATTTGGTTGAAGTTGGAACCAAAAATCTCAAATTTGGACTCCAGACCAAAGGACAAATTTCCACCAGTCTAATGTCCATTGCTTGAGTTTCTTGGCCCAAGCAAGTCTCTTCATCTTATTTCTGTCCTTTAGTAGTGGTTTCTTTGCAGCAATTCAACCATTAAGGCCTGATTCACACAGTCTCCTCTGAACAGTTGATGTTGAGGTGCGTCTGTTACTTGAACTCTGAAGCATTTATTTGGGCTGCAATCTGAGGCTGTTAACTCTAATAAACGTATCCTCTGCAGCAGAGGTATTTCTGGGTCTTCCATTCCTGTGGCGGTCGTCATGAAGCTGGTTGAGAGAATGCCACGAGTGTACAAAGCTGTCATTAAGGCAAAGGTTGGCTACTTTGAATAACCTCAAATATAAAATATATTTTGATTTGTTTAACACTTTTTTGGTTACAACATTATTCCATATGTGTTATGTCATAGTTTTGATGTCTTCACTTCTATTATACAATGTAAAAAATAGTGCAAATAAAGAAAAACCCTTGAATGAGTAATATTCCAAACTTTTGACCAGGGGTGTACGTCGTCAACTTTCATTCATAGTCTAGGTTGTAGCAAACCTCATTATAGGTATAGGGAAATTGAGTATCATGTAGTAGCCTAAACTTATCGATGTAACATTGAACTGGGTGAATGGAATATGAATGACAGTCATCTAATACGCTGTAATAGAAATAAGGCCATGCTCATGTAGAAAAAATAATAATCGTCCTCCCTCATCATAAACGGCACCGACCGCCACTTTACTACACCTGCCATATAGAGAGTGTGCTGACTTTGTTTCCTGGCCTGGTATGGTGGGCTGTCAATTGCTAACAAGGCCATCCTCAGGAGGACCGTAAACCTGGGTTCCAAGCTCAGCAGGCTTCAGTGCAGTGGGCTTCAGGGCCTCCATCATAGATGGGCAAGGGACAAGGCCAAGCGCATCAGAGGACACGCACAGAATCTGGTCCAATGTTTTGAGCTGCTGTCCTCCAGAAGGAGATATAAGGTCCCACTGTTAAGTAAGAATAGGAGCAAGGCAAGTTTAATTCCATCAGCCATCAGGCTGTTGAACAGTGGGACATAAGACAGATGTAGGCCCAATACATGGTCGGACAGAAGGCTGCAGGGACTGTGAATATGTGTGCATTAGGCTAAAAAAGGCTGTGTTTACACTGACAGCCCAATTCTGATATTTTATCCATCCACTGGTCCAATCAGATCAGCTCTGAAAAATATCTGATGTGATTAATCAAAAGACCAATTAGTGGAAAAATTATCAGAATTGGGCTGCTTGTGTAAACGCACCCCTATTGACTTTCCAGTGTTTTTGTATGCTGACTGCACCAAATAAACAATACAATATATATATCTTACATAGAAGCTAGAATTTCTGTGGTGCAGAATGTCAACCAGAGCTGGCTCCATTGGATGAAACTTTGGAGTGCAAAGAACTGTGGACAAATTTTAGTGATAATATATGACAGGAGATACAGATTTTGTCATGGTCATACAAATATAAGTGGCAAGTCTAACTGTATAGCTTACATGTAGCTAATTCACTCACTTACCAGTATTAATCATATACATATAAATGGGTAAACAAAGCAATTAGACATTTTATGGAATGCACCGGGTTAAAACACTGGTTGTAGACCAGTGCGGGGCTATATTTATCAAAGTTTAATATAAAGTTTTACCGCTGCTAGCTGATTTAAAATTGGGCAAAAACGTGTTTAAAGGCCGTCTCCCGTTAGTTTGGAGTTGTGACCGAGCTACCTCGCTGGTTACGCCCTCCAAAATGGCACTAACTGCCAGGCAAGCGAAACCACCTGACTGACAAAACTCCGACAAGTTTTCAACATTTCAATGATCCTCAGACAAATCAGATGACAATTACGACTACACTACAAACAGGTTCCATGCTACATGTTAGGTTAGTTAACTGCCGTGGTGTTTGTGAAAGGAAGGAATGGTAAACAAACAAAAAAAACTAAAGACTGGACAGAATTAGCCTAGCCGCTATAGTTAGATACCTCCTGTCTCTAGACACTTACCTACACAACTGACGTTAGCAGGTATCTACCTAACTATTTAAAGAAGCGATCGATGCGGACTACTGGCTATCAATAGTTTAAGTAGAGTAGAGAACACGGGGTAGTCTGTTTACTGTCTGTTTCGCCAGGTCTGCGGCTAACTAGCTAAGTAAACAATTGAAACAGCGTGTAAGTAAAGTGTCCATTAACGTTACAACTATACTTCCCGCTCAGGGAACATTAACTAGCAACTCGGTCAAGGCTGCCTGTTACATAATCCCTTCTAAACTCATTTAGCTAGCTAGTAGTGCTCAGTCAGTCATATCAACTCGCGTACCCACCTCGTCAACAGTCCGCCTGGGAAGATGCAGCATCCCGAGCAAGAGTTTTAGCTTCACTGGAGGCGACAAACTCGAAAAACACAACCGTATATTGTCGATAACTGAAACGGTGAGGAGTGAAGCAATACTAGAAGGCGCCCAAAGTTCGTCTGTTGATCCTAGTTTATTATGGAGCCACAGACCGGTGTCGCTGTCCTTCATCGACGCCATCTTGGAAAAAGAAGTGTATTCAATTCGGGCATTTTAACAGGCTACCTAAGAAAACATAGAACTGTTAGGACCCACCCACATATTCATATCGGGGAGATCAAAGAAACTCACCTCTCTCTTACCTGTCCCCAAAAAATCTTATTTCATATTTTACAGGCCCTTTTGAAAAGAATGACTTTACAGAACAGTCGAAGTGTACAACAGCATTGCATGCATTTACCATTCATTTCGCGCGTTAGAGTTATGCAAATAATACATTTCTTAAAATTTGCCTGGGAAGTGCATCACATAGGCTGCCATGTAGGAATATTATTGTACAACAATTACTGTATCTTTAAGGTTATGCAACTAAAGATGCTAAAATGAGTGTTGTGATTAAATTAGCCTATAAGACATGTGACCAACATAGCGAACCAGAGAGGCCAACATTTAATTTGGGATGACTAAAATCATTTTGCATAATTTTACGGGATTTCAGAGGGTTTTACACGAATGCTCTTTCTGCCCTTCCCCTTCGAATTCATATTCAATTTAATCGTCTCTTCATTACCACACACAGTGAATAGGCCTACATTTGAAAGCTTGTTATACTATTCTTGGTCATATTCTATGAGAAAAGTTTGGCCCATTTAAAACCATACATCCTCTCCACTATCTGTGATTTTATAATGGATGCTTGTGTTGCTTTCAAAATAAAATACAATATTATTGGTCGCATAGGCTACAGATATTTTATTTAAATAGGCAAGTCTATGGGGTCAATTTCACGCCATATGTATTGAATCCAAAATTAATAAATTATGAACATGAAAAATAAAGTTGAGAATGTAAACATTACATTTTCGAGGACGGGTAAAATAATGGATGTTGAAACCAAAAACCAAACATTTGAAAGCAAAATGTATAGAATTGTAAACAAAAAACAAGACATTAAAAGCTAAACCCAAAAACGTTTAAGCAAATACTTTTAAAGCGAGAGCAAAACTCTATGACAAATGATTGAAAACATTTTTAGAAAAAATAATGCAAAAATCGTTTTCGGTTAAACTTTCCCAGCAACCAATCATATTGAATCCATTTAACTCTGCTTTCGATTCTTTGCTTCACTGCTATTTTTTTGCGAGTTTTGGCATAATTTTTCCGTGAAGGGCGGGGCTTAGAGAGATGCCTAGATAATGAGTCTCCATTGGTCCACTAGTTTAACCCAATCAATGAACATGATAGGCAGGCTTTTTTTTATTGGCTACTTAACTAGATGTTCTGACGTCACCTCTACAGCCTACAGCCTTCACCTATTCTATGCGCACTGTATTCCTCCCACGCCTCCAAGCAGACCTAGACACCTTTACCAATGGATGGGATAACCATTCCCTGCGCACTGAGCAAAATCTGACCCTGAACCATCTATAAGGAATGGGACAAGCACAGAATCCTGTCACCTTCCCTGTCAATGTGGAGGTATAGATTTAAAGGAACCACTATGAAAATGTAATTAGTCTTATCTGAAAAAAGATGGTTGTTGGTAAATTAACATGATTTTCCATGTTTAGAATTTAAACAACTTGGACAGGGACAATGCCTGCCTCCTGGAGGAGCATGGCTAGGTAATTGTGGTCACCAGTGGAGTGTCCGCTGACAAAGCAGGATATTACAATGCTCACAGCAGCCATCGATCCAACCTCACCATCGAAACTATGGTCAAGCTATTTATGCATCTGTTTTGAACTATGTGCTGCTACTTACCGAATGATCCTTATACCTCTGCTTGATACTGTTTCAAGGAATATACTGTATGTCTAGTCCAGTAATTGTAAATTGCTGCAATGTTATGAAATGTGATCGCAGCAAAATGAGACCAATTGGCTGAATTTTGATTGGTTACTATGGAAAAAGTGTTTATTTAAATGACAAATGTAGTCTAAAATGGAAGTGTTTGAATACAAGAGCTGCAGTCATCATTCATTAAATGTGAACTGTTTTACTCTATGTGGAAGAAGTGATCCTTTTGACAGAAAATAAACCTTCAAATAGAAATGGACAATGAATGTACAGCAGGCTGAAAAACTAGGTAGACAAGTTCATTAGCAGGTTGTATTTTTATATGAATCCAAAATACAGGTTTCTGCCCAATAGATCAAACAGAACAAGGAATAGTGCCACCATTGGCTGTACTTCTGAATGTTGTATAATTGTAGTACGATGACACATTTTGGGATGCATTTTTTGTTTAAATTTTTCAGTGACAATGACACATTCAGTACTTAATATAATTTGACAACAGGGAAGAGGTCTCTAAAGTACTCAATTACACAGAGATGTAGTAAAAAAAACAATAGTTGGCGGTAGATTTACCTAGAATGTCCCATAAACCTCAATGACTTGCATCCTCTGACATGGTCATTGTTATTTTTCCTCTGCAGGTGAGGGGGGTACTGTGTGTTTTTATTTAGGAGGTATACACTGAAAATAAAAGGTTTCCAGGACTTTGTAGTCTTGCCTGGTGTCCTGGAAGAAGGGTTTAATCTTTTTGAGGCAGCCTGCCTCCGGAAAAGGTTCGGAAAGGACCTGCAAGTAAAAGGGAGAAACAGTGTAGGGAAGTGGAAAAGAGGTATACGAGATAGTGATGCACACTTAACTATGTATCAGAAAGAGAGAGCATGTCTAATCTTATTTTGTGTTTGCAGATGTGTATCAAACTATCAACCACCAACTTTGGATGCATAACTGTTTCAAAATGTGTGTGTGATCTGAGAAAAGTAATACATAATTTACATATTATTGGCTGAATTGATTAATCGTAAAAACAGTGGGTAGACCCTATGATGAGTTATTCAGAGGTGGTTTCGCCTGTACCTCTGTCGATGCCCCTGACCATGCAACTGATGCACCTGAGCTTGCTGATGCGGTGGCACTGGACACTGACCCTGATTAATAGTCTGGGTCAGCACAGAGATGAGTCTGTGTGCAGCCGAAACCAACCCTGAATACTATCTGTTGAACACAAAGTGAACATTAGCTAGATATATGGGGAAAAGCATAAACCGATTTCAATCTCATGATGTAAGAGTGTATAATTATTTATTTTTTTCTCTTCCTTATTTCTTTGTGTAATCCCTCTGGCTGTTCTGTTTTTGTGTTTTAGTATGTTACTGTTTAATAAAGTATTTTTTTAAAGTGTCGTCGAGTCATGCTGGATACATGCAACGTTACCTAGCTACCTAACTGGAGCCATTCGTGATGGGTCTAAAATCAAAATGGCTTATTTCGACCCAACTTGGTTTAATAAAAACATACCAACAACTAGCTGGCTGTGGCTAGTTACAGGCTGGCAGCGACTAGTTACAGGCATGGAGTGTCTTGCGATTCATTCCATTCGGCTAACTAGTCAGACAACTTAAGCCAGCCGACTGAGGCAGAGCCAGGTGAGAGAGGTGTGGAAGGGTATGAGGAATATCACTGGCTTCAAAAAGTCAAACAGTGGGCAGACGGAGGGGACCCAGGACAGAGCCAATGAGCTGAACCAATTTTTTAGCAGGTTCAATACTGGCCCTGTCCAGCTCCCCAGGCCACACACCCTCGCGGCTGTCCCACCCCCACTTTGCTCACAACACCTCTGTTGAGACAATCAGCGACCCCCTCCCCACCTCTGCCCCTGCTCCCTCTGGACTGATCTTCAACACCCCCCTTCCCCCCACCTCCCCACCTGGGCTGGCTTTCACAACCAACCAAGTGAAGAGAGAGCTGGAGAGACTTCATCAGTGGAAAGTGGCGGGCCCTGCTGGCATCAGCCCAAGGGTGCTTAGGGTCTGTGCTGTCCAATTGTGTACTCCATCGCCCCTTCAACCTTAGCCTGAGCCTGGAAAGGGTCCCTGTACTGTGGAAAACATCCTGCCTGGTCCCAGTGCCCAAGAAGGCGCACCCCACTGTCCTGAAAGACTTCAGACCTGTAGCACTAATATCCCACATCATGAAGACCCTGGAAAGGTTAGTCCTCGCTCACCTCAGACCCCTGGTGTGTACATCACTGGACCCCCTGCAGTTTGCATACCAGCGCAACATTGGGGTGGATGAGGAGTACAGGAGCACAATCAATGACTTTGTGGTGTGGTGTGAGCAGAACCACCTTCAGCTCAACATCAGCAAAACAAAGGAGATGGTGGTGGGAACCAAGGCCCAACCGACTGCAGTCCCTATACAGGGGATGGATGTGGAAATGGTTGGGTCATACAAGTTCCTGGGAGTCCATATGGACAGGCTGGAATGGGCTGGTAACACCGAGAATCTGTACAAAAAGGGCCAGAGCCAACGTGGACAACGTCACCCACCCTCTGCATGCCATGGTTATGATGCAGAGGAGCACTTTCAGTCACAGACTGATCCCACCACGGTGTGCCAAAGAGCGCTACAGGAGGTCCTTCTTGCCAGCGGCTATTAGACTATTTAATGCCTCACCGGGGTGCCGTGCCGTCAGAAACATAGACCTGGAACTGTTGGGGTGTTAGGACCTAGTTTAACAATTAGGCATCCATCCGTGACTAACTCTGGTCTGTAATCACTCATTCACTCAGGACTTATTAATTCAAGACTGTATATACATATTCATGTACAGTTGTTATATCATATCACGTGCAATATTGTAAGTAATTCTTGGACTGAACTTACGTAGTCATTCACTCAGGAATGCATATTAGTATCCTGTCAGTTGTATCTTTTTTCATTGCTTTTAGTATATCGAATGTGCAATACGTGCATTTATCTGTAATTAAACCCTGTTCTATGGACTGTATTTTAAGGGAATTATTATTATTACCCTTAATTATATCATATGCACATTTAGCTATTTAAGTATCTCTTCCTGTCATTTACCTGTACAGTTAATTTAACCATGCAAAATATTCACTTACCTGTTCATTTAACCAGACTGTATATTAAGTAAACTATTATTACCCTCACTTATATTATACACACATTTAGCTATTTAAGTATTTCTCTGCCATCGACCTGTATAGTATAGTTAACCATGCAAATGTTCCTTATTTATCGATATCAACTTGCAATATTTCTATCTTTTTTTTTTCTCCACCTAACTCTGTAACAATGTATAGTGTATATGTTCAGCCATTCACCCATACTATGCAATGTCTTTTTGTACTCCAGACTTCTTGTATTTTTATACTTTTTCATGCTGCCGCACTATATATCATGTATCTGTCTTTTCGTTCTGGCATTTTGCACCTGCCCTGTGTTTTTTTTCGTAGCTGCTTGACGAAGAAATTTCCCCTCGGTGATCAATAAAATACCTATCTATCTAGCGTCAGGAACTAGCGTCAGTTAACGTACTTCAAATTGTAACGGGTCAATATATTAAGCGTATCTTAATGCAATACATTTCAGGCAAGATTGAGTCTAGGCTTCGTGTATTGTTATGGGAAAAGCTATTTAGGGTTTTAGATCTCTCATACAGACAAACCTTTGGCAGTGGCTAGCTAGTCCGACATCAAAGCCAGCCAAACTAACGTAATTCACGCTTGTTAGTCACGGGTAAGTAATGTACTGATTTTAGAAGCGTGTCTATGAAATGTTTTTATTTTAATTGAACCTTCACAATGACGGCATAGTGGGGAACAGTGGGTTAACTGCCTTGTTCAGGGGCAGAACGATATATATATATTTTTGTTCTACCTTGTCAACTCGAGATTCTATACAGCAACCTTTCGGTTACTGGCCTAACCACCTGCCGCTCAAATACATTCAATGAAAAACCATCTAACTACTTACGTAAACTGAATTACCTGTTGGCCAAAATTTGGCGCGTAGGGGTGACGTCAGAACATGTAGTTAAGTTGCCAATAAAATAAAGCCTGTCTATCATGTTCATTGGTTGGGTTAAACTAGTGGACCAATGGAGACTCATTATCTAGGCATCTGTCTAAACCCTGCCCTTCACGGAAAAATTATGCCAAAACTCTCAATAGAAAAAAATAGCAGTGAAGCAAAGAAACAGACATCAAAAGCATAGTTAAGAGTATACCAAAAGGTAGTGAATGCAGTCAAGAGAGTAGGCAAAATGTATTCAATATGATTGGTTGCTGGGAAAGTTTAACCGAAATCGATTCTTGCATTCGTTTTCAAAACATTTTTTCAATCTTTTGTCATTGAGTTTTGCTCTCGCTTTAAAATTATTTGCTTACAAGTTTTGGGGTTTTGCATTGGATGTCTTGTTTTTAGTTTACAATTCTATACATTTTGCTTTCAAATGTTTGGTTTTTGATTTCAACATCCATTATTTCACCCGTCCTCGATAATATCATGTTTACATTCTCAACTTGATTTTTCATGTTCACAATCTATTTTATTTTGGATTCAATACATATGGCGTGAAATTGACAAGTCAGTTAAGAACAAATTCTTATTTACAATGACGGCCTACCAAAAGTCATAAGGCCTCCTGCAGGGATGTGGGCTGGGATTCAAAATATATAGGACAAAACACACATCACGACAAGAGAGACAACACTACATAAATAGAGACCTAAGACAACAACATAACATGGCAGCAACACATGACAACACAGCATGGTAGCACCACAACATGACAACAACATGGTAGCAACACAACATGGCAGCAACACAACATGGTAGCAGCACAAACGTTATAGGGCACAGACAACAGCACAAAGGGCAATACATCACGCAAAGCAGCCACAACTGTCAGTAAGTGTCCGTGATGGAGTCTTTGAATGAAGAGATTGAGATAAGGCCTCATATAGGCCTACATGTATATATATACATGTAGGCCTATATGATGGTGTGAAATAGACAGTATGGACAGTATATGAATAGAAAAGGTGTGTACAGCAGTAGTTATATAGGATGAGCCTGAACTAGAATGAAGTATATAGATGCATATGAAGTGGGTAAAACAGTAGGCCTATGTAAACATGATTCTTTAGCTGAGCAAACGTAGCCTGCCTACAATCGTTTTCATCTAGCCGACCAATGCTTCGTAATAATAGATACCTATCCTAAAGTATCATATGCTGAAATTCGCTCTTTCCGTTTTCTAGGTCTTTCTCTTGACATCTTGCACCGCAGTATGGCATCAAGCTGCAATTTGAAAGCGGTGATGCTGCTAATAGCAGTGCAGCTCCTGTCTTTTAGGCCAGGTTTTGGCGAGCAGGAGACAGGGACGGTAATTCCTGGCGAAAGTAAGTGGTTTTATTGCTTTTGCGATTACACACAATGAGCGTTTGTTACTGTCGTGCGGATGACTATTGTGCATAGGGAGAGAAAAAAAGTATTTATTAGGTAATATTTATTAGGCCTAAACAAAATCAAATCTGATTGGCCAATCAATGAGGTTACCAATTGAGAACAGCCATTGACTGATGAAGTGTAGTAGCATATAATGTATTCAATGTAATTATAAACATCTTCAGATATTGATTTTGTTTTCACTGAACACTATTATTATATTTAGTCTTGTTGTCTTGCAGGTCATCCCTGTGTGGACTGTCATGAATTTGAATTCATGCAGAGGGCACTGCAAGACCTCAAGAGGACTGCCTTCAACCTCGATGCCCAGTTAACACTTCCTATCCCTTTCTATTTCAGTAACACCTTATGTTACAGTGTAATTATTCTTGTAAGTACCGTGTAATGACTATTGCATTTGCTCAGTGCTTGAAGTGGGTTGGAGCCTTCCACTTGGTTCCACCTCAAATTTTCTATAGATTGAGAACCTGCACCTGCTATAGAATAGGCTATTGGCTTTAATATATTATGAGTACCAGCACCTAAATATAAAGACTTCCAGCACTCAAAATGAGTACCAGCACCTATTTCATTCCACTTCGACCACTGATCAGTGGCGTGTCCAGTACATTTTGAATGGGGTGGCCAAGGTGGGGCACAGACCCAGTTTAGGGGGTCCATAACATTTACATTTACATTTTAGTCATTTAGCAGACGCTCTTATCCAGAGCGATTTACAGGAGGAATTAGGATTAAGAGCCTTGCTCAAGAGCACATCGGCAGATTTTTCACCTTGTCATTTTGAACGTTAATCGATGCATGGTAGATTTTTTCAATATAATTATGATGGATCAACACATTAAATGCTTTTGCTTAGGTTTGGGACATTTACCTGTTCAAGTAAATCATACATTAATTCCAAAAATCTTACAGTGTTTGCATTCAAGCTCAGTATTTTTTTCTGCATACTGCAGTAAATTCACTTAAAGTGCCATCCAGAGTGCGAATTATACTGTGCCATTTGGGGGGGGTCTCTATCTTTAACAGGACATTTAATAGATAGATAGATAGATAGATAGATAGATAGATAGATAGATAGATAGATAGATAGATAGATAGATAGATAGATAGATAGATAGATAGATAGATAGATAGATAGATAGATAGATAGATAGATAGATAGATAGATAGATAGATAGGTACTTTATTGATCCCTGAGGGGGTGTCAGGCTCTGGCCATAGAGAAGCAATAGGCATCTCTATGTAGCTATGGGCAGAGTCTGACAGTGTCGTTCTTTTCTGTTTCTTTGTGGGGTTTGGGTGGATCTCTAATTAGAGGCAGCTGCTAACCATTGTCTCTAATTAGGGATCCAATATATGTCGAGTCTGTCCCTCACGCGGGTGTGGGTTGTTATCGTACATGTCGAGGTATATGTCGCAGTCACGGGTGAAGTAAGTGTTCTTTTTTACGTCCGTTCATTCCGTGTGGTTTTTGTGAATGGGACGTTAGAGAATAGTTTCAGTTTTGTATCCTGTAGTTCGCCGTTTATTTTCGATTTATACTTATACAATAAATAAGAAAATGTCGAACTACTATCCCTGCGCTGCGTCTTGGTCTCTCCAACACCCACATCGTGACAGAACAACCCACCACTACCAGACCAAGCAGCGTAACTGGGGAGAGAGAGAGGGAGAGAGAGGTGGTGCCGCTGCGTTATGCACGATGCGCGAAAAGGGGAAACGCCCGCCAACAACCCCAAAGGAATTTTGGGGGGGGGCTATGGGGGTGGTCTGGCCGAGAGGAGGAGGCGCCAGTACCACTCTCCAGGTGGAATGCTGAAGAGGAAGAGGAACAGGGCTGGACGGCGTTGGAAGAGGAGGCGCGATACCGGGCTGGAATGTTCAGGAGGATCACAGAGTTGACTAGGCAGAATTGGAAGGAATGCGAGAGCGAGAGGACGGAGCTGAGGGGAAAGAGGCCCAAGAGGGGCATTCCCAATCCGGGTCATTCGGAGGCAACCTTCAAAACCGAGTCTCCAGGAAGCCTCTCCAGTTCGGTACGGACCGCACCTACTCTCCGCACTCGCCCTGAAGTGTGTGTCACCAGTCCGGTGCCATCGGTGCCGGATCCACGTACCATGCTTCCAGGTCACCTCTCCAGTTTGGTACGTGCAGTGCCTACTCTCCACACTCGCCCGGAGGCGCGGGTCACTAGCCCGGTGCCTCCAGTGCCGGCTCCACGCATTCAACTTCCGGTGCGTCTTCCCAGTCCGGTACGCCCAGTGCCGGCTCCACGCACTCGACCTCCAGCGAAGGTCAGCAACCCTGCACCTCCAGCGAAGGTCAGCAACCCTGCACCTCCAGCGAAGGTCAGCAACCCTGCACCTCCAGCGAGGGTCAGCAACCCTGCACCTCCAGCGAGGGTCAGCAACCCTGCACCTCCTGCGAAGGTCAGCAACCCTGCACCTCCTGCGAAGGTCAGCAACCCTGCACCTCCTGCGAAGGTCAGCAACCCTGCACCTCCTGCGAAGGTCAGCAACCCTGCACCTCCTGCGAAGGTCAGCAACCCTGCACCTCCTGCGAAGGTCAGCAACCCTGCACCTCCTGCGAAGGTCAGCAACCCTGCACCTCCTGCGAAGGTCAGCAACCCTGCACCTCATGCGAAAGTCAGCAACCCTGCACCTCATGCGAAGGTCAGCGCCTCTCAACTTCCTGCGAAGGTCAGCGCCTCTCAACCTCCTGCGAAGGTCAGCGCCTCTCAACCTCCAGCGAGGGTCAGCGCCTCTCAACCTCCAGCGAGGGTCAGCGCCTCTCAACCTCCAGCGAGGGTCAGCGCCTCTCAACCTCCAGCGAGGGTCAGCGCCTCTCAACCTCCTGCGAGGGTCAGCGCCTCTCAACCTCCTGCGAGGGTCAGCGCCTCTCAACCTCCTGCGAGGGTCAGCGCCTCTCAACCTCCTGCGAGGGTCAGCGCCTCTCAACCTCCTGCGAAGGTCAGCGCCTCTCAACCTCCTGCGAAGGTCAGCGCCTCTCAACCTCCTGCGAAGGTCAGCGCCTCTCAACCTCCTGCGAGTGTCAGCGCCTCTCAACCTCCTGCGAGGGTCAGCGCCTCTCAACCTCCTGCGAGGGTCAGCGCCTCTCAACCTCCTGCGAAGGTCAGCGCCTCTCAACCTCCTGCGAAGGTCAGCGCCTCTCAACCTCCTGCGAAGGTCAGCGCCTCTCAACCTCCTGCGAAGGTCAGCGCCTCTCAACCTCCTGCGAAGGTCAGCGCCTCTCAACCTCCTGCGAAGGTCAGCGCCTCTCAACCTCCTGCGAAGGTCAGCGCCTCTCAACCTCCTGCGAAGGTCAGCGCCTCTCCACCTCCTGCGAGGGTCAGCGCCTCTCCACCTCCTGCGAGGGTCAGCGCCTCTCCACCTCCTGCGAAGGTCAGCGCCTCTCAACCTCCTGCGAAGGTCAGCGCCTCTCAACCTCCAGCGAAGGTCAGCGCCTCTCAACCTCCAGCGAAGGTCAGCGCCTCTCAACCTCCAGCGAAGGTCAGCGCCTCTCAACCTCCAGCGAAGGTCAGCGCCTCTCAACCTCCAGCGAAGGTCAGCGCCTCTCAACCTCCAGCGAAGGTCAGCGCCTCTCAACCTCCAGCGAAGGTCAGCGCCTCTCAACCTCCAGCGAAGGTCAGCGCCTCGCAACCTCCTGCGAAGGTCAGCGCCCCTGAACCTCCTGCGAAGGTCAGTTCACTGGTGCCCATTCCGGGTCCAGCCGCCTGCTCCGCCTCAGTGCCAGAGCAGTCCGCTCCACCGGTACCCAATCCGGGTCCAGCCGCCTGCTCCGCCTCAGTGCCAGAGCAGTCCGCTCCACCGGTGCCCAATCCGGGTCCAGCCGCCTGCTCCGCCTCAGTGCCAGAGCAGTCCGCTCCACCGGTGCCCAATCCGGGTCCAGCCGCCTTCTCCGCCTCAGTGCCAGAGCAGTCCGCTCCACCGGTACCCAGTCCGGGTCCAGCCGCCTGCTCCGCCTCAGTGCCGGAGCAGTCCGCTCCACCGGTACCCAGTCCGGGTCCAGCCGCCTGCTCCGCCTCAGTGCCGGAGCAGTCCGCTCCACCGGTGCCCAGTCCGGGCCCAGCCGCCTGCTCCGCCTCAGTGCCGGAGCAGTCCGCTCCACCGGTGCCCAGTCCGGGCCCGGTTGTTTTCCCCGCTCCATGGCCGGAGCCGTTTACCCCACCGGTGCCCAGTCCGGGCCCGGTTTATTGCCCAGCTCCATGGCCGGAGCCGTTTGTCCCACCGGTGCCCAGTCCGGGCCCGGGTGTTTTTCCCACTCCATGGCCGGAGCCGTTTACCCCACCGGTGCCCAGTCCGGGTCCGGTTGTGTTCCCCGCTCCATGGCAGGAGCCGTTTGCCCCACCGGTGCCCAGTCCGGGCCCGGTTGTTTTCCCAGCTCCATGGCCGGAGCAGTTCGTCCCACCGGTGCCCAGTCCGGGTCCGGCGGTTTTCCCAGCTCCATGGCCGGAGCAGTTCGTCCCACCGGTGCCCAGTCCGGGTCCGGCGGTTTTCCCAGCTCCATGGCCGGAGCAGTTCGTCCCACCGGGGCCCAGTCCGGGCCCGGTTGTTTTCCCCACTCCATGGCCGGAGCCGTTTACCCCACCGGTGCCCAGTCCGGGCCCGGTTGTTTTCCCCGCTCCATGGCCGGAGCCTTTTGCCGCACCGGTCCACAGCCCGGGACCGGTGATAAGGAAGGGGCACGGGACAAAACTGTCCACAGCGCCGGAGCCGGAGCCGCCCCCGATGGACTAGTTTTCCCGCCCATTTACCCCCACCGTGTTTTGTGTGTTTTTTTTTTTTAGGCGTCCGGGAGTCCGCGCCTTGGGGGGGGGGTACTGTCAGGCTCTGGCCATAGAGAAGCAATAGGCATCTCTATGTAGCTATGGGCAGAGTCTGACAGTGTCGTTCTTTTCTGTTTCTTTGTGGGGTTTGGGTGGATCTCTAATTAGAGGCAGCTGCTAACCATTGTCTCTAATTAGGGATCCAATATATGTCGAGTCTGTCCCTCACGCGGGTGTGGGTTGTTATCGTACATGTCGAGGTATATGTCGCAGTCACGGGTGAAGTAAGTGTTCTTTTTTACGTCCGTTCATTCCGTGTGGTTTTTGTGAATGGGACGTTAGAGTATAGTTTCAGTTTTGTATCCTGTAGTTCGCCGTTTATTTTCGATTTATACTTATACAATAAATAAGAAAATGTCGAACTACTATCCCTGCGCTGCGTCTTGGTCTCTCCAACACCCACATCGTGACAGGGGGACATTTCTTTGTCAAGCAGCTACAACAAAACATAGGGCATGTGCAAACTACCATAACGAAAATACACAAAAGACAGTTCCACGATACATGATACATAGAGCGGAAGTATGAAAAAGTATAGAAATACAAGATGTCTGGAGTGCAAAAAAGCTATAAAAAGACATTGCATAGTATGGGTGGTTGGCTGAATATGTACACTATACATTGGTGGATGTTGGATGGTTAACTATACTATACAGGTCGATGGCAGAGAAATACTTCAATAGCTAAAAATGCGTATGGTATGAGTGAGGGTAATAATAGTTTACTTAATAGACAGACTGGTTAAATGAACAGGTTAGTGAATATTTTGCATGGTTAAATTAGCTGTGTTACCATCCCATCCCAGGAACTTGTATGACCCAACCATTTCCACATCCATCCCCTGTATAGGGACTGCAGTCAGTTGTGTCTTGGTTCTCCTGAAGTCCACCACCATCTCCTATGTTTTGCTGATGTTGAGCTGAAGGTGGTTCTGCTCACACCACAACACAAAGTCACTGATTGTGCTCCTGTACTCCTCCTCCTGCTCACCCCTGATGCACCATACAATTGCGGAGTCATCCGAGAACTTCTGTAGGTGGCATGTTTCAGAGTTATATCTGAAGTCCGAGGTGTAGAGGGTGAACAGGAAGGGGGACAGGACTGTTCCCTGGGGGGCCCCTGTGTTGCTCACTGCCCGTTCTGACACACAGCTCTGTAGTCGCACAAATTGTGGCCTACCGGTCAGGTAGTCTGTGACCCAGGAGACTAAGGGTGCTTCTACTTTCATCCTCTTCATCTTACCCAGTAGCAGGGGCTGAATGGTGTTGAAGGCACTGGAGAAGTCAAAAAACATAACCCTCACAGTGCAACCTGCGTTGTCCAGGTGAGAGTAGGCCCTCTGCAGAGGGTAGATGATAGCATCATCCACCCCGATGTTGCGCTGGTATGCAAACTGGTGTGATGTACACACCAGGGGTCTGAGGTGAGCGAGGACTAACCTTTCCAGAGTTTTCAGGATGTGGGATGTTAGCGCTACAGGTCTGAAGTCATTCAGGACAGTGGGGTAATAAAAAGTAATTTAGGTAGGTTACCTGCGTACGTTCACCTAATAAGTCCAGCATCAAAAAGAGTGCATTGTGCACCCGCCATTTGAATGGATAGGGATATATTTTACAAACACCATAAGTGTAATGCCATTCAGCCGACAAAGTGGCATGGAAACATGGATGCCAAAGGAAGCCAGTTTTACCCAAAGTAAAAAAAAACAGATCACTTTTAAAATGATTTCTCATTCTTGTCTATCGGTGTTTCATAAGTTTCCCTCAATTTGCAAGAGGCTGAATCTATTTAATCAGCGAAAGCGTCAAACAGCGCCCCTCTGTGTTAGTATCTGTAGCACACGTATCTGATGGTGTCTGGCATGTCATACTCTTTTTGGCCAGACAGCAAAGAAATGTACATGGATTAAACATACTGTTTCACTTGCTCTGATGCTTTCTCCGGTTAGATTGATGAGTCTTGCTGATGGTGCGCGTCTTGGTAAAAAAATCCTCTGTACAGTTCTTCTATAAGTTTCCTGCCGTTTTGCCCTTGAGCAAGGCCCTTAACCCACTACAATTGCTCCAGGGGCGCTACACTGCGGCTGACCCATTGCTTCCAACCCCGCGGGTGTGTGCGTCTCGGGGGGTTGGATTGTGAGGTAAAGACACATTTCCGTTCTCTATAAGTTAATGGACAAAATAAAGTATTAGCCTTGTTTAAAAGGTTTACTCAGACTGGTGCTCCCTAACATGGCATTAACTATATTTCTTCCTAGACTGAGACCCTGGTGTTGAGGGCAGAGAGGGGAGCCCTGTGGGACTGCATGCCCACTAATACCCTGCTCTGAGTGGAGTAGTGATGTGCCCTCACCATGGCAACCAACTCCACATACACAATGACCGGACACCTTATTTAACCTACTACAAACAACGCCTGGACTCGACAGATGTCTCTCTGAGCCTTCTTCTATGGAATATTGTTAAACATTATACAATCATTTGTACAACATGTACTTTATTTTCTTTGCTAACATATCTGGATTAATATTGCAGTGGTTTAATTGTAATTTGAATATAAGATTTTATTTGATGATTTCAGAAAAACAGCAATGCGTTAATATGTTATGTAGGGGAAAGCCAACAACAACTCATGTCCCTCTTGGTCAAATGTGAGGTTTTGAAACACATACAGTGGGGAGAACAAGTATTTGATACACTGCCTATTTTGCAGGTTTTCCTACTTACAAAGCATGTAGAGGTCTGTAATTTTTATCATAGGTACATTTCAACTGTGAGAGACGGAATCTAAAACAAAAATCCAGAAAATCACATTGTATAATTTTTTAATAATTAATTTGCATTTTATTGCATGTCATAAGTATTTGATCACCTACCAACCAGTAAGAATTCCGGCTCTCACAGACCTGTTAGTTTTTCTTTAAGAAGCCCTCCTGTTCTCCACTCATTACCTGTATTAACTGCACCTATTTGAACTCGTTACCTGTATAAAAGACACCTGTCCACACACTCAATCAAACAGACTCCAACCTCTCCACAATGGCCAAGACCAGAGAGCTGTGTAAGGACATCAGGGATAAAATTGTAGACCTGCACAAGGCTGGGATGGGCTACAGGACAATAGGCAAGCAGCTTGGTGAGAAGGCAACAACTGTTGGCGCAATTATTCGAAAATGGAAGAAGTTCAAGATGACGGTCAATCTCCCTCGGTCTAGGGCACCATGCAAGATCTCACCTCGTGGGGCATCAATGATCATGAGGAAGGTGAGGGATCAGCCCAGAACTACACGGCAGGACCTGGTCAATGACCTGAAGAGAGCTGGGACCACAGTCTCAAAGAAAACCATTAGTAACACACTATGCCGTCATGGATTAAAATCCTGCAGCGCACGCAAGGTCCCCCTGCTCAAGCCAGCGCATGTCCAGGCCCGTCTGAAGTTTGCCAATGACCATCTGGATGATCCAGAGGAGGAATGGGAGAAGGTCATGTGGTCTGATGAGACAAAAATAGAGATTTTTGGTCTAAACTCCACTCGCCGTGTTTGGAGGAAGAAGAAGGATGAGTACAACCCCAAGAACATCATCCCAACCGTGAAGCATGGAGGTGGAAACATCATTCTTTGGGGATGCTTTTCTGCAAAGGGGACAGGACGACTGCACCATATTGAGGGGAGGATGGATGGGGCCATGTATTGTGAGATCTTGGCCAACAACCTCCTTCCCTCAGTAAGAGCATTGAAGATGGGTCGTGGCTGGGTCTTCCAGCATGACAACGACCCGAAACACACAGCCAGGGCAACTAAGGAGTGGCTCCGTAAGAAGCATCTCAAGGTCCTGGAGTGGCCTAGCCAGTCTCCAGACCTGAACCCAATAGAAAATCTTTGGAGGGAGCTGAAAATCCGTATTGCCCAGCGACAGCCCCGAAACCTGAAGGATCTGTATGGAGGAGTGGGCCAAAATCCCTGCTGCAGTGTGTGCAAACCTGGTATAGAACTACAGGAAACGTATAAACTCTGTAATTGCACCAAATATTAATTGTACCAAATATTAAGTTCTGCTTTTCTGATGTATCAAATACATATGTCATGCAATAAAATGCAAATTAATTACTTAAAAATGTGATTTTCTGCATTTTAGATTCCGTCTCTCACAGTTGAAGTGTACCTATGATAAAAATTACAGACCTCTACATGCTTTGTAAGTAGGAAAACCTGCAAAATCGGCAGTGTATCAAATACTTGTTCTCCCCACTGTATCTAGATCATTCTATTAAAGAAAATACACTTTGCACTATATTGAAGTTAATGAAAATATACATTTTCAATTTGAATGTAACCTGTCACGAGGCATATTAGGTAGTTCTGTATGTACATTCAATGGACAGACATCTTTATAAAATGTGTGGCAAAATATCAATGATCTTCAAGATAATTCACATAAATACTAGGCAGCGGTCTTGAATTCAAAATAGCTGGTATTTCATAATAACACCATTATCATTTTAAGAAAGTATCTTGGAAAGTTTTTTATAGACATGGAAACACCAGGCATTAGAACAAGTGTACTTTTGGGGTCTCTGTGTGGTCTATATGTGGTCTCTATGTGCTACCATACACCCTAGCTGCATGAATATAGGGGATAGAAATACACTCATCTCAATCAGTTATTACAAATGTATGATCTTAATTTGATCACACTGAGAATTTTCCTGCATGGCAGGAAATGCAGATGAGCTTCGTGATTTGCATACATTCACTGAAAACCCACATTAACACACCGTTATAAATTACAGTATTGCACTTTTCATGTAGGCTACTTTTGGCCAGCTAATAGCCTATCCACCGATAAAGCAACATCCAACTGGAACATGCTGTCGATCCAGAGCATCCCAAACATACTCAATGAGTGACATGTCTGGTGAGCACACAGGCCATGAAAGAACATTTTCACCTTCCAGGAATTGTGTACAGATCCTTGCAACATGGGGCAGTGCATTATTATACTGAAACGAGGTGATGAATGGCACGACAATGGGCCTCAGGATCTCATCACAGTATCTCTGTGCATTCAAATTGCCATCCATAAAATGCAATTGTATTAGTTGTCCTTAGCTTATGCCTGCCGGTTGGATGCACTGCCAAATTCTCTAAAACATCATTGGAGGTGGCTTATGGTAGAGAAATGGACATTCAATTCTCTGGCAAAAACTCTGATGGACATTCCTGCAGTCAGCATGCCTTTTGCATGCTCCCTCAAAACTTGAGACATCTGTGGCATTGGGTTGTACGACAAAACTGCATATTTTAGAGTGTCCTTTTATTGATCCCAGCACAAAGTGCCCCTGTGTAATGATCATGCTGTTTAATCAGCTACTCAATATGCAACACCTCTCATGTTGATGGATTATCTTGGCAAAGGAGAGATACTCACTAACAGGGATGTAGACAAATGTGTGCACAAAATTGGAGATAAATAAGCTTTTTGTGTGTATGGAACATTTCTGGGATATTTTATTTCAGCTCATGAAACATGGTATAAAGGCAATAATTGGGATCGATTTGGGATTGGGCCACAGTTCCCAGCGATATATTTGAGGCTCAGTATTTCATTGTCTGACAGACAACCCCAGCAACTGGAGAACATTTGATAATCAGGCCAATTGTGTGTGTAATGTATGCGTGTGTGTCAGTGTGTGTGCGTCAGTGAGTTTGGCTTGATACTGCACAGGCCTGTCCATCAGCGCTAGTGGCAGAGAAACAATTATTAATGTTATGTCCTAAATGGCACCCTATTCCCTATGTATGGCACTATTTTTGACCATAGGCGCTGTTCAAAAGTAGTGCACTATATAGGAAATAGGGTGCCGTTTGGGACGCAATAGGATGGATATCTCCCCTGCAGAGAATAGGTGCTGTTCGTTACACTTTATCTACTACTATCAGGCTAAACAAGGCCACACTCTCTCGGTGTGTGGTGTGTGTTTATGTGTGGTGTGTGTGTGACAGACTGTGAGATTCTATTTTTTTCTCGATACATCAGCATTTCTGTCTGATGCTATGTGCTTGGTGTACTGATGCCATTTCAGAATGTCCCCACCATCCCCAGTGAAAATTACGCCCCTGACTTGGTTCCCCAAAATATAATTTTGGTTATTAAGTGATCTTAATTAACATTATTATTACATAGAATTAAGAGACAACATTTTATTCAAAACCCTGTAGCCATGCCTTTTCTCATAGGGTGTCTGAACAGACTGCTCAGCTTGGAATGAGACCCCAGGCATTATCTATCAAACGATGATCAAAAGCAATGACTGTCTGAGATCACACAGCAGCATTTGAGGAGAGACTGACTGCATCAATTCTTCTTTCTATAAGAAACATTAATTTGTTGATTATTCCAAATTGTTTGCATAGTCAACTTACACACAGCTCTGACACACACACTTACACCACCAGACATGCCACCAGGGGTCTTTTCACAGTCCCCAAATCCAAAACAAATTCAAGAGCCATTACTGCCATTACTCATATTGCTCAAATGAACAGAAAACCTGGTTTCAAAAAACAGATAAAGCAACACCTCACGGCACAACGCCTCTCCCCTATTTGACCTAGATAGTTTGTGTGTATGTATTGATATGTAGGCTACGTGTGCCATTTTATAATTAATGTAGATCTTTCCTTGAGCTGTTCTTGTCTATTAATATTCTGTATTATGTCATGTTATGGTATGGACCCCAGGAAGAGTAGCTGCTGCTTTCACAGTTCTCTCTTTGTGGACACATTGATTGTTCTGGTCTGGAGCTGTTTATGTCAGTTATATTTCCAGAATGCAGCAGTAGTCAGCCTGGTCCCAGATCTGTTTGTGTTGTCTTGCCAACTAGGCAAGACTTGGCAAGACAGCACAAAGAGAATGAGGACCAGGCTAGAAGTAGCCTGAGTCTCGCCCTAATTACAGGAAAGTGTTTTAGTCAGTACTTGGCTGTTGCTGGAGCTCTGACTTCATACTCCTTCATGTATTTATAGTGTGGATTATAGTGTGTAGACAGAGACTGTCTGCCATACCCCCTCCATCCACACAGAGGAGCCCTAACTCAGTGCAAGGCAGTGCACTTGGTACTGCTGTGTCGCATTGATGCAGCATCTTCCCTATAGGCTTAAAAGTAAGGATTCTCTCTGCAGAGCAAGCGGGTTTGGGAAATAAATAGATCTAGCAACAGTTTGAACAAAATCAGGGATCTAGTGTACACTACTGCATCCGTAAGTCCCCTCCTCTGTTACGTACTCAGCTGCAGTCACCTGGCATTGCAACCCTAGGCTACCTACGTCTCAAATGGTACCGTATCAAACATGTCGCAACTCTTGAGTTAACTGAACACAACCAGTCAGGCCTCATTCACCCTTCTGCTCTCTCTCTCTCTCTCTCTCTCTTTCTTTCTCCCCCTCTCTCTCTCTTCAAGCACTTTGAACTTTGAACTCGTTCGTCACCTTAATAAGTGTTTGGTTTCCTGGAAGAGTTTTATAGAGCGGTATTAGGGGATTGGGATTTTTTAGTAGGGCTTATAGGAAATGACAGACAGACACCTTGGACTGGTAGAGAGGTATCACTGGCTCATGGTACTTGTGTTGCAACAGTATATTCAATACTGTTTAGGAGGTCTTAGGAAATATCTGGAGAGCCATAGAGGAAGCCAATCATTGGTAGTAAGGATTTAGTGGGGTGTGGCTTACATTATGGCACATGGCATGTTTGTGTCGGAGAAGGCGAGAAATGCAGACACTAAGTAATCTTATTATGACCTAATGGAGGACTCACATCCTCTCAGATGGGCTTCGAATCAAGCAGATTTTCTGCTGAATCACTCAAATAGATCCTGGCACCGAAGGCAGCCTCCTCTCAAGATTCTCTTGTCTTTCATCAACATCCTCCTTTCATCTGTTCCTGTGAAACCCCACTAAATCCTTACTACCGTTTGAAGTGTTGTAGTTCATACAGTTGAGTTGAAGACCTCACACACGCACACAAACACACACACACACACACACACACACACGCACACACACACACACACACACCAAGTGTTTAACCTTGCAGAAGTTTGCCAACCTTACATGAGCGTCCAGTATAAACATAGCCCCACAACCACCACCCACAATCCATCCCCACCACCCACAGTCCCTCACCACCCCCAGTCCACCACCACCTATAGTTCATGGTTGAGCATTATTTCAAACCAAACCAGGACATTGTAACTAAGCAAATAAATACAGTATTTGCTGTGGACGGTGAATGTCAGTGATTTGTTTCAGGCCATGTTGTGGGAACAGTGCAGGCCAGAGGTCACAGGAATCTCTTCCTGCACAAGGCTTGTGTCAGTAAGTGTCATTAGTGTAGTAAACAGGCGGTTGGTAGCACTTTAATTGGGGACGACAGACTCACTTTTATTTTTTTTATTTAACCTTTATTTAACTAGGCAAGTCAATTAAGAACAAATTCTTATTTACAATGACGGCCTACACCGGCCAAACTCGGACGACACTGGGACATTTGTGCGCCGCCCTATGGGACTCACAATCACGGCCGGTTGTGATACAGTCTGGATTCGAACCAGGTTGTCTGTAGTGACGCCTCTAGCACTGAGACGCAGTGTTTCAACGTGTTTGATACCATTCCTTCACTCCATTCTAGCCATTACTATGAGATGTCTTAGCCTCACCAGTCTCCCGTGAATTGTGCACTACAGACCTCTCTCTGCAAAGAGGTTTAGGCCTTTATGGCACGCCTGTTCCCCTTCAATCGCTACATTGTTTACAAATAATTAACTAAAACAAGCTTACATTTTGGGTTATGATGGGGTACGACAGTTGAACTAACCTAATGAAGCATTTATAAGTTCTATTTTTCAAGATTCAATGGTTATATATAATTAATTTAAAAGTCTAAAAATGGATGTACCAATAGCAGTTTGCCCCATTAATCACTACATTAACACCAGCCCCAGCTCTCTACTCTCCAACACTGGAATGCACCATTTTAGCAGGAGAATGATCCTCCTCCCCACTGTTCTCCTCTGGAGCGGGAAAACCCCCCAGCGTCTAGGAACAAAAATCTCTGTCAGGGACAGGCGATGAGAGGAATTCATAACAGTCTTTACTCTCTCCACACACACATGCATGCACACACACACACACACGCACACACACACAAACACACAAACAAACGCACACACATACACACACACACACACTACGTCTGAAACGGTGTTAAAACAAATTCCAACAGGGCTTAGTTTGCCGTGACACCGAGAGGGACAATGACAGCCAATCACCTCCGCCCTGCGTTTCTGTCCTAGATCTCCCATGCAGGCTGAATATTCCTGAATAGGCCAGTCTGCCATCCGGGCACATAAGACCCATAGAGATACCACCAGTGTGGGCGGCCCGGCTCTATTTTTACCCACCATGCCCTGCAAATGGAGCCAAAATGGCCGCTCAGTGAGCATTACTCCAGCAAGTAAGTAGGAAGCTGCAGTGCTGCTTCCTACCAGGGCTGCCACCATGAATAAATGATATGCATGATAATACATTAAATATGCATATATATTTTTGCAGGGCTTCTATGAATTACTCATTAGAGGCAGATCTATGAATAAAGCCCTGCCCAACCCTGATGAAATATTCACTGGAGGAAGATACATAAGGAGAGAGAGAGAGAGAGAGAGAGAGAGAGAGAGAGAGAGAGAGAGAGAGAGAGAGAGAGAGAGAGAGAGAGAAAGATTTCCCTCAGATTGCACAGATCCACAAAATTTGAAAACAAACCCAATATTGATAAACCCCCATATCTACTGGGTGAAATACCACAGTGTGCAATCAGAGCAGCAAGATGTGTGAACTGTTGTCACAAGAAAAGGGCAACCAGTGAAGAACAAATACCATTGTAAATACAACCCATATTTATGTTTATTTATTTTCCCTTTTGTAATTGAACTATTTGCACATCGTTACAACACTGTATATGTACATAATTGACATTTGAAATGTCTTTATTCTTTTGGAACTTCTCTGAGTGTAACATTTAGTGTTCATTGTTATTGTTCATTTCACTTTTGTTTATTATCTACTTCACTTGCTTTGGCATTGTAAACATACAGTATGTTTCCCATGCCAATAAAGCCCTTAAATTGAATTGAATTGAAATTGAGAGAGAGAGAGAGAGAGAGAAAGAGAGAGAAAGAGAGAGAAATAGAGAGAGAGAGAAATAGAGAGAGAGAGAAATAGAGAGAGAGAGAAATAGAGATATAAGGTGTGAGAAAAGCACATGCTTTGGATTCTGAAAGAAGAGGAGAATAAGTTATTCAGGGTAGTTAGGGGTTGTGGAGATAAAATCAGCAGGGTGGGCCCACTTAAAGGTACAATCTGCAATTTTTACTGCTGTTCTCCAGCCGCATCTCTCAGCTTTATAGTGAAAGAAGTGGCAGGTGGGCTGCCATTTGTCTGAAAGTAGGGGGTGAGGATTGTGGCTTTAAAGGCTGCCTCAGAGGTTTGAGGAGAGCAGCAGAACACTGCACAAACATTTATAGCGCTCTCTCTCTCTCTATCTCTCTATCTCCCCTCTCTATCTCTCTCCCCTCACAATTTCTCTCTCTCTCCCAGCTCTCTCTATTTATCTCTCTATCGCTCTCTTTCCCTTCTCTATATCGCTCTCCCCCTGTTTCTCTCTCTCTCGCTCCCTCACTCCCCTTTCTCTCTCTCTCTCACTCTCTCCCTGCCCTCTCGCCCTCTCGCTCTTTCCATTTATCTCTATCTATCTCTGTCTTTCCCTGCCTCTATCTCTATATATATCCCTCCCTCCCTCCCTCTCTCTTTCCCTCTCTCTCTCTCTCTTCCCAGGGTTCTGTATGTTTGCATGCAGTCTGTGGGTATCTGCTGACACCTGGTAAACACAGTTATGAATCCCAAATGGCACCCTATTTCTTATATAAAAGTACTGCACTATGTAGGTAATAGGGTGCAATTTGGAACACAGCCCCAGCCAGCCCCAGACAACCCTGAATCTCATTTTAAAGAGCTGGGTCTTCGCTTTTCAAAGATACCACCACTCTCTGTCTCTCTCTTTCTCTCTCGTTCTCTCTCTCTCTCTCTCTCTCTCTCTCAGTCTGATCTTAATCTTATCTTTCCCCTCACTAATTATGTCCCCGTCTCCCATTTCACCCTTTCTGTCCCCGTCTCCCCTTTCTGTCCCTGTCTCTCCTTTCACCCTTTCTGTCCCTGTCTCCCCTTTCACCCTTTCTGTCTCCCCTTTCACCCTTTCTGTCCCCGTCTGCCCTTTCACCCTTTCTGTCCCTGTCTCTCCTTTCACCCTTTCTGTCCCTGTCTCCCCTTTCACCCCTTCTGTCCCCGCCTCCCCTTTCACCCTTTCTGTCCCTGTCTCTCCTTTCACCCTTTCTGTCCCTGTCTCCCCTTTCACCCTTTCTGTCCCTGTCTCCCCTTTCACCCTTTCTGTCCCCGTCTCCCCTTTCACCCTTTCTGACCCTGTCTCCCCTTTTCTTTATCAATCTATATCTCCCTTTCATCCCGTTTAGAGCCTGTAGCACTCACACACTGCCCTCAGAGTGGTGGGTGTCTCTGGCAGGCAGAATGGTTCCCAGGGGGACAGGGGAAGTGGGCACTGATGGCAGGCAGGGAGGGCGGGGGCACTGGATTGTAATTGTGTGTGTGTGTGTGTGTGTGTGTGTGTGTGTGTGTGTGTGTGTGTGTGTGTGTGTGTGTGTGTGTGTGTGTGTGTGTGTGTGTGTGTGTGTGTGTGTGTGTGTGTGTGTGTGTGTGTGTGTGTGTGTGTGTGTGTGTGTGTGTGTGTGTGTGCTACAGGCTCTGACTGGGTCAGACTGGGCCGAGAGGGAGTGTGTCTGTTTGTGTGTGTGTCAGACGGGGAGGGGACACAGTGTGGTAACAGAACAGTGGCAACCCGGGGACAGGGACCAGAACTATCCTGCAGCCATCCTGGTTATAAATAGACAGTGTTGGAGCCTAAAACTAGGAAACATTGGCACCGCACAAACACGTGCACACGCACACGCACTCTCTCACACTTCACACACTCACCCTGGGAGTTTGAATACAAATGCAGAGCAACACACCTCTTCAAATGCTCTTACTCCCACTGTGAGTGGGAAACACACACACACACACACACAAGGTCAGGTTGATGATAACCAGAGTAAGTGGGCTATAGCCAGTTGTTCTGTCTCAATAAAGATTTAGATCTCTTTAACTAGTTATTAAGAGTGATGGTGCTCAGGGACAGACGGTCCTTATTGGTTCCCTAACCCTATGGTTACAGATGTTTGTCCACTGCATCCTCCATAAAAGCACACTGACTGAGACCGAGGTACCCTTGATCACCCTCTGTTATTTTATATCGCTTGAAATATAACAACACATGTATGGTTATATGTATAGGACCCTAAAAAACAACCGTTCATGAAGTGTAACGCATGTAGTCTGTCGATCTATGCTGTTGATGCTGTTGTAAAATCAATCCGCGCATGCTCAGGTCACCTTCTGTTCCGTCTGCCGACAGGGGGAGCTTCGGTTCAGTCCACCCGCAGGTGCTGCTGCTGTCATGCTGTGTGAAACGACTGCAGTTTCTGCCCGCGAAACCAGCAATGTCTAGGCTATTACAACCTATAGCCTACTGCAAGGGCTACTCTTTGAGGTCTGAGACTATGTGTCGACGACCACACACAATGTGTTTGGACAGACCTATATACTGAATGGGATTTATGTGTTGTTGGGTAGTGGAGTGGGAGGGTGTGTTATCGACAGTATGGCGGAGAAGGTGGTGATGATTCTAGTCTAAACCAATTATTTATATATACACTATACTAGTTATGTTCAATGCGATAGGCTAGTAACAGCTTATACCTAACTTATTTAGAGCTATAAAAATGCATGTTCTTCGTTAGGTTAATAATGGTATTCTAAAAAGTTATGAAAACGTCAGAAAATTAAGATAATGCTTTAAGTTCGTGTTTAAATGTAGGCTGCTCACTTGATAGCCGATGGAAAGAAGCCAATGCAAATGTGTAATGATTTGTTCGAGTATTTGGCCTATGCGGGCATCCGCTTAGTGAAACTTTCTCCACTGTGATAATAATATTATTGCTAACGGGCGTAATAAACCGATGACAGAAGAGACGTCACGTCACCAATTGTAACGGGCTTGGTTTATTATAGGCGGTGTCGCCCCGTTAGTGTCAACAAAACATCACCACATAAATGTGCATTGATATGATTGATATATCCAGTGAGGCATATGGCCACGTATAAATAGAACTCTGAATGAATGTAAACAGTAAATTATAGCCTGTGTGAATAAATGAATAACAGTGAATTTAAAGTACCTCATACTGTGTCATAGCCATATAGCCTACACAGCCAGTCCTACAACGTAGGCTAAGGAATGTTCAATGATGGTACACCGAAATGCCGTCTTAAGGAAAGTGTCGAGGGTAAGGACGAGTGTGGCGAGAATAAAGCCGGGGTGGAATCACTGCAGTGCAGCAGAACTGTCAGTCATGAGACCGGGGATCGAAAGAGGCACAGAGCCGGGAGGAGCGAAGCGCCGCGCCACAGCCACCTAATCAGACATAGGCTACACAGTCAGTCAGTTCTCCAAACATTTATTTACAAAGTCCCACCATCACCAAGTGTCCGTTATATTTTGACGCATCAAAGCTCATGCGTCCTCGTATGAACGCGTCTTATCCACTTTGGCAAGTGTAATTTCAGTCATCACTGAAGAGAGGGTCTGGCGCAGTTCGCCCGCAGCAGGTACACTGGTGCAGGCCTGGTTGTTTGGGGTGAGCTTCAAAGGGCCCCATTAGCCTACCTGTTCAGAAATACCTTTACGCAAGTCCACCCTCCCTGTCCCCCTCAAACAAACATGTGTGGAATTTCGCCGGCACACTAGGAGCAATGTTGAGGGTTTAAAAATAATTAAACCGGGTGCCTCTCTCTTGTCTCTATCCACCTATCAGAATCGAATGGAGTAGCGCCTGAACCAATGTGCGCGCTGTGCGGACCAGCCCCTGAATCTGAATGCATCGACTAGGGCGCATTATAAATAAGCTAAGTGCTGGTCGGTAACCCTTGGTCGTGCAGAAACGCTCAGGGTTGCAGCAGAAACACCCTCCGTATTGTTTCTTTGCATATTTATAAACGCATCGTATCCCATTTCCATTCTTACCAAGGTTCGAGTTATTTTTTAGGCTAGTTGCATGCATTGTTCGTCTCCAAAAATGGTTTGCGAGACAAAAATTGTTGCGGATGAACACGATGCCATACAAGGGACAAAAAAAGATTCTATTATCCTTTCCTCCTCGCAAATGTGGACTTCTTCCACACCGGCACCGAATCCTCTCGAGGAAAATTATGTGAAGAAAGATACGGTTTTTATCCGAGAGTTTGAGCGCACTGACCATGTGGAAGTACGCCGCATCTTTTATGAGGGTATAATGGAGAGAATACCCAACACGGCATTCAGAGGCATATTACAGCAAAGTCAAACCCAATTCTTATATGCTCTTCTGACACGTAAGTGACACTATTCCCCCTATACTAACGATTTACCGGAGTGAAATTCGTTTAATGTTGCATTGAAAAACGCTTTTCATTTTACCCATGTAGGCTATGTATTTGCAAATGATTATTGTAAAATACATTCTTGATGAATAACCCAACCATACTAACACATGAAAACCAATGATTGTAAAATATGTTTTTTAATTGTGAGTTGAAATGCATTTGAAGGAAAGCCATAATCTGTTGGAGCATCAATGTATGTGTCAATGGATAATTCGTTGTCCTCTTTTCCTCGATTCCGGCATGTAGCTCACGTGCCTTACAGCACCGCATCAAACCGCAACACAAAGGCATGGCTAAAACGCATGGTGCATGTAGTATGTAGTCGGTGGGCCTGTTGGATGTGCGTGTAGGGCGCTACGATGCCGATTGCCGGTTGGGTTGGACGCATGAATGAATGAATAGAACTTGAGGATTGGCCCACAGTGTGCGCGTGCGTGCACCAAATCGCACCCCCTCACCAGTTCCCATCATACACACATTTTACTGTACGTGCGCACAACGCGCTGCACCCCACCACCAGCCGTGTGCGCATGCTGGCATTGCTTATAATTCGAGTGCAGATGTTAATTTCAAAACGTTCATCATGTATGTGTGTACACCTCATTCCTTTATCTGTACCGTGGTAAGTACCATACAGATTAAACAGTAAAAACCAACACTCTCATAGCCTATATTTCACTGTCGAAATTTTGTCTGACAATTAGTGTGGCCTATCATATAGATATGACGCTATTATTTGGAACCATGTCGCTACAAAGTAAGGGCGCAATGTTGACAGTGAGCACGCCATATCCTGGTGCAACGGAGTAAAATAGGGTTGCATCATGTCAGACCAGATGACAACATAATAATATGCAACGCTGCTGCACAGCCTGTCTGAGTGGTGGGTTCAACTCTGGCGCCACCGTGCTGCCAAATCAGAAAGATAGGCTACTCCAAAAAGCACCGACAGGTAGTAAATGGACCGGAGTCTGAGATGATATTGATAGGCTATTGGATGTGTAGGAGATCTAGGCTACGTGTATACAATTACATTTGCATCCAGTCAAAGAAATACATACTCAATATAGGATGTGATGTTTTGTGATGTTTTTCAATTACTTTATCTAAGTTACATGTGTGATATTAGGGACTGATCTCATTTTGAAGCAGCAAGATATACTTATTTTTGGAATGTCACTGTTTGGTTATGTGTGTGACTTCCGCCAAAATCCAACATTTGATTCTTTTTTCTGACAGGTATCGTTTATTTTTCTTCCTTATCTCCATAGTGATGTGCTTTGTTGTTACCAAATCCCTCGCGCTGACCTGCTGCGCGCCGTTCGTTCTCATGGGCGCGCGCTACTTCTACAGCCACAAAGTTATCCACAACTATCTGGCCTGTGCGCTCCACACTGACATGGCGGACATCGAGGAGTATTACATGAAACCTACAGGTAAGGGGGGGGGGGGGGGGGGGGATTCAACACACAAACTATATACAGAATAAAATGCAATAGGCCTAATCTGTTGTCTTTGTCAGTATATAATGTTAATTCACAGACCTATAGTGCCATTTGGGACTTAACTTAGTTACTGAGGGAGGGTTCAGGGCAAGCCACACTACTGGGCCTATTGATTTCGAGGAGGAAACTGCCGATAGACTTTCTGCAGCAGTTGGTGCACTCTGTGTCAGCCAAGCCTCATTGGAGTAACTTCCTCAACTACATCAGTCCCTAATTGGGAAAATCAATCAATCTCCTATGATCCAAAACACTTTGATTCTGATAAGAAGAAGTAAGCTGTGACACACAACCTTTCCCGCTCTCTCTGACATTGTATCCTCTAGCCTCCGTTATCCAGTACACACACACACACACACACACACACACACGCACACACACACAGTCTCAACTGGCCAGGGACAGATCAATACCCTTATCTACTCTTCAGTATTTGTATATGTATGAATGTGTTAGGGCTGGGAATTGATATTATCACGACACTTAGGTGCCAATACGATATGTATTGCGATTCTCAGGATTCTATATGTATTGCGATTCAATATTGGGATTTTATTGCGATTCGATGTTCCAAACATATTGCTCACCACAGAAGGACAAGAGAGAGCCATGAGAAAACAAGTTTTGATCAGTGCTGAAAACAAATTGGCTCCCTATTTAAAAAGAAGATGGAGAACAAGCTATGATGGAGCAATACTGCAGTTTTGGCGCAGGTACAGTCAACTATCACAAAAATAATATTGCGATATTGTGAAAACTGTACGATATGTAGAGAACCCATCGGCTCACCTGTGAGTCTAGCATTCTAGCCGGCGGTGGTCTGAGAAACTCTTCATCCTCCTCCTTCTCCCTCCTACGTCTTCATCTTCCTCCTTCTCCCTCCTCCCTATTAAACCACCACCCCCATACCCCTGTATTGATTTCCCCCCCCATCACTAGAATGTGTGTGCATGCATTTACTCGTCCCACTGTCACAAAAAGCCATCTGTTACCTCAGCACTCTGCTCAGCTTGTAGGTGTGCGTTTGTGTCTGTCTGTGTGTGTGTGTGTGTGTGTGTGTGTGTGTGTGTGTGTGTGTGTGTATGTGTGCATAGGACATACCAGGAACAATAGGGGTATGGGGGCGGTGGTTTAACTAGGGATTCTTAACATCAAAAGAGCAGGACATTAATTCTATCAGCATTAGTGTTTCCCTGACATCCCTGTGGGGTACTATCAACTAATAAAGGCTTTTTATCAATCAACCAATCGATAAAGGTTGTTTCATTAATCAACCAATCGATAAAGGCTGTTTCATTAATCAACCAATCGATAAAGGCTGTTTTCATTAATCAACCAATTGATAAAGGCTGTTTCATTAATCAACCAATCGATAAAGGCTGTTTCATTAATCAACCAATCGATAAAGGCTGTTTTCATTAATCAACCAATTGATAAAGGCTGTTTCATTAATCAACCAATCGATAAAGGCTGTTTTCATTAATCAACTAATCGATAAAGGTTGTTTCATTAATCAATCAATCGATAAAGGCTGTTTCATTAATCAACCAATCGATAAAGGGCTGTTTCATTAATCAACCAATCGATAAAGGGCTGTTTGTACAAATACACCACTGTTCTGTAGTCTATACCAAGTAGGGTCTGGCGGTATCCAGATGTTCATACTGTCATAATGTTCCTGTACCATACCAGGGTATATGGTGTTAATGTCTGTGCACACAGGGGGGCTTTTTCTTTCCAAACATAAACGTTTGTTGGTGTCCCAACCAATGTTTCCTCAAATTATTTGGGGCAATGAAGCTGTACCCTTGCAGTTTTAGGCTATTGAGGCTATTTGAGCATAATGTAGGCCTACCAACAAAACCAGTGGAGCAAATCCCATAACATTTTCACATGGAAACAGATTTAGATTTCTATATCTTACAGTAGCCTATATATGTTATTCAATGCAGGCCTACATTGCTTGAGACTTTAAAAAACATTTTTACATTATAATTTTTTACTTGTTCTGTAACACGACCAAATAGGTGACTGTAAATTGCATTGTATTGTGCTGTATGATGCAAGAAACAATAAATTACCATACAGAGAATTAGACAATGTAGGCTGCCTATCAGTTTATTTGTATATTCAAGCATGTCTCAAAATACAACACTGCCCCTTTAATTAAGACATACGCTTTTTACCTGACTGGCTTTTCAAAGACAGCTTGAAATGTAAGCTATACGTTAGGAAGCAGTAACTCCCCATTGCTGACCTATACTTATATATAACTGGGCTAGTAACTCGCTATCTAGCAAAAAATATAAAGAAATGTACGGCTCTGATCTGAACCAATCTGAAAAGCGCATTCACTCACTGGTGATTGAAAGACCGCTCGTGGGCTACCCACGCCAACATAATTCTACTCCGTTGCGCTCTGACTCTGCCTACAACAAAATCAGACTCAATCTTGCAAAGTTAGATTTGCTTCGGTTTGTTGCATTGAAAAGGGGCATATATAATGTCAGTGAAGTTCAATCTCTTGCGCCTCTGCGCAGCCTGGTATGTCTTCTGCGTGGCAGTCCTGGAGGAGGTGCGTGGCCGCGCACACGCGCAGTTTAGAGTGAACATTGGTCCCAGCAATTGCAAACAAATTACTAGCGAATTTCCCTGGCTAAATGCTAACATGCGCAAGCGAACACAAACTAATTGCAATGACAGATATTCCAGCTCATAAAGTAATACAACTATCTCAAAATGCTACTCACAGTTTGCTGCAAGCACAAAACAAGTAAGGCTATTGATCCAGGAGAGGATTTATTGGCTATGACCAAGAAGCTTGATCTTGCCATCTAGCCACTTAGGTAGCATGTTAGCAAACCAAATGCATAGCTGGAGCCCTGAGCTGGAGATAATTTATTTGTCACATCTTAGATAGTTAACTTATAGGTAGTTTTAAGTAGTGGCGTAGCACGTACCCCAGCAGCCCTTGTGGTTATACAAGGCATAGCGAGAGGTGTGATTTGGCACAAGGCTAAACCAAGCTCCTAACTTCAACATTATGAAGCTTGGGCCCAATCCCAAATGGTACCCTATTCCCTATAAAGTGCATTACTTTTGTCCAGGGCTCATTGTGTTATGGTCAAAAGTAGTGCACTATGTAGGGAATGGAATGCCATTTGGGAAACAATCAACCTTGCTCTCTACAGTGAAGGTATCTAGTCTGCTCCACACAGTACATAGGTAGATGGGCCAAGGTGACTCTACAGTTACAGCCACCAGGGCAGTGATAACAGTGGTCAGATGGGTTGTTGTCCTCATATCTCAGTCTGGGTCAGAGCCTGTCCCATTCAGGGTCCTGCCTAGACAGAGCAGTCTACGCCGCATCCCAAATGGCACACTATATAGTGCACTACTTTTGACCGTAGCCCTATGGGCTACAATGTTGGGAATAGAGTGCAATTTGGGATAAAGTCTACCTGTCTGTTAGCCCCTATTCATTTCCCAGCTAATGATGGTGATCTCACTCTGTTCTGGGGGGTTAGTGGGTGCAGATACTTCACTACTGTCACTCACTGTACCTGCTGCTTTTTGTGAGAGAGAGCGAGAGAGAGAGATGAACCCAGTTCTAGTACATTCTTGATTGTCCATACAAGAGGGGTATCAATCTAACTAGATAGCAAATTACTAACCTCATAGCAAATTTCAGTAAGCGTCTTATACATTCTTAGTACAATGTCTGCAAAAGCTTTTTTAATCAATACCGGTAAAGAACAATGGACCCAACAAGAGGCAAAATGACTCCCAGATGACCAATCGTGTGATCCGATCTTTAATGGGCAACCAATCATGTGGTCTGATCTTTATGAGTGAGTGGGTGAGACACAGATAAAAGCACTTATTCCTCTGCCTTACAACGTCTTAGACGTTAACAGAGAGGGTTTTTGTTAGTGCTTAAAAGAAAGAGGAGGTGGAAGAGACTTTTTACGAAACCTCCAACCCTTTGACTGTAGCAGTGAGAGGACCTGAGTTGGGCATGTACACACACACACACACACACACACACACACACACACACACACACACACACACACACACACACACACACACACACACACACACACACACACACACACACACACACACACACACACACACACACACACACACACACACAGTGTGAGTGATGAGCCAGCCAGGGCAGTAAAACTAATGGGAAAAGGCCAGTGCTGCAGCCTCCTTTGTGATTAATGCTCCTACACTGTCTCAGAGCTAATGGAGCTGTAACGGAGACAGAGGGCAGGGTGTGTGATGAATGACAGGGCACAGGTTAGTGTGTATGGCAGATATGCTGGAGTTTGTAGGTCCTCTTGAGATGGGTGTGTGTGGGAGTGTGTAGCCATGTTGACTATTCATGTTTAATGAATGATTCTGCATATGTTGTGTGTTTATGTGTATGTCCATACACCTTAATGTGTTTGTATGTTAGAAGTGTGCATATGGGTGTACATGCTCCGGGTCTTATCTGTCAGGGTGACATGATATGTGTGTATAGCTGTCAGGCAGATCCATATTCCCAGCATGCACTTTGTTCCCAGGGGAAGGAGCAAGCCACCTGGGTGGGAAGGGTCTGTGACTGGGTGGGTGAAGAGGCCTCACACTGTAGATATCACCCTGCCTGCGACTTCAAAAATGCCATTTCCTCTTGGTCTAACAGTCAAGATGTTGGTTTCTCTGCAGTAGACCAGGGAATAAGTTCATTAGGATATATGTGGGTATTTCTAGGTTCTTCTTTAGGTTCTTTAATGATTTTTTACTTATCTACTTATTTTTTCTTAACTGTATTGTTGGTTAAGGGCTTGTAAGTAAGCATTTCACGGTAAGGTCTACACCTGTTGTATTCGGTGCATGTGACAAATAACATTTGATTTGCTTTGATTTGAAACTCATTCCCTGGTCTACTGCGGGAGAAACCAACACCACAAAGAGGACATTTGCTTGGGCTGACACTGATTTTAAAGTCACAGGCGGGCCTACCATATCACGTGACCATTAGCAACAATGACCGACTCATGTCCTCTACACACACACACACACACACACACACACACACACACACACACACACACACACACACACACACACACACACACACACACACACTTAACCCTAACGAAGGGATGATCTGTAACTAGTATGAACACACGCTAAGCGGACCGAAGCTGGTAATGAGCTTTTGTTTAATCTCACATACACACACACACACACACACACACACACACACACTCACTCACTCACACACACAGGGGCACAGCGAGGGTGTGTGTTGTCTAGACTAAACGTTTATCAACTGAATTACCCTCATAGGTTTCATCTGGAGGGAGAGACGCTAATCTTGTTAAGCACAATAAAAAGGGTTAGGGAGGGAGGAAGGGAGGGGGAGTCATATCGTAACATCACACTGTCTCCTACCAACTCACACGCACGGCAGGAAGCATATTATTTTCCTATACCAGTTAGAAGAAAAAAATCGGTCACATTAAATCCTTACCAAAAAATCTTTACAAATGAAATAGTGTTTAAAGCTCTCTCCTCCTTCAATTCATCCTTACTGCCCTGGTAGAGTCCTCTCAGCTTGGTTTAACCCGACCCCGGGTTATGATCAGCTCCCTTGTCTACCCGCACACCCCATCCCCATCTACCAGTGTCCTATTATCCCGCTCTCTAGTCTAGCTAGCTCCTCCTCTACATCTCCATGCCGGACTCTTAACCAGCAGATCCCTTCTTCTCAGAGCCCCTGTTTCTCAAGAGGAGGAGAATAGGGAGGAGGGAGAAGGAGTAGGAGAATAGGGAGGAGGGAGAAGGAGTAGGAGAATAGGGAGGAGGGAGAAGGAGGAGGAGAATAGGGAGGAGGGAGGAGGGAGAAGGAGGAGGATGAAGAGGGAGGAGGAAGATGAATAGGGAGGAGGGAGAAGGAGGAGGAGAATAGGGAGGAGGGAGAAGGAGGAAGATGAATAGGGAGGAGGTAGAAGGAGGAGGATGAATAGGGAGGAGGGAGAAGGAGGAGGATGAAGAGTTTCTCCAATCCCCGGCAGCTAGAATGCTAGACTCACAGGTGAGCCGATGGGTTCTCACTCTTCTTCTCCAACTCCCCTTCTCTATATGTCTTGTCTCTCTATGTCTTCTCTCTCTATGTCTTCTCTCTCTTCTGCAACTCCCCTTCTCTCTCTGTCTTCTCTCTGTCTTCTCTCTGTATTCTCTCCTCCTTTCTCTGATCCTATCAAATCAAATCAAATTGTATTTATCATATGCTTCGTAAACAACAGGTGTAGACTAACAGTGATATGCTTACGGGCCCTTCCCAACAACGCAGAGAGAGAAAAGAGAAAATAGAATAAACCCACAATGAGTAATGATAACTTGGCTATATACACAGGGGACCAGTACCGAGTCGATGTGCAAGGCTACAAGGTAATTGAGATTGATACGTACATATAGGTAGGCATAAAGTGACTAGGCAACAGGATATATAATAAACAGTAGCAGCAACGTATGTGATGAGTCAAAAGAGTGGGTGGCTGGAGTCTTGGACGGCAAGGATGGGCTGTACGCATTAACCTCTGTAGCGCCTTGCGGTCGGATGTCAAGCAGTTCCCGTACCAATCGGTGATGTAGCCAGTCAAGATGCTCTCGATGGTGCAGCTGTATAACTTTTTGAGGATCTGAGGAGCCCATGTCAAATCTATTCAGCCTCCTGAGGGGGAAGAGGCGTTGTTGTGCCTTCTTCACGACTGTGTTGGCGTGTTTGGACCATGATTGATCCTTAGTGATGTGGACACTGAGGAACTCAACCCGCTCCACTACAGCCCTGTCAACGTGGAGGGGGGCGTGCTCGGGCCCTCCATTTCCTGTAGTCCATGATCAGCTCCTTTGTCTTGCTGATGTTGAGGGAGAGGTTGTTGTCCTGGCACCACACTGTCAGGTCACTGACCTCCTTATAGGCCACTAGGAAACTTGTCGCCAGCAAACTTAAGGAGTCATGCGCAGCCACACAGGAGGGGACTAAGCACACACCCCAGAGGGGCCCCCGTGTTGAGGGTCAGCGTGGCAGATGCCTACCCTCACAACCTGATGGGCGGCCCGTCAGGAGGTCCAGGATCCAGTTGCAGAGGGAGGTGTTCAGTCTCAGGGTCCTGAGCTTAGTGATGAGCTTGGATGGCACTATGGTGTTGAACGCTGAGCTGTAGTCAATGACCAGCATTCTCACATAGGTGTTCCTCTTGTCCAGGTGGGAGAGAGCAGTGTGCAGTGCAATAGAGATTGCATCATCTGTTGGGGCGGTATGTGAATTGGAGTGGGATGATGTGAGCCATGACCAGCCTTTCAAAGCATTTCATGTCTACAGATGTGAGTGCTACGGGGCGGTAATCATTTAGACAGGTTACCATGGCGTTCTTGTTCACAGGGACTATGGTGGTCTGCTTGAAGCATGTAGGTATTACAGAATGGGTCAAGAAGAAGTTGAAAATATCAGTTGTCTCTTTCTTTCATCCTATCTGCAGTTAGCGACCTCCCCTACAGGGATCATGACAGCTTAGTGGTATTGAGCTTCTCTAAATCTGTTCAATTTAATCGTAATGAAGTCAAATAAACCGGATGGCGCTTCTTGAGCCATGGAACCAGCAGCTTAGGGAATAATACTGTGATATCCCTCTGAGATTTTACCAGAGACCATGGCTGCTTCTCAAATGGCACCCTATGGGCCCTGGTTAAATGTAGTGCATTATATAGGGGATAAGGTGTCATTTGGGACGCATGACATTAATCGCTAGTATCTACAAGGCACATCTTAAAGATGCACTCCAGGATCTTAAGCGCAATAAATTCATAACATATAGTGTGGATCATATTCATAACATATCATACAAATTGCAAAACTATATAAAAATGATGATGATAATAATTTGCAGGAATTAACATAGTACAGTAGTACACAATTTGATGACGTAGTACACAAAAAAAATTACTGGCTGAAATTATACAAAGGTTTGAGAGTGCATCTTTAACAGAATCATCTTGAATATGTACAGTATAATCTATTAATATCTAATATTTGAACTATTATTCATCTATTAATAACATCTGTAGTTACAGCAACACTAAAGTGGTGTGTATCTTACACACACACACACACACACACACACGGCCTGGGCTGGCGTGCCTGGTTGTCCTGTCCCGTCTGTTGGCACACTCTTTGCTCTGACAGATGGTGGGGAGGGCTTCAGTTTCAATTCCAGTCAATTCAGAAATTAAACCTAAAACCAAAAGACAATTGGAATTTCAGTATACTGAATTGACTGGAACTGAAACGAAATTTACCCCAACCCTAAAAACGATGACACATTACACTGTAATTTGAATGAATCTGCCCCTTCCAAAGTGGAGCAGCTATTCCAAAGCCAGCTAACATTCTCCCGCATTGTGACTACAGACAGGGAGAGTCAACACTGGAGAGCCTCCAAGTTGGGTCAAGTCCAAGAATCCAAAAAGTCATTGTCTGACTCACTCTGAACTCTGCATACACAATGATGACCAACGTCAAAGGTCAAATGGGAAAATCTCCCAGCCCACTATTCACTTTGCTTGCAGATCTAGCTGCCTGCTAATACCCTCCCCACACTTGTTACCGCGGCGACCCGGACATAGTACAGCCGACAGTTGTTTTATTCAATCATTAATCCACTGAATCCCACAGGGGCCTTAAATCCCTCATAACATTGTCCAAGCAGGGCATTAGCATAATTTCACCACTTGCTCCGTGATGTGTGTGTGAGAGAGTGTGTGTGTGACATAGAGTCAGTGTGTGTGTGTGTGTGTGTGTGCGTGCGTCGGTGACCTTCGGCAGAAGGACACACAGATTTTATTTCAGTCAGTCATGGAAAAGTAAGAATTCTCTGCCAGATGGGATTTGAACACACATACATGTACTGGACTACAAGGACATGTCATAATACAGTTAATTAAGTACTATTTTCAACACTGTTTACTGTTGTATCTAATGTAAATAACACTGTTTACTGTTGTAAATAACACTGTTTACTGTTGTATCTAACATAAATAACACTGTTTACTGTTGTATCTAACAGAAATAACACTGTTTACTGTTGTATCTAACAGAAATAACACTGTTTACTGTTGTATCTAACATAAATAACACTGTTTACTGTTGTATCTAACAGAAATAACACTGTTTACTGTTGTATCTAACAGAAATAACACTGTTTACTGTTGTATCTAACAGAAATAACACTGTTTACTGTTGTATCTAACAGAAATAACACTGTTTACTGTTGTATCTAACATAAATAACACTGTTTACTGTTGTATCTAACATAAATAACACTGTTTACTGTTGTATCTAACATAAATAACACTGTTTACTGTTGTATCTAACAGAAATAACACTGTTTACTGTTGTATCTAACAGAAATAACACTGTTTACTGTTGTATCTAATATAAATAGGTTTCACACATTTTGGAGGGGTTTGCAAATCAGATATACTAAGGAGACTGTCGGTTTATTAGGATGAGAAAATAGTAAGCCGGTCATCCACACACACACACACACACACACACACACACACACACACACACACACACACACACACACACACACACACACACACACACACACACACACACAAACTACTCATACACACACAACTACTCATACACACACAACTACTCACACACACACACACCACACACACACTCCCACACACAACTACTCATACACACACACACACACACAACCACGCGCACACACCCACACACACCTTGTCCAGCATTCTCTGTACATCTCCAATTTGGTATTGTATTGATTCCAAGATACTTTAGATACTGTATAGCTACAACAGAGTACTGTACTGTACTACTCTCACATTACAACACAGACAGACAGAGTACAGTACTGTACTACTCTCACATCACAACACAGACAGACAGACAGACAACAGTACTGTACTACTCTCACATTACAACACAGACAGACAGACAACAGTACTGAACTACTCTCACATCACAACACAGACAGACAGACAGACAACAGTACTGTACAACTCTCACATCACAACACAGACAGACAACAGTACTGTACTATTCTCACATTATCAGCCAGCCAGCCAGCCAGCCAGCCAGCCAGCCAGACAGACAGACAGACAGACAGACAGACAGACAGACAGACAGACAGACAGACAGACAGACAGACAGACAGACAGACAGACAGACAGACAGACAGACAGACAGACAGACAGACAGACAGACAGAACTGCTCTTACATCACAGACAACTGTACTGTACTATTCTCACATTACCAGACAGACAGACATACAGACAGAGTACAGTACTGTACTATTCTCACAACACAACACAGACAGACAGACAGACCTGACATGCTGACAAACATGATTCTCTGCCCAGGTAAAAATACGTCAGGCCTGGACTTGCTAAACAATATGTTACGCTAACAATAGGAAGTTATGGAGCATCAAAAATATATACAACTGCTCTTATATTATGGCTAGGGCCTGGAGTTGTTTCTTATCAGGTTACATGGTCTGGAAGAACTCCTTGTCCAAACTATATAACGTTTTCACCGACATTGATGGTGGATGAATATTTCTGTTGATGTGTGTCTCTGTGTTTGAGTGTCTGTATTTATCTGTGTGTGTGTGTAAGTGACAGCTCAGTCTATGATTGTACTTTTAATTATGAGCATCTCTCAGAGCAAATAATGCTATTACAGTTTTTCCCAATTGTTAACACGTTTGCTAAAACTACATCTCCGGTATTCAAATCTCTAAACACAAAACAGTTAGCCAATTTCCCCAAACCCCCCAGACATCTTGCAAAATGAAACACAGCAATCAGAATAATGTGCTCCCTGCTCAAAATGAAACGCTGCATACAAATGAGACACACACACACACACACATCAAATAAATCTAACTTAGTGACACTAATGTGACATAATCAAAACATTGCTATCAGAACCTATTTCAGTGTAAAGACTGAAATGTTGTTGTTATACTGTATACTGTTTGTGTTTACTCAAACAAATAAAGAACAAAAATGCAAAGATTATAGTTGTATATTTCAACATGACTCAATACATGTCAAACAGCATACTGTAAGCACACATACAGTAAAAATGCAAACAAAGTAAATATATTTTGCAAAGGCAGAAAAATTGTCCTATTTCTACAACTGTACTGTTTGTTAGATACATTTTTAGGAATAGATAAAGAAAGTAAAATCGAAATCCTGTCAAGAAACAAATAATTCATTGCGAAAATAAAATCAGTCATGTCTGTTGTTTTGGTCCGGTCACAGATTTTCATCAACATCACAGGCGCCTTGGCCAGACAGCGGGGGAAATATCTTCTGGCATGACGCATCCACCCCTGACAGGACTCTGCTGAAATGTCACTACAGGCCTCCTCCATTGCCTGGAGAAGGGCCATACGTTCATGGGGTTTGCGATCATACACCTTCCACCACCATGAGGAAAACAACTCCTCAATGGGGTTGAGAAATGGGGAATATGGTGGGAGATAGAGAATTGTAAACCTGGGATTGTCATGGAACCAGTTGCGGACCTGAGCAGCCCGATGGAAACTCACGTTGTCCCAAATCAGAACATACATTTTTCCGCTCAGGATCACCTGGCCCTCTCTGCTCTGGCTTGCAAAGATAGTCATGTAAGGTGTTCAAGAAATTAAGGAGATGGGCAGTGTTGTATGGTCCAAGGGTGGCATGGCGCTAAAGGACCCCATTGTGGCTCATAGCTGCGCATATGGTGACATTTCCCCCACGCTGGCTAGGTACCTCAATGATGGAGCGTTGATCTATGATGTTACTTCCTCTCCTCCTTGTCTACGCTAAATTCAATCCAGCCTCATTTATGAATATGAGTTCCTGGGGGTTGGGACTTGCATCCAACTCCATGATTCACTGAAATTACAGTAAATTCTAATTGCTGTATAGTCAAGTTCACTGGCAACATCAATGAGTCTCTAATGTTTCTAGAGTGTAATACTAGTACATTACTAATGTTTCTAGAGTGTAATACTAGTACATTACTAATGTTTCTAGAGTGTAATACTAGTACATTACTAATGTTTCTAGAGTGTAATACTAGTACATTACTAATGTTTATAGAGTGTAATACTAGTACATTACTAATGTTTCTAGAGTGTAATAGTAGTACATTACTAATGTTTCTAGAGTGTAATACTAGTACATTACAAATGTTTCTAGAGTGTACTACTAGTTCATTACATATCATAGCGTTTATGCTTCACGCTTTGGGAATCCCTTTCAAATGGGACTCTGTAGATTTGCTTCATCCAGAGACAGTGTTTCTTAATGATGCCGGCTATGGTTAATTAGCTCACTGATGTTATGGAAGATGGCAGGGTTTTCAATAATCTGTTGTTGGATTTCCCGCAGTCTTATGGCATTATTTTCAACTACCATTTTCACAATGGCAGCCTCCTGTTCGTCTGTAAATAGATGCGTGCTACCACCACGTGGTGGTTGTCTTTCAGTTCTACAAAAACAAAATAGCATAAAGTACAGTAAACACTACAGTAATACATTATACAAGATAAACATGTTACAATGTAGTATAGCTACAATTTCACATGTACAGTAATACAAGAAACATTTACTTTGTTTCCACTTACAGTATGTATTCGAATCTACAATCTTTGCTGGGGTTTTTGTTGTTCTACTGTCATGTAGTAAAAGTAGTAGATATGTCCAGTGTCTGCAGTACATACCTATTCTCATTTTGGAATGTCCGGATAATTAATGCTACGTTGAAGCGGCTCAGATTGGGCTCCACTCTCTGCCCAGCCTCTCTCAATGTCGAACCATGGTCACCCGAATTTCATCAGATGTTACTCTCCTTGTTCTTGGTCTTCCTCCACCTCTACCTTGTCGTAACATTGCTATGATTAATGTTTTGACATGCTATTTAATCAAATAGATGACCTAACATTTAATTATTATGATTAGATTAATCAGCCAATAATGAACTCATTAGGAATCCTGGGGCACCACGGAAGAATTGTTTATAGAGCTGCTGTCTTCCGAGTAAAACTCTTAAATATCTGAAGATATTTTATATCAATAGCTGTCAATTATTAATCAACACCTTGTCTCATTCTGATTGTCGTAAAATCCTTGGCTATCTGCATGAACCCTAGCTAACAGGTTGAATCAGCAATACACAAATTGGCTTAATAATTTATTTACTAACTAAATGATCACACAGAATTACATATATACAACGATTTTGAGAAGGACATATTGTATTTGGCATATCTTACCAACAGAACATATAGTTCTATATTGCATGTACCAGGTCCACACTCCATTCCACCCCACTTTCTTTCACACATCTGCACCTGTGTGTTTCTTCCTGGCACTGGTTCTGCTGATAGTTGCTTCTTCGAAGAATGATTCTACTTGCTATGACTGCAATGTGTGGTTGCTTTTCCCAACTAAACTCAGTTGAATGCACTGCCTGTAAGTAGCTCTGGATAAGAGCGTCTGCTAAATGAACGGAAATGTAAATTAAACAGATATAATAATAAACTCAACGCAGCTATTCTATCCCTTCATGGTCTAACCCAGGGTTTCCCAAACTCTGTCCTGGGGCCCACCCTGGGTGCACATTTTGGTTTTTGCCCTAGCACTACACAGCTGATTCAAATAACCAACTCATCATCAAGCGTGAATTATTTGAATCAGCTGTGTAGTGCTAGGGCAAAAACCAAAACGTTGCCCCATGGGGGGTCCCAGGAGTTTGGGAAACCCTGGTCTAACCAACACTCTTCAGAAAAAAAAATGCTTCCTAGAACCTCAAAGGGTTCTCTGGCTGGTAAAGGAGAACCCTTTTTGGTTACATGCTGATAGTGTAGGCGGCTTTAGGGTAGATAGTGTAGGGGGCTTTAGGGCAGATAGTGTAGGGGGCTTTAGGGTAGATAGTGTAGGGGGCTTTAGGGTAGATAGTGTAGGGGGCTTTAGGGTAGATAGTGTAGGGGGCTTTAGGGTAGATAGTGTAGGGGGCTTTAGGGTAGGTAGTGTAGGGGGCTTTAGGGTAGATAGTGTAGGGGGCTTTAGGGTAGATAGTGTAGGGGGCTTTAGGGTAGATAGTGTAGGGGGCTTTAGGGTAGATAGTGTAGGGGGCTTTAGGGTAGATAGTGTAGGGGGCTTTAGGGTAGGTAGTGTAGGGGGCTTTAGGGTAGGTAGTGTAGGGGGCTTTAGGGTAGATAGTGTAGGGGGCTTTAGGGTAGATAGTGTAGGGGGCTTTAGGGTAGGTAGTGTAGGGGGCTTTAGGGTAGATAGTGTAGGGGGCTTTAGGGTAGATAGTGTAGGGGGCTTTAGGGTAGGTAGTGTAGGGGGCTTTAGGGTAGGTAGTGTAGGGGGCTTTAGGGTAGGTAGTGTAGGGGGCTTTAGGGTAGGTAGTGTAGGGGGCTTTAGGGTAGATAGTGTAGGGGGCTTTAGGGTAGATAGTGTAGGGGGCTTTAGGGTAGATAGTGTAGGGGGCTTTAGGGTAGCCTTGTTGTAGACTCTTATTTTCTTATTGCTTTAGTCCTCCACTGAGTCACACTGAGTCAACCAGGGGTCAGATAAAAGGTCAACCAGGTGTCAGATAAAGAGTCAACCAGGGGTCAGATAAAGAGTCAACCAGGGATCAGATAAAAAGTCAACCAGGGGTCAGATAAAGGGTCAACCAGGGGTCAGATAAAGAGTCAACCAGGGGTCAGATAAAGAGTCAATCAGGGGTCAGATAAAGAGTCAACCAGGGGTCAGATAAAGAGTCAACCAGGGGTCAGATAAAGAGTCAACCAGGGGTCAGATAAAGACAGCTGTGGACAGTCATACTATAGATCCGGCTGACACTTCAGCCCCTTCACATCAGGTCAGATGGTGTTTGGGGATTACATGTAAAGTATATGCTTTCAGATTTGTGTTGTTGTTGTTTGGTGTGTGTGAGAGACAGTGTACTGTGTGTGTGAGTCTAACTTGGCTCTCTGTTACTCCAGGCTCATGTTTCTGGGTGGCAGTGCTGGAAGGTCAGGTGGTCGGCATCGTGGCGGCGCAGGGCCGGGAGGACGACAATACGATGGAACTGCGCCGCATGTCTGTGGACTCGCGCTTCCGCGGCAAGGGCATCGCCAAGGTGCTGGGGCGCCGCGTGCTAGAGTTTGCCATGCATAACAACTACGACGCCGTCGTCCTGGGAACCACCGCCGTCAAGATGGCCGCCCACAAGCTGTATGAGTCGCTGGGCTTCCGACGGACCGGCGGTAGCGAGGATTACACGCTGCCCGGAATGAGCCGCTCGCCGCTAGAGAGGCTCTTCTTCCAGATCCGTTACCAGCGCTACCGTCTGCAGCTCCGTGAGGAGTGAGTGATGAGAGAGAGAGGGAGAGAGGGATGGAGAGAGAGAGAGAGAGAGAGAGCAAGGGAGAGAGCAAAAACACCTCCTCTTCCTCGACGCAGAGCCCCTCGCCCAACAAGCCCCAACCAAGTCCTTCTTCTCCTCTGACAACTTTATTTATTTTGTATTATTAGAGTTACTTCTTCTTACTACTACTTTTTCTATTCATTCTTCTTAAGTCACTAACTTTTTATGGGTTTTAGTTTTTTTGTATTATTCTTTGACATTTCCACTCCCTCCTCCCTAGCATATATCACCATCCCATGCCTATTCAAATGACACAACTGAGTGTTCCCTTTGCTTTTGATACCATGTGGTTGTTCCTCACCATATTCATTACCTCTACCAGCCCTCCCACCTACTTAACGTTTAGATAGAGATATATGATGTAGAACAGAGATTGTCCGTTGTCATGGAAAACAGGCAATTGTGTCCATTCAATATGTGGCGTTTCTATCTGAGTAGTTTCTATCTCAAACGCACCCTGTCTCTCGTTAGACCACCTAAGCCCCCTCCATTGTCACAACAACGTGTGTGCCCAAAAAGACCTAGACAAAAAGACTAAGTAGGTTTTGTCCAGCCACTTCAGCACAGCCCATATTGAAGCACAGCAAGAATCATCTAGTGTACTGTACCAGCCCTGTGGAGAGACAGGAGGAACAAATCAAATCACATTTTATTGGTTGAGTACACATATTTTAAAGATGTTATCCCAGGTGCAGAAAAATGCTTGTGTGTCTAGTTCCAACAGTGCAGAAATACCTAACAATACACCCAAATCCCCCTAAGTAAAAATAAAGAAATTAAGAAATGTCCAGAATATAAATATACAGTACCAGTGAAAAGTTTGGACCTTTATTTTTACTATTTACATTGTAGAATAATAGTGAAGACATCAACACTATGAAATAACACATGGAATCATGTCGTAACCAAAAACGTGTTAAACAAATCAAAATATATTTTCGATTCTTCAAATAGCCACCCTTTGCCTTGATGACAGCTTTGCACAGTCTTGGCATTCTCTCAACCAGCTTCATGAGGAATGCTTTTCCAACAGTCTTGAAGGAGTTCCCATATATGCTGAGCACTTGTTGGGTGCTTTTCCTTCCCTCTGCGGTCCAACTCATCCCAAACCATCTCAATTGGGTTGAGGTTGGGTGATTGTGGAGGCCAGGTCATCTGATACAGCACTCCATCACTCTCTTTGGTCAAATAGCCCTTACACAGCCTGGAGGTGTGTTTTGGGTCATTGTCTTGTTGAAAAACAAACGATAGTCCCACTAAGCGCAAACCAGATGCAGAATGCTGTGGTAGCCATGCTGGTTAATTGTGCCTTGAATTCTAAATAAATCATAGACAGTGTCACCAACAAAGCACCATCACACCTTCTCCTCCATGCTTCACGGTGGGAACCACACATGCAGAGATCATCCGTTCACCTACTCGGCGTCTCACAAAAACTCTAAAATATATTTAGATTTGTTTAACACTTTTTTGGTTACTACATGATTCCATATGTGTTATTTCATAGTTTTGATGTCTTCACTATTATTCTACAATGTAGAAAATAGTAAAAATAAAGACAAACCCTGGAATGAATGGGTGTGTCCAAACCTTTGACTGGTACCCTATATGCATGTGAATGGTGTGTATAGACAGTATGGACAGTATATGAATAGAAAAGGTGTGTACAGCAGTAGTTATATAGGATGCACCTTGACTAGAATACAGTATATGGAGTGGGTATGTGCATAGGGCAGCAGTCTCGAAGGCGCCTTCTAGATGGTAGCGGGGTGAACAGGCCGTGGCTCTGGTGGCAGGACATGTACTGTGGAATTTTTTTATTTTATTTTATTTTTATTTCACCTTTATTTAACCAGGTAGGTCAGTTGAGAACAAGTTCTCATTTGCAACTGCGACCTGGCCAAGACAAAGCAAAGCAGTGCGACAAAAACAACAACACAGAGTTACACAGTAAACAAACATAGTCAAAAACACAATAGAAAATCTATATACGGAATCAGGTGGCAGGACATGTACTGTGGAATCGGGTGGCAGGACACAAGCACACACAGGCTATGTCCCAAATGGCACCCTATTCCCTATATAGAGTACTACTTTTGACCACACACAGTGCATTGTCTGTTTCCTATCCCTCCTCCTGATTTCTGATATCCTACCTTCCACAATCTCCTCCTCCCTCCCTTTATCTCCTCCTCCATCTTTGGTCATGTTCTTTTCCCCTCATTCAACACAGTATCAGAATGGGTTCTATAGAATGACAATGGCTCCTAATTCTATGATTCCATTCCACCTGCATGGGAACTATGGAGATGGTCTCTGATTGGTTGGGAAGACAAGAGGGTAGTTCAGACTAGGGATACTCACGCAGGGTGAATATTTAAGTGTCAATATTGAACATATTACTCATTTAATCATGGGTTTTTCTAATGAGTAAATTATTTAAACGAATTAAACTTTGAGTGTTATTGATTTATGTGTGTACTAATCAATTGTTTACTAATTGAATCAAGATAAATTCTAACATTTTGAATACGTTTGGAATTTGATTAAGGAGAAATTTGAGATTTTATAATCACACACGTTTGTTGGAAGCATTGCTACATTGTAATATGCACGTTTTATGGATACAGCTACAATTACTAAGTAACCGCAATCTAGTATATATTCAGTCCAGGTTATTGGGGAAAACTACATGGGTAGGCCTAATACATTATTAGCAATATTTGCAGACATAAAGTACATGTAGTCGACCTAACAAAATGCATCTGAGCACAAATTTATCAATTTGAATTTAGATAGATAGTATATTATATCTAATTTACAGGTATATTTATATCCTTCTGTGTATGTGTTAATGTGTATACAGTTGGAATACTATACCGTATGTAGCTGACAAACCCAAAAGAAGACCCCCTCCCTCCCCGTCATAACGATAACCACTCTCTCCATCTCCATCACAGACAGAACCAGCAGAGGGAGAGATAAAACTTATATGAGCCCAATAACTTGTGTCATACTTGTACAAAGATAAATAAATGAAATGTGAAAAAAAAACAAAAATACACTTATAGACAAAAAAAAAGAAATCGCGCTGATCCCCCTTGCCTTGACTTCTTGCACCCCCTGCCCCCCTACTCCCCCTTTCCAACTTCTGACCCCCCATTCATAAATCTGACTGCAACCCTGGGCCAGAACCCCTCCTAACCGTTAACCCACGCCCCACCATCTCTGCATGAGCCACAGTCTTGCTTCACTGCTTTTATTCTATTTCAACTTGTAACACCCCCCCCCAAAAAAACGCCCCTATTGTGAAGTCATCAAAGCAGTGTAGTGCAGCTATGGAGGAGGATGCATGGGTGTGTGTGTTGAGGATGTGTAGAGGTAGGGTGGGTTTGGGCGAAGAGGTGCATTTTATCCACTCACTGCAGCACAACACTGCCTCGATGACATCAAGCCTGCCAACCGTAGAATGCAAAAGAAATGCCAGTGTGGCATGCCTGTGTTCCTGGTGTGTGCGTATGTACGTACAGTGCCTGCCCTGGGAAAATAATAGAAAACTAAAAAAGACAGAAAATAAGCTTGTTTTATTAGCTGAACATATAAACAAAATGGTGTATTTCTTTGTTTGAGAAATTATAATTTCTTTGCATGAAATGTGTCTTGAAAATGACTTAGAAGATACATTCTACCACATGGCAAGCAGTGGAAAAAATTATTGTTTATATGTTTTATTACGTTGATATTATCAAGTGATTCTCTGTGTTTTTATCAAGAGAGAGAGGATATCATGCAGCGAGAAGCCTATGGAGACGTGATGTGGAAAGTGTCATAGTTTGTCCTTATGTCTTTTGGACGAACGTCAAATATAGTGTGTGAGATCGTGGGCTGCGTCCCAAAAAGGACCCTATTCCCTTTATAGTGCGCCACTATTTTTGACCTCACGTTACCTCATGTTTATATATCAGATGAGTCTTACGACTGACTGTCTACTGTATGTTCAACCATGTGAATTGAGATGTGGAGGGCACTTAAAATGATCAAGTCGGTATTAAAGTTTAAAATGTTTCTCTTTCTCCAAATTGCCACAATTTGTACGTGTCCCAAATGGCACGATTCCCTACATAGTGCACTTTTTTGGACATTTGACCTGGATCCATTTGAATATAGAATCCAGAGGCAGATGTTAAATGGCGAGGCTATAAGAGTGCACTTACTGAGAGTGTACACTACTAAATGCACACTACGTAGTGTAAACTACGTAGTATAATCAGTGGATGTCAAACTGAACCATGACTGCTGCTGTTGCTGTCTCAATAATAATATCCCTCTCGCTAAGCATTGTGGGAGATGCATAGCCTAGGCTGCTATTTGTGTTCTGGATAAATAACCTAATATTATACCAAGCCTACGCAAATGCCTTGTGCACTGTAATAATTACATGCTGACGTTAAAAAAACAAAACACAGAAAACTTTATGACTTAATGTAGCGAATTATGAATTTCCTGTTTTTAAGTTGTTATAGAGGGACAGACAAATGACACTGATATGTCACTAGCCTATAATGTATTTTCAAGTCTTTGTTTATATAATGAATGCTATGCTATGCCCTGTTTGGTCTGGTCTTAGTGCCCCATGATACTGGCAAAGCATACACAGTATTAGAATGTAGAAGAAAAACTGTATGCAACATCCGCTAGAGTTATGGAACTTAATGATATTCCATTCCACTGAAGCTCTGCTGATGTACAACCCCCCCCCCCTCTGAGAAAAGGGGGAAATATTGTTTGTGTAGACTTGGGACAACAGGAAAATGTGAATGTATTGTTATCTGCAATTAAGGGTTTATTGGAGAGCTCTTTTATCGAGTGCTTTCCAATCCAAGTGATGGTCCGATCTCCTCACTGAACGTAGACGTCAAGACATCTACAAAAGGTAGCCGGTAGGTTGCAGTGAGGAAACCATGCAGTCTCACAAAAGTCAGAATTCATACCCTATCTGACCTGGAAAAAACGGTATGTGACAAAAATCATCCAGATGTCCTGTCATCCAGATGTCTAGTTGAACACGCACAATTGTAGACGTATAGATATCAAAACCGCACAAATAGTATTCCTGTGAGTATAGGTGTTCCTCCCTTGGTGAGTGCAGATTTCAAAGGCCTTGGGAGTTAATAACAGGCATGAATGTATGTGGGTACCATTACTAAGGGTCTTTGGTGGGAGAAAGGGTTTTTATTTTTAGTATTTTTTAATTTCTTTTAAGAGATAAGAAATTAAGACAATAATTGGGAAAATCAGTAAATGGTTCTCCCTATTGCTGAGAAAACAACTACATTTGACGTTTTAGAGTGTACATAGCTATATCTATTCATCTTTTTTTGATTTACTGTGTATATTTATAATTTTCTATGATTTCATGAATGCTAAAATCATGGACTTTGGAACTGTCTGTCTGAGAAGATGGGCGTCTTTGGAATGTTCCATCAAACGAGGAGGGGGAGGGGTGAGGGAGGAACATGCCACTGAGTCAGTTTACCTGGAAGGGGGGGGGGGGGGGGGGTTGGTGTGGTGGTAAATGGACTCCCCCTCTCTCTACTCCTCTGGTGAACCTTTTACTCTGCTGTGGCTAACAGGATGACTAATTCTCCACTGGGGTCACAGGTGCCAAGAACGCAGTAGCACAATTGTGTATTTTTTCTTTATTTCTTTGATGAACAGAATGGATTTTTTTTCCTCCTACCCAATATACTGTATATCGCTTTTGCTCATATACCGTATGTGTCATAAGCATATATACAAGCCAACATCATATAAAGAAATGTATAACAATGACCCGTGGCAATTTTTTGAAGGTTGACATTTTGCCAAAGGTGAAAGTTTTTCTGCATTCTTTCCAAACTTCTATGTTGTGTTCAAGAAGTGTCAACAAAACCCTGTATTTATCAGTATCAGTTTGGAAATCCTGCCCACGTGCCATCTAATTAAGCAATAAAAACAAACAACCAATGAGAAAACAAGATACAATCGTATAAAGGATTTTATTAACGCAAAATGCTTCAATGATGTTATATCCCATACTGGTGTCGGTCGAGCACTGTAACGCTATCACTGTTGGCATGGCAACACATCATCACTGATGATATATAGAGGCCTGAATAAGAGGTGTGATTATAAAACGATTATTTTAGTATTTTTCTTTATAAGAGGTGCCCAAAAACAAATGGTGTTTTTTTTTACTTGAAGATTAATTCCACTGGTGTACCACTTGCACAGTTTGTACAGACTGTTTGTACAAGAGAAAAGTACAGTCCCTCGCAGCAGAGAGGAGAAAGATGGCAGGGTTTCTGAAAGTGGTCTCTGTTCTCTATCGCTCGTCTGAGCCCCTAACTAACAGATGTTGTTTCTGATTCTCTGGTAGTCAGGAGTATCGGAACATCAACTTACTGCAACTACAGTGATTCGTCACTACTACTGAAGAAAAAAAGAGATTCATTTTTATTATTAACAATTTAATAAAGTTGTAAAGTGTATTTTACTGTAAATAGTATACACAGAGGATATTTGATTATCCCTTTGTAACAGAACAACAATGGAAACAACTTAATATAACATATTTTACGACGTTTACAGAATAAGACAAACTTAAAAAATCTAACTAAATCTGAGATGCACTTATATAGATGATCTCTTAAACACTATTCTTTCACTAATCTCACAAAGCCAGAGACCGTTGGTTCATTTTGAACAGCTTTCAGAGACCACTGCCATCTTTCCCAGGACCGTTGGTGCAGTGTGGATCAAAGTCAGTAGTCACAGAGAGAAAGGTCTACTGTTGTCCTATTCTGCTGGAGGGGGAGTAGCCTGGCAGTGGCTGGAGAGAACCCAACATGACAGCACAGTTAGTGGTTGCATCCCAAAACAAATTGCACTTTATTACCTATGTAGTGCACTAGTTTTTGCAAAGGGCCTGTAGGTCTCTGGTCAAAAGTAGTGCACTAAATAGGGAATAGTGAGCCATTTCAGACGTAGCCAGTGTGTTAGCTAGCCCTAGCTGTGTTGCAGCAGCAATGGATTCTCTCCGCTTTAGGATTCCTATCTGTCATGGCCATCTGTTGCTAGGAAACCAACCCACTCAAAGCACTGCAGAGGAATGATATGCAGCCACACTGAGGGAGTGAGGAGGGCCTGCCCCCCCCAGCATTCTAAAGGGCCATTGTGACATCATGACTCCCAACATTCTATTCTATTAACAATGTCACTTTTGAGACAAGTCAGCTACTTTGACCACTTTGCCACTTAGACAAAGAGTGTATGACATATTCCTCTACTTCTCTGCTTCCCAAATCTGAAATCAGAACAAGAATAGCTTCTACCAATCAAGAGGTATAGCTGTTTTAGTAACCCATCAACTGCTTTCATTAAAGATGCAGAAAGTAATGCCCGAAGCTAGCAGATTCAACAGCTGCAAATTCCAATACATCACAAGTTCATTTTCTTTGCTTTGTCAAACAACACTAACATGAATCTTGCAAATAAGTTTTGCAAGTCAGAGTGCAGTATTTATTTAGTTCCATAGCACAAATGTTTGTTAGCACATTTCTCACACTGGCTTTAGCCATGGAGGGAGCAGGATTAGATTAGTTTATTAGTCACATGCATAGGGTCGCAGATGTAATTGCAGGATACAGTGACATTCTTAAGCTCTGAGCTCAAACAGTGCATGTCAAAAAGAAAAGAGAATGAAACAATAATAAAAAAAGGACTGCCCAGGCAACTGCAGTGGGGTTGCCTAGCAACACATGCCACGGAGGGAGACATCGTCATAGCACGCCAAATTGCCATGATTTGTGAATCTGTTCGGAGTTCTAAAATGGCTTTGAGCTAATAGGGAGCAGTATCGAACAAAATAACTACATAATTCACTAATCATTAACTATTTACGAATAATAGAAATCATTTGTGAACACAATTTTTACTTACTCAAGCTTTAAGTTAACTTCCCACTGTCAAGTAACTTTGTTGGGTGATACTTCCCTGGTTACCATAGCAACATTTGGTCTCACTGTGCATTAATAGCCACAATGATTGTTTTCCAGGATCTGTCCAGGTCAAGGGTAACTACAGCCAGAAATCTACATTTCTTAATTTTTTTCCCCAGACCTCAAAAGTGGTCTGCTGATGTGGTTTAAGCATTGTTGTGGACTTAGAACATCCAAATGTGTTGTTTTTCTATTTAATTTTGTTTATTTTGAGAGCAAAACAGAAGAAAGAAGGAAAAAAATTCACCTGGAAAACAAGATGGAGAAAACGGAATTATGGAAAAAAAACAAATCGTAATCAGGAAAAAATAAAACATGTATGTTATGCTCAGTTAACTTGTGTGTCCCATGAGGGCAGAGGTGCTCTGAGGGAAGGGGGTTCCCCCTTTTCCGGCCAGTGGGTGGGTGCCTCTTTCCACTGATCCCCCTCCAGCCTAGAGAGGACTTCATGAACATCCCGTTTTATTTATTTAAAACTTCAACATTGTGTCATTGTCTTCTGTGCTCTATTATTACTGTTGTCATATACTGTGTTATTCTAGTAGGAGAGTGTATAAAAGTGTAGTAGTCCGAGTGTAGTTATTTCTGCTAAATGTGTGATCTAACTGCCCCACAATCCAAAGTAATAAGGTTGATATAGTAGTATGTCAAAATAATCAGACCAATTATTTTACTACATTTAACTTTTACTATATTGTATTGCTTTGTTTAAGTAAAACTTGTTTAACTTCTTCAACTACCACAAAAATGATTTTAAACAGGTAATGCAAGTCCCTCAATTTTACTTATTGTAAAATAACCATCTATATAGTCAGTTATAATGAACACTATGGACACAAATAGCAGTCAGTCACACATGTTAACATAACAGTAATTATATGACACATATAGAACAGAGTATTTCCATACACACAAAGCAGAAATGGCCATCATCAACCTGTGTAGTATTTTATGTTTTTATTTAACTAGGCAAGTCAGTTAAGAACAATTTCTTATTTACAATGACGGCCTAGGAACAGTGAGTTAACTGCCTTGATCAGGGGCAGAACGACTGATTTTTACCTTGTCAGCTCGGGGATTCGATCCAGCAACATTGCTGTTACGGGCCCAACACTCTAACCATTCAGCTACCTGCCACCCCTTAAAGTAGTAGATTGAGTCACTCACGAACTGAGGCTCTCCTCCACTGTCCTCCATCCCTACCCCTGAAGTGAGTACTGAAAAGTGCCCTCCAAAAATTGCAGCCATGTTCCCTCCTCTCCTCCCCCCTCCCTCCTCTCTCCCCTGAAAATGGGGAGGCTGCGCTCCCTTGAGCTGTGGAACAATGAAAGGGAAAGGGAGGAGGAGGGGAGGGGGAGAGAGGAGGGAGGGGGGAGGAGAGGAGGGAACTTGGCTGCTATACTAGTGACCAGACCACTGGCCAGGGTCAAATCCACTCAGTTGGAATCCCTGTAACCTCAGTGATACCGTCCAAGACCATTGTCATAAAGACACCGTACCTACGTAGGAAAAAATATGCTATCTAGAACCTAAAAGGGTTATTCGGCTTCCAGGTAGAACCCTTTTGGTTCCAGAACACACAAGCTTGGCTTCCTGAACTCGTTAGGAACTTGCCTTTCATCTCATATTAATCTTGTCTGTCTATAACAAACAACACATTGATCTCTGAATGTGCTACCGTGATGAAACCACTCTCTCCTGCTGCTGGTTCTCATTTGCTTATAATTATGTTTTGTTTCTTGCTTGAACAGTTGCTGTTATTATATTTGGTTGTGACCTTTGCAAAATAACGATTTTGGATACAGCAGTTGTTAGCTAGAATGCTAACACCCATTGATATAGGCTGTAGCAAAAGCTAGCCAAAGAGCTATTTTACTGGTTTAAGTTAAAGTGTTTTTAAGCATAATGCAGTTGATTTGCGATGTTGACACAAACATTATGTTAAGCAGGTTATTCATCCAATTATAATCCAAAAGTAGTGTGAAATGCACTCATAAGCAACATGTAATTTAACCATGCAAAATGTTCACTTACCTGTTCATTTACCCAGTCTGTCTATTAAGTAAACTATTATTACCCTCGCTCATATCATACGCATTTTTAGCTACTGAAGTATTTCTCTGCCATCAACCTGTATAGTATAGTTAACCATCCAACATCCACCAATGTATAGTGTACATATTCAGCCAACCACCCATACTATGCAATGTCTCTTTTATAGCTTTTATTTTTTTGCACTCCAGATATCTTGTATTTCTATACTTTTTCATACTGCCGCTCTATGTATCATGTACCGTGTATCTGTCTTTTGTGTACTTTCGTTGTGGCATTTTGCACCTGCCCTGTGTTTTGTTGTAGCTGCTTGACAATGAAACTTCTCCCCCGGGGGATTAATAAAGTACCTATCTATCTATCTATCTATCTATCTATCTATCTAAATAGAGGCTTTTTTTTGCTGGCGTTGAATAAGAACTCCCCCTTGCACTGCCACCAACTTGCGCATCGCCCTCGTGTGGCAATGTTTGTACACAGAAAGGGGTCTATATAGAGTTCAGCCAAGAGTTGATGGACATTCGGAAGAGCGAATGAAACGGAAGGAGAGACATCCCAGCTTCAAGTGGTTTCTAATTTCACATCTTACATCACATAGGCTCAGAACAAATACTACTGTGTCCGTGGGAACCAGGGCTATTGCACAATGCAAGCCATTTCAATGCAAGCCTATGGTGTCCACAGATCGATTTATAAGTGAAAATGTTGGTTGGAAACTGGTACCAGAACCACCCAGGTTCCCTAAACAGGAGACCCATCTAAGAGGTTTAAAGAACTAGAAGTTGATTAAAGAAATATGTAGAGTAGAATAGCTGTACTTTATTGCAGAAATATATTGACAAGATCAGCTTCAAACTATTAGAAAAATACATTGAGTGGTCCCGTTTTACTTTACAAAAGCAGAAATATGAAATTTTGACAGGATGTTGGTTTATGAATACATGAAATACAATCAAACATAGTATAGAACTATAAAAAAAAATCTAGTTTGCTGCCTCAGTGTTGATGATGGCAATTTGCATATACTCCAGAATGTCATGAAGAGTGATCAGATGAATTGCAATTAATTGCAAAGTCCCTCTTTGCCATGAAAATGAACTTAATCCCAAAAAAACATTTCCATTGCATTTCAGCCCTGCCACAAAAGGACCAGCTGCCAGTGATTGTCTCGTTAACACAGGTGAGAGTGTTGACGAGGACAAGGCTGGAGATCACTCTGTCATGCCGATTGAGTCAGAATAACAGACTGGAAGCTTTAAAAGGAGGGTGGTGCTTGAAATCATTGTTCTTCCTCTGTCAACTATGGTTACCTGCAAGGAAACACGTGCCTTCATCATTGCTTTGCACAAAACGGCTTCACAGACAAGGATATTGCTGCTGGTAAGATTGGATCATCAAGAACTTCAAGGAGAGAGGTTCAATTGTTGTGAAGAAGGCGTCAGGGAGCCCAAGGAAGTCCAGCAAGTGCCAGGACCGTCTCCTAAAGTTGATTCAGCTGCGTGATCGGGGCACCACCAGTGCAGAGCTTTCTCAGGAATGGCAGCAGGCAGGTGTGAGTGCATCTGCACGCACAGTGAGGCAAAGACTTTTGGAGGATGGCCTGGTGTCAAGAAGGGCAGCAAAGAAGCCACTTCTCTCCAGGAAAAACATCAGGGACAGACTGATATTCTGCAAAAGGTACAGGGATTGGACTGCTAAGGACTGGAGTAGAGTCATTTTCTCTGATGAATCCCGTTCCGATTGTTTGGGCCATCCGGAAAACACCTTGTCCGGAGAAGACAAGGTGAGCACTACCATCAGTCCTGTGTCATGCCAACAGTAAAGCATCCTCAGACCATTCATTGCTTCTCAGTCAAGGGAGTGGGCTCACTCACAATTTTGCCTAAGAACACAGCCATGAATAAAGAATGGTACCAACACATCTTCCGAGAGCAACTTCTCCCAACCATCCAAGAACAGTTTGGTGATGACCAATGCCTTTTCCAGCATGATGGAGCACCTTGCCATAAGGCAAAAGTGATAACTAAGTGGCTCGGGGAACAAAACATTGACATTTTGGGTCAATGGCCAGGAAACTCCCCAGACCTTAATCCCATTGTGAACTTGTGGTCGATCCTCAAGAGGCGGGTGGACAAACAAAAACCCACAACTTCTGACAAACTCCAAGCATTGATTATGCAAGAATGGCCTGCCATCAGTCAGGATGTGGCCCAGAAGTTAATTGACAGAATGCCAGGGAGGATTGCAGAGGTCTTGAAAAAGAAGGGTCAACACTGCAAATATTGACTCTTTGCATAAACTGAATGTCATTGTCAATGAAAGCCTTTGACACTTATGGAATACTTGTAATTATACTTCAGTGTACCATAGTAACTACTGACATAAAGATCTAAGAACACTGAAGCAGCAAACTTTGTGGAGACCAATACTTGTGTCATTCTCAAAACTTTTGGACACGACTGTACATCAGGCCGCTACTCACTGTCAACAAGCTAATGAGTTATGTTTAGGTAAAAAGCACTTCTTTAGAAATATCTATACACATTTCTCATAGTGTGGCATTGCCTTGGCAACGAAACACAGGAACCGAGGCAAGGTTCCAAACGAAATGGTCGAGAACAGAATAATGTGAAGAGAGGAGGACTACAATTCCACAAAATTGAGGGAGGGTGCAAAAAAGAGAGAAACTAATGTGTTCAAGTTGGAGGCTCCTGCAGTTGCCCCCGGATATGGATGAGGGAAGAGAGAGAGAGAACTGGGAGCTTGGAGGGGCTGCAGCTGCTTGGTTTCTATAGCGATGGGGATGCAGCACAACGATGCAGAGAAGAGGGATAGAGAGCCAGAGAGAAAGAGAGTAAGGGAGAGAGTGAGGTAGAGAAGAAGAGAGTGACTCAGGGAGAGAGATATTTGGGGTAGGTGTAGTTCGGACAAGGAGCCCCAGGACTCAGGAAGAGAGATATTTGGGGGAGGTGTATTTCGGACATGGAGCCCCAGGACTCAGGAAGAGAGATATTTGGGGGAGGTGTAGTTCGGACATGGAGCCCCAGGACTCAGGAAGAGAGATATTTGGGGGAGGTGTAGTTCGGACATGGAGCCCCAGGATTTGACGCTTGAGACCGCCACCTTCATGGGGACCTGAGTAAAACCCACAGGGTAAAAAAACCCACAGAGTAAAACCCATCCGTTCATCTACACTGATTAAAGTGGATGTAACAAGTGACATCAATAAGGGATCATAGCTTTCACCTAGATTCACCTGGTATGTCATGGAGATATCAGGTGTTCATAATGTTTTGTACACTCAGTGTATATATAAAGAAGGATAGACAGTAACACAAGCATTTCGCTGCACCTGCTATAACATCTGCTAAACTGTGTACGCAACCAATAAACTTTGATTTGATGTAGTGAGAGAGAGACAGAAAGAAAGGAGGCAAGAAAAAATGTGTGTGAGAGAAAATGAGAAACAGACAAAGGAATAGAAGAAGACTAGCATGAGGGAGAGGGAGAGCGAGAGAGAGAGAGAGAGAGGGTCAAAAGAGAGATTGGTGGTTTAGGTTGTGATAACTCTACGGAGAGGTAAGTGAATTATGTGGATGATGCAGGAGTGGCTGGATGACCTTGAGCTGTGATTAGGAGGAGAGAGAGAGAGAGAGAGAGAGAGAGAGAGAGAGAGAGAGAGAGAGAGAGAGAGAGAGAGAGAGAGAGAGAGAGAGAGAGAGAGAGAGAGAGAGAGAGAGAGAGAGAGAGGGAAGGAGATAGAATCTTGGCAGCAGGGTTGGTAGATTCAATTTGAAAGTCAATTCTGAAATGAAAACTGCCCATTATTTTAGGGAGAACAGGAGGAGGAAGAGACGGCTGAGTGAGGAGGAAGAGGAGAGGAGAATGGCACACTATTCCCCACATAGTGCACTACTTTTGACAAGAACCCTATGGGCCCTGGTCAAACGTAGTGCACTATATAGTGAATACGGTGCCATTTGGGCCGCATTCTTGGTCGACCTGTCAGAGAGAGAGCTGGAGGAGGAAGATACGGATCATGGCAGCTAGAGAAAGGAGATAGACAGGAGAGAGGTTAACACACAAACACACACACTCTCAAGCTCACACAAATACGTGCATGCACACACTCACACCCCTCCCCTCCACACTACCTTGGACCACAAATTTGATGGCCTGTCTCTCGGCCTGCATGCGGACGCCCCAGTCTGCAGAGTGGATGTGAGGAAGAGGTCACCACCGGCCCATAATGGACACCATATAACCTAGGCAACAACAAGACCAGGTACAGTAGGTGCTGTATGTTATTTATTAGCAGTTGAAGGATATGAGGAAGCATGATGTGTTTGGTATTGTAAGAATAAAACAGATGGCATTTAACTCCATCATTGTAAACTAGTAAGCACACACACACTGACACACACACACGCTCAAACTTCCCATCCCTGACACTCACACTTACCAAACACCAACCCACCCAACTACTCACCCACACACACGTGCCCCTGTCAGGCATCTCTGTCCCAGTGTATTCCAGTGTTAGACAAAGGGACCAGGCTTTACAGGCAAATCCCTCTAGACCAAAGTGAAGTAATCCAGAGACATACATTACACACAGAATGACCCTGTTCCTAGAACTGTCCATGTAACGTGTGTGTACGTTTGTGTTCACAGTGTGTGTGTATGTTTGCAGTGTGTGTGTGTGTGTGTGTGTGTGTCTGTGTGCTTCTAGTGTGTGTGTGTGTGTGTTTGCAGTGTGCGTGTATTGCACCCCATACAGTGGGGTGTTAACACGCATGTGAGCTGGTCTACAGGAATGTGACTTGTTGCTCTAGGTTACAATGACACACACGTAAAATGTTAACGGGCTGTCAGCATTCATTGATACAGTCATGGATGGACACACACACACACGCACGCACACACACACACACGTAAAAGGTTTACTGGTTGTCAGCATTCATTGATAGAGCCACAGATGGCTAGTGTGAGGGTCATACATAGGAATGTGCATGGGTGTGAATGTTTATGTTTGACTGTGTTGGTGGTTGGAGCCATGTATGTGAGGCATACGTGTGTAAGGTATGTCAGGAACACAGGAGAGATGACTGCTCATAATAATGACCGGAGCGGAGCAAATGGAATGGCACCAACCACATGGAAGACATTTATTTGATGTATTTGATACCGTTCCACTAATTCCACTTTAGCCATTGCCACGAGCCCGTCTTCCCCAATTACGGTGCCACCAACCTGTCACAGTCAGGAGATGTCACATTTTGTTAATTCATGATAATTGACTTTTATTTTGGTGATGTCACCATGCAGGCCAAAACTCCATCCCACCAAAACACAGAGACATTCAGGCGGTCTTTTCAAACAGCTCTTACACTAAAAGGGCATTATCATCATTTTCACAATTTCACAGTATTATTCCAACCTCATAGTGTGGAAATGTATATACATAAAACACATCTTTTTGACTGCACTGGGCTAATAAAGAATGTGTGTGTGTGTGTGTGTTTATACATGTATATTGGTATACATTAGTTTGAAGTCAATGCATTTATTTATCTAATTACTGTCTGCAAGATTCTTTAGAGCCCATTTCATATCATTGTGTGAATGTGTTTACAGTCCAGTACATCTCAGTGTTTGTCAAATGAAGAGGCAGCTGTAAATCCGCTTTTCACTGTGCCCTCTCTCCCCACCGCCTCTCCTTCTCTCTATGTTTCTCTCTTTTAATTTCCCCTGTTGTTATTGGGTATATAAATCTCCCCTCCTCCTCCTCCTGCTCCTCCTCCTCCTCCTCCTCCTCCTCCTCCTCCTCCTCCTCCTCCTCCTCCTCCTCCATCATGTCTTTAGAAGTGTAGGTATGGCACATTTGATGGTGTTTGTGTGTGTGTGGCGGTGTGTGTGTGTGTATGATGGTTAAAGTAGTACATAGAGATTAAAGCAGAGATTCCAGTCAGAAATGGGGCCCGCATTCTTAAATTTTTTTGTTATTATATATTTTTTATCCCTTTTTCTCCCCAATTTTGTGGTATCCGATTGGTAGTTACAGTCTTGTCCCATTGCTGCAACACCCGTACGGACTCGGGAGAGGCGAAGGTCAAGAGCTGTGCGTTCTCTGAAACACGACCCCGCCAAGCCGCACTGCTTCTTTGACACAATGCTTGCTTAACCAAGAGGCGAATCCCCCTACGGTCTCTTGGCTCTAGCTTTATGAAATTGAAAGCTGAGATGTTTGTTGATCAACTTAAATCTCTTTTGGTAAATAGAGGGAGAACGAGAGAGAAAGAGGGAGGGAAAGAGAGAAGAGAAAGGAAGACAGAGAGAGAGTGAGAAAGAGTGTGAGAGAAAGAGAGTGAGAGACAGAGCGATATGGGGGATAGAGAGAGAGAGATGGGGGAGAGAGAGAAAGAGAGAGTGAGAGAGATGGGGGGGAGAGAGAGAGATATAGGGGAGAGAGCGAGAGAGCGAGACAGAGAGAGAGAGAGAGAGACCGTGGCTACCTGTGTGGCCTTTCACGAGCATTCCATTGGGTTTCCACTAGATAGCACAGCCACAAAGTCAAAATTGGATCTATCTTAAAGGTGACTTTTATCAATATATTTATCAATATATTCGCCTGTATTTACCCCCCAAAAAGAAACGCAGTGGCCTAAGGCAAGGCATCTCAGTGCTAGACGCTCCACTACAGACCCAGGTTCAATCCCGGGCTGTATCACAACCGGCCGTGATCGGGAATCCCATAGGGCGGCGCACAATTGGCCCAGCGTTGTCCGGGTTAGGGGAGGGTTTGGCCAGGGTTTTAAATGTACACAATACCTGTTAGCAAAGGTGTCAGCTAGAGATGACGTTCAGAAGTCTTGCATGATGTCTACTTTGATGCTAGTTAGAGCTGAATATATTGATAAAAGTCACCTTGTCCGAGAGAGATTTACGTGGTTATCAAAACATCATGCCAGGGTAAGGCTACACGAAACACAGCCCTTACTTTAAGTGTTTATAAAAATGAATGGTGGAAAAAACGATTGGAACCATTTCCCTGTTTGACCGCTAGATTTTATGGGTATTATGACACCTAAACTGTGGGGCTCTATGGCTGTTACGCCACTGTAACAGAGATCCTATCTGCTATTCTCTTTCTAGAAGTTTAAACTTTAAATGCTCATTTTAACTGAATATTATTCGTTTTTTTTACGGAATAATGTAAATGATGCAGAAGCACAAGATGCAAGTATTCCTGAATCATTCTTGAGACATTTTTGTCACACCAACCAACCATATCAGTGTTTTGAGCTGTAAAAGGTGCTTTTATTGTTTAAAGACGTTGACCGCCTATTGACTGGAGTAAATGTATTTTGCGTGATTGACAGTGGACTTAAAGTGCAGAGGTCAGGGTGTGTGTGTGTATATGTGTGTGTGAGTGTATATGGATGTGCTTAACTATACTTAATAGTAAACAAATAAAAATGTACCAACTGGGGACATTTTGTTAGTCCCCACAGAATTAGTGTTAGGGTTAGGAGCTATAGGTAGTGTTAGGGTTAGGGTTAGGAGCTATAGGTAGTGTTAGTGTTAGGGTTAGGAGCTATAGGTAGTGTTAGTGTTAGGGTTAGGAGCTATAGGTAGTGTTAGTGTTAGGGTTAGGAGCTATAGGTAGTGTTAGGGTTAGGGTTAGGAGCTATAGGTAGTGTTAGTGTTAGGGTTAGGAGCTATAGGTAGTGTTAGTGTTAGGGTTAGGAGCTATAGGTTGTGTTAGTGTTAGGGTTAGGAGCTATAGGTAGTGTTAGGGTTAGGGTTAGGGTTAGGAGCTATAGGTAGTGTTAGGGTTAGGGTTAGGAGCTATAGGTAGTGTTAGGGTTAGGGTTAGGAGCTATAGGTAGTGTTAGGGTTAGGGTTAGGGTTAGGAGCTATAGGTAGTGTTAGGGTTAGGGTTAGGAGCTATAGGTAGTGTTAGGGTTAGGGTTAGGAGCTATAGGTAGTGTTAGGGTTAGGGTTAGGGTTAGGAGCTATAGGCAGTGTTAGGGTTAGGGTTAGGGAATAGGATTTTGACTGGGTCAGAATTGTATGTACCCACAAAGTTGAGATGCAAGGCTGTGTGTGTGAGTTGGCTCGACTCTAGGCCGCAGTGCTACAGTCTGAGGATATATCGAGTGTCCTGTTTGAACCATAACACCCCCCCCCCCTCCTTCTTTCTCCAACCCCAGCTCTCCTCTAAGTATCGACCATGGGCAGTTTGTCTTCGTCCTGCCAATGCAAGCTCATCTTTTTCCTCAACCACCCACGCATGCATACCGCACCCATCGTTATTTAAGGAAGGTAATTAAATAATGTTCTGAGAACATGTTTCAATAAGACTCTTAATAGCATTGCTAGCTTAGTTTGGACAAGTACAGATAGGACCCATGGACATTCCTTTGCTTAGGCATTAATTGTGCATATACATTTATATACGGCATCAGTGAGATTCAAACCTATGATGTTCTGTTCTCTATCCATGGATTTAGTCCACTGCGCCACCAGGATAGCACTAGCATGGCATGTTTTTTTTGTTGTTTTTTTTTTACTCATACAAAGCTGTTCAATTCAAACAAACCCCCACTTCAAAGGAAACAGGCATTCATTAAGATCAACAACTTTAAATAGAACTATGAGGAAACCTGTCAGAAAAGTTATGCTGATGTACTGAAATCCCCACCTAAGAAACATATGCTACCCGGGATGTGTTAGTGTGAGTTTTCCATGAATGTATGTAAATCACGAAGCTCATCTGCAGTTTCTGCAGTGCAAGACAATTCTCAGCAACAAAAGAGTGATCAAATTAAGATCCTATTCTCTATACGATATCATATAGTGATACAACAACTAAAACACACTTTTCTGTTAAACACAGATGTAAATCCCCTCAAGGATGGTCATCAACGTAACAAACCAGGAGAACAGTTTAAAGTCTTATCTTAGTAAATCACATCAAAGTAATGCCGCTGAATGCTACCCTGACTGCTAGCCCTATCCATGATGTTAGTGCAGAGGTCACTACCGGCCATTCCACCCTAGCTCTGGTCCAATGGAGATTCCAGGCTCTATGTGTTCACAGTGTGTGTGTGTGTGTGTTCACAGAGTCAGAATCTTTTTGCATATGCATGTTCATATACTGTGTGTGTGTAAGTGTTCGCAGTGTTGGTGTTCCGTGGTGCTGTTTGTGCGTTCTGTAGGGTGTGTTAACGCGCTGCTGGTGATGAGTAATGTTGTGCCAGACAGAGGGAGCACGAGGGAGGGGATGCAGCAGGAGCGGCAGCGGGCCCAGCAGAGACAGGAGCTAAGCCCCAAATCTGTGCCAGTCTGGGGCTCCTGGGTGGACATGTCATGCCCCCCGTGCCCTCTACACACACACACACACACACACACGCACACACACACACACACACACACACACACACACACACACACACACACACACACACACACACACACACACACACACACACACACACACACACACACACACAGGGGGACGCACAGAGAGTGTGTGTGAACATGAGTTCTATCTGTGTGTGTGTGTGTGTGTGTGTGTGTGTGTGTGTGTGTGTGTGTGTGTGTGTGTGTGTGTGTGTGTGTGTGTGTACGCTCAAGAGTGTGCATGGGCAAGGGCAAGATGGAGGTCACTGACACAGTGAAAGGGATACAGAGGAAGGCCCTCATGGTAATCCCATGCAACAAACAAAACATGTGAAATAGCTGTTTCACATGTTGAGCTGTAATTTTCTAAATCTCACATTTGGAATTGGATTTTCACCTTTTTTATCACATGACATTTTCGGTGTGAAGCCCCAGTGTGAAGCCCCAGTGTGAAGCCCCAGTGTGACACTCTAGCCTCAATACTGCTCCCTCACCTCTCCTCCACATCCCTCTATTCTATCCTCTCTCTCCTCTCCTCCACATCCTTCTCTCCTCTCCATCCCTCTCTCCTCTCCTCCACATCCCTCTCTCCTCTCCTCCACATCCCTCTCTTCTCTTCTCTCCTCCACATCTCTCCTCTCCTCCACATCCCTCTCTCCTCTCCTCCACATCCCTCTCTTCTCTCCTCCACATCTCTCCTCTCCTCCAAATCACACAAATCACAAACCCTTAACACTTGGCCTACTTCTCTTCTGACCTATTTGTGTGTGTGCGTGTCCATGGCCTGCTACACCCCTCCCCCTCTCTCCCCTCCATCCCCCTCCTTCTCTCTCTCTCTCTGCCTGATTATTGTCTCCAGGAGAAAGCTTTCTTTTAGTATTCCATTACCATGGTGACGAGTCTAGCTGATCATGAACACTCCATTTCTCTTCTCTTCTACCCTCTCATTCTTTCACCCCTCCTTCTTTCTGGTCCCTCGCTCCCCCACATTTCTTCCACCCCCCTCTCCTTACCCCACTCTGTCTGTCTTCTCCCCTCTCCTCTCCTCACATTTATTTTAATTGACGACAGATACACAAAGTATCATATCAAAAGTTATTAGTTTTAATTACCTTTAAAAAAATGTATTTAACCTTTATTTAACTAGGCAAGTCAGAAATATCAAAATCATCTTTGAGGCATCCTTCCCTCTCTACCACATGCACACCAACACAGGGAAAGGCCTACACATAGTTTTAAAGGTTTCTCACGTACTGTATTACTGGCACAAGCAGTGATTACAGTGGGTGGGGGTTTACTGATGATAGAGAGTGTATATATGGGGGTGGTAGGTAGCCTAGCGGTTAGAGCGTTGGGCCAGTAACTGAAAGGTCGCTGGTTCGAAAACCTGAAAAACCTGTCGATGTGTCCTTGAGCAAGGCACTTAACCCTAATTTGTGTGTGAGTGTGTGATTATGATTTATGGGAAGCTTTTGTCACTCCACTGAGACATAATGCCACATGTCAAAAAGACCAAAGAATACTCCATCATCAAGTCTCTTTGTCAATGAACGCATTAATCTGTGAAAAGACACACACACACACCAGACCTCAAAGTCTCCCATTCCTATACTACTGCCTGGAGGATCTGCATGACATGGCCACCCTATTCGCTATATAGTGCATTACCTTGGACCAGGGTGGGCCTGTCATAGTGTCCCCAGCTACGTCACAATGGGATTCGATGAGTTCTAGTTTCTGTTGCTAGAAACGTTAAGAAACAACATTTTTCTGTGGGAGTTTCAGAACTTCAGTATAACGTTTTCTACAGGTTTCCTCATGGTTCTATATAAAGTCATGTTCTCAGAATGTTCAGAGAACGTTAAGAAACAACATTCTTAAGAGAACGTTCTAAAATTGTTATTTAAAATGATTAATTCCCTTCTCAGAACACTAAGAAACATTTCCCCAAAAAACACAAGAAATGTTAGTAACGTGCAAAGAACATTATAAGAATGTTATTTAAAAACATATACATTCCGTTCTCAGCATCAACAAAACTCTCTATACTATCCTATTAAGAGTGTTTAGGTGTGTTGGCCGCACCCATTAATTGGCCACACTTGATTTTAATGGATGCTTGTTTCCTTTAAAACGGGGTCTGTTTGAATAGACTAAAATGAGCAGCTTAAAACATAATGTGGCATGCTAGCTCCATCCTGGTGGTGCAGTGGACTAATTCCATGGATAGAAAACAAAACATCATAGGTTTGAATCTCACTGACGCCATCATGTTACAAAATAAACGTATTTGCATGATTAATGCCTAAGCAAATACATTTCCATGTGCCCTATCTGTGCCTGGAGTTCTAAACAGCTGACCTAAGCTTGCAGTGAAATTTAAATACTTATTGAAACATTCAGTGAAAGATTTAAGAAAGTTATTCAAAAACCTCCAAATAACCTATCATTGCTGTTCTCTGAATGTTAATAAAACCTCCCAGGAAAACATTCTGTGAAACACATTAAAATGTTCTCAGAACCTCCCAGAACAGGTGAAATGTTCACTTCTGTTCTCCGAACGTTTAAAAATGTTATCGGTAGGAAACGTATGGCTTCGTTCCCAGAACCAATTGGAAAACCAAAAACGTCCCACAACTTCCAAGAAACCAAATGTGCTAGCTGCGATCTTTGCTATGCAAAAATGACTACTCCTAGACACAAATACCCCTAGACACAAACACACACCACACACAAACATTCCCTCCATGTTTGAAGCTGTGGTCATGGGGCCAGCTTATTAAACGGTGAGTGTGTGAGTTAAATGGACCACAAACAAAGCAGGCAGGATCAGGCCACAAAATCTCCATTCTTGCTCTCTCGTTCTTTCTTTCTCTCACACTCTATCTACTAGTTAATGTGGAGTGGATAGAAACTACATGATGGTAATCGCATTAAGGGGTAGGTTATGGATCCCTAGTTAAGGGAAACTGAAGTGAGGTTGCTAACTAACTAACTAACTAACTAACTAACTAACTAACTAACTAACTAACTAACTAACTAACAGTGGGTAGTTCTCCTCACCTGCTCTATATACTACAGAGTAGTCGAGATGCTTGGAATGCTCTCTACCCTCACTCACACCCTTCCTACAGAGACAGGGAGAGAGGAGGGAGGAGAGGTAGCGAGAGAGGTGGGGGGAAAAAGAAAGAGAGAGAGAGGTGGGGAGAGAGAGAGAGACAGAGTGGGACAGAGGGGGGAGATATAGAGAAGGAGAGAGGAAGAGAGAAAGGTGGGGAGAGAGAGACAGAGTGGGAGAGAGGGGAAGAGATAGAGAATGAGAGAGACAGAGTGGGAGAGAGGGGAGAGATAGAGAAGGACAGAGGGAGACAGAGAGGTTATGAAAGTAAGTCCTAGACAGTACTAGGGATAGAGGACTGAGGACAGGAGTGCAACTCCTCCCTCTGCAAAGTGACACTCCCAAAGGGCTTGACAAGGGACTGTAACATCACATCAGCATTAAGCAGAGAACAGAACATTCTCACACACACACACACACACACACACACACACACACACACACACACACACACACACAAACACACACACAGAGATATAGAAACACACACACGACAACACACGCATGCATGCACACACACACACACAGTCACACACACACACACAAGCATGAACACGCACGCACACATACACACTGTCTACAGTCTTTCTACATTAGGTTACCGTGGGGAAGTCGTGTCTGGTGTTGCTGACGTTGATGTTCTAATAGAGGAGAAGTGTTACTCACTCCTTACACACACACTCAACACACACATTCCTTACACATACTCACAAATACACTGTTGATTTACTCTCTGTTATCAGTTTGACATGCTTTAACACTCTCTCTCTCTCTCTCTCTCTCTCTCTCTCTCTCTCTCTCTCAGACATTAAACACGTTTTATCTGTAGCACTGCCGTCTCACTCGCTTTCAAACACACCCCGCCACTCACCCACCCACCCACCCACCCACCCACACACACACACACACACACACACACACACACACACACACACACACACACACACACACACACACACACACACACACACACACAGACAGAGCTGTCAAATGGTGGAGTCAGAGGGTTGGCGCTAAGGACACATTGAGAGCACTCAGCACCACCTTGTGGACAGAGTATTTATATATTCTAGATCTAGACAGTGTTCTAACTGTTCTAACAAGGTTCTAACAGTATTCTAACAGTGTTCTAACAGTGTTCTAACAGGGTTCTAACATTGTTCTAACAGTGTTCTAACAGTGTTCTAACATTGTTCTAACAGTGTTCTAACAGTGTTCTAACTGTTCTAACAGGGTTCTAACAGTATTCTAACATTATTCTATCAGTGTTCTAGCTGTTCAAACAGTATTCTAACAGTGTTCTGATGGTTTCCCTTCTTTTTCTCAGCACAGGGTCCCTGTGAAAGGCCTTGGGGGCATAGTGGAGAAAGTGTGTGTGTGTGTGTGTGTGTGTGTGTGTGTGTGTGTGTGTGTGTGTGTGTGTGTGTGTGTGTGTGTGTGTGTGTGTGTGTGTGTGTGTGTGTGTGTGTGCGTGTGTGTGTGTAACTGATTGATGTGGCTGCATGACCAGATAATGTGTTTAAACACCATCCCTGAGCCAGAGACCTGGGCTGTCCCAAATGGCACCCTATTCCCTACAGAGTGCACTATACAATATACCACTATAGGGATTAGGGTGCCATTTGGGAAGCATACCAGGACTGGTATGAATTATGTACCTAACAACAGAGGACTAGGCTAGGAGAAAATGTGCACTCATGTAACACACGCCAACACACACACTTGGTGGTGTTAACCCTACAGAGACCGGCCTGGGGTTGTCATGACAGAGCGGAAGGAGCATCATAAGCTGGTTGCATCCGTATTCATGGCAACAGGGCTGTGAACGTTTGAAGTGATGCTGCGGTGTGAGTGTGTGATGTGTGTGTGATGTGTGTATGTGTGTGTGTATGTGTGTATGATGTGTGTGTGTGTGTGTGTGTGTGTGTGTGTGTGTGTGTGTGTGTGTGTGTGTGTGTGTGTGTGTGTGTGTGTGTGTGTGTGTGTGTGTGTGTGTGTGTGTGTGAGAGAGAGAACCTGGGAATATGGTGTAGGGGTTGTTAAAGATCCTCAGCAGGAGGGATATGCGTCAACAGCAACCTTGGGAAAATCCTCTGCATTATCATTAACAGCAGACTCGTACATTTCTTCAGTGAAAACAATGTACTGAGCAAATGTCATATTGGCTTTTTTCCAAATTACCGTACAACAGACCACGTATTCACCCTGCACATGCTAATTGACAAAGAAACAAACCAAAACAAAGGCAGTCTTCTTATGCTTTGTTGATTTAAAAAAAGCTTTTGACTCAATTTGGCATGAGGGTCTGCTATACAAATTTATGGAAAGTGGTGTGGGGGAAAAACATACAAGATTATAAAATCCATGTACACAAACAATAAGTATGCAGTTAAAATGGGCAAAAAACACACACATTTCTTTCCACAGGGCCGTGGGGTGAGACAGGGATGCAGCTTAAGCCCCACCTTCTTCAACATATATATCAACAAATTGGCGAGGGCACTAGAACAGTCTGCAGCACCAGGCCTCACCCTACTAGAATCCGAAATGAAATGTCTACTGTTTGATGATGATCTGGTGCTTCTGTCCCCCACCAAGGAGAGCCTACAGCAGCACCTAGATCTTCTGCACAGAATCTGTCAGACCTGGGCCCTGACAGTAAATCTGTTTAAAAAAGGTCCAGTTTCCAGGACCACAAAAACAAATTCCATCTAGACACCATTGCCCTAGAGCAAATAAAAAATGACACATAACTCGACCTAAACATCAGCGCCACAGGTAACTTCCACAAAGCTGTGAACGATCTGAGAGACAAGGCAAGAAGAGCCATCTATGCCATCAAAAGGAATATAAACCAGTTATAGAACCCATTGCCCTTTATGGTTGTGAGGTCTGTGGTCCGCTCACCACCTACAGAGAGATGAACCTGGAGAAGAGTCCCCTAAGTAAGCTGGTCCTGGGGCTCTGTTAACAAACACAAACAGACCCCACAGAGCCCCAGGACAGCAACATATTAGACCCAACTAAATCGTGAAAAAAGATCTGTCTGAACGTTTATGTGAGTAAGAGATAACATGGTTTTTTTTCAAGATGACGGTCAATCTCCCTCGGTCTGGGGCACCATGCAAGATCTCACCTCGTGGGGCATCAATGATCATGAGGAAGGTGAGGGATCAGCCCAGAACTACACGGCAGGACCTGGTCAATGACCTGAAGAGAGCTGGGACCACAGTCTCAAAGAAAACCATTAGTAACACACTACGCCGTCATGGATTAAAATCCTGCAGTGCACGCAAGGTCCCCCTGCTCAAGCCAGCGCATATCCAGGCCCGTCTGAAGTTTGCCAATGACCATCTGGATGATCCAGAGGAGGAATGGGAGAAGGTCATGTGGTCTGATGAGACAAAAATAGAGCTTTTTGGTCTAAACTCCACTCGCCGTGTTTGGAGGAAGAAGAAGGATGAGCACAACCCCAAGAACACCATCCCAACCGTGAAGCATGGAGGTAGAAACATCATTCTTTGGGGATGCTTTTCTGCAAAGGGGACAGTACGACTGCACCGTATTGAGGGGAGGATGGATGGGGCCATGTATCGCGAGATCTTGGCCAACAACCTCCTTCCCTCAGTAAGAGCATTGAAGATGGGTCGTGGATGGGTCTTCCAGCATGACAACGACCAGAAACACACAGCCAGGGCAACTAAGGAGTGGCTCCGTAAGAAGCATCTCAAGGTCCTGGAGTGGCCTAGCCAGTCTCCAGACCTGAACCCAATAGAAAATCTTTGGAGGGAGCTGAAAGTCCTTATTGCCCAGCGACAGCCCCGAAACCTGAAGGATCTGGAGAAGGTCTGTATGGAGGAGTGGGCCAAAATCCCTGCTGCAGTGTGTGCAAACCTGGTCAAGAACTACAGGAAACATTTTTTTATTTATTTCACCTTTATTTAACCAGGTAGGTCAGTTGAGAACAAGTTCTCATTTGCAACTGCGACCTGGCAAAGCAAAGCAGTGCGACAAAAACAACACAGAGTTACACAGTAAACAAACATAGTCAAAAACATATGATCTCTGTAATTGCAAACAAAGGTTTCTGTACCAAATATTAAGTTCTGCTTTTCTGATGTATCAAATACTTATGTCATGCAATAAAATGCAAATTAATTACTTAAAAATCATACAATGTGATTTTCTGGATTTTTGTAAAAATTACAGACTTCTACATGCTTTGTAAGTGGGAAAACCTGCAAAATCGGCAGTGTATCAAATACTTGTTCTCCCCACTGTATATGTTTCAAGCAGACCACCATAGTCCCTGTGCCCAAGAACGCCATGGTAACCTGTCTAAATTACTATGGCCCCATAGCACTCACATCTGTAGCCATGAAATGCTTTGAAAGGCTGGTCATGGCTCACATCAACACCATCATCCCAGACACCCTGGACCCACTCCAATTCACATACTGCCCCTACAGATCCAAAGATGACTCAACCTCTATTGCACTCCACACTGCCCTCTACCACCTGGACAAGAACACCTATGATTGATTGATTGATTGATTGATTGATTGATTGATTGATTGATTGATTGATTGATTGATTGATTGATTGATTGATTGATTGATTGATTGATTGATTGATTGATTGATTGATTGATTGATTGATTGATTGATTGATTGATTGATTGATTGATTGATTGATTGATTGATTGATTGATTGATTGATTGATTGATTGATTGATTGATTGATTGATTGATTGATTGATTGATTGATTGATTGATTGATAGATAGATAGATAGATAGATAGATAGATAGATAGATAGATAGATAGATAGATAGATAGATAGATAGATAGATAGATACACCGTGGTGGGATCAGTCTGTGACTGAAGGTGCTCCTCTGCGTCATAACCATGGCATGCAGAGGGTGTGTGACGTTGTCCATGATGGCCAGCAGTTTGGCCAGGATCCGTCTCTCCGCCACCTCCTCTAGAGTGTCAAGGCTCATCCCCAGGACAGAGCTAGCCTTCCTGATCAACTTATTTACCCGAGAAGCATCACAGGCTTTAATGTTGGCTCCCCAGCACGCCACTGCCAAAAAGATGGCACTGGCCACCACAGACTGGTAGAAGGTATGCAGTAGTTTGCTGCACACGTTGAAGGACCTGAGCCTCCTCAGAAAGTAGAGTCTGCTCTGGCCCTTTTTGTACAGGGCCCCGGTGTTACCAGCCCATTCCAGCCTGTTGTCCAAATGGACTCCCAGGAACTTGACCCAACCATTTCCACATCCATCCCCTGTATAGGGTCTGCAGTCAGTTGGGCCTTGGTTCTCCTGAAGTCCACCACCGACTCCTTTGTTTGCTGATGTTGAGCTGAAGGTGGTTCTGCTCACACCACAACACAAAGTCACTGATTGTGCTCCTGTACTCCTCCTCCTGCCCACCCCTGATGCACCCTACAATTGCGGAGTCATCCGAGAACTTCTGTAGGTGGCATGTTTCAGAGTTATATCTTAAGTCTGAGGTGTAGAGGTGTAGTCCGTGACCCAGGAGACTAAGGGTGCTTCCACTTCCATCCTCCTCATCTTCTCACCCAGTAGCAGGGGCTGAATGGTATTGAAGGCACTGGAGAAGTAAAAAAACATAACCCTCACAGTGCAATCTGCGTTGTCCAGGTGAGAGTAGGCCCTCTGCAGAAGGTAGATGATTGCATCATCCACCCCGATGTTGCGCTGGTATGCAAACTGCAGAGGGTCCAGTGATGTACACACCAGGGGTCTGAGGTGAGTGAGGACTAACCTTTCCAGGGTCTTCATGATGTGTGATGTTAGCGCGACATGTCTGAAGTCATTCAGGACAGTGGGGTGTGCCTTCTTGGGCACTGGGACGAGGCAGGATGTTTTCCACAGCACAGGGACCCTTTCTAGGCTCAGACTAAGGTTGAAGAGAATGCATTGACTACAGCTCAGTGTTCAACACCATAGTGCCCTCCAAGCTCATCACTAAGCTAAGGACCCTGGGACTGAAGACCTCCCTCTGCAACTCAATCCTGGATTTCCTGATTTCCCCAGGTGGTGAGGGTAGGCAATAACACATCTGCCACGATGACCCTCAACACTGGGGCCCCTCAGGGGTGCATGCTTAGTCCCCTCCTGTATTCCCTGTTCACCCATGACTGTGTGGCCGCACATGACTCCAACACCATCATTAAGTTTGCTGACAACACAACTGTGGTAGTCCTGATCACCGATGACGATGAGACAGCCTATAGGGAGGTCAGAGACCTGGCAGTGTGGTGCCAGGACAACAACCTCTCCCTCAACATTGGCATGGGCCCCTCAGATCTTGAATGGCTGCATCACCTCTTGGTATGGCAACTGCTTGGCATTCGACATCAAAGCGCTACAGAGGGCAGTGCGTACAGCCCAGTACGTCACTGGGGCCGCCGAGCTCCCTGCTATCCAGGACTTCTATACCAGGTGGAGTCAGAGGAAGGCCCTAAAAAAACAACTAAAACAACCAAAAATGTCAAAGACTCCAGCCACCCAAGTCACTCCAGCCACCCAAGTCACTCCAGCCACCCAAGTCACTCCAGCCACCCAAGTTCACTCCAGCCACCCAAGTTCACTCTGGTAATGCACGGCAAGCGGTAACGATGCACCACGTCTGGAACCAACAGGACCCTGCTTTTACCCCCAAGCCGTAAGACTGCTAAATAGTTCATTAAATATTTAACCAAATAGCTACACGGATTATCTGCGTTGACATTTTTCACACTAACTTTTTTTACTCATCACATACGTTGCTACAACTGTTTATTATCTATCCTGTTGCCTAGTCACTCTATTCCTAGTTACATATCTACCTCAATTACCTCATACCCCTGCACATCGACTTGGTACTGGTACCCTGTGTATACAGCCAAGTTATCATTACTCATTATGTATTTATTATAACTTTTATTATTCCATGTAGTACTTTTCTATTTCTCTATTTTCTCTCTCTATGCATTGTTAGGAAGGGCCCATAAGTAAGCATTTCACTGTTAACCAACACCTGTTGTTTACGAAGCATGTGACAAATGACATTTGATTTGATATCTCCACAGTGGCAGAGACAATTTGCTCTGGCACACTCTGCTATCCTCCCCTCTCCTCTCATCCTCTGCTCAGCCGGCTGCGCCTCCAAATCAAATTTAAACCCAATACAAAATGACGGAACAATCACATTTTGCTCCTGCAAGCAAATTAAATCGGCTATAAAATGATCAAATGTGTCTCCCTGACTGTGTTGTATGAGCTGGGCCTGGCTGGTTCAATATTGGCTGGCTGGTATAAAGATAGTTTGTGTGTTTCTGATGATGATAGGGGATATCTCCATCAGTGTTTTATGAATCAGTTCACATTCCTCTCTGAGACCATTTGTGATCCTTCTATTGATCCTTCTATTGATCCTATTGATCCTTCTATTGATCCTTCTATGGATCCTTCTATTGATCCTATGGATAATTATATGGATCCTTCTTTGATCCTTATATGGATCCTTCTATTGATCCTTCTATTGATCCTATGGATAATTATATGGATCCTTCTATTGATCCTATGGACAATTATATGGATCCTTCTATTGATCCTATGGATAATTATATGGATCCTTCTATTGATCCTATTGATAATTATATGGATTCTTTCTCACAGGAATAACATCAGATGGCTGAAGATAGAGCATCTAAACTTGATAACTCCTAAGGGTCATATAATCTCAAATTATATTTTCTTGTGCCTTGGTTCTAAAAGGGGGTTTAAAATAAAAACTAAAACATTTACATTTCCTGAATGAAATGTCCTGAAATGCTTGAGCAGTGTAAAATAGGAGAATAATAAAAATTGCATGGAGAAATGCTGATGTAAGTTCACTAATAACGAAAATCAATGATATGGCCCATGTGATCTTGCAGCCAGGAAGGTGCAGCGTTTTTTAATTTTTATATATATTTTTTACATTTTAGCAGATGCTCTTATCCAGAGCTACTTAGAGCGTCACGCTCCACCAACTGAGCCACGCAGGAGGACAGCTGTCCTGAGGGATGAACAAGGCTAGTGGCTAAACCGTCGCAACTGTCGCCTCCTTTCCTGAGAGGACAAAACACATAGTACTGAGGAACACCATGGACCTGACTTACTATATTATTGTACCAACCGTGGTAAGACATTACAATACTATTACCCAGTTATAAACCTTAAATATATAACGGAGATACCATCATACAGTGAGCCTGTATAGTGTAATAACAACACTGTTAAATGTGTTATAACAGCCTTGTCTCTTCTCTATTCCACAGTCAGTCAGTCAGTCAGTCAAGTCAGCCAGCCAGTCCAGTCAGTCCTGTCAACCAGTCAGCCAGTCAGCTAGCCGGCCAGTCAGTTAAGTCAGTCAGCCAGTCCAGTCAGTCAGTCAGTCAGTCAGTCAGTCAGTCAGTCAGTCAGTAAGCCAGTCAGTCAGTCAGTCAGTCAGTCAGTAAGCCAGTCAGCTAGCCAGTCAGCCAAGTCAGTCCAGTCAGCTAGCCGGCCAGTCAGCCAGTCAGCCAGCCAGCCAGCCAGTCAGTCAGTCAGTCAGTCAGTCAGTCAGTCAGTCAGTCAGTCAGTCAGTCAGTCAGTCAGTCAGTCAGTCAGTCAGTCAAGTCAGCCAGTCAGCCAGTCAGTCAGTCAGTCAGTCAGTCAGTCCAGTCAACAAGTCAACCAGTCCACCAGTCCACCAGCCAACCTGTCCAGTCAGTCAAGCCAGCCAGCCAGCAAGCCAGTAAGTCAGTCAGTCAGTCAGTCAGTCAGTCCATCAGTCAGCCAGTCAGCTAGCCAGTCAGCTAGCCAGTCAGCCAAGTCAGTCCAGTCAGCCAGCCAGCAAGCCAGCCAGTCAGTCAGTGCTTGAATGAACTGGCAGTCCTATAAATACAACATGTGTGAGCAGTTAACTAGAGGACATCTCCTGACTTCCATTAAATTAGAAAATGATAAGAAAGTATGCTTTGTTTTAGAAATAAAAAAGGGAGCAATAGAGAGGCAAGGAAATAGAGAGAGAGGGGAAAGAAGAGAGATGTAGACAGGTGAGAGAGAAAAGAAAGCCAGAGAGAGAGAGATAGTCGAGCATCAACTATGTGGTTAGCAGTAAACTAGCGAGGTAAGAAGATGGGTCTTTGGTTGAGGTAATCAGAATCCCATCAGGATTAATTCATCTAACAGCACGTCATTCTCTTTGACAGGGAAGTGCTGACCTTCATTAAAAGAGAAAAACGGCCTCCACTGTTCACCAGTGTCATCAAACATGCTTGCGCGCACACACACACACACTAAACACAGTGTAACACCTATAACATTCAGGGCGGGGCTAGGTGACTGATGGAAGGAGAGACAGAGGGAGAGAGAAGAGAGAGTTGATGAGCAGTATGTGCTCTGGGTAATGATGAGTGAGGGGCAGGATAGAGGGGTGCTGATGCAAGTGCCTATGAATCACTCTGTAAGCAGGGAGACAGGGAGAGAGAGTGGAAGAGAGAGAGAGTGAAACCGGAAGAAAGGATGAGAGGCAGAGAGGGAAATAACTATAGAACGATAGGAACTATAGAATGATGACATGGTGAAAAAACTGAGAGAGAAGAAACACAGAGATGTGACACATCTCCTGTACGCAACCGTCTCTATGGATAGATTGAGAAAGAGATATGGGTAAAAAGACTGACAGACAGAGAGGTGGAGAGAGAGAGAGGTGGAGACAGAGAGGGAGAAAAAAAATATGGTGTATGTATATATATATATATATGTATATATATATGTATGTATATATATATATATACATATATACACAACAACAACAAAAATTGGATGTACGGTAATTTGGCAATATGTACACTGTTGCGTCATGCCAATAAAGTGAATTGAATTGAAGAGAGAGAGAGAGAGAGAGAGAGAGAGAGAGAGAGAGAGAGAGAGAGAGAGAGATGTCTGCAAGACTAGTGTGACACATCTCCTGTACGCAACTAGATTGATAGTACAGTGAAAGTTGCCAGGCCATGTAAATGCCAGCCAGTAGACTTGGATGGGCTGTGGGCTCTTAGAGCTCAGTGTGTGGTGCCATCTGAGGTAAAATGAGGAAGTGTTTACAAGGCGGTCCTTCAGTGTTATATAACTACTGTCATCCAGTTTATTACCCTCATAAACTATCTTTATTAACCATGAGGCTCATCAAGTCTCTCTGTGTGTGTGTGTGTGTGTGTGTGTGTGTGTGTGTGTGTGTGTGTGTGTGTGTGTGTGTGTGTGTGTGTCTGTGTGTGTGTGTGTGTGTGTGTCTGTGTCTGTGTGTGTGTATGTGTGTATGTGTGTATGTGGAAGGGAGAGGTAATTCATTTTGGAGAGACTGCATAATGCATGATGATTAAGGGAGGGTGGGTAAGAGTGAGTGTGAGAGAGAGAGAGAGAGAGTGTGTGTTTGTGTATATGTGTACACATTTGACTATACTTGTGAGTACCATAACTTAAGTCCTCCCAAAAATAGTAATCCAATCTTGAGAGAAGTGAGGACATTTTGCCGGTCCTCACTTGTAAAAGTCTATTTACGGATTAGGGGTTAGGTTTAGGGTTAGAATTACGGTTAGGGGTTAAGGTTAGGGTTAGGGGTTGGGGAAAATAGGATTGTTGTTGGTCCCAAAAAGTCCTCACATGTATAGTAAGACATAGCTGTGTGTGTGTATGTGTGCATGTGTGTGTGTGGGCTGATTAACTGTACCTTGAGCATTCTGCTTCAATCCACACAGGCTGCCTTGGGAGAGCCTAGATATTTTACAATCAGAAAACACACGTATAGTCAGCAAAGCACTACAGAAGACAACACACCTCGCATACAAATAGAGAGAGAGAGAGAGAGTGTGGGAGAGAGCGAGAGTAAAGAGAAATAAATTATTTGAAAAATAATGTTACCAAGGTAATAAATCCCAACCTCCAGTCAGTGAGTGAGTGTTAAAAGGCGCAGGAGGGGTTGACATTTAAAAGTGACTGGTCCTACTAGTGGACATCATTAGATCTGAACAGCTACTATTGTTAACATGAGAGACTGGAGAAAGAGAGGGAGTAGAGAGGGGTGAAGAGAATGAGAGATAGATAGAGAACGAGAAAGAGGTATAGAGAGAGGGAGAGAGAGAGCGAGAGATAGATGAAAAGAGGAAGGGCTGGAGACTTGGCTGGCAACCAGACAAAGCTGGCATGCAGTGCCCCAGGCCACACATAGGTGCATTACTAACGGAGATGCAAGATCTAGATTCTAGCAATACTGTTAGACACTCAAACTGTTAGACATTCAATACTGTTAGACACTCAAACTGTTAGACATTCAATACTGTTAGACACTCAGACTGTTAGACACTCAGACTGTTAGACACTCAGACTGTTAGACACTCAGACTGTTAGACATTCAATACTGTTAGACATTCAGACTGTTAGACACTCAGACTGTTAGACACTCCGACTGTTAGACATTCAATACTGTTAGACATTCAGACTGTTAGACACTCAGACTGTTAGACACTCAGACTGTTAGACATTCAATACTGTTAGACACTCAGACTGTTAGACACTCAGACTGTTAGACATTCAATACAGTTAGACACTCAGACTGTTAGACACTCAGACTGTTAGGCATTCAATACAGTTAGACACCTAAGACTGTTAGACACTCAGACTGTTAGACATTCAATACTGTTAGACATTCTATACTGTTAGACACTCAGACTGTTAGACATTCAGACTGTTAGACATTCAGACTGTTAGACACTCAGACTGTTAGACACTCAGACTGTTAGACACTCACTGTTAGACATTCAGACTGTTAGACACTCAGACTGTTAGACATTCAGACTGTTAGACACTCAGACTGTTAGACACTCACTGTTAGACATTCAGACTGTTAGACACTCAGACTGTTAGACATTCAGACTGTTAGACACTCAGACTGTTAAACATTCAGACTGTTAGACACTCAGGCTGTTTGTACGTACCAATAATCCCTTTTTTGTCCCGAAGCATGAACTGGTCACTTTAATAATGTTTAAATACTGTTTTACCCACTTTATATGTATATACGGTATTCTAGTCAAAGCTCATCCTATATAACTACTGCTGTACACACCTTTTCTATTCATATACTGTCCATACTGTCCATACACAACATTATATATACTGTATATAGGTTACTACATGATTCCATATGTGTTATTTCATATTTTTGATGTCTTCACAATTATTCTACAATGTAGAAAATAGTAAAAATAAAGAAAAACGCTTGAATGAGTAGGAGTGTCCAAACTTTTGACTGGTACTGTGTATATACAGTATATAGATATATTCCCTAATCTGACATTGCTCATTCTGATATTTCTTTATTTTCATTAGTATTATTATACTTTTTGTGTGTTTATTGTATTGTATTGTTGTATTGTTAGGTATTACTGCACTGTTGGAGATAGGAACATAAGCATTTCGCTGCACCTGCGATAACATTAGCAAAAAATGTGTATGCGACCAATAGCATTTGCCTCTTTAGAAAGTTGACGGAAAATACAAATCACTTATGCAGATCTTATCATAATCTTGGGCAAATTAATACGTTTTCTAATATATTCAATACATTTAGTTGATTTCCTACTAAGTTTAATAAAAACATTTAATTGTTGAATTGAAGTTTTAATGCTTGGATACCGGAATTCCGTCACGTTCTCCACATCGCAGACTTGATAAGGCCCTAGTGTTTTTCCAGTTGTCTATCAATTTCCCCTTGGGGGTTATATTGTAACATAAAAGTAATACAATTCTTTTGTCTCACAGCCACAGAGTCAGTCTGTGTAGATGCATCCAATTCCCTCCTTTTCTAATATGGCCTGTATTTCACATCATAGATAGACCCATACACACACACACACACACACACACACACACACACACACACACACACACACACACACACACACACACACACACAGATACATGACCATAACTCTCTGTGGCTCTCTAAGTCCTATGTATTAGAGGGAGAGTGTAGTGTTGTAGGGCTGTTGGAGATATTGCATAGCTCTATTTAGGAGCTTGTCAGATAGCGATATCCAGTAGTGTATTAGTCACTGACCCAGGAGGTGGTGTAGGGTGGGGAGTCAGTGTGTGGGTGTGTATGTGTGTGTAGCATGCTGGGGAAGACAGAGACTACACACATGCACACACACACACACACACACTGGGCCCAGTGGGAAGGTCACCTCTACACTCACCCAGACATCTCTCCCAGCACTTCATTACAGCTTGAAAGGAGCTCGCTGAGCGCACGGATGAGCGCGTGCACACTTACACACATCCACACACGAACCCATGCGCACACATACACTGTATAAAACCCAACCAGTTGCTTAATGAGCTTTATTCTGTTGGTTGGACTTTAGAAGGACAAGAAAATGAGCTAATGTGTGAACGTTTTTGTTCACTCAACAAACTTTGCTCACAGTGAGCTGAATGTATAAAATCTTGTTGAGTCTAATTTGTTTTTGCTTTTGGAAGGCAACATGTGGAGCATATGTGGAGCAAACTCACAATCCTATCGCAGCTGGTTGCCTTACAATTGAATGTTGAATTAAATTCTGCTCGATGTATTTGTTGAGTAGAATTACAAATGTATGTTTGCTCAACACCACGCCCATCATTATCACATTTCCCAGCATGCTCTATTGCAGGTTGATTTTCAGAATTGTTTGTTTCAATACATGTGTTTGTGTGTGTACTTTGATTGGTTGATTAATGTTATAATACACAAACATAAATAAAATAAATGTTTCTAAACTATTCCAAACGATTTGTAGTTGGACTTTGCAGCTGTTACTGAGATGGATGTTCCAGTTTATATGAAGTAGGTAGTCTCAATAATCAATCTTCCCTACCCTGCGGGTGATTAAAAGTTCCAACCGTTTAATATCCTATCTCTGGCTGGATTCCAATAGGAATTACACATCACTTTGCAAGCCAGCATAATGTGATTTGCGGGCTTGTTGTGGCCTGTAAACTAAGTCTTATGATATACAGGATATAAGGTATTGTCATAAAGAGTACAATTTTACAATGGGAAATTTGCAAATAAGGTAGAATCAATTCTCAACTTGAATTGTATGTTCACTCATCCTAAAATTCAAAGTTAAGTGAACATACAATTCAACTTAAAAATTTATGTTGGTTCAGCTCTCTGCCCAAATCCTATTGCAGCTGGTTGCCTTACAATTGTACAGTGCACACACACACACGCAGACACACACACACGCAGGCACACACACAAGCAGACACACACAAACACGCACACACACACACACACACACACAGGCCAGACCCTAGAGTCTGGTTTAATCAGAATGGGATGAGGTTATAGCAGTGTGACGTTCACACACTACTAAGGTCAGGGATGGACTGTACAGTATAAACATAATAAATACTGTTCTCTGATCAGTTTTATGATCTACCTCTGCCTTTAACCAGTGCGAAAAAAGTTTTCAGAAGCTTTTTAACATCACACTGATCAGTAAGATGCTCAAACACTGTACTCTAACCAGTGTGACCACATGTAAACCCTGGGAGAAGATATATCAACTAAGATGTCTTCAAGACCTGTGTTCAACTACTATTTCAAATAGGTTTTTGGAGCGTCTGCTCCAGCATACCTGGAGTGCCAGACACACACACACACACACACACAAACTCAAACAAACACACACACCCTACCTTCCAGAGACAAGAAGAGGAAAAGCAGGGTTAGGTCAGCTATGCACACACACACACACACACAGGGTTGATGGAGCGCAGGGAGAGATTGGGCAAGGCTCAGCGTTTTTCCTGTAATCCCGGTAATCCACACTGCTCCCGCTGCATTCTCACACACACACACTGTACAGCATGCTGCAGGATCACTCAAACACTGCTGCAGAGGGTGTGTAAGGGTAAGGAGGGGGGCGGTACAATAAAGGATACCCACAATGCTTTATTGAACCGGTCGTACTGCATTAGAAACACACACTCATCCCAGGTGGGCTTGGCCAGTCTGACTGTGTACTCTCCTGTGACAGAGAGAGCAGCACTCTGTGCCTACAGCACATCATCTATTATTCACTACAGAGAGAGAGGGGGAGAGAGGGGGAGAGAGCGAGGAGGGGGGGAGATAGAAAGACAGAGAGAGAGGGGGGATAGAGAGGGGGGAGATAGAGAGAGCGAGGGATAGAGAGAGGGGGAGATAGAAAGAGAGAGAGAGAGAGAGAGAGAGAGAGAGAGAGAGAGAGAGAGAGAGAGAGAGAGAGAGAGAGAGAGAGCGAGAGAGCGAGAGAGGGGGGGCGGGGATAGAGAGAGAGAGGCCAGGGAAGGGAAAAAAAGACAGAGATGCTGCAGTAGTAGGGTGGGGACAGAGAGCTCTGAAGCACATTCCCACAGTGGAAATAGAGAACAGTAAATGACAGCCAGATAATGTTGAGTGTGTGTCAGGTTTAACCATGTTGTGTCAAGTGTGTGTGTGTGTGCTATTTGTGTGTGTTCTGTGGGTTTTCTGTGTGTGTCCTCTGTGTGTGTGTGAGAAAGAGAGAGAGAGAGAGAGAGAAAGAGAGAAAGAGAGAGAGAGAGAGAGATTTCTCACCGTGGCATGGCAGGTGATTCAGTGTCAGATGTGTCTGCTCAGGTTTCCCATCATGCATGCACTATGTTAAGCGGTTTTGAAACTCCATCGGGGGTTAGAATAGTAGAATACACAAGGTGCAAGTACGAAATGTGGTTGTGCCTCAGCAGCTTTTCTCTTGTTTTGTCTCTGACAGTCACTCAATTAGCCATGTCAGCTAACATTTTTCTGATTGGTAAGTTAGTCTAGACAGTTATCTAAACTTGTAGTAATCATGGCCGAATACCGACCGGTCATGCAGAGCACATGCCCAGTGTCTCTGACCTCCAGGGGACCCCTATTGATTTTGGTAGTCACTCTCACTTAGATATCATTAACATGGCATAAGTTATGGCAAAATGTTTAGAACTGTAGGAAAAATGTATCTCTGACCGATGACAAAATGATTAAATTGCATGAAATTTGTTATAACATTTTAAAAACGTATTTCCGGATCATGGCAAAATGTGTAGAACTGCAAAAACGTGCTTTAAAACTGCAAAAATGTCTCTCTGCGCCATGGCAAAATGAGTAGAATTGCATGAAATGCACTTTAAAGCTTACATTTTTCTCTCCGCCGTCAAGAGGGGGGAGAGAAAAATATTTTTGCTTAGGGTCCTCAAAAGGCTAGAGCCGCCCATGCACATATACGCACGCACACGCACACGCACACACGCACACACGCACACACGCACACACACACACACATTAACAGAGCGAGAGCTGAGGGAGGGAGAGTAGCCAGGGTGACAGAAGGCTTGGCTCTGCCCTGCAGGTCTCTCTCCTACACAGACAGACACAAATCCAATCCTGCAGCGCAGCAAACAAACACTGCCACATGACAGTGAGAGGGGGAGAGGATGACAGAGTTTGGGACAGACAGTGAGAGGGACAAAAAGTGACAGACAGACAAACTTTGAGAGAGGAAGGAAGCCGAGGAAACAAGGGGAGGAAGAAGAGAGAGGTGAAGAGAGGATAGGAGAGGAAGAAGAGAGAGAAGGAGGAGGTGAGAAAAGGAGGAGGAGGAGGATGAAGAGGAGGAGGAGGAAGAGGAGGAGGAGGAAGAGGAGGAGGAGGAGTCTGTGTCTAACAGTCCCAGCAGGTCTGAGTCTCTCGTTAAGGGTGATGGATGGCCGGCGTGCGTGTGTGTTTGCGGTGCGTTAGAGTGTGTGTGTGGGATGCAGTCTCCATGACAATTACCTCACGGTGGGTACAGGAGATGGATGAATGTGGCAGGGCTAAAATAAAGCAGCTTGGATCAGCTACCGCTGACACACACAAGGTCGATCGATACCGCTTTGTCAAACACACAGCTCTACACAGTCATTGATACCGCTTTGTCAAACACACAGCTCTACACTGTCATTGATACCGCTTTGTCAAACACACAGCTCTACACTGTCATTGATACCGCTTTGTCAAACACACAGCTCTACACTGTCATTGCTGAACCTGCACTCTGCCGAGTGTTCCTAGGAAAACTACTCCTCTTACAGTTAAACTACTCCTCTTACAGTTAAACTACTCCTCTTACAGTTAAACTACTCCTCTTACAGTTAAACTACTCCTCTTACAGTTAAACTACTCCTCTTACAGTTAAACTAATCATCTTACAGTTAAACTACTCCTCTGACAGTTAAACTACTCCTCTTACAGTTAAACTACTCCTCTTACAGTTAAACTACTCCTCTTACAGTTAAACTACTCCTCTTACAGTTAAACTACTCCTCTTACAGTTAAACTACTCCTCTTACAGTTAAACTAATCCTCTTACAGTTAAACTACTCCTCTTACAGTTAAACTACTCCTCTTACAGTTAAACTACTCCTCTTACAGTTAAACTACTCCTCTTACAGTTAAACTACTCCTCTGACAGTTAAACTACTCCTCTTACAGTTAAACTAATCCTCTTACAGTTAAACTACTCCTCTGACAGCACACAGGTCCTGACACCACCTACTTAGTTCTTACGGTGTAGGGTGAAGTTGCCCCTAGACGCTGATATCAGGGTCAGGGTCAACTACGACACGCCGCTGTGCTGATCTTACTGAGACACCCTGCAGTTCAATGGAGCGAGCGAGCGAGCGAGCGAGCGAGCGAGCGAGCAGGCAGGCAGGCAGGCAGGCAGGCAG